>FR997748.1:13382159-14022747 GCA_905475445.1 Ochropleura plecta
AGAATGACACATGTCCCTTAATTCTATACTCGGATTATCCATAATGCCGCCTTGTCACGTTGCGTGTTAAAGTAAATATTATAGATATAGATATAATGATTGGTTGAAGAGTATATAATCATATTGTTATATAAAGACTCGTAGCCTTGGCGGTCACAATTCTTAGGGGAAAACCATTTAAACTGGGAGGACTGAATAAAGATAAAACTCAAACTGTTCACTTACTTTTATTAGTTACTTTAAGATCAAACAACTACATTAAATTAGTTAATAAACTGTTCAGGGCCAATACTACAGCTCAATGTCGCAATCGACGATCCGGGGGCGAGTGTCCCTGTGCGCACCCGCTCATCGCTTAAAAACCCTTGACGTCCCTGCATTGCATTCGACTCTCCGATTGGCCCACGATATCCGGTGATGCCAGGGTCGTGGTCCAATCGTTGAGTCACTTATTATTTCGCCACTCATTCCACCGATCGATATTAGATCAAGGGTTAACATTCCCAAACAACAGAAATGAATCGCTTATACAATGTACCATAAATATTACTTAAAACATAGATGTTCATGTAATTTAAACAAGAATCTAATGCAATCTATATTATTTTAACAATTATCTTTACATTATAAGGTATAACTATTTATTACCAAGAACAAAACCTAACAATCGTCCGTCCTGACATCGTGTGCGGCCCTGCACACGGTTCCAGGTGGAAACCTAACAATCGGACTTTTAATCGGTTATCTAAATCTATTAAAGTGACAATTACTAGTTGTTTGAACTTATTACAATAATAATAATTAATAACTACTACTATTGATACAAATTAACTAGTTTTGATGAACTAACAACAATCAAACAAAATAGTGAAGACAAAATAGTATTACACAGTGAACTTCAAATACATTTTTTTTTATAAGTATGTTTCGGTGATACGTACTACACAAATTTTATAAGTACTAGATATTACATAACACTTAACTTAAGATAATCACCAGCAATCGATTTGCTGGATCGATACAAAGTATAGCAGTCGGCCAACACTTTCTCCGTTGGGCATTACAACCCCAACCCAAGGTGATCCCAAACGATCGATTAATTGGGTCACAAAACATCTGAGAGTAAGTTCACGACCGATCGATTTATGTCGTGAACAAACTAGATCCCTGAACGATCGATTAATCAGGGTGCCCTAATATCCTGAACGATCGATTAATCAGGATGCCTAGCGACGCTCGCACGAGCCGATCGATTTATGCTCGTGATGGCAGCCGGAAGGACTTGCTTTGCCACTTTTTACATCAAGCCACGAACCAATCGATTCTCGCGTACTTGATCTGAAACAATGAAAAATATTTTGTGCATAATAAGTGGTCTTTTTAATTCAACACAACGTAACAAGTAAGACACTTGTATTCTAATTTGAATTATTCCCATTGTTATAGTCGTCACTGCTACAACTATCATCTACATCATTTTCGTCGGACGTCTGCTTTCTGTATTGACTAGTCCTGGTATTGGTGCCACAATATAGCGGTCCATACCTAGAACTTTGCTAACTCGGTACGGCCCTACAAAAGTGGGCATAAGTTTTTTGCTCTGTCTGTTGTTACTAAAATCAGTCTTAGTTATTTTTACTAGCTCACCTTCCGTGTAGGTGCGTGCGTGTTTTCTATTCCTGTCGTACCTATCCTTTTGTTTAGCTTGCTCTCTATCTATTCTGTCCTTAACTTCTTCGCGTATGACCGGTAAGTCATCTTCGTTACGAGCGGGTACATTGACAACATTAAGCATGGGATTGATTTCACTGTTCATACAGGTTCCGAACATTACCTCCGAAGGTGTCTTTCCTATGGTCTTTTGAATGGTGTTATTAAGCCCCCATTGTATGTTACCCAAATGGCTGTCCCAGCTCTTTTCACCATGTTTAGTGCTTAATGCCTTCAAGGAATTGAGAATGGTGCAGTTGTACCGCTCGACCTGACCGTTTGACCTGGGGCTGGCTACCGCATTTAACACGTGTTTTATACCTTTATTAAGGCAAAATCGTTTGAATGCATGCGAGGTAAAACAACTACCACGATCGCTTATGAGACGATCGGGGTTTCTAAACGTACTAAAAATGTCCTCTAGCACTTTAATTACATTTTGGTCGTTGGTGTTTCTAACGGGTCTAAGGAAGCAGAATTTTGTGAAACCATCCACAACTACGAACAGGTGAGTAAAACCCTTATTTGACTTCACAAAGAGTCCGAGGTGGAAGCGTGTGGAATGGAATCTCCACCTTAGTGATGGGGTGCAATAAACCTTCGTGGGTGCTTGAATTGTTTTTTGCATATGCACATTCAATGCAATCGCCAACGTACTTCTTGACGAACCTAGACATTTTGGGGAACCAATAATTACCTACTTTTAATCCTCTCTAAAGTCTTCTCAATGCCGAAATGTCCAATGTCATCGCGATTGAGTTTACATATTTGCCATCTTGCCCCTTTTGGTACTACCCATCTGACCTTGTTTTCATCACCATTTAAATAGCGAAATAACCTATTGTCCCTAATGACATAATTCTGTTTAATATACTGTAGACCTTTTTCATCTAGATTACTATTTAGAACGTCTGTTATCCTACATAGCTCAGAATCACCTAATTGTAGCGTCTGAAGTCAATCTTCGCTACTAATTGTCATTATTGCTGGAAACTGATCGACCTCGAGCGATTCAGACTGTCTGACAGGATTTCGAGACAACGCATCAACGTGACTCATTTTAGTTCCAGCCCTATATTCGACAGTACAGTCGAATTCTTGTAATGTCAGCCACCAACGTGCTATCCTTGGGATCAAGTCCCGCTTATGGTGCGACAACCTGTATGGGCGATAAACGACTGGACGCTGACTGTTAAGTTCAATGCTCATTTCAGTGACACTGGTACATCCTAAGTCTTTCAAGGAGGTGGCGAAACAATGCTGATATTTCTCAAGTATCTTTATAAGAGTTCGTCTTATATGTTCAGATACTCCTTGACCTACACGCACCTGACCCTCATCGAACCGTTGCCCCACTCTTGACTCAATTGACGGTTCATTAATAACTCGGTTCACAACCTCAACTTTCTCAGCACGACAAAAGATTGGCTTAGATGAAATTCGACAAAACCCTATACATGGCAGAACCAATACATAAATATGTCCATTGTTTACACGATGAAGTCCTCCAACAATGAAATATTGATTATTAGGCTTTCCGGCTATACTATTTTTCAGAAGAACATCTCCATCGAACTCGAGTTGGGTTTCTACTCTAATTGTCGTCGGACCATAAATATCAATTCCATTAACGGCAGAAAACCTTAACAAGTTATCACTGTCAACAGTAAGTCCAGCGAAAGGCAATTCATTCCCAATATCGTAGAATTGCAATTTGCTTCTATCCTTATAGACTGCTATGTGAGATTGCTCTGTGAATGTTTGTCCCATAAGCACAGGGACCTCTAACAAATTGTCGGGCACTACTTTGCAAGCAACTCTAGCCTCCACCTCATCGACAATCATATCAAGTGTCAAATTTCCTAACGACTGGACTACGCTATTGCCAAATCCTTTTAATAGTGTAGGAACGTTATCGTGAAGTACTCCTAGTTGGCTGGCAATAGTTTCCCTAATCAGAGTAACGTCGCTTCCGAAATCTATAAAAGCTCTAAAGATACAGTTATTGACTTTTACCTCTTTTATAAACTTAGAGCCAGGCCAATTGTTTTTTATGTAAGTCTTTGTTGTTTACAAAGTCAATCCGCATAGTTTTCTGCGCTGTACCACTAGTTGCGTTTGTCAATTTATTATCCAATTTGCTATGACACTTTTCCGCGACGTGACCAATATTATTGCAACGCGTGCATCTCGTCAACGGCTTAGTACAATGCAGAAAACTATGTCCTTTTTCCCTGCAATTAAAACAGCCGCTAGGGTGGCCTGATCGGGAACCGGAAATATTGCTCGCTGTGTTGGACACTTGGAGGTTGTTAACATTTCTATTTTTAAAGTCAAGACGGTCCGGACCAGATTGATTGTAATCCCTATTACTAAGTAAGTACTGGAACAGTTGATCGGGGTGGGTACAACGCAGTGCTAAAGCTCCTGATTTGAGTGTCCTATCCGTTATGCCGTGTATTCTGCTGCACGGGTACCTACTATATCACATTGGTTTACTAAACTTAGTTTTTCATAATAGTAAACCTCTATAGATTCGTTAAACCTACTCTTTCTCCTTATCATATTTTCCAAGGTCTGACCGTAATTTCTTTCGCATGGAAAAGCACTTAGTAATTTCTCCTGCCATTCTTGCCAAGTAAATAGAATGGTATGCAGACTTTCGTACCACGTCTTGGCCAGACCTTGCAACTTTTGCATAGCGAAGTGAGTGGTGGTTCTTTCATCCCATCCGTACACCGAAGCGCACTCATTTACCTTTCTTAACCACACGTCCATTCGCTGGGTTTTAGTTTGCTAATTTATTTTCATAGTGAATTTTTTTGTAGTGGTTGGGGTGCGCATTGGTTTACAGGTGGCGATGCGAGACCATCCCTCAAGTCCTTAACAATATTAAATAAGTCTCTTTTTGAAAAAGAGTGACTACGTGACCTTTCAATCCGTTTTGAGCGGTCGTGCTGCCGTGGTCCGCGCTCCGCACGTTGCTCGGCACGTCTCGATGTCGCGCCGATTCCATGGAAGTACTGCGCAAACGGTTGCTCGTTCGTGGCTCGTCGCTGCGACGCGATGTGTGGCGCGGTCTTCGGCGGCGCGTACACGGTCGCGCTCCTGTCGTATTTCGTCCTGCAGCCCGTGCTCCGCACGTTGCTCGGCACGTGGCTCAGCATCCCGGCGCCGGGTCGACGCCGTGGAGGTGTTGCGGAGACAGTCGATCACCCGCGGCTCGTCGCTGCGACGCGATGCACGATGCAGGTCTTCGGCGGCGCGAACATGGTCACGCTCCCGCCGTACTTCATTCTCCAGCATCCGAAGCCGCTCACGGCCCAGCTCGATGTCTCGCTCGGGGCTTCGACTGCGCAGCCGACTTCGACTCCTCGTCGCAGAGTGGTACTCTCCGCGACCCGGAGTCACGAGCCTTCGCTGACCCGTTGACTTTGACATTATCTGAAATCTCGCGGTAAAGAAACTTTAGAGCCGTATTTTGAAGTTGTAACTGAGAAGTTAGTGATTGCCGACGTACTAAAACTCTAAGTCTTTGTCTATTCTTTCTTTGAATATCATTGAAAAATGAAATAAGGTAGGTACAGATGTGTCCCTTTAGTTGAGCATGTGTATTGAGCAAGTAGCCTTTATTTAATTTTTCTAATCAAAATCTGTATTTCTTAAATAAAGAGTGAAGTCTAATTCATCCTATTCTAAAAATAAAACATAGGCACCTTTGTTCCAAGTGTAAACACTTACTAAGTCCACTAACGATAGGTGTGGTATGCGGCGTCAAGTGGTTCGCTCGCCTCGGTCGTGCTTATCGTGGGAGGGGTCGGGTGACGCTCTTGATAGGTAAGCGCAGTCACAACCCTTATTGTAAAACTTAAAAAGTTCTTTAGTGAAAAATACAACACAGTTCTATCATTGAATATTTTAAACTTCTTTTAAGAACAGTTGATTTTAAGCTTACGATTTGGCTATTAAACTACGGGAATCGAACTTGGACCACAAGCCAATTCAATTGTTTGTTAGCTATTACGTTTTCCATAGTAAGAACACTGAATAGTGTTAACGGGTATTCATTCTCAAAACTACTATTAATCAACAAAAACAGTAGTACCTACTAAAAATAGTAAACAAAATGTGATTACAGATAGAGTAGGTACTAATAATGAAATGAAAAGAAAAAAAAATAAAAAAAGCAGAATCGTGTCGGTGCCTGATTAACTAACACTATGTACAACCTCTGTGCTTCTTCAATGTACATCTTAGACCTGGTAGGTCTCAGGTTAATTCAGAAGCAAAATCCGTAATAACAATCACAACAAACAAAGTAGAGATACAATTTGGGCGCATACTTACGTTTTGGGTGCACTTGTCACTTCTGAAGTATAAAGACTCGTAGCCTTGGCGGTCACAATTCTTAGGGGAAAACCATTTAAACTGGGAGGACTGAATAAAGATAAAACTCAAACTGTTCACTTACTTTTATTAGTTACTTTAAGATCAAACAACTACATTAAATTAGTTAATAAACTGTTCAGGGCCAATACTACAGCTCAATGTCGCAATCGACGATCCGGGGGCGAGTGTCCCTGTGCGCACCCGCTCATCGCTTAAAAACCCTTGACGTCCCTGCATTGCATTCGACTCTCCGATTGGCCCACGATATCCGGTGATGCCAGGGTCGTGGTCCAATCGTTGAGTCACTTATTATTTCGCCACTCATTCCACCGATCGATATTAGATCAAGGGTTAACATTCCCAAACAACAGAAATGAATCGCTTATACAATGTACCATAAATATTACTTAAAACATAGATGTTCATGTAATTTAAACAAGAATCTAATGCAATCTATATTATTTTAACAATTATCTTTACATTATAAGGTATAACTATTTATTACCAAGAACAAAACCTAACAGTTATCATACAAGCGCCGCGCCGTGGAAGTATAAATTGTCTGCAACACCCGTAAAGGTTTTCAATGAATGTTGAATGAAACAATTGTGAAAGAATGGTGTTTTGTTCAGGTTATTTAACAAAATAACGTGTCTTTATCTATTGCATGAATGTGAAACAGTTTAGAAGGCAAAAGTCTGGGGTGTATGAAACTAGATAATGCACACAATGTTTTAAGCTTTATTACGACCCCGTAATAAAGCTTAAAACATTTGCCGTGATTTGTTATTTCTGTGATCTTCAGATATTTCGACGCTTTTGCAAATACTATTATTGCGGGATGACTGGAGAACGCGGGTGGGTGGTAATACCTACATGATAATAGCGAAAAAATCTGTCTACTCTCTTAGTCTTTTGCTACACGCACCACTGAAGGTCGATATAAAAAAGAAAAAGGTATCTACGAAATACTTTCTTGGTTCTGTGTGAAGTGACGGTTTAAAAATAAATAATGCATTTCTAAACCTAATCATGCTTTCTGGAAGATCTCTCTTGACATCCTTCAACCGCTCTGACTGATGATGATTTTGCCTGGCATATGCGTTTAGAGTGTCCTGATAACCATGCCAATTAACACATTACACCCAAGACAAATATTTTCGCAACCGCCATCTTTGATTTTGGGCCCATTTTCGCATTAAGCGCCCTTAATAAAGAAAAACGTAACACAAAATACATGCTCTCACCTACGTCGCACGAAATTATATTTTCAACAATAGGTAGAGTGATCTAACTAACACATCCTGTGTGGAACGTATCTGATGACACAATTTGATCATATTTGGGCTTTTATTCGCCAGTACCAATCAATACAAAAGCTTTAAGCTTTCCTAAGTCCAAGCTTTTACCACTAATGAATTCAGGCGTTTGTATTATTTATTGTATATTGTTCCACTTTAGACGAAAGAGGCTGAACCCCACGACACAGGGTATCCTAGTGTGGGGTTCAGTGTCATTTAAATTATGTATGTACTTTTTTGTAGAACAATAAATAAATAAAATAAATAAATGTATGAGATATTTAAATAATATAGTGATGAAAGATGCCTTGTGATAGGACTCGTTGTGCCAACTGTTCTGGCAGATAGAATACAAAAATAAACGCTAGATTTTCGACTGATTTCGATGTAAGGAGTTGTTGGTTGCAATCAAAGACATTTAAATATACTTACAATAGAGGTGAAAATCGTAATCTAATCGTAATGAAAACTAGTTGCCGTTGGTACATGAGTTATAGGTTAAAGTTGGCCATTGCCTTGCTGTATGGCCTTAGTCGTAAGATAACGTTTTCTTTGTTAATTACTACTGAAAGCCTCTATTACAGTAAATCTTAAATATCTTTGGTTTGCGACATTGTAAATATTATGCCACTATGGAGTACAGTAGTTGTAAGTCATAATGTTGATGTATTTTTATAAGGTTAGTTCTATGCGTATGACGTGATGTTTCCCGCAGCAGTATGACATTTGCTATAAGGTTATGGTGTCAATTAGCCACAAACTTTTAGGGTAGTTTTACTTAATTAATTTTCTTGAACAATAAGGGCGAATTCCACTGAGGAAAACGCGATGAGCAACCACCAGCAATAACCGAAGCACTTTCAAGAGCTGTTTTTTAAGTGCTTTGAATATTGACACTGACAGCGGCTGATCGACTGCGTTCAGTTTCATTAATTGATGAAATCTGCTGACATCTAAGTACCTATATATAAAAAAAGATTTCCAATCAAGTTTGTTCGATCCCCGGAACAAATATTTGTATGGCCTACAGATAGTTGTTCCGGGTCTGGCTGTTTTTGTATGTGAGTTCAAATGTTTGTGAACGCACCCACGGTACAGGAGAAATTCCTAGTGTGGGACAACGTTTTCTTAAAAAATAAGAGAAGAAAAAAAATCCAATTTCGACTTGTCCTTGAACTTCAAAACACAATATCTGATAAAAATGGCGCTAGCTACATCTTTTGAAAAGAGAATTTTGAAATTGAGTCGTTTTTATCCTCTTTATTTTTAGATTTACCTATTAATCCTTTTATTTTTGGTACTGTGTTCTATATTTACAGGGGTTTAAGTGGCCATTGTGATGGCAAGGTTGTGTTAGGGTTGCCAACTTGGTGAGTTGAACACTTCAATTTTTTTTTTGATAAATTGTTCGGATACGAGATACCTCAACGATAAACCTGTTGAAAATTTAAGTTATCTTTTCTCAGGAAGTATTAAGATAAACTATTTTATAGACTACTTTTCGAGTGGTGGATGTGTTAAGAATATGTAATATGGATTTTGTGTTTGTAACGAAATACATAATTTCTCTAAAAGTTTGTAGCTAATTCAAATTGAATTGTTCATAAAATGCCATCATATCTTAAATATCAGTTATATTGTAATTAATTTGTAATATCTGTGATTATTTGTTTAAAATGCGGGTAATATACTTATGTTTAGATTTTTTTATTAATTTTTAAGGTGAACATGTTGAAAAGATGTTAATTTATATTGTTGTATGTGATGGATATTTTAAGGGACAGTTGAAACGTGCCTGCAAACATAGTTATAGATTTTATTGTACTTTCTCGTCGACAAATTGAGAATAAATGTGTCGTGTTAAAAACAAATTGTTTTTTTACCTTCTAACATTATGCCTCTTATCCCCGAAGAGTTAAGCAGAGATCTACATAAAAGAGGGCTCGCCTGTTGCTATTAACTAGATGCTGGTATAATCAAGACTCCGTGGCTGCTACTAAGGCGCGTCGCTCACACGAGTAACAGTCGAGGTGCAAATGAGGCGCGGGCGCATGAGAGGCACGCCGCAACAGATTCTTGAAGGAAAATCCCATTAATATTTTGTCCGACCAGGAATCAAAACCAGCACCTCATTCTCAGCAGTCAAGCTTACGAACATTAAACCAACGAGGCAGTTTTTTTTCCGTATCTCTACAAAAACTAAGCATGTTATCTTTTTTTTTCTTATCATTAATGCCTTGTTTTTTATGAGTAATACTCACCTGCTCGATAATGTCAAATAAATGTTATGTTTACTTACCTAATCTAAATCGAGAGGTCATTATAGTCTTAGGCTTAAGCTTGGCAATAACGTAATGGCATGGCAATAAATAAAACAGCGGTATAAAATAATGTTATTTAAATTTGGAACCTCACCTTGAACTCGTGGCAGATGTCAAAAAAATGATTATTATTTTCAGAAAAATGTGATTTTTAGTTTAAGACGAGCTTGAATCTCGCTGCATTCAGGATTCTAGTCTAAATACGCTCGCTTCGCTTAGGAGTTATTCAAATCTTTCACATAGGAATCTTTCATGATGAATGTATTCATTACTAGCTTATAGCAGCTTCGTTAGCATGGGGTTTGGTAACAGCCCCACGAGATCGAACTACCGGGATAAAAAGTATCCTATGTATCCTCACCAGACACACAACACATAGTAGACTCTCAGCAATCATCCATCATAAACACCAAGTACACAAATTAATCCATCAACCACATAGCAAATCTAGCCCACGAAGAAGAAGGAGACAGAGATGAGAGAAATGGATATTTATTAAAGTGACCGAAATAACAGAAGAAAAAAATATGAGGTAGTATTTATATTAGTAGGATAACGCTCGTAACATAATTCACAGTGTTTTCCCTCTGGTTATAATCCTATAATAATATTATTATAAATGCGAATGTTTGTGAGGATGTATGGATGTTTTTACTCTTTCACGTCATAACGGTTGTACGGGTCTTGATGAAATTTGGCACAGCACAGCTAGTCTAAATAAATGCAAATTGCATGTTTGTGGCCTTCAGCATATGACTAAAATTGACAACCCTATTTATTCCCATCGAGTTCCATTTTACGACACTGGCCAGAATAACCGTTTCTAATTCTTATGCCACAAAATCTATAAAATATATTGCCAAGTGCGAAATAGGGTGCTGTTTGTAAAATAATACAAGGTATAAATGGACACTTGACGACCGAGCATTTTGCACATCCAACTGGGTAACTACGCAAAACAATCTGGGGAGCGACTTTTTTTTTGGGTAAAAAATTACGATGCACATTAGGACTCCTTGTGACGCATTTAAAAGATTAGGTTGATGGATATCTTGAATATAGTACGGGGGTTGTGGAAGTATTTAAAGTTACAACATCAAAAAATTGTGTAAATTTTTAAACTTTGACCTGCCAATATCCTGAAGAAAAAGGCCAATCAGTCAGGTTGTTGATGTTAAGATATTTGGGCAGGCTCCAAAAAAAAAATACCCCTGGCTGGTGGACAGATGCAAGACATACCTACACAGGACTATAGGTCGAACTGCAAGATGCCAAAAAAAATGTTTTATTCTGCTATAAGTAAAATCCAAGTCTAAGATTCTGTTCCTGAAGAAAACGGTTTTTTTACTCAATATAAATAAACTCTGCAAGTCTGCATAATAATACAGATGATTGCAATTAAGACTATTGTAATTTTGCAAAAAAACAAACAAATATGCACCATGTCTTCTTCTTAAACAATCTGGTGATGCATGATCCAGAGCAGTACTTAATCGTGTGCTAAAACGAGATTAGAAAAGTAGAATCAACATTCTAGCTAGGAAAAAAGCTTCATTGCTGTTTATTTAGTAACTTTTACAGTAGGTTTGTTTATGAATGTACCGAAACAGCGATTTTCCTATGTAATTGCTCCACAATACGCACTTAATGTTGATAACAGTAAAGCATGCACTCGTGGGTGGTATCATATCATTAGATATCGGAGTGCATGGTTGGTGTGTGTATCTGTATATATTTAAAGTGCTGGGTACAGGATATATGATCAGTTTTGTGTGCAGCATTACAGACGTTATTTTTAAACCTATAAAATATCTAGCTTCCGCCCGCGACTTCGTCCGCCTGGCACTTTGGGCTAACGCTAACTTTAACCCGCGTTATGATTGAAAGAAAAAATCTTTCTCTCCCCTTTTTTTCCTCTTTCTCCCCCTTTTCCTATATTTTTTATCCTATACGACGGCATAGGATAAAAAAATAGTTGGGACCCTGGAGACATCCAGGGTCCCAACTATCTCACTACCAAAATTCATCAAAATCGGTTTGGCCATTTAGGCGTGAATACGTAACAAACAAACTCACTTTCGCTTTTATAATATTAGTAAGGATATAAAAGAGAATGATTGGAAGAACAAGAAGAACGTGCAACCGCGGCAAAGGTAGTGTGACGATCTGTAAGGTTACCATGACGTCTGAAGGCAGAATGATAAAATGTAAGTAAAGTGTGAACAAGAGATACAGGAATTCTAGCGCCCGTCTCTTTCGTACACTCGAAGATTAAAAGAATTCTGGTTGACGTCATGCTAGCTAACCTAAGCATATCCCAGGCAAAGTCTGACGACATGTTTGGCGCTGTGGGCGCTGTGGCTGAGTGATTGACGGCTGCGCTGCGTGTCGCGGGTTCGATCTCCGCACGGAACTAATATTTGTATCGCCTATACTAGATAGTTTTTTCCGGGTTTGGTTGTTTGAATATTTGTAAACACACCCACGATACAGGAGAAATTCCGAGTTCGGGGCAACGTTTAAAAAAACACTTCAAAGTCACCGTCAGAGTGTTCCTAAATGTAGGGATCCTGAAGGATCCTCTGCCATGCTGGGCCTTTTCACATATTCTGCCAAATAAGATGTGTCGACCAAAACAAGAGTTACACGTCTTAAGATATAAGGCCCACTGCAAATTCTTTATGGATGGTATTTAAAAGTACTTCAATTTATTCTCATTTCATTTACCTAATTTTGCCTGTGTTCCACCAAATATACTGAATGTGCACCAAAATATGTTAATTAAAATATGTCATAACGAGCATCTATTTAACCCGTCGCGCGACAACTTTTGCAAATTTGTAAAAATAGTAATACACCTAATTTTAAAAACAAGCATTTATTTTTTAGTTTTACTTCAGTGTTATATCTTGGTGTTAATTTGGAATTTCTTGCAAGTCGTTAGTGGCACTCGCCGGCCGTTGCCACGGCACCGCTCGCTCCGCTCGCTCGGCTCGTGCGTAGGGGGTCACAGTTTTAACCTAACCTACGCATTTTTTTAACATTCAGGAATATTTGGGGCACGATCAGTATTTTTCGGGGAAGAATAAAATAGTCATTGTTACAATAGAATATTTGCAGCGCACTACAATAAAAAAGTGTTATAATATCTTGGTGTTAATTTGGAATTTGTTTGATGTAACATATTTTGTTGGCCGAGTAGTTTAATTATAGTAAAACAATTAAACGGGTTTAAGATCAATATTTTAGAAATGCATACATAGATGTACCTTAAGATTTTTGGTGAACACAAAAATATTATCCATTCTTTATTAAAGTCGAAACCAGTGTTGCCAACCCCAAATAACTAAAAAACAATAACTCGACAGAAAAAAAACAGTATGTAAAGTAAAAATGCAGATTTCATACTTTTGCTTACATATAAATAAACAACTTTCTTAGTTACCAGAACGCACATACATTGTTAGGTATATTAATAATGACAACAACAAAAAAACTAAAAATAAAGTAAAAATATTTTTCAGTTTCATTGTCAATTGCCTCATCTTCATTATTTTCACACTCATTATTACTACACAATACATTAGCTGTCATTTATAAACTGGGATTTCATAGGTGGCGCTGAAAGCTAGTTGAAAAACAGTAAAAATTAGGGATGCAGCAAAAACATGGACATCAATGTGAAAACAGCAAATCTATTGTTAAAACAGTAGGGTTGGTAACACTGATCGAAACTGCTAGGTTCGCTATCTGACACAACTAGAGGGGTATAACACTATGCCTACAGTAAATACTGCCATGTAACACGAGTGGCGTTTCGCAGTTAACTGTTAGAACATCCGGCTGATAAAGCGGTGAATAAGCACGTTATAATAATTTTGTTTTAACACAGTATTGCTAACTTTGAACTTTTGATGCCAGATCTAGTACTATTTTCGTAAGTCTAGGACTGAAATCTGGCGTTTAGCACCTAAAACTAAACAGAAAAATTCAGTTTTTTTTTTATTACTGCAGAGCAAACCGCATTTACACTAGCAGTAGCCAAACGCTGTGCTTCATTCTACTTTGCTACACTTTGCTTAACAAAGTGTTGATTTACCGAAAACTAGACAGATGAGCTGTGTACCTATCTGTGTATCGAATTTTCTGTACGGAACTAAAATTTATGAAGTTAGTTAGTTTGGTTTTTTTAATGTTTTGTGGGTATGTTTATTGCGGAACGCACTGCAGTCCTACCAATTGACCATCTTTTACTATATAAGAAACTAGCTTTTGCCCGCGGCTTCGCTCGCGTTAAATTCGGGGTAACACAGTTCCCCTTTCCTGATTTGCAGGTACCTGCTACCTATAGTTTTTGCCCTTGCGCCTTATTTATTGTAATAGCCTTTATTTAGCCCTTCTGTATAATCTTTCTCCTCATTTCTCACTTTAAAAAAAAAGCCCATGTCCGTATCAGGGTCCCCACTATCTCTGTACCAAAATTCATAAAAATCGGTCTTGTAATTTAGGTGTGAAGACGTAACAAACAAACAAACTCACTTTTGTCTTTTATAATATTAGTAAGGATTATGGTTGTCTAATAATGTGATTTAATTATTTAATTGATGGTCTTTCAAATTTTGCACGTTTTTTAATGTATAATTTTATAAAAACTAGCACTTTTTATTTAACAACAAGGGTATAGACGTAGGTGCTCTGAAGACGGGATTTTGCAAACATCGACATCTGAAGGGGTGAAACGGCACGTCGCAAAGTTTGTATGGGTGAATGCGATTCCTTGACTTCTTGATAGACTTGAAAATTAGCATATTCATTAAATAGGCTATAACATCACGCTACGAAACTAAGAAGCTGTGCAGTGGTCAAAACCGCTGGACACGGCTAGTTTACTATACAAAGCAGTAGAAAAATCTTGTAAAAAATCTAACCTACAAAATAATGCCTTGAACTCGTGATTTGACCTCAACTCCGATCTTACCTTGATCGTAATAAAAAGGTCACTGGTAGCAAAATAACGAGAATATCATTTGAAAAAAACCTGATTGACATAGTAAAATACATTGCAAAACCGGCCAAAAGCGAGTCAGACTCGCACATCAAGGGTTCCGTACAAAATTGCGACATAAACGGCCATATCTTTTGACTGCGTAGACTAAGAGAGTTGATTTTTTCACAGCACTAAGGGATCGCAAAGTTGAGTAAGTAGGTATATTATGGTTTTAATTTCAACTCGATAATTCCACGCGTTTCCGAGATAGATAAAGGGTGTTGACAGACATAATGCTGTGTTTGTATCGAGAGGTTTTGTTTTTTGTGAGTGAAAGTTGTCACATTTCTTGTCATTTAGACCTCTTGAATGTAGGTTGGTTAAAAGTAGTTTATCTTCAGTATATTTACTAACGACCCGTTCCCGCTTCGTAGGACGCCACAAAACCTTAATACCTTCACAAAATTTCATTGACATCGGCTGCGTAGTTTAGGAGATAAGCGTGTACGAACACTGTGACGTTTGATTATTAAAATAATCCTTTATTTATCAACTATTGTGAATCCTGTTTCGTTCGAGGACAGGATTCAAATTCCCTTGAATGACTTTAGAATCGGCCTGTAGTGAGGTCTTGAAAGCACTGTCGATGGTAGGGATTTATAGATGAGTCTGCACTTTTTTTTTCGGAAGGGAAATCAACAAATAACTTCCCCCACTCTGGGCGGAGCTGGGGGGAGTGGCGGTCATGTCAACTGCATTCATACTGCACTTGAACTTCAATTTGCGGTTTGATTGCAGTTGAAATGCGGTCCGTCTGTCTAGAGCCTTAGTGATAGCCTTGTCGACGAATCCTTGTATGGTGAAATATTCCGTCGTCGATTCACACATGAATTAATCGTTCTGTCGGTGAATCGTACGTAGTAGAAAGGTTCTACCGTCGATTAGCTCTTGAATAAATCGGTTTGTCGGCGAATCGTTCGTAGTCGAAAGGTTCTGTCGTTTAACGATTCATAAACGAAACATTGTGTGGACGGCCCATTCGGCAGAGAAACGTTTCATCGAATATAAGCTTCGATGAACAAGGTTATGGTTCAATCCTTATTGAACCCAGTTAACATCTTTACTAAGACGACACGGTTGGCGCAGTGGCTGAGCGATCGACTGCTGCGCTGGGTGTCGCGGGATCGATCCCCGCACGAAACAAATAATTGTATGGCCTACAGATAGTTGTTCCGGGTACAGGAGAAATCCTAGTGTGGGGCAACGTTTTTTTTTCTTTTTAACAAAAGAAGTATAAAATGGAGTCGCTTCCGTTGTTCGCTTAGATCTTTTAAAGTCATCGCCGGATTTAATGCAGTTTTCAACAATAGGTAGAATTACCTATTCAAGGCGAAGGGTTACATGTGAAATGTCACTATTTACATTGCACCCGAGCGAACCCGGGGCAGGACGCTATTAATTAAGGCCGTACCCTACGCAAATAACCTTGAGTATTCGCTTCCCTCTTTGCCGCGCAGGAGTGAGCGAGTGAGAGCAGTAGTGAATAATGCCAATTTTTTGGAATTAAATCTATATAAAATTAAGTATTGGGTTTTTGGAAAAAATATTTCTACCAAAATGTTCATTATAGAATTGTGTATCCATTAGTGTCAGTAGCAAAATTAAACAATGTTTACTTTACGAGGAGATGCATTTTATTGATATTTTTTCTCATTTCGGGGGCTTTGTTGTAAGGAGATTTACTAAATAATGGCTCAATAAAAATAAAAACTAAACCTACAATAATGGAATCAAGATTATAAAGAAATTTAATGTATTTTTTTTGTTACTTAGTTCGTTTTAAATAACAAGTAGATAGCTCTAGAAAACTGTACAAAAACGGCTTGCGCGGCGTTTTGGTCGGGGTGGCGCCTTAATATAAACACCCACCGACTTCCAGAAGCGAAGTTATTTTCCACTTTGTAGATTTTTTGGAAATCGTTAAGTAATTTCTTTTTTGCATTTTTAGTTATGGTATGAATTATGATGATATTCTCACACATTTTTTTTATTGAGTATTTAATTTTTATTGTTAATAAAATATATAAGCAGATAAACCATAAATACATAGAAGAAAAAGAAATGTACCTATTTTACACGATAACTCATAATCATAAACTACCAAATGCAAATCGGTCCAGTCTTTGAGTAATCGGTGAAAATACATCAAAAAAAGATTCCGACGAATTGAGAACCTCCTCCCTTTTTGAAGTCGGTTAACCATATCGGGTAAAAATGGTCTGGAATAACACATAGGATACTATTTTGTTTCGATATCACGCGGGCGAAGCATGCGGCGCCTGCTAGCAAAGAATATAATAAACAGTATTATTTTGTTGACAGCAATGCGGACGAATGTTTTGCCGCTCTGTAATTATTTTACCTGTACATATTTTTATTATTAGTTAATGTCTATTTGTAGTTTGTAAATAACATGTATGTAGTAATAAAAAATTATTAAAAAGAATAAAAACTGGCCAAAAGCGAGTCAGACTTGCATACCGTGGGTTCCGCACAAACTTGCGACATAAAAAGCTATATCTTCTGAATGAGTAGACTTAAAGGTTGATTTTTTCACAGCACAAAGGGACCATAGTTGGAGTATATTGTTATAATTTTGATACCTCCACGGGATCTCGATATAAAGGGTCTTGACAGACAGACAGACGGGCAAGAAAGTGATCCAATAAGGGTCCTGATTTTTCCTTTTGGGAACCCTAAAAAACAGTATTTGGACTATAATATAAAACGACCTTAACAAATAAGGTAATACTACAAAACTACATAAAACATTAAAAAAAAAAACGTTGCCCCACACTAGGATTTTCTCCTGTATCGTAGGTGCGTTTACAAACATTTAAACTCACATACACAAATAGCCAGACCCAAAACAACTATCTGCAGGTCTTACAAATATTTGTTATTGCAAGAATAGAACCCGCGACACTCAGCGCAGCAGTCGATCGCTCAGCCACTGCACCAACTGTGCCGTCAATTGTTTGCTTAACACAGACCAGTTGATATAAAAGTGGTGTTAAAATATATACGTTGTTTTTTTGGCTCGTTCTCCTTCTTTCCTTGCTTCGTCTGCTATATAGCTTTACCTGGCGCCGTGTGAACGTTCCTGTTGAACAATAAAATCGGTGACCACGCGGGCAAACCGGCGGGCATCAGGTAGTCTATCACACGATAAGATCGACGTAGTATCGCGTTGCAGTATGATTTAGGAAATTAGTATTGTTCATGAAATGATTGTAGATAATAGCCGCACGGTTTGCTTATCATCACGCTATGTCAATGGTAGGTAAGCGGTGGGGGTATAAATTGTCGTGACGAAGTTGTAGGGTTGTCGCCTGGCTGGGGAGCTTCACTTCAAGACACCCACAGGATAGACTGGTTAAGCAGCTTACTAGGAATTAGGCTGAGCCGCAATATGCCATTAAAAATTGTAGGATTGTTACACTTTTCGCCACCCATTAAAGAAAGACATGAAGCCTTGAAAGAAAACCCGAGGAAATGAACATGTCCTAGATCCAATATGGAATTGTAATACCAGCCTTTAACTGTCCTACTGCTGGGCAAAACCTTCTTCACACACAGAGAAGGCATGACGATCATTGATCACCACGCTGGCTCACGACGGGTTCGTTATTTCCAACTTATATCCTTAGTAATATTATAAAAGCGAAAGTGAGTTTATTTGTATGTTTATTTGTTTGTTTGTTACGTCTTCACGTCTAAATAGCTAAACCGATTTTGATGTATTTTGGTACAGAGATAGTTGAGACCCTGGAGACGGACATAAGTAGGCTATTTTTTTTTAAAGTGAGAAATGAAGGAGAAAGAGTCAAGAAAAGGGAAAACTTAGCTTTGTTATTACAATAAATAAGGCGCAAGGGCAAAAACTGTGTTACCCCGAATTTAACGAGAGTGAAGCCGCGGTCAAAAGCTAGTATGTTATAAAACTTACCACGCCTATGGTGCAGTTTTTAGGTCTTGTCGGAAATGTTTGGGTACTGAAAGACTTCTTAACTATACATTGTATCTTATCATTGTGACCACATTATCTTCTAATTCATTCCCAATTCACGCAGCTGTCATCAATGGATCGATACACAATAACATGCCATATATGTATGTCTGACCTTAAGGTCAGCCGCTAGTGTACTATGATAGTAATTGAACTAATAATGATTGTATTTGTTCATTAATCTAATGTACAAGACAATGATTGATGATGAACGAATTTGTTTTAGAGACCGGCAAACCTAGTAGTGGCTTTTAACTACCTAGGAGTCAAATACGAATTTTCATTATTGTTTTATTCCAACCATTTTCGATTCGGTTTCCAGTTTAACCGCGTGCAACGGAATACCATAGTATTTTACATGGAGTGACTTACCTGAACCTGACAACCCGGTGCCTAACCTAATACACCCCTTTTATGCGGATCATCAAATGGGCAGAGTCCCCCCCGAGAAGTGCCACACTTCAGATTAACTTGTACTGATTACTTCTTTTGCCCTTTATGTTCCGGGGCCGCGGTATCTCTTATGAACAACCCCGGCAGTGGCACTGGCAGGCTCTCTGTTGACGTCACTTTTAGGCGCGCGTGGAACATGAACGCGCTATCGAAACGGCCTGTCGTCACTAGACGAACGAAGCAATGAGTAAATCACCGTCTTCAGACTCGTATCTACGGTGGCCGGGACTTGTCTCGCGGCGCCCGACGCCCGGAGCGTCTCCCGCGGCGGCTGGGTTGGTTTGAAGTTTTCTCCCTCAAACGTCCAGCCACCTTCTTCGCAAGCATAATTGCTTCGCAGAAGAAGGTGGTCTCTTCGTATTTCCTCTCGCTCCGGACCATAAACTTCATCTCACACACCACATCGTTTCTTTGGTCTTCTACTCTAATAGAAATCCCAAACCTATCGTTGCACTGTACCTTCCAACTTAAAAATAATAGTAACAGCCTATTACTGTCCCACTGCTGGACTAAGACCTATACTAATACAGAGAAGGCACAAGCATTAATCACTACGCTTGCTCAAGACGGGTTGGCGATTTCAGACTTATGTTATTTGTCAGTCCAAGTTTCTTTTACCGTTGTCTGTGATGTCTCAGAAAACTTAAAGAAAGTAAATATGAATTAAAAAAGTCACATTGGGACATGCCCGGATTTGAACACACAACCTCATGCATAAGAGGCGAAGTCTTAACCTCTGGGCCAACACGACCTTCCAACTATGTACTTAACTATGTACTTACTATTTCGCCCGCGACTTCGTCCGCGTGGCATAGTTACTTTGGGCTATCGCTAACTTTAACCCGCGTGATGATCGAAAAAAATATATCTTTCTCTCTCCTTTTCTTCTCTCTTTACCCTTTTGTCACTTTTTTTTTTATAAAAAAAATAGCCAATGTCCGTCTCCAGGGTCCCAACTATACCTGTACCAAAATTCATCAAAATCGGTTTGGCCATTTAGGCGTGAAGATGTAACAAACTTATTTTCGCTTTTATAATATTAGTAAGGATTTTCATAGATAGCCTGCAATGCAGACAAACGGGATTCACTCGCCAGATCAGATCGAGATCGTCAGCTAAATATAAACTTAGACCAGCATCCTCCATATTAAGTAACTAGTTTGTAAAGAATCTGAGAGATAAATCTTTGGTACGTATACAAGATGGCTTGTATGGTTAGACAAGAGGCTACGTTAAAAAAGGGAAGATTCGACTTGTTGGATATTATGGAAAGCACTTTTTGACTGAAAAAATCTCGGGATCCCGGAAAATTCAATTTAAGTGTGTTCTAATCCGTGAAACCCGTGATTAGTAAAACCAATTTAATACAAATGTCTGTTGCCATGTTACAACGTAATATGGTCGCTTTTTCCTTCTTTTATTGTCAGTCATTTTTGACGAGATTTGTAACTAATATCGTAATTGAGCTAATTAATAAACAGGGAATATAAGTAAATAGGGAAACATCCCTATTTACTTATATTCACTGTAAAACTAATCGGATGTATGTTGTATATATACCTAACTAGCTAAATATACATACATCCGATTAGTTTTACAATCGCGAAATTCCAGGATTCTATTTTTAACAAAAAATCCTAACAATCATCTTCCATACTTTGTTAGCCAAATATTAACTTTAGGTAAAATGCATCCGATCTCTAATTATGAGTAATGCGTTTATTGTAGGAAAATGCCATTTAAATGTTTCCAAAATATTTGGGTCCACAAAAGAAGAGATACACACAACGACATATCAACCTAAACAAAACTAGTTTATGCTGACCTCTCCACCACTGATCGTATACCGTAGATTTTTCCGTAAGATGAGAGATCAGCATAGACTGGTTTTTTATAGGTTGATGTGTCTTTGCGAGCACATTTGTTTGGAAGCCCTATAACAACAGAAATACAGCATTTTAGTACCTACGAGTGAAAAATGCTTCCTCAACAAAACTTAGATTAATTAATTAAACCAACTCTATTTGTTCTAATTGAGGTGCAGTATTTTAATTGGTTAAATTTTTATTGTCGTGTGGCGTCAGATGCTATGGTTTAACTTGAGAGCTTGGCTCTGATTGGCTAGTTTAAATGTCGCATGCGGCACCTTCTATTTCGATTCAAATCGTTCTATCACTATCGAAAAAAGTAAAAACTCGGATAACAACCACCAAATCTCATCAGGGGTACAGAAAATATTCTTATGACAATGTGCTGTCGTCACCAGCATATTCTATTATATCGGGATCACTTGAGAAGTCACCGTTGCGAGTTGGCTCCCGACTCTTTTATATTTATATTATAATCCAACATAATAATATAAACGCGAAAGTTTGCATGGATGTTTGTTACTCTTTCACGCAAAAACTAATGAATCAATTTTAATGAAAGATTACGACGAATTGAGAACCTATTCCTTTGTTTGAAGTCGGTTAAAAAAACAAATTTTAATTGACCGCATCTATTTCACGTTTACACCGTTTTGTCCGGTGTAAACGTAAAATATTTTTGATTTGATTTTATTTAGGAAAAATAGGTAGGAACTCAGTAGGTACTTCTGTAGATAATCCTGTTCACATAATCCCTGACCCTCCTTTACAATGCCTTCAGGAAAAGTGGCGGGTTACCTTGTCGGACACCCTCGACATAATTTTGATTTATTTTGTTTTTAAGTGGGACGGCCGCACAGACTGGCTTAGATTTTGTGGGACAAAGACGAGACAAGATTAAAACTATTGCTTTCTCTTTCAAGCTTATGCATAGAAAAAGAAGCAGTAGTCTTAGAAAATACCACAAAAAATAACTATGCGGTGTGACTGAAATTGACACTGGATGTCCTCATATGAATAAATTGTTTCGACAATTGAATAAAAAAGGGTGTTCTTTGTTTATGATTTGTGAAATTCATCATCTTATCCATAACATCGCGCCTGTTATCCCCGAAAGGTTAAGCAGAGGCGTACCTAATAGTACTCCTACAGTTCGCTAGGTATGTAAAAGTCCCATGGGGCGAGAATGCCATCAACCATCATCATTGTGAATGTGAGGACCATGTGGATCATAACTTTTATTTACTTTGTTTGTTTTTGACGATTGTCTGGCAGTTGAGTACTATTAGGGACCTACACTAATGTCCTTTTTTTGGTATTGTTCGTCGTTTCGTTGAGCTCCTTGGGTTATGAGTCGAGCTACACGATAACTGACAAATGCTTGCACTAACTGGACAGGTCTACTCAATCTGTGTGGTGCTTTCTTAAAAAGACCACTTCAGACACTAATCTGCATAGTCCTCATGTAAGTTGACCAAGATTTTTTGCTAAATCTAGACTTCCGCTAAACTCTCATTTATATCATATCTTCATCCTATTACTTCTTGTTCTTGCCTATCTTTCCGTGCTATCTGTAACTGTACATCTGTGTTCTGTGCTTAATAATAAACAATTTAAATTCAATCGGTGTTTCGTGATTCATTTACATCAAGAGCCTCACACAATTAACCCACACCCCTTTATAACACTGTCTTACTTCGGTAAGACAGGGCAAATGCCTTCTCAATCAGAAAAGGTACGAGCATTGCTCAACACGCTTGTTCAAGACGGGTCGGCGATTTCAGACTTATATTAATCCTACTAATATTATAAATGCGAATGTTTGTGAGGATGTATGTATGGATGTATGTTTGTTACTCTTTCACGTCAAAACGGCTAACGGATCTTGATGAAGTTTGGCACAGAGGTAGATTATAGTCGAAAACACATAGGATACCAGAACTTATAATTAACTAGTTGACGCCCGCGGCTTCGCCCGCGTGATATCGAAATAAAAAATCTTTCTTTCTCCTTTTCTTCCTTCTTTCCTCTTTTCTATGTTTTTTTTTTAAATTAAAATTAGCCTATGTTCGTCTCCAGGGTCCCAACTTTCCCTGTACCAAAATTCATCAAAATCGGTTTGGCCATTTATGCGTGAAGACGTAACAAACAAACTCATTTTCGCTTTTATAATATTACTAGCTTTTGCCCGCGGCTTCGCTCGCGTTAAATTCGGGGTAACACAGTTCCCCTTGTGCTTTATTGATTTGTAATAGCAACGCTAAATTTTCCCTTTTCTTCCCTCTCTCTCTCCCTCACATCCCACTTTTTAGGGTTCCGTAGTCAACTAGGAACCCTTATAGTTTCGCCATGTCTGTCTGTCCGTCCGTCCGTCCGTCCGTCCTCGCTTAATCTCTGTGACCGTTAGCACTAGAAAGCTGAAATTTGGTACCAATATGTATATCAATCACGCCGACAAAGTGGTAAAATAAAAATTGGAAAAAAATGTTTTATTAGGGTAGCCACCCTATATGTAAAGTGGGAAGTGATTTTTTTTTTAATTTCAACCCTAACGTG
This sequence comes from Ochropleura plecta, assembly GCA_905475445.1. Lineage (NCBI taxonomy): Eukaryota > Metazoa > Arthropoda > Insecta > Lepidoptera > Noctuidae > Ochropleura > Ochropleura plecta. Next base: position 13,405,814 of record FR997748.1, read on the forward strand.
TGATATATTGTTGGAAAGGTATTTAAAAATGAATAGGGGTTTACTAAAATCATTTTTTGATAATGTCTATAATTTCGGAAATAATCGCTCCAAAAGTAAAAAACAATGTGTCCCCCCCCCCTCTAACTTTTGAACCGTAAGTTTAGAAAATATGAAAAAAATCTGAAAAGTGGAACTTTATAAGGACTTTCTAGGAAAATCATTTTGAACTTGATTGACACAACAGTTTTTGTACAAAAAAGACAAAAAGTTGTACAAAATAATTTCCTCCTCCACCTTTAAACTCATAAGTGAGAACACTTATTGTGACGGACGGGAAACTACGGAACCCTACACTGAGCGTGGCCCGACACGCTCTTGGCCGGTTTTTTTAAAAAAAATAGCCTGTGTCCGTCTCCTGGTTCCCAACTGTACCAAAATTCATCAAAATCGGTTTAGACATTAAAGCGTAAAGAGGTAACAAACAAACTCACTTTCGCTTTTATAATATTGGTAAGGATTAAGTAAGGATTTTCATAGATAGCCTGCAATGCACAGCAGCCAAACGGGATTCACTCGCCAGATCAGGTCGACATCGTCAGCTAAATATAAACTAAGACCAGCATCCTCCATATTAAGTAACTAAGTAGTTTGTAAAGAATCTGAGAGATAAATCTTTGGTACATATACAAGATGGCTTGTATGGTTAGACAAGAGGCTACGCTAAGAAATAGTTTTTACCAAGGTTTATTTAGATTTCTGAGACCTGTTTAAAAAAGGGAAGATTCGACTTGTTGGATATTATGGAAAGCACTTTTTGACTGAAAAAATCTCGGGATCCCGGAAAATTCAATTTAAGTGTCTAATCCGTGAGACCCGTGATTAGTAAAACCAATTTAATACAAATGTCTGTTGCCATGTTACAACGTAATATGGTCGCTTTTTCCTTCTTTTATTGTCAGTGATTTTTGACGAGATTTGTAACTAATATCGTAATTGAGCTAATTAATAAACAGGGAATATAAGTAAATAGGGAAACTTCCCTATTTACTTAACTAATCGGATGTATGTATATTTACCTAACTAGCTAAATATACATACATCCGATTAGTTTTACAATCGCGAAATTCCGGGATTCTATTTTTAACAAAAAATCCTAACAATCATCTTCCATACTTTGTTAGCCAAATATTAACTTTAGGTAAAATGCATCCGATCTCTAATTATGAGTAATGCGTTTATTGTAGGAAATTTATGCCATTAAAATGTTTCCAAAATATTTGGGTCCACAAAAGAAGAGATACACACAACGATATATCAACCTGAACAAAACCAGTTTATGCTGACCTCTCCACCACTGATCGTATACCGTAGATTTTTCCGTAAGATGAGAGATCAGCATAGACTGGTTTTTTATAGGTTGATGTGTCTTTGCGAGCACATGTTTGGAAGCCCTATAACAACAGAAATACAGCATTTTAGTACCTACGAGTGAAAAACGCTTCCTCAACAAAACTTAGATTAATTAATTAAACCAACTCTATTTGTTCTAATTAAGGTTCAGTATTTTAATTGGTTAAATTTTTATTGACGTGTGGCGTCAGATGCTATGGTTTAACTTGAGAGCTTGGCTCTGATTGGCTAGTTTGAATGTCGCATGCGGCACCTTCTATTTCGATTCAAATCGTTCTACCACTACCGAAAAAAGTAAACACTCGGATAACAACCACCAAATGTAAAAAAAAAAAAATGTAAAATGTTTATTTCAATAACTTAAAAATACTTTACATGTGTTTTTGGGAATTTCCATTTAAGTGAAAATACACTTGTGTTAGGAAGTTCCGCTCTTCCACTAGTTACTCTTAGAGTTATTGAAGAGTAACTAGTGAAAATACACAACAAATAGTAGTAGTCACCCGCATATTATATCGGGATCACTTGAGAAGTCACCGTTGCGAGTTGGCTCCCGACTCTTTTATATTTATAATCCTACATCCTTACTAATATTATAAAAGCGAAAGTGAGTTTGTTTGTTTGTTACCTCTTCACGCTTTAATGGCTAAACCGATTTTGATGAATTTTGGTACAGAGATAGTTGTGAACCAGGAGACGGACATAGGCTATTTTTTTTTTAAAAGAGTGGGATATGAGGGGGAACGAGGGAACAAACGGGAAAACCTAGCGTTGCTATTACAAATCAATAAGGCGCTACCGAATTTAACGCGAGCGAAGCCGCGGGCAAAAGCTAGTAATAATATAAACGCGAAAGTTTGTATGGATGTTTATTACTCTTTCACGCAAAAACTACTGAATCAATTTTAATGAAACTACAATAATAAAGCAAAATATTACGACGAATTGAAAACCTATTCCTTTGTTTGAAGACGGTTAAAAAACAAATTTAAATCGACGCATATATTTCACGTTTACACCGTTTTGTCCGGTGTAAACGTAAAATATTTTTGATTTGATTTTATTTAGGAAAAATAGGTAGGAACTCAGTAGGTACTTCTGTAGATAATCCTGTTCACATAATCCCTGACCCTCCTTTACAATGCCTTCAGGAAAAGTGGCGGGTTACCTTGTCGGACACCCTCGACATAATTTTGATTTATTTTGTTTTTAAGTGGGACGGCCGCACAGACTGGCTTAGATTTTGTGGGACAAAGACGAGACAAGATTAAAAATATTGTTTTCTCTTTCTATCTTATGCTTAGAAAAAGAAGCAGGGTTAGTGGTCCACTTATGCCCCGTTCCAATAAACAAAAACGACTCGTTTTGCTTACGGATAGCTGTATTTTGACATAAGTCTCATTTATTGGAACGGGGCATTAGTTGATCGTAGTCTTAGAAAATACCACAAAAAATGTCTATGCGGTATGACTGAAATTGACACTGGATGACCTCATATAAATAAATTATTTCGACAATTGAATAAAAAAGGATGTTCTTTGTTTATGATTTGTGAAATACATCATCTTATCCATAACATTGCGCCTGTAATCCCTGAAAGGTTAAGCAGAGGCGTACCTAATAGTACTACAGTTCGCTAGGTATGTTTAAGTCCCATGGGGCGAGAATGCCATCAACCATCATCATTGTGAATGTGAGGACCATGTGGATCATAACTTTTATTTACTTTGTTTGTTTTTGACGATTGTCTGGCAGTTGAGTACTATTAGGGACCTACACTAATGTCCTTTTTGTGGTATTGTTCGTCGTTTCGTTGAGCTCCTTGGGTTATGAGTCGAGCTACACGATAACTGACAAATGCTTGCACTAACTGGACAGGTCTACTCAATCTGTGTGGTGCTTTCTTAAAAAGACCACTTCAGACACTAATCTGCATAATAGTCCTCATGTAAGTTGACCAAGATTTTTTGTCTGGCCTTTAAAAGAGACTATGACCTCTGAGTTTGTTTCGGCTGTTTCTTCTCAGAGTAGTCGGGTACGAAACACCGGCCTCGTCTAGTTTTTAAAAAAGACGTGTATAAGTGTTTGTGAAAACCTACTTGCAAAATAAACATCATTTATCATTTAACCAGGCATATATCTTGACCCTGTAGCTGCTACTGAGAAATCCTCATAGAAAAATTCCATCACACTGCTGCCCGACTTGCACCTGTTACAGAAAAAAATAAAGGGAGTCGTTTGTCTGGAGTGTAATGAGGAGGGATGCAGCACATGTGACTAAAAGAGTGATGGATCTGAATGTTGATGGACGGAGAGCGAGAGGGCCAAAGAAAAGCTGGATGGATTGTGTAAGGAATGATATGAAGGAGAAAGGAGTAAATGATGCCGTGACGTCTGATAGGGGAGAATGGAAGAAGAAAATGTGTTACGCCGCCCAAATAGAATGGGACAAGGACAGGAAAATGATGATTGCTGCCCGACATGAGAATCGACACAAAGACCTCATGTTATGCTTAGCAGGTGCTAGCGACTACTAAACAAGGCAGGCATTTGATTAGTAAAAATCTGTGAAAATTGCAGTTACCACGGCACTGTTGGCGCAGTGGTTGAGTGATGACTGCTGCACAGCGTGTTGCGGGTCCGATCAACGCACGGAACAAATATTTGTATGACTTAGAGGTAGGTTTCGGGTCTGGCTGTTTGGGTGTGTAAGTTTAAATTGTTGTAAATGCACCCACGAAGCAGGAGAAATAACTAGTGTGGAGCCACGTTTTATAGTAAAAAAAAAAACAGGATGGCGAAGTTAACTCCGACTATGCCAAATCTCCAACATAATTTTGCAGTACTGGTGGGCCTCATTATGAAACAGTTTTTCAATAACATTCCTTCTAACTGCCTCTCGATACATAAGCTTTGTAGTTCCCTTTCTTCTAGTAGGTGCTGGCTTGTTGCCAGACCGTTTATCTATCTGGTTAAGAGACAAAGTAAAGCTGGCAGCTTGTCACGGTAAAGTGCAACTTAATCAAGTTGAAAGACAGCCTTGAGTCGAGTGTACTTGTTTGCGGCAAAGAGATTACAGATATTATACATACAGGGTGTAAATTAACCCTTCACGAAGTTGTCAACCATGCATTCTGTATAGAACGACAAACTAAGTAGCTGTATGCTAAAATTATTGCTGGGAAACGACTTGTTTTTAGGGGTGAAAATCTACCGTCACCCTCGAATAACTTCCCCCGCTCTGGGCGGAGCAGGGACAGTGTTAGACTTTTACTGGCTAAAACCCACCCACCCCTTCTTTTGCCCTTTATGTTCCGGGCCCCGATATCTCCTTCGATTGGCAGCGGCCCCTAGCAGGCCCCTCTGCTTTGCTGATATCTCTTTGAGGCGCGCATGGAACACGAACGCGCTGTCGACACGGTCTGTCGTTACTAGACGGCTCTGACAACTCTTGAACGCGGTTGTACATCTAGGTACTGTTTAGGTTCTAAGCCAGTTATGTTCTGGCAATAACTTGCTGTGTGACGTCAGTCGATCCATTAATAAAACTAAATGCAACAAACCTATTTTTGGCGAGTCATTTTCGTCAGAGCGTAGGTAAATGGCGCCAAAGTTTTTTTATTGCTACAGTTCATTCCCCTCACCACACGTGTCCCCCTTATTGCTCGGCCACGAGACACACGCACATGCGGCACACGTGTCACAACAGCTACTGTTGCAAAAACAATTAATGCAAGAAGTTGTTTAGAGGATGCCATGATTCACCGCAATAAATAAATAAATAAAATAAATATCTTGGGACAACTCACACACGGCTATCTGATCCCAAGCTAAGCAGAGCTTGTGTTATGGTAACCAGACAACTGATATACATACTTAAATAATTTATAAATACATACATATTATAGATAAATCACACCCAGACACAGAACAAACAATCATGCTCATCACACAAAGTTTGTCATGGGTGGGAATCGAACCCACGACCTCCGGCTCAGCAGTCAGGGCCACTAACCACTAGACCAACAGGCCCGGCAATAAAAACAAGTGGTGCACGTCCGTGTCCCTCGACATAAGTAGCTCTGCTATTCGTGTCGTTGGAGACTGAACGGGGCGTTGCAGCAACGTGTTTCGTTGTATGCACTTCTCGTCTCCGCTTAGCTTTTGTGGAACCGGTTGAGCAAAGAATAGAGAATTAGAGATGTCTCACATTTGCTTAGGCCTGCGCATAGCAGACACGGGAAAAGACGTGCAGTGAGCGATGTGCAGCAAGGTTTTAAAGCTGTGTGCGGCGAGCGTTGCGCGTCGGTCATTAAACTGGGCGTGAGAAGCCTGTACATACATCTCTGGTCCGATCTAGCAACTACGCATCTCCGCACAGCTTCGTTGGATACAGGATGTATACTAAGCATCTCCTCTCTTCTCCTCTTTGCTTCACTTAACTCGACACGTCTTCGCTTTGATAGAATCGGGACGATAGAAATATTTAAAACAGCTCCTTTCTGACATCTATGGTCGGGACATAAGAGCGCGAGTCGCTAAAAGGAAACTATTGCCACTCGTGCGAGTAGTGTCGCCCGAGTTTGTGTTCGGGTCTTTACACTACACGTGTACCCACTTCAGGGATTATCATGCCGCTTATTAGACACACAAACCAATTGACACTCCTCGTAATTAATTAAATAATGCCGCATTCAAATTAAGGCAAATTAACTCGGTGATAAAAACGCCAGTACTTGTGGATTGGGGTCAGGGCCATCAGATGGCTTTGTGTATGTGGACCGTGTTTTATGTTCTGTATGCATTATAAAGTGACTTTACAAGTGATGGCACTTTGGTATGTCTCGTGTATCCTGTCAACTTTGCTAACCGTGGCCTAGCTTTTAAACATAAGAAACCTCACACTTGTTAAAAACCACCATATTGTAAATTGTATCTATTTATCTTTCTCGCCATCTTTACGCTTTCACTTGGTCCCGACTCCCGACTTATCCGACAAGAATCATTATAATAACTATGAAGTATGAACTTCACGCATGCACTCTTTAGATCCAACAAAAGTTAACCCTAATTGGCCTTAGATCATGCCAGGGTTGCGGGTTGTTAGAAAAGATACCGCGGCCCCGGAACATAAAGGGCAAAAGAAGGAACATGGGTGGGTAAGGTCTGACACTCCCACCCGCTCCACCCACAGGGTGGGACGTTAATTGATGTTTACCGATACGCAAAATAAAATGGCATTAGATGTCCCCTGAATGATGCGTTACTCTGGGTTCCAAGGACGAAACCGGTGTATTTTTTCTCAGAAAAATACCCCGTGTCAGACTTGTACTGTCTAAAACCCACCCATGTTGCCCTTCTATTGCCCTTTGCGTTTCGGGGCTGCGGTATCTCTTTCGAACAAGCTCAAAACCCGGGAGGCCCTGGCAGGCCCCTATGCTTTGCTGACATCTCTTTGAAGCGCGCGTGGAATACTAACGGGGAACATTGACATACCTTGGCGCGGAACGAACGGAATGGAACGACTGTTTCATGTAAAATACTAGTATACTATACACATACTGCTGCAACTATAGGAACACCAATGAAACGATTGATGGCCTGTGTGAAGGGTGATACCGCAAGTAAGGAGGTGTCTGTTGGGAAGACGAGTATAGAGACGTGACAAGCCATGCTGCGCCTATCCTTACTAATATTATAAAAGCGAAAGTGAGTTGTTTGTTACGTCTTCACGTCTAAATGGCAAAACCGATTTTGATGAATTTTAGTACAGAGATAGTTGAGATCCTGGAGATGGACATAGGCTTTTTGTATCTTTCTCACCCCCCACTTCCCTAATATAGGGGGTGGAAGTTTGTATGGAGCATTCCGCAATTTTCAAGGTAGGAAGCTAAAATGAGTATGCGGACACTCTTTGTTACCAACGAAAAATACCTGCATCTCTTGAAAGAGGAACTGTGTTAAAATAATTTGGGATCAGATCAGGAGAATAATGATGACAAATACCTGCATCTGGTTAGTGTAGAAACCGAACTTACAATAGTTGCGACACGCTAGGCACAAGATGATGAAACAACAAAGAAACCCTCTTTTAAACCAATCATTTGGCGAGATCTGAGTAAAACTATCCGCTATAAACACGCAAAGATTTTTTATATTCTCAACAATTTCGCCTTACTGCACAAGCACAATCTGCATTGATTCATTACCCTAAACATTATAAATTTAAAACGGCCGACACCGGCTTAGCGTCAAATAAACAAAACTATTGGAAGACAGCCAACTTCGAAGGCATTAAATAGATTGGTTTCATGAAAAAATTCGTAACGCGGTCAAGAGAATGTTTGGTCAGGAAATAGGGCGGTAGGCTACTGATATTTTTGGTGTATTATACAATACAGCGGTTTCATCCGCTGCTCAAGTTCTTACTGTTGTAGCGTGATGTATGCTTATTAATATTAGTGAAAGAATACTTATACAAATTTAAAGTCAATTCGACTAATAAATCGCGTTATCCCATACAAACTTTGCCCCTTTTTTTTCACCCCCTTTAAAGGTTGAATGTTGCCAAATCCTGAGCTTCTACGTCCTAAAAGGTTCCCCTATGCCTTTGACTTCTAAAACTTGTAGGATCTGAGAGTTCGTGATGAGTAAGTCAGTGATTTTCGCTTTAATATAAATATAGATTAAACAGATTATCTCATCTTTTCGTAATTTACCGGATGTTTAAATATAGCTCCGGCCTCCAAGATGGACCTGGATTAAAACTTAGACGTCATCGATAAACAATTTATGCTAAACGTGGTGTAAGCTGGACATTTCTCCTCTCTCTTCTTCCTCTCCTCAGACCGCTATTTCTACTCCCTTTCCTGACTTCCTATCCATTCAAGGTTTGTCGGTCGTTGTCACTATTGATAATAAGACCAGTTATAACCTGAATATGATGGTTTTGCAAATAAGCCTTTGGTGACTATTAGGAAAATCTATTCTGAAATTTATTGAAGTGGCACAACTTAACTATATGTATTATAGTTTGACAGCATTAATTATAGTTTAGTTATTTCATTTAGAGAAAATCGCAATCTCAATATTCTGACATTGACTTTTTCTCACCAACACTAGTGGTTGTCAAGCTGATTCGGACCATCTTTAATCGCGACTAAATGGTGTGGAATTAAATTAGATGTGATTAGGTACTTATATCATTTTAATCTTAGTCTAGTTTAATCCGGTGGTTCATAAGTATTGGCAACCTTTATTTCAACCTAGTTCTTCTGCATGATTAAGGTGAAAGATGTCCTCTGGGGGTTATAGGTCTTCCTTAAGTTCTGCTTCAACCACCCACCATATTCAGTTCTATGTTTTCGCATCGACCGAAGTTTCTACGTCCTTTCCATGGCGGGTGGTACACCTACCGCATCAGTAACCAGTCTAGGATGAAGTGACCTGTAACTATTTCCATGGAGCTACGTGGGCGTATCTGATCTGCACTACGCTAGTCCAGTTGCTTGTTAACACGAAACTACTTGGTAAGACTGGTTGTCGCGGTGTTTATTTGGACATTTCTTCTCAACTGAACACTAGGAACTTTTTATGGCGCCCAACAAGCGCGTTAAGGAGACTTTCTTATACAATTTGGCATAGGAAAGTGCTGATTTGAATAAATGACTTTTAATAAAATGTATACGAATTTAGTTCTTTTGACTACCTGACCTTAGTTCTCCTCATCATCATCATTTACCTGTGCTTGTCCCATTCTATTTGGGGTCGGCGTTTTTTTCTTCCATTCTCCACTATCAAACGTCACGGCATCATTTACTCCTTCATATCATTCCTCACACAATCCATCCACAGAACACCTATTCGTAAATATGAATCCATTTGCGCATTTGTTTAATTTATTGTTATTGAACACTCTTTTTTTCTTCTTTCCAGTACCTCCACGAGATTGGCCACAAAGTCTGCGTGACACAGCCGCGCGTCGCCGCTGCCGTGTCGCTCGCGTGTCGCGTGGCTGAGGAGCGGGGCGAACCCATTGGTGAACAAGTGGGGTATGCTGCCGCTAATACCAGCTGTAGAGGAATTGGCACTGGAATAGTTGTGAGTACTCTCTTTGCTGTGGAAGTCAGATTGGTAGTTGCTCCATGTAATACACTTGGAGATTATTCAGCACGGCCACTGCGACTGCAATTTTAGGTGGCTCAGTAGCTTTTTTATTTTTTTGGGGTGGGAAATCATCAAATAACTTCCTTCTGGGCGGAGCGGGGGGGAGTGCCAGACTTGTACTGAATAAAACCCACCCATGTTCCTTCTAATGCCCTTTACGTTCCGGGGCCGCGGTATCTCTTTCGAACAACCCGCAACCCCGGCAGGCGGAGGCCCTGGCAAGCCCCTCTGCTGGCTCAATAGCTGAGCGACTGATTTCTGTGTTGCGTGCCGCGGGTTATATTCCCTGCATGAAATGTGGGTTACTTTTTTTTGTTCTGGGTGTGACTGTTTGTGTATGTTAGTTTAAATGTTTGTAAACGCTCTAACGATATAGGAGAATGTCCTAGTGTGAACCAATTTTGTTCATGAAAAAAAAAAACAGCTGGTTTGTATGGATGCCGATCCTTCCATAGGAAAAGGCTAGGTTAGATAGACCGATAATGACCCTCTTATAGCAGAGCAGCTGGGCAAATCCGTCGGTTATAATCTAGGGGAATTATTGCTGAAACTATATATACCATTTGGTAGAGAAACGGTGTGCTATATTGAAAACGTTTCTACGGGATTATTTATGACCATAACGCGAGCCAAGCCCCTGCGAAAAGCTAGTGAAATAATTGAATTGGTTTAAACTGTGTGGTAATCGGTTGTTATGGAGGAATGAGATGACGTGAGGAAGGTTTTGTGTATAGAAAGAAGTACAACTATAGAAGTAGAGCTCGGGACGACTGGTGCGATTTGAATGAAATTGTGTTATGTAGATAGCTTATACCCTGAATTAATACATAGGCTATTTTTAGCCAGGTGAGATCGCGGGGCACAGTTATATTTAAAAAAAATTTGACAGTGAGGTGATAAAAAATTATCGTAAGTAATCCATTTTTAACAGTAAAGTAATAAATAAAACTACTTATATCAATAATACCGGTATTAGTCATTGAATAGATTTGATAAAAAAACGATAAGAGATACGCTTGAAAAAACCGCTTAATAAACGTAATCACGACTCGAATCGATTAATATTACGTAAATAAACAATGCCATCTATCGACGACTGTGAGATGTCTCACAGAGTTTTTTTGCCTGTTTTTTTTTCAAAGAAAAAGTATTTATTAGTCGCAATTACGACGAGCATCGCAAATATTTATTTATTTATTGAGGGCATTACAACGACTTACTCACTTACATAATTATACCCACAAAAATAACAAACAATGAGTTAAAGTTAGTTCGTCACATATAGAACTGCACAGCACTTGCAAAATTTAAAAAAAATATAAATGAGAACATTAAGATTATACATTATACAATTTGCAAAGGAAAATATTATATTATACAATTTTAAAAATGTGAAATGATGATTAAAAATGATAAATTACATATTAATATCATACATTTTATATTATTTTAAAAATACATACAGAACAAAAAAAAAATAGCTTGCACGTCGTGACTGCGATAAGTAGGTCACCACTCAGCCATGATGCTGTGCTATGCGAGCCCACAAACTCAAACTCAAAGCATTTATTTCAATTAGACCATTACAGGCACTTTTGCAACGACCATACAGCCCGTAGACACCTAATAACAGGCGACCGATGTCTGTCAACACATCTGACTAATAAATCTTATACAAGTCGCCACTCAACAATTTCGAATCAGTTTCGACCACTTCTGTGAACCGTAAACACTTCCGTGTTACCGTATAAAAAACTCAAGAACAAAATATTACAATGGCCCCATGTACAATACGTTGGTGTGTTAAAAACGGTCAGAATTCGGGTTTCCGAAAAAACGGTATAACATTTCATCGGTTTGTTAATAATTACATAGTCATAATTAAACAAACTTTTTGATATTATTTATCGGAGTTCATCATAAACTGGCCATAGCTACAGGTGAAACTGTATGTACCACCGACCCGCGTTGATGTCTTTTGGGACAGGTCTCTTTCTTATGATAGTACTTAGAAAGTGACAGCAATAGTGGGAGTGTACTATAGGCAAAAAGTTAAAGATGTACCAAATCTACTATCGAAATTCGTTATCGACAAAGCATAAATCCTACATTATGTTATTTTAAAAAATCGTTACTTACTAAACATTTCAAACATTAAAAAAAATAAGGAATGTTTAGTAGTAATGTGATAGATGAAGTAAACTGCCTATTTAAGACGATTAAAATACTACGTATGTATATTATTTTTTTTACATTTAAATGAATTGTGAAATGATGATTAGTTCTAGATACCCACAAAATCCTAAATATAAAATTAAATGGATTATTGCAACCAAACGACAGAACTGGTTTCCTTTAACATATATTATAGTACTAAATGTTCATAGCATTTTAATGAGGATTGTTTTATGCTTATGAAAAACCGACACCGTTCAAAAACGATTGGGTAGGTGTTTGTACGATGTACATTTTCATTACCAGTTTTTTTTTTACAATGTTTGAACATTGTAAAAAAAACTGGTAAATATTTAGTAGTCGTTACAAAAGGGACTCCTTTTGTAATAGGTAACTAGAATAACTTTATTGTACTTGAAATGATTATCGCGGAGGTTCTCTAAACGTGAAGATTAATTTGAATTCATAAAAAACAGAAAACAGAAAATCTTTCAAAATATTGTTCATATAAATGTATTTTCGATTTCATTCGGTTTTGAAATCGGAATGTAAAAAAAAAATATTATAAACATTTTGATTATAGGTATGGAAAGGTATCGATAACTTCGTGTTTTTTTTGTAACCTGTCCCATCCCTAATTCTACCCTATGACCTTGGTAGGGCCAATCAGAATGCAGTACCCCGCTTCCTCATACCTCGGCTAGTTGACAGAATTGGTTTGGAACAAAATATCAAACATTAGGCGTCTACGGGCTGTATGGTCGTTGCACTTTTGAATGTCATAAAAACAAGAACAAAAAATGATGCTGCTACAGTCCCGGTCACAAGGCATAATAACTTGTGAAAGTACTGTAGTTGCCCATTCCAAAGCGTTGATCTCTATGGAGAAGAATGGGCAAGAAACTCCATGGACACTCTTTTAAATTATAATATTTTTACAAAATCGTATTTACATCATTCGTGTTGAGATTATACAAATATGTGAGAACGATGTAGAAAGACGTGCACAGTAAGAGCGTCCAGAGTAAATAAAAAGCAAAATTTAATTTAAAATCTAAATAAGTTAAAAATTACCGTGGTAGTTAAAAAATTACCAGTCCCAACTGACAGCGCCCGTTCACGAACATGACGTATGGATCAGCCCCATTCAGCTCAACCATTTTGAAGGGAGCTAAATGACCCGACACACCCGCCACTATCAGCGAGACATTTAAGTACACACAGTACAAGATATCCTATTTGCATTCTTTTTCGATTGTAAAATCATTCAATGACTTCTCTTCACTGGGAGAGGACGTGTCAGACTTGTACTAAACCTATCCATTCATATTCCTTACTAGCTTTTGCCCGCGGCTTCGCCCGCGTTAAATTCGGGGTTACACAGTTCCCCTTTCCTGATTTGCAGGTACCTACTACCTGTAGTTTTTGCCCTTGCGCCTTATTTATTGTATTAGCAATGCTAAGTTTTCCCTTTTCTTCCCTCGGTCTCCCTCATTTTTCAATCTTTAAAAAAAAAGTAAAGCCTATGTCCGTCTCCAGGGTCCCAACTATCTCTGTACCAAAATTCATCAAAATTAATAAATAAATATCTTGGGACAACTCACACACGGCTATCTGATCCCAAGCTAAGCAGAGCTTGTGTTATGGTAACCAGACAACTGATATACATACTTATATAATCTATAAATACATACATATTATAGATAAATCACACCCAGACACAGAACAAACAATCATGCTCATCACACAAAGTTTGTCCTGGGTGGGAATCGAACCCACGACCTCCGGCTCAGCAGTCAGAGCCACTAACCACTAGACCAACAGACCCGTCAAAATTGTTTTAGCCATGTAGGCGTGAAGACGTAACAAACAAACAAACTCACTTTCGCTTTTATAATATGTAGGTAAAGATAGCTGTTCCCCGCGGTTTCATCCTCGCTGCTCAGCATCTGTTGGTCGTAGCGTGATGTTATATAGCCTATAGCTTCCTCAAGAAATGGACTATCCAACACTTTAAGAATTTTCCAATTCCAACCAGTAGTCCCTGAGATTAGCGCGTTCAAACAAACAAACAAACTCTTCAGTTTTATAATATTACTAGCTGTGTGTGTGTGTGCTGTGTGTGTGCTATGCGTTGCTATGCAATTTTCTACCTTCCTACCTACCCTACCTACCCTACCTACCCTACCTACCCTACCTACCCTACCTACCCTACCTACCCTACCTACCCTACCTACCCTACCAGCTTTTTTAATATTGACAATTCTTTTATGCCTGGAACTAGCTTTTGCCCGCGGCTTCGCTCGCATTAAATTAGGGGTAATACAGTTCCTCTTTCCTGATTTGCAGGTACCTGTAGTTTTTGCCCTTGCGCCTTATTTTTTTGTAATAGCAAAGCTAAGTTTTCCCTTTTCTTCCCCCTTCTGGGTCTGAAGGCAGGAAAATGAATGATAGTGAATAGGTATTATAAAAATACATCGATTAAAAACACGTATTTTCCTTTTCAAAACAAATAGGTATAGATATTAACTTATATTTATGTACTTATTAGTTGGATTAGGTTTATTTTCCTGTATTTGGTTTTTCTAGATCTTTATCATATAGGTAATTATATTTTCAACCACTTAACTGTAATGTCTGTAATGTATATTTTTTCCTTCCTTAACCAATTGGCATTGATAATGTTCTGTAGTTTGCAATATCTTTAAAATATATTACTGTGGTTGGTACCAATTAAATTAAATTTAATGGTAACCTATTCTAAACTATTATAACCTGAACTCTCTACTACACATCGCATACCGTAGTAGACAGATCAGGTTAAAATGGTTTTGTAGAGGTTCATGTGCCGAGCTTTTATATGCCAAGAACAGCTGATGATAAAAATCTCCCGCTTTCGAGGACATTACGGTATTTACTCACTTTTTAACAACACTGACAGCAGCAATGTGCTTCTGTGTAAACTCTAATCAATACTGACATCGATCATCAATAATAAAATAAAAATCAAGTACATACACATAGTCGAGAGATTCCCCGGAACATAAATGAAAAGGGTTGCCAACTTAGGAAAACAAAAATAAAAGTAACGTGCAATACAATTCAGGAATTCCCCGTAAGATATAAACGAAAAGAGTTGCCAATTTGTAAATCCTAATTCCTTAGTTTGTTTTTTATTAAAAAAAAATGTAACGCGTTGTTTAAATACTCCCTCCCGCCTTTGTAAGGCACCGTAACGTTTTACAAGACCCCCCCTCCCCTCAAATTGCACTACGTAATACTTGAACGCTCCCTTAGGTAGTTCATGAGTTATTGGCTATAATACATATTTTTTTTCTCTATGTCTATATGGATGATCTCCTAATCTTTTAGTAATAACAGTGGAAAATGAATACTCGATAAAAATTATGTGAAATATCATTATACCATAACTAAAAATGCTGAAATAAAAAACTTTTTTGTTAAAAATAAAGGAAAGGAAGGAAGTCGGTGGCAAAAAATTCAACGAAACCGACAAAAGTCACCGACTTAGTAATAGGCCGTTCAAGTATTACGTAAGCAGATTTTTTACAATTAATTACCCCCCCATCCCCCTTGTCAGCAAAAGTAACTAAAGCTCTGACCCTCTCCCCCCATGCTTACGTAAACATTTTCAATTACTGTATTGTTTTTTTTTAAATATTATAATAATTAAAATTTTAAAAATAAGAAAATAGATTGAGGATTGAGATTAGATTTTATTGATACATAGAGTAAGGGACAAAAATATTATAATCTTACAAACATTATTTGCGGGAATCCCCGACAATGCGTTTTGTTTTCAAGCTAAGACAATGTGAGGGTTGCCATTCGGTAAAAAAAGTAAATAACTACCGATGACGTAATCATCATCTAGACTCCCCTACCCCCCATGTCATCCAAAATAAGCAAAGCAAAGACCCCCCGCCCCCCCCATAGTGCTTACGTAATACTTGAACGGCCCCAAAGTTATTTTCCACTTTTTTTTTGGAAGTCGTTTTTATTTTTTACAAAACAGTTTTTATGAAGGTGGAGACATTGGTAGTCTACAATTTCTTGGTTTTGTTGACAATTTGTTTTTTTTTATTTTTTCAGTTCATGACTGAAGGCGTGTTGTTGCGGGAGATGTTCGCATCGCCACTACTGATGCAGTATTCCTGTATAGTTCTTGATGAGGTCAGTTTATCTCTACAAGTTTACCATCGAAGATGTTTGCTGGGTGGCTGGTAGGAACTGGATGAGAGTTGCAGAGAATCTAGTTGAGCGGTTATATGTAGTATAGTAATCCTTACTAATATTATAAAAGCGGAACTGAGTGTGTTTTTTTGTATGTTTGTTACGTCTTCACGCCTAAATTGATTGTGATGAATTTTGGTACAGAGATAGTTGGGACCCTGGAGACGGACATACGCTAAAAAAAGTGAGAAAAAGGGGAGAAAGAGGGAAGAAAAGGGGAGAGAAAGATATTTTTTTTAGATCATCACGCGGGTAAAGTTACCGTTAGACCAAAGTAACTATGCCACGCGGACGAAGTCGCGGGCGGAAGCTAGTCTTTCATATTTATAATGTGTACTTTGGATATTGCTGTATAAAGTCTGATTTTTCAAACCTATAAGACAGTTGTGTTGCTGGGGAGTTTGTACCGCCACTTTTTCTTCCCAGCTACAACACTAGGAAGTGGCGAAGGGTGTGCGTTTTGAAGGACTGTTGTCTAATGACGTTTAAAAAGTGCTGATCATCAGCAGAGTTTGAATAAATGACTTTTGATTTGAATTTCCATAATCTTTTTTTAAGTTTCACAAATCATCCACTACGCTATGTACACACGACGGCAGGTCAACCTATTCTAAACTATTATAACCTGATCTCTCTACTACGGATCGCACACCGTAGTAGAGAGATCAGGTTAAAATGGTTTTGTGTAGGTTGATGTGCCGTCGTGTGTACCACAAAATAAACAGGTTCTAGGAAGCATTAGGGTCCGAAGTTTGAATAAATAAAATAGTTAATTGTTTTCCAACATTTCTAAGTAACATTTATAATAATGTTTGTAGTAGGGTATCCTAAATAAATAAATTAACATAAATACATAATAATCACCATTTCCCGTAAGGATAGGAAAAAGTTGCAAAATTGGGTATTTATAGATTTCAATGTGCACATTGTTTAATTGCAGGTCCACGAACGAACACAGATGACAGACGTACTAATGGGGCTGCTAAAGAAAATTATAAAGGTACCTATCATATTTGTTTCTGTATGAGAGAATTGGAAATTGGTATTTCCACAATGTCTTAAGGCGCTGTACAAAGCAAACACTTCGTAAAACGTCTAGTTTTTCGTCGCAAAGTTAGCCGTATCTGTACATAGCCAAAAAAAAATACCATGTATAGTTCAATACATAAAGTAAAGAGTTAAACAAAATAAGTTTACAAAAGTGGTCTAGTACTACGAAAAAACAAGTGTTTAAAAGACCAAGAAAAAATTTTTTCATCTCGAAATTCTCAATTTTTTCAGTGACAACCATCATATTTATAACAAAGAAAATTGAATATACTAAAGAGATATCTAAAATTTTTCAAACATTGAGCTGTATTTTTTTTATATTCAATAAAAACTGCAAAATGACCTACATTTTGGCGGACATGATATTCAAATAAAATCAAACACCGAAATATTTTCGACCTTATTTCTATTCTTTCGATGCAATACGTCGTGTACTTGTGTCAGACCATGCCTAGTATGCAGCTAGCGTCACTTTCGTGAACACCTAAAGATTAGCTTATTAACCGACCTCAAGCCAACCCAGCTGCCGCAGGAGACGCTCCTGTGGTTTCACCCGCTGCTTAGCTTCTATGTGTCGTAGCGTGATGTTATATAGCCTATGTTACTCAGTGACAGTGAAGCATTCTAATGTTCAAAGAATGTTTGAAATCGGTCCAGTAGTTTTTGAGTTATTCGTTTCAAACATACCTACAAATCTTTCCTCGTCATAATATTAATAAAGAAGATGTAGATTATGTATTGGATTCCGTACTTTCGTTCTAGAAACGCAAAAACCTCAAGCTAGTGGTATCATCAGCGACCATGGATGCGGAGTTCCTGCGGGACTTCTTCAATCTGACAGACAGGAAATCGGACAAGCCCAGCACGTCCACTATAATGTCCATGCAGGGGAGGACGCATCCTATCGACGTGTTTTATAGCGAAGGTAAATTAAACGATTTGAATGAATCAATACTAACGGCACGGTTGGCGCAGTGGCTGAGCGATCGACTGCTGCGCTGTGTGTCGCGGGTTCGATTCCCGCACGAAACAAATATTTGTATAGCCTACAGATAGTTGTTCCGGGTCTGGCTGTTTGTGTATGTGAGTTTAAATGTTTGTAAACGCACCCACGATACAGGAGAAATTCCTAGTGTGGGGCAACATTTAAAAAAAAAATACTTGAGAGTATTGATTTTCTACTCTCAGTCTTTTGCAGTTAGATTACACATTAGAAAAAAATATACAGAGTGTTAGGTTAAACGAGGAACTTATTGAGGGAACCCTATTCAGTATTCGATTCTCGTCCCAAATATGTAAAAACCTATAACCTTAATTTCTGACGTAATTGTCCAATAAAATACATTATTCATGAACACTGAGCGCGAGAGAAGTAAACTTGTAAACAGTGAAGTAAATCACGCGGCAAAATACCTACGCGCCGATTCTACCGAAAAGGCGTCCTAAGCCAGGTTTAAAGTATGAAGGGAAAATGGATTATACCTAAAGGTCATTGACATGCACACATGTTCTGCGATAGTATTAAATCGCTAGCGCAAGGGTAATACACGTTGCGAAACTTATGCGAAATTTTTGGTATGGTTCTGTCTTTTATTTATTAGTGTTTTTTTTTGTTCATATTTTTATTAGTATCATGTAAGTATGCACTATTGTGGGTTTGAATATGTCCCTCGTTTAAACTAACATACTGTATAATTAGCATAATCTATCTGGTTATAACTGCTAAGCATATTCCATTATTTATTCTTGTTACGTATACTTAAAAGGAAAAAACTGAACCATCATAGGATCATTTTGTTATCCGTCTGTCAGTCTATCTGTCTATACCCTTTATCTCGGGAACGTGTTGAGGTATCGAGTTAAAACTATACAACATTATTTTTAGTATATGCGAAACCTGAATATAGTTTGTTCAGAATAAGCAACTGAATCGATTCCAATCATTTTTACACCATGTTATATATTTTCCCAAAAATATTTAAAAAAGTTTATATAAGTAGGTAGGTAGTAGGCAAAAAACTGCGCGCGAGTCACAGTGCATTGCGGGGGGACCAGTCAGTCGCCCGGCTAATACGAGTTGATGCACACGTCGCGTCACACCCCGTCGTTCCCTAAAATACGCGATCCCGCGCGTGATATCGAATAACGAATAATTATGTCATTTGCCTACACAAACGTCCAGTACACGGAAATGGTGCGAACATTAGCAGTTTGTGGTGATAATGTTTCACTGCCAGTGCAGCACCGGTGCCGGGAGCAGTTCGGCATCAGAGTGTCGTGAATACACACACACAGAGAGATATATATATATATAGCAGGGACTACGGTAGTTTTCGTGTATTATTGTAAATAAGTGAATTATTGTAAATAATGGTGATTAACATTTTTAAACACGCCAAAATGTTTTATTATAGAAAGTTATTATGTACCTACAGTCAGCTGTGTTAACATAATTTTTAACTTTAAGTGGTTGGCATAAGGAGCAACAAATCGCATCGACTAAATGTTATCACTTACGGCTGCATTTACGAATAAAGTACATAATAATATCTACCTACACTTGACCATTACGACAGTCCAAAGCCTGCAAGACAGTGTGATGGAAAAAGTTATCACCAGTTAATTACAATACAAACTGAGAAATTATTTTTATCAATGAACACACCGCGCGGCGCGGTGACGCCGTGCGCCGTTGGTGACAGTGAATTTGTACGGATATCCAGGTAACATAACAAGCTTATAACTTTGTGGTTTTTCATGATACAGTTTTGATATTTTGTACATAGATTCTTTATATAAAAATACTGGACAGGTGTTTCGGCTTTCGCATAAACTAAAAATAATGTTGTATACTCAAGTCTGTGGGCTCTTGAAGCTGTGAAAAACTCAATCCCCTAAGTCTACGCAGTCCAGAAATTATGGCTGTTTATGTTGCAAGTTTGTACGGAACCTCGACTTGACCGGTTTTTCTCATATAACACGAAGTTCTCGTTTATGACTGCTTATTAATTTTTGAAGTAACCACATGGTTGGCGCAGTAGCTGAGCGCTCGACTGCCGCGCTGCGTGTCGCAGGTTCGATCTCCGCACGGAACAATTAATACTTTTATGGCCTACAGATAGTATTGTTCCGGGTTTGGCTGTTTGTGTGTGTGAGTTTATAAGTTTGTAAACGCACCCATGATACAGGAAAATATCGGGTCTAGTGTGGGGCAACTATTAAAAAAAATGTGTTTGAACTTGTATCGACGAGCGCCATCTGTTGACTTATTCGAGAGTTTATAAATTATTTATACATGTTTCAGAGCCAGTACCTGACTACGTGAAAGCTACAGTGGAGACTGTGATTAAGATACATGAAAATGAGCCGTTTGGAGATATCCTAGCATTTTTAACGTCACAAGTATGTTTTAGCATTTTCATTTTCACGGTTGTTCTTTTTTTCTGACATTTGTGTCTCTCTTTACTATGAGGAGCTCGTGGCTAAATAATAGCAGCCGCTCGGGTCGATCTTTAGGTTAAGCCGCGCTTGCCTAGGTTGGTCTGTGGATGGGTGACCACCCGTTACATACCGAGTTTCCTCCGTGCCTCGGAAAGCACGTTAAGCCGTTGGTTCCGGCTGGCATTTGTAGATCTTTGACAGTCGTTACAGGCAGTCAGTGTTCCGAAAGTCTGACAACCAGTCTTACCAAGGGGTATCGTATTACCCAGTACTAACTGGGTTGTGGAGGTCAGATAGGCAGTCGCTCCATGTAAAATACTGATATTCAGCTGCATCCGGTTAGACTGGAAGCCGACCCCAACATAGTTGGGAAAAGGCTAGGCAGA
This sequence comes from Ochropleura plecta, assembly GCA_905475445.1. Classification (NCBI taxonomy): domain Eukaryota; kingdom Metazoa; phylum Arthropoda; class Insecta; order Lepidoptera; family Noctuidae; genus Ochropleura; species Ochropleura plecta. Next base: position 13,426,678 of record FR997748.1, read on the forward strand.
TGATGATGTGTCTCTCTTTGCTGGGCAAACACCTGTCTTTCCTCCTTCTGGGCCCTATCTACAGTTATTATTAGGTAAGAGTGGAGTTCATCCCAATATCTTTCTCAGAAGAACATGTGGACGTATCGAGTTGAAATTAAAACCATATACTCAAGTCTGTCATGTGGTCCCTTGGAGATATTTTTAATTAATTAATTTATCTATTAAAGTCTTGTTTTTGCTTTTACTCTGGACGCTCTTACGCCCGGTTCCAATAAACAGAAAACGATTTGTTTTGCTTACGGATAGTAGTATTTTGACATAAGTTCTATGGGACGTATGTCAAAATACAACTGTCCGTAAGCAAAATGAGTCGTTTTTGTTTATTGGAACCGGGCGTTAATGTGCTCGTTTTTCTACATCGTTCTCACATGTCAACATGAATGATGTATCCATGGCTTTTTTTAAATATTATGATTTAAAAGAGTGTCCATGGAGTTTCTTGCCCATTCTTCTCTCATAGAGATCTACGCTTTGGAATGGGCAACTACAGTACTTTCACAAGTTATTATGTCTTGGACTGTTGCAGCATCTTTTTTTTGTTTTCATGACATTCAAAAGTGCCTGTAATGGTCTAATTGAAATAAATGCTTTGAACTTATCTCTCTTGTTGAATGTACCTGTTAGTATATTTACCAAAATTACTTGATTAATTATACAGGAAGAAATCCAATCAGCCTTAGAAACCCTAAGCGCCTACGCGGACATCAACAACGACACGAACCGCACTCGAACCCACTTCCCCAGCGGCATCAAGGCCGCCAACCTGGTGGCTGTGCCTATGTACGGCAGCCTGCCTCACTACAAACAGGTCAAGGTGTTCCAGAGGACTGAGGATAATGTCAGGAAGGTGGTGCTGGCTACGAATGTGGCTGAGACCAGTGTTACGATTCCAGGAGTTGTTTATGGTGAGTTAAATAGAAATCCTATTCAGTTATCATTGGCTGATACGCTGTGTGTCGCAGGATCGATCCTTGCATGAAACAAATATTTTAAGGCCTACAGATAGTTTCGGGTCTGGCTGTTTGTAAACGGGACCACGATACATAAGAAATTCCAAGTGTGAGGCAACGTTTTCATAACCTAAAAAAAACAAAGGCCGACACGATGCAGGCCTGCTGGTAGAAATTTCTTTTGAAATAAGCTGTGCCTTATGTTTTTTTTTATGATGTTTATTATTTTTTATCCTGTGTTTACATACATTATTAAATAGATAAACGAAAAAATATACATATTATCACGTCAATACCCATTGGGTTTAGCAAAGGTGTACCCAATATTACACCTACGTTTCGTGAGTAACGTTTTTAAGTCCTATGAAATAGGCCGGGCACTAATCCGTGGCTGCTACTGAGCAATCCCTGATGAAAAAACCTTATGACACTTTACTTTGATGTCGTCATCATAATTTTCCTGCCCTTGTCCCATTCTATTTGGGGTCGGCGCAACACGTTTTCTTCTTCCATTCTCCCCTATCAGACGTCACGGCATCATTTACTCCTTTCTCCTTCATATCATTCCTTACACAATCCATCCATCTTTTCTTTGGCCTAATATAATATATAAAATTCTCGTGTCACAACGGCTCGACCGATTCTTATGATTTTTTTTATGAATATTCAGTAAGTCTGGGAATCGGCTACTATGTATTTTTCATATCCATAAGTGATAAAGTGGACCTGAGCGGCGGGTGAAACCGCTGGGAACTGCTAGTTATTTTATGATTCATTATGATTCAAAGTGACATAAGGTTCAAATTACAATGATTGAAGAAGAATACTATTATATTATCTACCTACCTTTACCATTATTTTTAACCCCCGAACAAAAAAAGGGGTGTAATTAATTTGAAGTTTTTAAACTAAACGGCTAAAGCCCCGTTCCAATAAACAAAAACGACTCGTTTTGCTGGATGGTAGTATTTTGACATAAGTTCTATGAGACTTTAAAAACTTCAAATTAATTACACCCCTTTTTTTGTTCGGGGGTTATAACATCTTTTTATTTTAAATTCCAGTAATAGACAGCGGTTTCCACAAGCTACCATTCTTCGACCCGTCTGTCGGTGTAGAGAGTCTCACAGTGACTTGTATCTCAAAGAACAACGCGACGCAACGAGCGGGCCGGGCGGGCAGAACTAGTCGCGGGAAGTGTTATAGGTAAAATTAAACTTTATTGCCTGCACGTTAAGTTTACTTTTCTCAGTATTCATTGGTGTGTTGTTTGTTTATTGACCGGTCGACGTGTTGTTGAAACGATTAGATAGATGGCAACGCATATTGTTTGCTTATTTACTGGTCGACAAGTTGTTGAGACGGTTGGATAGATGGCGCTGCTTGTTGTTTGTTTACTGACTGGTCGACGAGTTGTTGAGATGATTGGATAGATGGCGTTACGTGTTATTTCTAATAGACCGGTCGACGAGTTGATGCCACCATTCGAGAACTGGTGTTAGCTGTTGAAGTGAATAGGATCAGGATCCGCATAAACTGGCTTTGCATAGCTTCATTGGTCGCTGTGTGTAGTACACGTAATAGTTGTGCCCTCCGGGGATAGAGGTCTGATGTTATGTTATTTTGTTTCAGGTTATACACAGAAACGGAGTATGAGAAGTTGCCGCCGTCCGTGCCTCCTGAGATGTGCAGGAGTGATCTATCCGGGATGTTACTGCAGTTGAAAGCTTTAGGCATTCATAATTTACTTAGGTAAGCTTACTGTTTTCTTTCTAAAATTAATAGGAATTATGTTATTTACTCCCGTTTTTGCGCGTCAGTGATAATGTAGCTTTCCAAATAGCAAAAAAAAAAAATGACGGGTTGCACTCCGGGAGTGCCGGCAGAAGTGAAAACTTGATTATTAACGTTGAGCTTGTGGAGTGACGGTTTCACTCATTCCTTCCGAGTCAGTTGGCAAATCCACAATGTCAGTGTTTATACGATTTCTGTATGTAAAACAAAAGAAATCATAATAATATAGAAATTAAGTAATTGGAGTAAATGAAAATTTTAGACCATAATATTCTTTTACTATTATAAAATTAAAGTTGTATGCTTATTCCAATAAACAGCCACAGGCAAAGTGTAGTAAGTAAATTATGGAAAACCGTGTTGTCGATGAAAAGGAAATATTTAGCTGGCTACGAAAGTAAACAAATGTTATGAAGCAGATTAGGAATTGTATAAACTCACCTATTCAGGTTCATCAATTTCAGCTTCTTGAGCTGCAGTCGTGAATATTTTTTGATTTTATTATTTTTGTTCACCATTTTTGTATTTAGGTGTCAATATACGCTTTTATATTCTCTTGGGTAGTCGGTGACAACGGACGCAAAAAAGTTGTACACAAGTGCTCTCTAAGGCGCGCTGCGGCCGACTGGCGCGGTACGGGAGCGGTGGTTTAGCCTGCCTGCGCGCAAAAATACTGCACGTCTTTTTGTTAATAATTCCTTTTAAAATTTGACACTCCCTAATTCATTAAAATAAAACCATAATTCCTTAATATGTTTAATAGTGAATGTGTACACGAAATTTTATTGAAATTCGTCTTAAAACAATCGAATAAAACTGGTTTTGCTTTTCATGGACGTGTTTAAAAATGCTGATTTTGGATAAACTTTGCGATTTTTTTGTATCGAGCCAAATTGGGTCAATCGTGTTTTGGCTCTCATAACTCACTAAAGAATATCTTTAACTTTAACAAAAAAAAAAACACAGTAGGCCCAGGCATACATTTTCGCCGCGCCGTAGAGAGGGGATAGCTGTCTACTCTCCATCCGTCTTACGCTTTTTCGATCAGGTCACGTGTCCTGACGCGAGTTTAAGATTTTATACCCATTACAGAAAAAGTGCTCAACGCCGCTAAAGAAGTTTTCACTTCAAAAATTAAATCGGTCCCGTAGTTTTTGAGTTTATTTATTACATACTAAAATACAAATCTTTCCTCTTTATAATATTATAATTATTGTGTAGATAAAAACGAAAGAATGTTACATTAAAACTGTTTGAGTATGTGACTCAAACAGTCACACCCGCAATAACTATCTGTACCCCACATAAATATTTGTTTCGTGCGGGGATTGAACCCGCGACACGCAGCGTAGCAGTTGATTGCTTGGTCACAGCGCCGAACGTTACCGTTTTCTTGTAGGGCAGTGTCAGGTTGCAAACTGATAAAAGTACAATTGTTTTAATAAAAAAACAAAGAACTATTGGAATATTTTTAGATTTATCCAAGGCTTTTGACATTGTTTTTGTCCCACTGCTATTTAAAAAGCTAGAAAATATCAATATTTTCATAGTTATTCGTCGAACCGTATACAGTCAGTAAAAATAGATAACCATCTTAGCACTGAGGAAGCATTTTTCTTTGGCGTGTCTCAGGGTAGCGTACTTGAGCGCTCTCTCTTTCTCGTTACGTAAATGAGCCGTCGGTTATGTTTTCAAAACTACATAGATGAGAGGCATCAAGTTAGATGTTGCTTATTGTTAGTGAAAGCGAATGTTAGACACTAAGATCGGGGTGGGCTGGTTTTTGCCCTCTTCCATTTTATTTGGGGTCAGCGCAGCACGTTTTCTTCATCCATAAGCAATTTATATGAGTAATATGCGGATTAGAGTTCATGGTCTTCATATCGATACGACAGTTCCTTGCAAAAAGAGGCATTTATAGTATTTTGTTTTCACAAATACATAATTGTTTCCAGATTCACATTCCCGACCCCTCCTCCCGCTAAGAGTATCCTGTCAGGCCTGGAGACGCTCTACGCGCTGCAGACTATCGACAAGTTGGGCGCACTCACGGAGAGAGGCGCGCGCGCGGCCGAACTGCCGCTGCAGCCGCTGTGTGCCGCCATGTTGGGACGGAGTGGTGAGTGTATGAGTTGGGCGCACTCACGGAGAGAGGCGCGCGTGCCGCTGAACTCCCGCTGCAGCCGCTGTGTGCCGCCATGTTGGGACGGAGTGGTGAGTGGACGTCGTATTGTCATGATATGAACGAGAAAGTTTTGGATATAAATCAACAGAATTGAACCGTACGGCGAGTCTAACTGGCTCTTGGCCAATTTTTCGTAAGTTCTTAACGGTTAATCTTCGAAATGTCAATGGCTTGAAGAGTAGGCAATTGCTAAAGCTATAAGATTATATGTGGTGTCAGCTATCTTCTATAAGACTTAATAAATACCTTACATTTACTTACACACAACTAAATACGATGATTCAAAAACATGAAATTTTCCTAATAGATTTTACGAAGGATTTTTATAATTCATCCCCAAAAGGGGTTACACCATTACCGGCACGAACGTGAGCGGACTGAGCGCGCGCGTCGTTCAATAGTCTCTCAAAAAATCATTGTTTAAAAAATAGAGAATAAAAAACTGGATAAAATCTCATACTAGAATTTTGTTCAAAAAGTAAAACTTTGTAGTACCCGCGTTTTTTGAAAACATGCAATCCAGGCCAGAGTTGCAGATGGATACACCGTTGGGCACTTTGATCAATTGATGATAAATATATCCTAATGTTTCCAGATGAATGGGGCTGTATAGACGAGGCTCTCTCGATAGCTGCCATGTTGCAAGTGGACAACGTGTTCGTGAAGCCCAGCGGTGGACAAGAGAGTGTCAATGCTAAGATTAGCAGGAGGAACAATTTTGAGGTAATTATTATTCCTAGTTAGTCATTGGTGGTGCGGGATTCTTGCGTTTTTAGATTCCGTACCTTAAAAAGAAAAAAGCGGGACTCTTATTCACTTCGTTGCCCATCTGTCAAGACCCTTTAACAAGTTGAAATTAAAACCATATACTCAAGTAGTAGTTAGACGGGCCTGTTGGTCTAGTGGTTAGTGGCCCTGACTGCTGAGCCGGAGGTCGTGGGTTCGATTCCCACCCAGGACAAACTTTGTGTGATGAGCATGATTGTTTGTTCTGTGTCTGGGTGTGATTTATCTATAATATGTATGTATTTATAAATTATATAAGTATGTATATCAGTTGTCTGGTTACCATAACACAAGCTCTGCTTAGCTTGGGATCAGATAGCCGTGTGTGAGCTGTCCCAAGATATTTATTTATTATTTATTTTATTTAAGTCTGTGGTTGAAGGCCAAAGAAAAAATGGATGGATTGTGTAAGGAATGATATGAAGGAGAATGGAGTAAATGATGCCGTGACGTCTGATAGGGGAGAATGGAAGAAGAAAACGTGTTGCGCCGACCCCAAATAGAATGGGAGAAGGGCAGGAAAATGATGATGATACTCAAGTCTTTGGTCCTTTGGAGCTGTGAAAATCAACCCTCTAAGTCTACACAGTCAAATGATATGACCGTTTATATCGCAAGTTTGTACGGACCTCTCGATGCGCGAGTCTTACCGGTTTTTTTTTCTACACTATTGGGTGACACTTTTTAGTTAGGTTAGAAGGAGAAATTCGCATCCATAAGAGGTACTGCGAAATTTTAAACTCTTTTTTGAGGTATGTTTGTTTTTTTTGGTCAAGTGTAAGTGTTGTTTATAATGATGAATGACTTTACCTCGTATCTTGTGATCAACTGGATAATGACATATGTAGTAGGGTTAGGAAAAATGGGATGGCAGAAGTTGGTTAAATTATATTTATTGGCTTGGTAATCCGTGGAAATGTCGTGGATTGTAAATTAACCCATTTCTAGTTATAATATTCACCGTTCTGTACTGTAACATACACTTTACAATTGTTTGTTTATGAAATGAAATTTTGTAAATATGTCGTTGGTACCAGTCCCAATAGATGGCGCTGTTCCAAGCAGAAGCGATTCGCTAGTAAATGAAAAAAACACAACTATTATAATATTTCAGGTGGCAGAAGGCGACATAATAATGTATCTAAACATAATGGAGGCTTATTTAAAACTTAAGACTTCTGAAGATGAAAAAAGGAACGCGAAAGTGTGCAAGCAATGGTGCCAAAAATATTACATTAACTATAAGGTTATGGAAAAGGTAAGACCAATTTTTTTCATTACATACATATCACAAACCGAAAGTGAGTTTGTTTGTTTGTTTGTTGTCTTCACGCCTAAATGGCCAAGTTGATTTTGATGAATTTTGGTACAGTGATAGTTGGGACCTTGGAAACGGACATAGGCTAAAAAAGTGAGAAAAGGACTCCCCCATTTCTCACTTTTTTTAGCCTATGTTTTATTTTATTAGACGGACTTAGACTAAAATAAAATGAGAAAAGGGGGACCTTTTCTCACTTTTTTGGCCTATGTCCGTCTCAAGGGTCCCAACTACCTCTGTACCAAAATTCATCAAAATCGGTGTGGCCATTTAGGCGTGAAGATGTAAAAAACAACAACAAAATCAAATTGACTTTCGCTTTTATAATTTTAGTAAAGATTTTAATATTAATAATTAAAATTTGTATGACATACATATTTAAATTATATATATTTTAAATTTATATATTTTAATTAAGTATATATATTTTAATTACCTATATAACAAACATCGAACAAATAAATTACATAACAATGTTTGTTTTTGTTTTGCAAATGAAAATCAAACTGTGTATTAGCATTCCTAAAAATATTAATAACACAGTTTGACGCAGAAATAGAACCCAGTCTCACTCATTTTCGTCAAAACATATAAATAAAAACGATGGTGTACTACTATTTGGGCCCATCTCTTTATAACAAAATTAACAAAAGTGTTTATATATATGACCTTCCCTATAATAAATGTAAAACAGTGATCTGTAATTTCTTACTTGAAAAAACTTACGAGGAAACTGAAAATTACTTGTGAACAGGGCCCTAGAGTGGGGCATCACCCTCTCACGTACGCACACACACAATCACACGGACACAAACACACAATCACACGGACACAAACACAACACACACACACACACACACCACACACACACACCACACACACACACACACACACACACCACACACACAACACAACATACCATAACATACCTACATGCTACCACACATCACACGCACTCTTATACATAAGAACACACCCACTATTAAATCAGTTACCTGCCATATAATGCTGTAGTACTTATCATACGAACAACTATGTTATGTACTTAGAACATAATTTAAATGTGAACTCCATTTTGGGGGATGGCAACTGCGCTTCCTTAACACAGGCTATTTCTTAGCCTAGCAAGGAAAACAGAATGGCATCCATTACTGTAGTAAAAAGATTTTAATGTAATTTCTCTATGTCCTAGAAGTTAAGTAAAATGTACTACAAATCAACCAACCAGAGACCAGTCAGTTCAGTTTTAACCTGTGCAATATACTAAAATTGTATCGTTTAATTTTCAGGCTTGCGAAGTTCGAGCTAGCTTAGAAAAGTTAATAAAATTAAAGTTCGAAATGAAAAACAAGGTCTTTGAAGGCATCGATTTGGGTTCAGGTAAATATTAATTTATTGTTTTAACTTTATTTTCGACAGTTTCTATTAGGACTGCGGTGGTGAATTTGTTAGTGGAGGACGTTGTACTGGCTTCTTCCGATCCCAAGACTTTGTCGCAGGGCTACGAAACTCAAATCGTGAACTAATGGAACTTTAAACTGTACCTACACGCGGGCTATCTACATAAACTGTATAAACAATGCTAAACGTAATACTTACTATAAACTCACACTATTACACACACTCACGCAGACACACTCACGCACTCACCCTCACTCATAATCACACTCGCATACGTCACACAAGTGCGCTACTTTTTGTATTTTAATTTTATTTTTTTCTAAAACTTTGCTTTGTTTTTCAATTGCATACACTGCATCACCACACAAAATAGCACACATGCATCTCCTTGCTTAAAAGGTGATCTAAAAAAAAGGTGAAATAAACCTTTTTTTATAGTTTTGGTCTAAGCCTTAACAACTGCAGGTTTGGTTCATACATAGACTTAAATTCTTAACTTACTGTACCCATTGCTCACCTCTTAAATGTCGTAGCGTGATGTTAGTTGTTTAAAATCATCTTCGCATTATTGTCTTTTTACTATAAAAACTGCGAAGGGCAGGGCGTTTTTGTGGGACTGTCTCTTGTAATGTGACGTTCAAAAAGTGCTGATTATCAACCTAATTTGATTAAATGACTTTTGATTTTGATACTATTATATCTGCGAATGTTTGTGAGGATGTATGTATGGATTTTTGTTACTCTTTCACGTCAAAACGGCTAAACGGATCCTAATGAAATTTGGCACAATGGTAAATTATAGTCTGGAATACACATAGGATACTTTTTCTACTTTGTTTTAAGATATCACGCTGGCGATGCCGCGGGTGCTAGCTAGTAAATAAATAAAACCACTTAATTTAGATGTCAAAGATTCATAATATAATTACATAATAAAATTGTATAATAATTCCTAGTAATAATTCTTATTCACAAATTAATACTGTTTCTCCTCCTTTAAATCTATCCAAAAGTTGTCTTGACAAGATCGTTTCTAGCGATAAGACCGCCCATTGTGTCACCCTATTTATATATATAAGTTGTATACTGTTATTCTTGTAATTTGTATGGTGTACTTAATAAAGAATATTCTAGATAGATAGATAGATATCTATCTAATTCAAAAATGTCTTGTTTTGACAAATATGATTAACTTTTCCAGATAAGACGGAGCGTATAATGAAGTGCGTCCTGTCAGGCTTCTTCCCCCAGGCGGCCTACCTGTCGGGGCTGGCGGCGTACTGCGGCGTACGCGGCGCCGCGCTGCACGTGAGCCCCGACAGCTGTTTGTTCCGGGTGCAGCAACCTAAGTGGTGCGTATCTACACTGCCTGTCACGGGTTCGATCCCCGCACGCAGCAAATCCTTACTTCCTTACTAATATTATAAAAGCGAAAGTGAGTTTGTTTCTTTTGTTTGTTACCTCTTCACGCTTTAATGGCTAAACCGATTTTGATGAATTTTGGTACAGATATAGTGGGGAACCAGGAGACGGACATAGGCTATTTTTTTTTAAAGTAGGATATTAGGGAGAACGAGGGAAGAAAAGGTAAAACTTAGTGTAGCGACACAAAGATGCAAGTGGCAATAATTACTACAGCGCCATCTATCCAGCCACTGAAGTACTAAACGGCAAAAATCCTACATCGCGCAAACAAAGTTGTGCACGCAGTTAACATATATACTCACACCCGACGCACAACTGTGGGGCAGTGGCCCACCAGACACGACACCCGTCTGGTCGGAGGATCCTCCCTTTTCCATAGAGGATCGAGAACTTTACACCCTGTTCTTCATACCTCTAAACTTAGCGTTACTATTACAAATCAATAAGGCGCAAGAGCAAAAACTGCAAATAGCAGGTACTGTGTTATACCGAATTTAACGCGAGCGAAGCCGCGGGCAAAAGCTAGTATTTAATATTTATTATTATAATAATATTTATTAGTCTGGCTGTTTGTGTCTGTGAGTTTGAATGTTTGTAAACGCACCCATGATGCAGGAAAAATTCCTAGTGTGGGACAAAGTTTTTTTTAAATAATAAAAAAGGAAAATAGCGTTTATTCGACATTATTAAAAAACCGGGTACAATCAAGGTTGATTTTTGAAAGCACAAAGATACTACAAAGTTGAGTAACTGGTTTTTATTTCAACTCAAACTCAACGCGTCCCAGCTAAAACTCTAGGAAGTGGCGAAGGATGGTCAGTTTTAGGGGACTGTCTCTTGTAATATTGACGTTCAAAATGTGCTGGTTATCAACCTATTTTGAATAAATGACCTATATTTTACTTTCCAGGGTAATGTTCGCCAGCGTACAGAGCAGCGGTGACAAGACATACATGCGTGACCTGATGACCATAGAACAGCGATGGTTGCTGGAACTAGCTCCACACTACTACACACATACTTGACAAATTAAACAAACTGATTATATTATTTGTTTTTCTTTTATTTTATGATTTATGTTCTGTATAAGCGATCTCCAGAATCATATTTTTATTTTGGCGCTATGCGCTATGCGTCCTTCGATTTCGATAAAAACGCCTATGTTTTAATTCAGCTTTTAATTATATATGTGTTCTAAATTTCATCTCAATCCGCTCAGTAGTTTTTGCTTGAAAGTAACAAACAGCCATCCTCACAAACTTACGTATTTATAATATTAGTAGAATAAAGTTGGCTTAACTTAAAATGAAATTTGACCCAACAAATCTGCATACAAATTAAAACGAAATAAAATATCGCACACCTAGATTTAAACTGAGGCAACTTAAAAAAGATAATTTTTTAAGAGATGAAAAAAATATACTCTATGGCTCTATGGAAAGTTATGAAGAGCTTGTGGCAAAAATAATAGCAACCGTTCTCTGTGGTCTGTAGATAAGTGACTCCGACAAGGGTGAGTTCGGGATGTAACGGATGCGTCACATCCGTCGTGCACCCGCGCGTGCGCACGTGTAGTGCAAGCTGCAGCTGCGCGTGCGCAGGATAACGTATAGGATAATGTGTGTAGATCAATAATTGTCGTCCTCGTCGTTGCACATGCCTCTACAGTTATTTTACCTCTATCAACAGCAACTTAAAAACAACCTTATTGCAAGAAGTATAAGGATTACTAAATCACATGTAACAAGCTACTACTAAAATATTTTTTTAAACTTTCACGCTTGGCACGCTATTGTCACATAGGTATATGTGACCTGCAAGCGCGTGCCTTGTACGCCAACGACACATAAATGTGACAACAATTGAGATAAAATGAGTGGTTTAGCATAAATGCGTTTGTGACCACATTCAAAAGGTAAGAAAAACAGCTTTTAAATATTTTGTGTCGTAATTTTTACCCATATCAATTACTTGCAGATAAGATAATTAGTTCGCCATTTTCGGGATAACGCCATATTGGATTTAGAATAATGTATCTTAGCACCATGCATTTTCGTCCTAACTAATTGAGTATGCAAAATTTCAGATAAATCGGTTGGGGATTACTGTTTTAAAATTGAATTGCAAAAATTTCACCTAAACAAACATACACAAACATCTCTGTTCAGTAAAAATGACTGAAAATATAATATACCTACTGTCATTTTCAAAACTACCCATTGCAAGATGGCCGCCGAAGATTTACGAAGACGCCCGAAGTATACCGAAAATATCGTCAAAGAATTACTATCCAAAACACAGGCTAAGTTGTAACATAGTTTTAAGATGTTATTAGTTCTCAAAATTATGTTCCAACCAAATCTGTTAGGGATGTTCAACGATCGTCCACTGAAGAATTACAAGAGAAGAAAAAAAATGTGTTGTTGATTGTTGTGAAGGAAATTAAACTGTATTCTAATGTTGCAAGGTATGTTTTAAAATAACCACAGAACGTGTGCCAGTGTTATTTTGAAAAGAATTTTATTCAATTGAGATAGAGTTTAATTTTCCTTGCCTTCTAATTATTTTAAACAGTCTTTAAATTTTTTATGGTAATATGTTGGATTTTTATTCTTTTTTTATTGCAATTTGTGTGTATATTTTCTAATTTTGTGTGTAAGAAAAATAATCTTTGACAGTCGTGTCAGATAGTCAGTTGTCCGAAAGTCTGACAACCAATCTTACCAAGGGGTATCGTATTACTCAGTACTAACTGGGTTGTGGAGGTCAGATAGGCGGTCGTTTCATGTAGAGTACTGTTAGCTGCATCCGGTTAGACTGGAAGCCGACCCCAACAAATCTGGGCCTAGGCAGATGGCAGATGACTTGTGTCTGTACAAAATCAATTTTGTATTATTACATTACAAATGTTCATTAGACAGTGTCTAGAAAGTAAAATCGATTTACTGCCAATGCAGCACCATCTATCTAGTAATGTCAGAACTGCACAGTTCTTAGCGAAGTTATTTTCAATTTCAACCGTGAGATGTCGCTAGTTGTTTTTTTAATGTCTTCCACAGCTAAGAAACACTTTTGTCGTAATTAAATTTCAATATTTTTACAGTGAACAGTTTTATTTAACTAAATAAATATCGTTCAAAATAGCATTGCACACAATCGGCGAGTAACCTAGAATTGGGTTTACGGACAGCAAACACCTTACTTAGATTGCGAAATTTGATATACATGGATGCACTATTAAATATTGAATGTTTAAAAACTTAACCAAACTAGTCTGTGATCAGCACACGATACAATCATATAGTATATTCAATCATAATGGATATTAACATATACATTACTACTATTATACATCCAATACATAATGTTACAGTACAATATCTTTGTGCTGTATCTACAATCTACATCGCAATCTTATGTTCTTTATCGCACGTTCAATATCTATTAAATGTTTCTACTATCTGTTATCAACACGAAGTCGTTAGTATATAAGATGCACCTTTGGATAATTATAACCAGACTATACTACATCTTTTGTCTCATTTATACCTAATCATATACTGCCAAGAAGTTTGGCAAATTGGTGACCCCGACGAACGAATACGCAGCAAGAAACATGGCACAATCACCGTGCAAGGCGAACATAAATCAGCAAGGAACACTTGAAGTAGCTGCTGGCACCTCAGTTTTATCCCGCATTCCGGAATTTTGGAAAGACCAACCAAGATTATGGTTCACGCAACTAGAAGCCATATTAGCACCACAGAAGCAAGGAGACGAATACAAATACTGTACAGTAATAGCAAAGTTATCCAAGGAAGAAATACTACAAGTTAGTGACCTAATCACTTCACCACCGACTACAGAGAAAAAAGAAAGCCCTGACACCGCCGTATGAAGGACCCTACCCAGTAATTAGTAAAACAGATAAAACATTTTGCATTAGAATTAGGGATAAAGAGACAGTGATATCAATTGATAGATTGAAACGATCGGGACGTAAAGTAAAGCCAGTAGTACGTCTATAAAAAATCGCTGATAGAAGCAAGCTATTCGTATATATATTAACATAGATCTTAACATATACCATTAATTCACAACTACTCGTGACAACAAGACATCTAAAATGGGAAATCAAAGTTCTAAGGACCAGATAACATACAATACGGACAGTTGCCTCAATCAAAACGAAGCGGACAAACTCCGTAACCTGATCCAGGAGGACTTACGGTGGACAAGAAATGTTGCAATGGGACAGATTATTTTAACAATCGGTGCGATCCTAATTTACGGCATAATGAAAACACTGGACAGAAGAATGAAGAGTTTAACGGAAAAAAATAATAAACACTCGTGCAACAGCTAAGTCAAAATTACAGACGTCAGCAAATCACACCACAACAGGCGTCATCAAATTCCACCGCGTACAATAGCATTATTATTTATATACATCAGCAAATAACTAGTAAGGTCTAGATCAAATTTATATTGTAAACACTATTACCATAATATATTTTTTTTTTTTTTTTAAAGGGGGGTGTACTGTTACAGTACAATATCTTTGTGCTGTATCTACAATCTACATCGCAATCTTATGTTCTTTATCGCACGTTCAATATCTATTAAATGTTTCTACTATCTGTTATCAACACGAAGTCGTTAGTATATAAGATGCACCTTTGGATAATTATAACCAGACTATACTACATCTTTTGTCTCATTTATACCTAATCATATACTGCCAAGAAGTTTGGCAAACATAACATAAAGATAAATAAACACACATATCAAATCCTATACATATTTATTTAGTAACACAGCATCTTCAAAGCGGATAAATTCGAGAAAGCTATGGTATAAATAATCTGCAAACCTTGAACCTACTGTCTGGGACCTCGAGACCAATAGCCAGACGTGAACACAGACAGCCAGACAGACGGTCAAGCACCTAAAAGTAATAAAATAATAATCTATTATTGAAGATATTCTAGACGGTGGTTGCGAGTTAACTATTAATAACTCTCATTGCTGTACCTATTATTACATTCCATAAATATGAAAATACGTTTCTTCTTGATATTAATTTCTCTTAAAGAAATAACAACTTTGTGGAAAGGTGCATTAAGGTCCAGGGTTGCGGGTTGTTCGAAAAAGATACCGCGGCCCCGGCAATAGAAGGAACATGGGTGGGTTTTAGTCAGTACAAATCGGACACTCCCTCCCCGCTCCGCCCAGAATGCCACTTAAGAATACACACACACACACACTACACTTAAGAATGTCTAGTTTATGTCTAGAACTCATAAAATGTTTGAAGCTGTTATATAGTCTGGACTTTATACGTAGGTATTAAAATTATTTATTCAATAACACCGTCACACTTTTGACAATTAATTGCAAAAGTGATCCATGTCCCCCCTAATGAATACACCTAGATATGTTCTTATAGGACGTTGTTTGTCTAGCAAGTACCTTGATAATTGGATATGTTGTGTAACGCCCCGTTAGCAGCTATATTTTACCCAACTGCGACAATGCCAATAAGAATAGTTCTAAGTTTAAGTAGGACTGTGCTGACCAGTTCTAGCGCATGTTAGCTGCGGCCCAAAATAGCTTTTTTAGCTCTGACGCATCCAGAAGGCGTCGCGACAGACCTGGTATATGACGGCGGGACGAGGTGGACAAAACCAAAAACCAGTGGTCCTCATTAGCCGAATCGTACCAACTGAAAGTCCTTAGGATTGCCTTTCTTAACTTGGCTTACACGAGGAATTTCTCCTGTATCGTGGGTGCGTTTACAAACATTTAAACTCACGTACACAAACAGCCAGACCCGAAACAACTACCTGTAGGTCATAAAAATAATTGTTCCGTGCGGGGATCGAAACCGCGACACGCAGCGCAGCAGTCGATTGATCAGCCACTGCGCCAACCGTGTCGTCAAAAGCCTTAATTTGCTCAGCTATGGGGATGACGCTAACCAACAGTAACAGTATGCGTTTGATCTATATGAGCATGTAATGTCCGTTTCACTGGTCCCTCCACAACCCAGTTAGTACTGGGTAATACGATACCCCTTGGTAACACTGTCAAAGTCAAAGGTTTTTATTTATTAAACATAGGTGTTAAAGGTGTAAATATAAAGTAGGTATCTCCATGTTTTGCCGTAAGCGGCGTACAAATATTTAACAAAAAAAAAATACAAAAAAAAAAAATTTATATTTTTTTTCTGTAAAGAATAGCTTAATTAATTGTTATAGGAACATCAACATTAATTAGTACAGATTAACTATATCACAGTGCACATATTTGTTTACACCTATCTGTCTGGACTGTCAAAGTTCCACGATTGACAGCCGGAGCCAACGGTTTAACGTGCTTTCTGAGGCACGGAATGAACTCGGTGTGTTAAAAGCTGCAATTTTTGGTGCCATAACAGCTCTAAAACTCGTTTGAAGTAATGGCTTGTTGCAAGCGATGAAGCTGTGACGCTGTGATGTGTAAATTAATTTGACTGTTATTGATTGTGACTGATAGCTTTTATTGTTCTGTACGTTTGCATTAAAATCCGTAGAGTTGTTCAAATTATCTAAGCGAACAGACAGCGAAAGTGACTTTATTTTATGCTATGTAAAGATTTTTCTTTTTTTTCAGAGCTCAGAGCAGAGAGTGAGAGAGAGAATTATATTCGATACCTCGGATACCTCCAGGCGTTTCCGAGAAAATAGGGTCTTGACAGACAGGCAAACTAACAACAAAGTGGTTCTGTGTAAAGCTGTTCCGTATTTTCCTTTTACAAAACACAAAAAAAAAAAAAAATTGTATATGTTGTAGTGACCGCATGTCAGTTCAAAAAGTTAAAACAACCTTAAAAAAATACGCCTACATCCGTTTCAACTCAGCCAAAAATAATTAAGTATGTGATAAAAAAAATAGGCAAAATTTTATTTGTTCTGCATAGTTACAGTTTAAGCTAAAACAATTCAAACATTACATCAAATGTTTTTATTATAATCTTTAAACCCAGACACGGTTTATGTTCGTGCAGAGTTTATCTACGACTGATTATAATTAGCAAATTAATTATAAATATAATGTCAATTAAAAAACGCCTGTTAATTTTATGCGCTTAATTCTTTTATTAGTCACCCGGAACCACCTAAATAATTTATAATTGGTCTAAGTCGGAATTTCGGCTTGATAGGCAGTACCTCTACGAAGAGCGACAAAAGATGGTGTTGGTAGACAATAGACTGAAAGATGTTCAGATGATCGTAGGTGCCGAGTACCGACAACCTGGTTGAAGGTTGAGACCAACCAGCTCATACCCGTGTTATTACACGAGACTCAACTGTCTAGATGTGATTGTAAAAATCAAATTATTAAATGGCTTCAGGGGATGACCTACCAAGAGACGAAAAACCTAAGTTCAATGGTGTATGTTCACACACAAACTCACACGCACACATACTCACAAGCACACACATTCTCACACACACGCATACTCACACGCACACACATACTCACGCGCACACAATTACCGCACTCACCCCAATATACCACACCCTCACTTACACCGACACCTCCATATTAACACTCGCTCACGCGCGAATGCATATATGGAAAATTTTCTATTAGATCTTCTTTTTTTTTTCGGGTGGGAAATCATCCAATGACTTCCCCCGCTCTGGGCGGAGCGGGGGGGCATGTCAGACTTGTACTGAATAAAACCCACCCATGTTCCTTCTATTGCCCTTTACGTTCCGAGGCCGCGGTATCTCTTTCGACCAACCCGCAACCCCGGCAGGCGGAGGCCCTGGCAAGCCCCTCTGCTTTGCTGACTCTCTTTGAGGCGCGCGTGAAACAGGAACGCGCCGTCGACACGGCCGGTCGACGGCGCGTCGGCGGTGTCAATAGACGGGCAGACGGTGAGCTACCCATTGCTCACCGTCCACAGGCCCGCATCTACGGTCGCCGGGAGTCGTCTCGCGGCGCCCGGCGCCCTGGGCGTCTCCCGCGGCGGCTGGGTTGGCCAGATGTTCTCTCCCTCTTCTATTAGCTCTTAGTTTTAGTTCTTTCTTTTTTGTTATTTCAAATTGTTAATAAATTTTTGATTTCCTAAATATAATTAACCTGTTGTGAAAATGTTTTGAATAAGTAAAGGGAAATGGGACTGGTATCTTTAACACAGGTTATTTTGTAATCTAGCTAAGATGACAGTTGCGTTTCGTAATGTGACTATAAAACTACAATCACTGTCAATTGTAATTGTGTAATTTTAGGGTTTTATATTGTGAGAAAAAGTAAATAAAAAAAAACTTACAAGCCAAGGCAAGCCTATTGCCATCGACTGGGCAGGAAACCAAACTTCGTGGCTGCCACTGAGAAATTCTTGACAGAAAACTTAATAACGATTTGGCAGACCAGGGAATAGAACTTAGGACCTCATGCTCAGCAGTCGCGCTTGCGACCACTAGACCAATGAGGCAAGCCAGGGAAGAATGGCACAAAAGGTAACATGCCTATTCTCAGCAGTAGAATAGAGAACAAGGTCGCCAATTATGAGGAATTGAAGGTAGTCCCTTCTCACAATATAGGTCATAAAGAAAGACAAAATATTTATCAGTCGCTAATGAAGACAAGAACTCAAAATAACATTAAATATGCAAAGTATCACAGATATGTTTAAATATGTAGGTACGTAAGGAACAAAAAAGAATATTAGCTTGCACACCATGACAGCGACAAGTAAGTCACCACTCAGCATGATGCTGTGCTATGGGAGCCCACAGCATAGCGCATGTCATTGCACCCTAGAATCTACCACTGTTGGCCGAAGAAAAAGGAGAGCCCCCTTTCCTTTCGCCACTCTTCTCTGTATTGTGCGTCATTGTCCATCTGTTTACCTTGACTTTGACGATATCTTCAACCCCACGCGCGTTTGGACGGCCCAGGCTTCTTAGGCCCACTCCATCGGTCATCACCGCGCAATTAGAAACAGAAGGGCGTCCTCACCTCAAAAATGTATTTATTTATTTTGATAAACCATCTAAATACACACAAAAGCATTCGTAGTATCATCTACAATAACAATAAAATTGCATGCATCTAAATTAAAGATGAGCACAGTTTTTTATTTAGATCACACTATACAATAATAATCAATATAAAGATCTTTAACAATTATCTATTATACTTAAAACTTAAAATATTTAATCATCAGTCATCATCATGCCCTTGTTCCATTCTATTTGGGGTTGGCGTAACACGTTTTCTTCTTCCATTCTCCCCTATCAGACTTCACGGCATCATTTACTCCTTGCTCCTTGATATCATTCCTTATACAATCCTGAATGGATCTTTTCTTAAAAAAAATATTTAATAAACTGTTTATTTTTTCTATCAAATTAATTTAATTTATTTGCAAATATTTCAACTGTATCTGATGAATTTGGGTACTGATATCCTTTGCTAAATATAAAAACTTGAGAGGTGTCAAGGGACATCCGGATGGAACGAAGTTATTATGTACGAAAAACCTGTATTACACTCAACAAAAATAATCGTCGCGACACCACACTGTTCAATGCGAAATAGAAAGACGAAACGACGCTTGCTTTCTATGAGAGAGAGAGAGAGAGTGAGACAGACAGAAACACGCGCACGCACAACATGTTTTCCGTCAAGTCCCCTTTTGCAACGCGCGGTAAGGAACTTCCAAAACTTCGTTCCAATAAAGAATACTCTATCTATGTTTCTATCGTCCTACCCAGGCCCTGGGTTGTAAAGCCGGATAGGCAGTAGCTCCATGTCCATGTCCATGTCCATGTCCATCATAGATAATTAACTGCACCCGGTTAGACTTGCAGCCGACCCCAACATGTTTGTGAAAACGATAGGCGGATGATGACATAAATTCTGATCTACAGAATGTTTCATTACTGAAATATTAATATTAAAGCTTAATTGGCACCTAATTAACTTATACTCAATTAATCGTTAGTTGTATGACTAAGCGAGCTTCGCGTTACTGAAAGACATTATTTTCATAATATATATGAAATCCTTACTTAATATTATAAAAGCGAAAGTGAGTTTGTTTGTTTGTTACGACTTCACGCGTAAATGGCTGAACCGATTTCGATGAATTTTGGTAGGTACAGAGATAGTTGAGACCCTGGAGACGAACATAGCCTTTTTTTAAAAGTGAGAAAGGAAAAACGGGAAGGGAAAGCAAAACGGGGGGAAGGGAAAACTTAGCTTTGCTATTACAATCAATAAGGCACAAGGGCAAAAACTACAGGTAGCAGGTACCTGCAAATCAGGAAAGGGGAACTGTGTTACCCCTAATTTAACGCGAGCGAAGCCGCGGGCAAAAGCTAGTAATTTAACAATTAAATGTTATTTCGTCATATTGGCCAAATTAACTATGAACTTT
Organism: Ochropleura plecta; assembly: GCA_905475445.1. Taxonomy (NCBI): domain Eukaryota; kingdom Metazoa; phylum Arthropoda; class Insecta; order Lepidoptera; family Noctuidae; genus Ochropleura; species Ochropleura plecta. The sequence continues at coordinate 13,447,017 of FR997748.1, forward strand.
GGTAGATAGGTACATGACCAACTCACGTTTTGACGACGGCCACAGTGTAACATTGACGGCTCAATAACGTCCTCCTAGTTATCTCTTTACCTACATGCCGAATTTCACGTACAAATTGATATCGTACATATCTTGTATTCTTCGAAGCGTTGAAAGAAAACCCGAGGAAACGGACATGTCCTAGATCCAATGTGGAATTTTAATACCAGCCTTTAAATCTCCCACTGTTGGGCAAAGCCTTCTTTCTTCTCATTCATAGTATTGATCACCACGCTTGCTCGAGACGGGTTGGCGATTTTAAAGATATAATAAGTACTAGCTTTCGCCCGCGACTTCGTCCGCGTGGTATAGTTACTTTGGGCTAACGCTAACTTTAACCCGCGTGATGATCGAAAAAAAATATATTTTTCTCTCCTTTTCTTCCCTCTCCTCATTTCTCACTTTTTTTAAAGATAAAGTTAGCCTATGTCTGTCTCCAGGGTCCCAAGTATCTGTGTACCAAAATTCATCAAAATTGGTTGGGCCATTTAGGCGTGAAGACGTAACAAAAAACAAACTTACTTTTGCTTTTATAATATTATATTAGTAAGGATAAGTCCAGTTTTCTTTTACCGATGTTTGTGGTGTCTTTTTGCGGATGGGAAATTGTCTAATAACTTCTCCTGCTCTGGGCGGAGCGGGAGGCGTCAGACTTTTAATGACTAACACCATCCATGTTCCTCCTTTGGACCTTACGTTCCGGGGCCGCGGTATCTAGAACAATCCGCATTCCCGGCAGGCGGTGGCCCGGCCCCTCTGCGCGTCGAACACGAACGCGTCGTCGACGCGGCCTATCTGTGATGGTTTTTTTTTTTTTAGAATTTTAGATATCGCGGCCCCGGAACCATAACGGGCAAAAGAAGGAACATGGGTGGGTTTTAGTCAGTAACAGTCTGACACCTCCCAGCTCTAGACGGAGCGGGGGGGAGTGTCAGACTGAAGTTATTTGATGATTTCCCATCCGTACAAAAAAGAGCACTAGGTCTTGTTTCTGAAACAAGGGCTTATTATCAAGTATGTAGGTGTATATTCACATTTCAACCGGTATTTTCTGCTTACTCCTTGTCCGTGGAAATAAACCGAACAACATAAAGCAGGTGCGGTTGACCCGGCTCTGACATATTTGTTGTTATTGTTGTTTAAGTTAATAATAAATTATTTGCGGTTAATTGCTCTGATAGCCGGCTATTTATGTACCTAGGGAATGTTTATTTGTGATTGCCTGGCTATTTTTAGGTCTGAGTTAGACTGAAAATACATAGTAAACTTGACTACAAAGTTCTTGCAACACACTTTCCGTGAGTTTTATGCAACTCTAAATTTGAACTCATGACAGTTGGATGACGTAAGGCACGAACGCGATGTGTGAACGTAACGTCAACACGTTGATTCTCATCGTTGTCGCATTGAGATGTGTAATTAAATTGAATAAACCTGAACATGTGTGTTTTCCGCAGGCGTTTAGGGGTATTTTGGACCATTTATTTCAATTAGACTATTACAGCAACTTTTGAATGTCACAAGCGATAATAACTTGTGAAAGTACTGTAGTTGCCCATTCGAAAACACAGTAAGGTTGACACAATTATTCAAAGTCAACTAAACATAACAATAATTTCAGCCTTCAAATCTAAGATTAAATAATAGGTGCATGGCAAGGTAGCAAGATCACAAGCAATGCAAACAATTTGTAAACAGTCGTAATAAAAGATAATGTTGTCTTGCTCAAATTCGACCATAGCTGGACCGATTTGGATAATGGTCTTAAAATATTTGTGGAATTTCAGGGAAGGTTTAAACGGTTAGAAAATATGATGACCATCATTCTCCTGTTCTTATGCCTTTCTGGCTGCAGACATGCCCAACCCACAGCCACTTCAGGACTTCAGTTCGCTTACTATGCTAGGGATGTCGCTGTTTCCAGTTTTTTTATTAGATAAATTTATTTTGGATCTTTTCCTTCAAAGAAACTCCGAGCATTGCTCGCTGCAGCGCTCTCTCTGTCCATTTTTTTTTGAAAAACTTTGCCCCACACTAGGATTTTCTCCAGTATCGTGGGCGCGTTTACAAACATTTAAACTCACATACACAAACAGCCCGACCCGAAACAACTATTTGCAGGTCATACAAATATTTGTTCCGAGTGGGAATCGAAACCGCGACACGCAACGCAGCAGTCCATCGCTCAGCCACTGCGCCAACCATGTTGTCAAACTTCTGTCAAATGTTCAATTTCTGTCTACTTCTTCGGGAGATCCAAGCTTGATAATATCACACGTTGACTCCAAATTATTCATCAAGATTTATCGATGAAGAACTTCCTCATAGATAGTCCGTCTGAGTCAATATCTGAGGTTAAGAATGTGCACCCGGAGATCACTCGGACTTTGTCGCCGAACCTTATCTGCTCGTTAAATTGTTTGTGAAAAATAATTTAATTAGTTATTTACCGTGTTTCATTAAAGTGATGTCACCTGGATGTGTTTAGAATCTTTATTAAGTAAAACCTTTGTGATTGAAGAAAAGACATCTATGGTGAAGCGTGTAGCCCGTGAAATTTGAATTTATGGTTTTTTGTAATTTGTCCGGTCAATGTCAGACTGTATGGTAACACGTATTACGGAAGTATTAGTAGGTATATCCCGTTGAATGTCGTTAAGTTCCTACACAAGTGTCTTAAGGCGCTGTACAAAGCAAACACTTCGTAAAACTTCTAGTTTTTCGTCGCAAAGTTAGCCGTATCTGTACATGCCACTAGCCAAAAAAAAATTACCGTGTATAGTTCAATACATAAAGTAAAGAGTTACACAAAATAAGTTAACAAAAGTGGTCTAGTACTACGAAAAAAAAAAGTTTAAAAAGACCAAGAAAACAAATTTTTCGTCTCGAAATTCTCAATTTTTTGAGCGAGAACTATCACATTTTTTATATCTATAACAAAGAAAATTGTATAGACTAAAGAGATATCTAAAAATTTTCAAACACGGAGCTGTATTTTTTATATATTCAATAAAAACTGCAAAATGACCTACATTTTGGCGGACATGATAGGTATTCAAATAAAATCAAACACCGACATATTTTCGACTTTATTTCTATTCTTTCGATGCAAAACTGTCGTGTTCTTGTGTCAGACCATGCCTAGTATGCAGCTAGCGTCACTTCCGCGAATACCTAAAGATTAGCTTATTGCTGCGCCTTAAGTACCCACGTGGGAACTTTATACGGTGTAGGTTTAACGATAAAATCTTCGTTTTTCTGAAGGCTTACCTCGTTAAAACGGTACTCATAAATCCGACGATTTGTCGCGCGTTTGTTGCGACATTCAACAGTTTATTTAGTATTTACAGAATATTTGAAGTCATGATTATCATGAATTTCTCATGAAACTCTAAGTTCATCTATTCAACACAACGATATACACATTTTTTTAAGGGATGGGAAATCATCAAATAATTTCGCCCGCTATGAGTGGAGCTAGAGGGAGTGTCCAACTTGTACTGACTAACACCCAGGTCCATTCTATTGTCCTTTATGTTCCGGGGCCACGATATCTCTTTCGAACAACCCGCAACCCCAATTGTTTCAACTCTTTAAATAAATATTTGTTTGTCGACATATAATCTGACACTTACCTACACATACCTATAACGTAAATTGTAATAAAAAGCTAAAAAAAATTCGCAGGTCTTGCGCTTTTACCTATCTGTTTTTGCTCAATACTATATTTTTGATAAGTAAGTTACTTTGACTTTTGAATTTAAATAAATACTTACAATATTATTTGCATATACTAAAAAACAATATTATAAAAGATAACTCAAAAACTACCCATGTAATATAAATATAATTGATATGGGACCATCTCGAAAGTATACCCTTTCGATCAAAAAAATTTTAGAGTTATGAAAATCGATCCACAGTTGACAAAGTAATCTCCTTTTTTGAAGACGGTTAAAAATGGAAAAAAGAACCTCCTTACTAAGAAACTTAATTAAGGTATATCGCGAACCTAACGCGAATGAAGTTTCGGCTTATAGTTGGTTAAATATAAATTAAACAAGTCATTGTATTTCAATAATGTTTAAAATTAGTTTCTTGAATTATTGCCTTGTATTATTCTAAAATACATTTGATTACACTTTAGACAACAAAAACATACCGACACAAACCATCGCGGGTTTAACAGCGATATGCCAGACACGGCAACTTGATGCCAAAAGGTTATTTAAGAATTAGCCTAATTTAGAAAGTATCTCTTTAGTACCTTTTAACAGCCTTGTAAAACTTCATTTTAATTTGAAAAATATACTAATGTAAGTTTTTTTGAATTTGAATTTTGGATATATGTATTATTATTTATTTTTTAGGTTTTTTCTTTTTTCATGTTATTTGGTCTTATTTTGTTTAATTTTAATTTTTATTTATGGTTTCTTTTTAATTGTTTTTTTTCTCTATTATTGTGCACCACTTGTACTGTTTTCTAACCTGTTATTGGCGAGCGGGGCCTCCTAGCACAGGTATATCTTTTACTTAAAAGGAGGTCCCAATGTATAATATTTACTGTAAAAATTGTACAAGTTTTTGCAAAAAACCTTTTTTTTTTTGAGAATGAACAATCCCTGTTGCTATAGAATTTTCAACCTGATCTGATCTTAAAACGTTGTGGTCGTTGTCCCTCAGACGAAATTAATAACAACAACAGCGATTAGAGACATTGTTATCAGGTACTTTACAAAAACAAGGAATTCCATTTTGGCTACTTCATTATTTTCTCTTGTTTATGAACATTTGAACTCAAATTTATCATACGGACACGTTTAATCAACATGGCGTTAATATATATATTTATATATGCGAATTATACAATTTTTTTGTGTCTGTTTATGTTATCACGTTTTTCTGGTATATTATGTAATGTATATTGATGCGATTCTTGCAATCATTTAGTAAACATACTTTATATAAGAAGTGTAAAGGCACCGGTTTATTCCAGTATACATAAAGGTCATACTTACTTTTTTTTTTGTTTGATTACATGCAAAATCTAAGCTTTTTATTGTAAAATGTCCAAACTATTATAATCAAAGGTTCTAATAAGATCGACTTCAATTATTTTTGACCACAGAAAATATCGAGTTAACCACAGAAATTAATGAAATCAACTTTCATCGTAATTATGAACAAAACACTTTTAATGATTCAATGTTTGTGGAGGAGCTCGTGGCTAAATAATAGCAGCCGCTCGAGTCAATCTTTAGGTTAAGCCGCGCTTGCCTAGGTTGGTCTGTGGATGGGTGACCACCCGTTACATACCGAGTTTCCTCCGTGCCTCGGAAAGCACGTTAAGCCGTTGGTCCCGGCTGTCATTTGTAGATCTTTGACAGTCGTTACAGGTAGTCAGTGTCCTGAAAGTCTGACAACCAGTCTTACCAGGGGGTATCGTATTACCCAGTACTAACTGGGTTGTGGAGGTCAGATAGGCAGTCGCTCCATGTAAAATACTGATATTCAGCTGCATCCGGTTAGACTGGAAGCCGACCCCAACATAGTTGGGAAAAGGCTAGGCAGATGATGATGTTTGTGGCATAACAAAATAACCAGCATCTTTTTAAATCAAATCCTACTAATATCCTACTACATATAATATTATAAATGCGAATGTTTCTGAGGATGGATGGATGCATGTATGTTTGTTACTCTTTCACGTCAAAACGGCTGAACGGATCTTGATGAAACTTGGCACAGAGGTAGATTATGGTCTGGAATAAAACAAAGGATAGGACTTTTTTTGCGGGCGCCAGCTAGTGATGATATAATTTAAAGAAATCTTGATGTTTTTGTCTAGTCGCAAAATCAGGTAAAGCAGAGACAGGTTGCTAGTTAAGTTATCATTTTGTTTCTATAATTAGTTAATCCTTACTAATATTATAAAAGCGAAAGTGAGTTTGTTTGTTTGTTACCCCTTCACGCTTTAATGGCTGAACCGATTTTGATGAATTTTGGTACAGAGATAGTAGGGAACCAGGAGACGGACATAGGCTAACTTTTGTTCTGAAAAAAGTGGGATGTGAGGGAGAAAGAGGGAAAAAAAGGGAAAACTTAGCGTTGCTATTACAAATCAATAAGGCGCACGGGGAACTGTGTTACCCCGAATTTAACACGAGCGAAGCCGCGGGCAAAAGCTAATTAATTATATTATTTTGCAGCCGTGTTTTTCAGAGTCTAACGGGGTGACGGGTTTATCTGAAGATAACTATGTTATTTTTAGGTAGATATAATGTTGTGTCAACGAGCTATTTTTAAACCTAAGGTCTTTACCAGCTTGTAAATATGTTATCAGCGTATACGTGCAATTCTTAACGTAAAAACGCAAGATTAAAAGGTATCTAGAAACAATTAAGTTATGTTGAGACCAAGGTATATAGAAACAATAAAGGTATGTTGGGTCAGCTTCCAGTCTAACCGGATGCAGCAACCAGTACTTGGGTTTTAAGATTCTTTATTTATTCCGAAGAAGATACATTGTTTACTTATTGAATAAATACATAAAATTGATAAAATGTGGTTCTTCCGGGGTTTCGGGTTGTTCTAAAGAGATACAGCGGCCCCGGAACGTAAAGTGCAATTAAATAGAAGGAACATGGGTGGGTTTTAGTCAGTACAAGTCTGACACTCACCCCCGCTCTGCCCAGAGCGGGGGAAGTTATTTGATGATTTCCCATCCCAAAAAAAAGTAGCTAGTACTTTTTATGTAAATACTAGCTTTTGCCCGCGGCTTCGCTCGCGTTAAATTCGGTAGCGCCTTATTGATTTGTAATAGCAACGCTAAGTTTTCCCGTTTCTTCCCTCTTTCTCCCTCCTACCCCACTCTTTTTTTTAAAAAAATGACATGAACAATTGTTTGTTACGTCTTCAGGCTTAAATGGCTAAACCGATTTTGATTTATTTTGGTACAGAGATAGTTGGGACCCTGGAGACGGACATAGGCTTTTTTATTTTTAAAAAAAAATTGAGATATCAGGGAGAAAGAGGGAAAAAAATGGAAAACTCAGCAATAAATAAGGCGCAAGGGCAAAACTACAGGTAGCAGGTACCTGTAAATCAGGAAAGGGGAACTGTGTTACCCCGAATTTAACGCGAGCGAAGCCGTGGGCAAAAGCTAGTTAATTATAAGTTCAGGCTTCATCAAAATGTTTTCCCTCACCGATGTCTGTGATGTCTTAGACACATATAAGAAAGTACAAATGAATTGAAAAAGTCACTGGTACTTGCCCGGATTTAAACCCCCAACCTCATGCATGAGAGGCGAGGTGCTTAACCTCTGGGCCATCACGACTATACCTAACATTACTTTATAAATATGTAAATACTTGATTTTATCTTGTTTTTGCCGTGGCTAGAGGCTAAGCATTGCAAAACAACGTGTACCATTTTGTTGTTTGTTTATTTAGTCATTTTTTAATACTACACTTATATTTTTCCTATCTATACCTATGTATCTTCTAAATATTGACGGCACGGTTGGCGCAGTGGCTAAGCTATCGACTGCCGCGCTGCGTGTCGTGGGTGCCTTACCCGCACGAAACAAATATTTGTATGACCTACATGTATTATTTCCGGTGTGGGTGTTTGTGTATATGTGTTTAAATGTTTGTAAACGCACCCACGATACAGGACAAAATCCTAATGTGGGGCAACGTTTATTTAAATATATATATATAAACTCACACTGCACCATGACAACCAGGTCTCCCTGACTACCTTCCAGACTGACCCAGCCACATTTCTAGATGTATCTAGATTGTATAGACTCAATTTCCTAATATTGTATAATTGTAATGCCCATGTGTGAGTACTATGTAATTTTATTGACTCGACGGTTGCCCTGGTGGTTGAGAGATTGTCATGCTCACTTAAATGTCTCGCTGATGGTGATGGTGGCGGGTGTGTCGGGTCATTTAGCTCCCTTCAAAATGGTCGAGCTGAATGGGGCTGATCCATACGTCATGTTCGTGAACGGGCGCTGTCAGTTGGGACTGGTCATCTCTTAGCTACCACGGTTTGTTTTAATTCATCTATTAAACTCTTGCTAATTATTGCTTTTACTCTGGACGCTCTAAATGTGCTCGTTTTTCTACATCGTTCTCACATTATGTATAATCTCAACATGAATGATGTATCCATGATTTTATAAAATATTATGATTTAAAAGAGTGTCCATGGAGTTTCTTGCCCATTCTTCTCCATAGAGATCGACGCTTTGGAATGGGCAACTACAGTACTTTCATAAGTTATTATGTCTTGTGACTGGGACTGTAGCAGCATCATTTTTTTGTTCTTGTTTTTATGACATTCAAAAGTGCCTGTAATGGTCTAATTGAAATAAATGCTTTGAGTTTGAGTTTGAGATCCTCAGTCTATTTAGTTGAGATGATCGCGTAGTGTAAGATGTAAGTGTGTGATTATATTCTTATATAAGCTACCTAATAATACTAACAATAATATCTTATATAGCTACCTAAATTCTTGTAAATAAATATATCAATTAATACGAAAACTCTACTATAAAACCCTGGTAAAATTAAGTTACGTAAAACTTCACATTTATGCGAAATCGTTTGAACAGAAAAACTGTACCTATCAAAAAACTTAGTCACTGTTCTGCCGGAATAAGCTTTATTTCTGGACATTTCATCATCCATGATATTTGGTAAAAAGATAAAAAGAACACGCGTTATAGTCAAATAACGCATGATGTTACCTCACCGGTATTTTTATCTTTCCGTTAGAACGCACTCGAGCCGCCGCTCGTTGCGTGGCGAGTCGTTAGTCGCTAAAGAAGGTTATCTCTATGATTTTCGTTACTAACGAAATTCGAAGGTTGCCGTTTTCGTTACATGATAAAAATCGTTCGATACAAGATAATCTTATATTTATAACATAAGATATTTCTTCGTCGCAATGGAACCTTATTTGCAAATCAACATGACTCAAAATAGTCTCTATGGAGTTTTTTGCCCATTCTTCTCCATAGAGATCTAGGCTTTGGAATGAGCAACTACAGTACTTGCACGAATTATTATGCCTTGTGACTGGGACTGTAGCTCCATTATTTTGTTTCTTAACATTCAAAAGTGCCTGTTATGGTGTAATTGAAATAATTGCCTTGGGGTTGAGTTTTCTTGGAGTACATTTTATTATGTTATTGTAGAGTAGAGGAGATTATGCAAGGTGGCAGTGTGGTGCAAGGCAGAGGTAGATTTTCCGTTGAGTATTTCTAGACCTTAACCCCACATCTCGCCAAACATGTTTAAGTCCTATGTTCCTAACGAGAATATAGCCTATTGTTTTTAATAGCCTGATGATGATGATGATGATTTGGCTAGCCCATTTTTATGATGAGTAATCATTAAAGAACTTCTCCCGCGAAGTTGCCACCCATATTCTTTCTTTTGTCCTTTATGTTCCGGGGCCGCGGTATCACCTTTAAATAACTAGCTACTCTGGCAGGCGGCGGCTCTTCTGCTTTGCTGACATCTCTTAGGCGCGTCGCTCACTGGTAAGTCGAGGCGGCGTCGCGTCAGCGGCGGTGCGGCGTCGAAGCACGGGCGAGGATAGGTCTCTGCGTAGGAGTCGAGGCGCAGGCGGCTATGCTTCCTTCACATTATTAATTCATTCACCTACTAAGACGTACTAGCACTTATACAAGTTCTTAATTTAAATAGAAGAAGATTTTGGGTGCATCCATATTGCGACAGTGTGACAAAAGAGGTTTATTCAGAGCTACACGTGACTTAAAAAGTTATCCCGACAAGTTCAAAAAGTTTTATGAAATGTCACCAGAAACATTCCAATTACTGTTTGAAAAAACGAACAATAGTTTACAGAAGAAGGACACTAACTGGAGGAAATCAATTTGCCCTGAAGAAAGGTTACTGGTTACTGGTCATAAATACAAGGATTTAATTGAACAATTTCAATGAGTTTTGCGTTGGTTTCAAAATCGTCGCGCATATTTAAAACGTCTAAACGCAGCTCCGCACGAAACCAAATGACAAAATGGCGGCGGCGTCGTGGCTTGGGCACACTTGAGCGCCCTACCTGCGCCTTCACCTCGCCTCCGCCCCGACGCCACCTCGCCTCCGCCCCGACGCCACCTCGCCCGCGCCGCGACTCTTGTCTATGAGCGCACTACCATTCATTTGTTAAGAAAACTTTGTTGCGGCGCGCCACTCCTGCGCCCGCGCTTCGACTGCGCCTCGACTCTTGGTCGTGTGGGCGACGCGCCTTAGAGGCGCGTGTGGAATACGACCGCGTTATCGACACAACCTAACAGAATAAGCTTTATTTCTAGACATTTCATCATACATGATATTTGGTAAAAAGATAAAAAGAACACGCGTTATAGTTCAATAACGTATGATGTTACCTCACCGGTATTTTTATCTTTTCGTTAGAACTGATTCGAGCCTCCGCCGCTCGTTGCGTGGCGAGTCGTTAGTCGCTAAGGAAGGTTATCGCTATTTGATTGTCGTTACTAACGAAATTCGAAGGTTGTCTGCCGTTTTCGTTACATGATAAAAATCGTTCGATACGAGATAATCTTATAGTTATAACACTCGATGTTTCTTCGCGACAATGGAGCCTTCTACAATATATCCCAACATGGATTTCGATTTTTTGCAATCAAGATGATATAAGATAGTTTCCATGGAGTTTTTTGCCCATGCTTCTCCATAGAGATCTAGACTTTGGAATGGTCAACTACAGTAATTGCACGAGTAATTATGCCTTGTGACTGGGACTTTAGCACCATTCTTTTGTTTCTTGACATTCAAAAGTGCCTGTTATGGTGTAATCGAAATAAATGCTTTGAGTTTGAGTAAAATAGAAAACAATCTTTTGTTTTGGTATTTTTTTTTTCGGGTGGGAAATCACCCAATGACTTCCCCCGCTCTGGGCGGAGCGGGGGGGCATGTCAGACTTGTACTGACTAAAACCCACCCATGTTCCTTCTATTGCCCTTTACGTTCCGAGGCCGCGGTATCTCTTTCGAACAACCCGCAACCCCGGCAGGCGGAGGCTCTGGCAAGCCCCTCTGCTTTGCTGACTCTCTTTGAGGCGCGCGTGAAACACGAACGCGCCGTCGACACGGCCTGTCGTCAATCGACGGACGGACGGTGAACTACCCATTGCTCACCGCCCACAGGCCCGCATCTAAGGTGGCCGGAAGTCGTCTCGCGGCGCCCGGCGCCCTGGGCGTCTCCCGCGGCGGCTGGGTTGGGCAGATGTTCTCTCCCTCAAACGCGCCCGGCCACCTCCTTTGCTAGCATTACTGCTTCGCAGAAGGTGGTGACCGCTTCCCATTCCCTCTCGCTCCGGACCATGGCCTGAACCAGGGCCGGACGCGAGAGATCGCCGCCGCCGATCGCCTCTACGAGGGCACGGCGGTTTGGCGGTTTGTTTTGGTATCAATACATTTTTTATAGATAGATTATAGATATTTTTAGTTTATGTATAAGTCAGTTTCTTTAAGTTATTTTAATATTTATTTATTTATTGATTAAAGAGATTTTTTAATGTGAACAAATAAATTTGGCAAAGAAAGTACATATGAATTAAAAAAGTGTCATTGGTGCTGGCAAAGATTTGAGCCCACGTGCATGAGAGGTGGAGTTTTAACCTCTGGAAATTTTAATTCTAAATAAGCAATTAATATGCGAACTGGCTATCACATTTTTTACGAGGAATACCCAATTAAAGCAAAAGTCTGTACCTACAAGAAAAATAACATGATAATGACGTTTCACGAAATAGTAATTAACTGTATATTGTTAACCGGGACAATAACCAGCCATTTATCCCGGGGTTATTGTAATTAAACCTAATTCAAGGGTAATGTCAGACTGAACTACTTTCTTATCGAACATGAAGTGAAATTTCTTGTCAATAAAGTTATTTTTACTTTTGTTTGTTGGATAGAGTTGTTTTTTGAAGTGTTGTTCTAAATTCATCATCATTCTTTCTTCTTTGCTCGTTTCTAAATGATAAAAGCCGCTCGGGTCTATCTTTAAGTTAAGTTGCTCTTGCCTAGGTTGGACCGTGGATGGGTGACTGACCCCCCTTTTTTTTTTTCGGGTAAAAGTCATCCAATGACTTCCCCCGCTCTGGGCGGAGCGGGGGAAGTCAGACTTGTACTGACTAAAACCCACCCATGTTCCTTCTATTGCCCTTTACGTTCCGAGGCCGCGGTATCTCTTTCGAACAACCCGCAACGTGACTGACCCCTTAAGTATAGTTTTTTTTTTTTTAATTTTTGCCCTAAACTAGGGATTTCTTCTGTATGTGGTGCGTTTACAAACATATAAAATTAAATACATACACAACCAGACCCGGAACAACTACCTATCGGTCACATAAATATTTGTCCCGAGCAGGGATCGAACTTGCGACACGAAGCGTAGCAGCCAATCACTTAACCACAGCGCCAACCATGCCTTCAGTTTCCTCCGTGCCTCGTGAGTACTATATACTGTTGGAGCATCTTTATCATCAGCCTACGTCAGTCTACTGCTGGATACGGGTCCTTCTCAAGGCGTCCTATTTATGTTCAAACGCCTGATCAATATGTCATAGCTGCAAGTAAGCTTATTATCCCTAATTGTAATTCTTAATTATAATATTTCTACCCAAAGATTGACTGGTAGAGAGTGCCTTATGGCATTAAGTCTGCTTATGTACCACTATTGTATATGAAGTTTAAATAAATATAATATGTGTCTGTCTTGTTGACACTTTCACATGCCCTTTAGACCTCACGTTGTTAACACCGAATTACATTTATATTTGTCTCCATTGAGCATCCAGAGTTTATTCTTCCGGCATAAACCTAAAATTCCCGCATATGAAGCCTTACGAGATGACTTACAGTTGCAGTGACCCGAAAGTCTGATAACCAGTCTTACCAAGGGGTATCGTATTACCCAGTACTAACTGAAATAAGATCATCAGATAGGCACTCGAACCATAAATTAAAATATTGGTATTTCGCATTCATCCGGTTAGACTGGAAACCGACAACCACATAGTTGAGAAAAAGCTACACATATGATGATGAGGTTGTTTTGTATAAATCGATAACATTAGCGAGGAGGTATTGAGTTGAAATTACTTGAAAAATTGTAAACTCAAATCTATGGTTCCTTGAGGCTGTGAAAAAATCAACCCTCTAAGTCTACGCATTCCAAAGATTTGGCTGCATATGTCGTCCACGGAACCCACGGTGCGCGAGTCCGATTCTCACTTGTCCGGTTTTTTTATAACCGTTATCTGTTTTATTTCGGTCCGTTTATATGAAACTTAGTTTTCAAGCACGATCTCATCTCATGGACATATTTTCGTCATTCGATGACTCGGTCCAAGGTTCTTAAACTAAACAATGTCAGATAACGGCGTGAACCAGTCGAAGGCTACGTGTTTGGCGGTAATGCTGCGGTTAAACTGGTATTATTTTTTGAAGGTTTTTAATGCAACAGTTTTTTTTTGGAAATTTTGAAAATATTAGGTTTTGGTTTAAAGAATTTATTCTCATAAGAACATTACATAGGTTCACTTACAATGAGATACAAATAATCTTAAAAATACGTTTTACCTCCGATGCGTGTTTGTGATTAGCGGTATGACTACATTTCAGATACATGATTTCTTAGTTTTACTTTGAATGTGTTTATATTGTTACAATCTTTTATGTTATTAGGTAGATCGTTGAACAGCTGTGCTCCTTCGAACAATATAGTTTTTTTACCGTAGTTTGTATATTGCGAAGAAAACTACATGTCCTAATACCGACAATGCACGTGTTGGATATTGACCGTTTTGTTTTAATTCACAGAAAGGAGTCCCGTCATCCAATGAGAATGTTTAAGAGGAATTATTCTTTTATTTTACAATTAGTTTCCTCCCGTGACTTCGTCCGCGTGGCATAGTTACTTTGGGGTAACGCTAACTTTAACCCGCGTGATGATCGAAAAAACAATGTCTTTCTCTCCCCTTTTCTTCCCTCTTTCTCCCCCTTTTCTCACATTTTTTTTAAAATAGCCTATGTCCGTCTCCAGGGTCCCAACTATCTCTGTAACAAAATTCATCAAAATCGGTTTAGCCATTTAGGCGTGAAGACGTAACAAACAAACTCACTTTCGCTTTTATAATAAAATAGTTAGGATTCAAAAAACTGGACTAGGCGTGAAGACGTAACAAACAAACTCACTTTCGCCTTTATAATATTAGTAGGTAAGGATTCTTCAGCTCAAACCACTTCACACACCTACCACTGATAGTGGGTGTGACAATGACGTAACAGGGAACCAACCACGTGTGTGATAACACCGTGATTCTTTGATGTTATCAGTTTTATCACGTCGTGCGTTGATCAGCTGTAGATCTCATGCGGTGTGCTCTAGTGATACTATAAACAGCTGACTGTTTGGTGATAACATTATAGACTTACTTACCTACTCATTGCTGATTAGGGTATAGCAAACAACACGACACTGTTGGAGCAGTGGCTGAGCGTGTGACTGATGCGGTATGTGTCACGGGTTCGATCCCTGCACTATTATTTGATATTATTGGTATTTGACGGCACGGTTGGCGCAGTGGCTGAGTGATTGACTGCTGCGCTGCGTGTCGCGGGTTCGATCCCCGTACGGGACAAATATTTGTATGACCTACAGGTGGTTGTCTCGGGTTTGGGTGTCTGTGTATGTGAGTTTAAATGTTTGTAAACGCATCCACGGTACAGGAGAAATCCAATGGAATGGTATGCATATGACAGCATAAGATATCTGTTGGGAGAAACTGGTTTAAAAATTGTTGCAAGATTTAACAAATACATACAAACTAACAAACTAACTATCAAGGTAAGTTTAACAAAAGCTAAAAACTCTTGGCAATTACAACTTGCCAAGAATATATCTCTTACTCGTGCTTAGATAATATAGGTGCAAGTGCTAAGTTTATCAAAAACTATCGTAAAACATCAGGCGATCTCAGCTATTCCGCAAAAATTCAGTATTAAAGAGATTTTACTGAATAAAGCTCACAGGTCATAGCACATAATAACAAGCACTGCAGGAGCAACTCGTGGCCAAATAATAATATTCGCTCGGGTTCAAGCCGCGCTTGCTTAGTTTGGTCCGTGGATGGGAACATACCAAGTTTCCTCTATGTCTCGAAAACGGTTAAGCCGTTGGTCCTGGCTGTCAACTGTCTGACAACCCAGTCTTACCAAGAGATATCGCATTACCCAGTACTTACTGGTCAAGGACAGATATGCGGTCGCTCCATACTTAGTATATCCTTACTAATATTATAAAAGCGAAAGTGAGTTTGTTTGTTTGTTACGTCTTCACGCTTTAATGGTTAATCCGATTTTGATGAATTTTGGCACAGAGATAGTTGGGGCCCTGGAGACGGACATAGACTAACTTTAAAAAAAAAGTGAGGAAGAGGGAAGAAAAGGGGAGAGAAAGATATTTTTTTTTCGATCATCACGCAGATTAAAGTGAGCGTTAGCCCTAAGTAACTATGCCACGCGGACGAAGTCGCGGGCGGAAGCTAGTTTAAAATACGGGCAATCATCTACATCCGGTAAGACTAGACGGTAGGTTATGATAAAAAATCATTTTATCAAATCATTTTATTTATTCATTTGTTTAACATAGGTAGATAGATATTAAACGTTACCGATACCGATTAGATCCAGTCCTAAAACGATGCCTATAAAATGTGCGTTGAAGTATGGAGCTTGATAGAAAGAACACCGAACACTGAAATCAATCGATAGAGATACCGGGGCCCCGGAACACAATTGATAACAAAAGAAAGAACATGGATAAGTTTTATTCAGTAACTAGCTTTTGCCCGCGGCTTCGCTCGCGTTAAATTCGGGGTAACACAGTTCCCCTTTTCTGATTTTCAGGTACACACGACGACACATCAACCTATACAAAACACGCGTTCCAGCGTTTTGTCTCGTCGACAAAAGATATTTGGAGCGCTGGGCTATCGGGTATTGGCTAAAAATAAAATAATTTGCATGTAGAATTTTATAATTATACTTTTGTCCTTTTGCATTTATTTATTATTTTGTAATGTTTGTATCTTTAATAAGAATATTTATTTAAGTATGTGTTCCGTTCTGTGTCCGTGACACCACTAACTGGCCCTGTCAGAATACCAGCGCTGTGTTATTTTAAACCTAAAATATCGCAGCTTATGCTGAGACAGGGACCTATTTGGCCTCGCACAGACAATAACCTTGTCTGTACTATTTTATTTCATTTTTTTTTATTGTTTTACTTGTTTTGTGCGAGTCCCAAATAAAAGTTTTTCTTTCTTTCTTTTTCTTTCAAAACCAGTTTATACGGATCTCTCGCCGTACGGGAAATCTGCGGTGTATGTATCCGTAGATGAGGGATCCGCATACACTGGTTTTGTGTTGGTTGATGTGTCGGCGTGTGTACTTGCTACCTGTAGTTTTTTGCCCTTGCGCCTTATTGATTATTAATAACAAAGCTAAGTTTCCCTTTTCTTCCCTCTTTCTCCCTCATATCACACATTTAAAAAAAACATTAGCTTATGTCCGTTTCCAGGGTCTCAACTATCTCTGTACCAAAATTCATCGAAATCGGTTTAGCCATTAAGGCGTGAAGACGTAAAGATAAAGATAAAGATATATTTATTGCGTAACTGTGTACATGAAGTTCTTATTGATAAACATTACATTTATTGGTTCCAACAGTCTACCCAAGTCGGATATGCAATAGTATTTAAGGGTACATACAAAATATTATTTTTTAGCAAAGAATTCATGCAGATTATAAAATACATTATCAATTAACTTTTTTTTCAATTTATTTTTAAACATATTTCCATTTAATTGCTTAATAGCTGGCGGTAAATGGTTGTACACTCGAATAGCGGTTACATAGGTACTTTTATAATACATCATATTAACAAACAAACAAACTCACTTTCGCTTTTATAATATAGGTATGGATAGTCTGACACCCTGCCCGCTCCGCCCAGAGCGAGATAAGTTAATTGATGATTTTCCATCCAAAAAAAGCGCTCGAATCGAGGTAACGCGTATAACTGTGCGTTGACCTTAACATTGTATATGTTAGTGATAATAACATTGTAACATTACGTTGTCATTCACGTATTGTATGATACTACAATAGGTTGAATGGCAACGTATAGTGTTTAGGGCTGTCATGAACATGTGCCTGTGGACTGTGAGTGATTGGTAGCTCATCGTTCGTCAGTTTTGTAACGACAGGATCTTGTGGACGCCGAGTTCGTGTCTCACGTGCCCCTTAAAGAGACGTCAGCAATATTGAAGGGTAGGTCAGCCAGGTCCGAGCCAGCCTGCCAGGTCCGAGGCCTGCCGGGACTGTCATAAACTGGGGTTGCGGGTTGTTGGAAAGAGCTACACAGCCTCGGAACTATAAGGGCTAAAGAAGGAATATGGTTGGAATTTAATCAGTAAAAGTCTGAGTCCGCTCCGCAAACAGCGGGAGGGGGTGATTGGATGACTTTCATTCCGGAAAAAAGGACTGTCATGAAAATGATTTTGACACATTAGTAAGGCGTGGTTTTTAGGCCAACCTGAGTACTTGGGGTTATGAGAACCCCTATAAAGACGAGAGAGAGAGGGAGACAAAATATAAGAAGCGAGCGCCATGCAGGTAGAACATTAAGGTTCTATTTTGTCTATTTTTAAAGAAACTATGAAGTATTAGTGATGTATAGAATTAAAAAACAAAACTGGCAACTAAAAGAAAGCAGGAAGAATAAATAAGTGTTCGAAGCGAGTTCGAATTTTTAGAACACGGCTTTTAATTCTAATTCTGTACCTACATTCATAGCAAATAAATTTCATTTCATTCATTTCATTTCGCGTGGAAAAGATGAAGAAGAAGTCCTCCGCCTTTGGGGACGGATAAGGGTTCAGCTAGACTGCTACCAACTGCCCCACACAGTGTCTTTCCACGTCACTACTGGCTGGGATGCAAGGAATATCTTTAGTATGACCGCGACGGTGACGACGACAGTGACGGCTTTGACTGTGTCAGGAATTTTTGCTTTTCAGTTCAGTACATTTAGGTCTTGTTGGAACGAAGTTCCTTATCGCGCGTTGCGAAAGGGGGTTAGACGGAAAAAAATAAGACCAAAAGTTGTAACGACACTTTTTGCTATAGTTGTAAGCCGTGCGGCGTGCTCCTGTTTCTCTCTCTCTCTCATAGAAAGCAAGCTAGTTATTTTCGTTTCTGTTTCGCGGAACAGTGTGAAATTCCTTCAAGTTTTTTCTGTAACTGCTGCAGTCTGAATTGTTCATCTTGTCAACCCTGAACATCTGCGTTCCCTAAGTCACGCTAACTGACTTAGTGATAAGGGATCAGTGATATGCCAGTGATCCGTTACGATACGAACACGCCCATCCGTGTATGTTGCGATAATAGAACGCTTGACATAGTGTCGAGACAATGTTTTATTATTTACATATAATATGTATGAGACTACAAGGTTAATCAGCCAGCTTGCATATTTTAAGGTTGGTTAGAAAGCAACCTAATAGAACTGTGCAACCTTTGACGGACAGACTGACAATGGCACGTTGCGTGATTATGACAAACATGTGCTATTTAACGCGTGGATTTATCCAAATAAAAACATGCCACGTGCGATTAGGACACGCGTACGAAAGGTTCCGTACCATTACGAACCGACGGGCCTGTTGGTCTAGTGGTTAGTGGCCCTGACTGTTGAGCCGGAGGTCGTGGGTTCGATTCCCACCCAGGACAAACTTTGTGTGATGAGCATGATTGTTTGTTCTGTGTCTGGGTGTGATTTATCTATAATATGTATGTATTTATAAATTATATAAGTATTTATATCAGTTGTCTGGTTATCATAACACAAGCTCTGCTTAGCTTGGGATCAGATAGCCGTGTGTGAGTTGTCCCAAGATATTTATTTATTTATTTTATTATCTATAAAATGGCAAAAATATCATGTTCGTTCTATTGGAGCCATCTTAAATATTTAATTGGTATTGTTTTTTAGAATGTGTTGTTATTGCGGCAACAGAAAAGCATCGTTTCTTAAAAAAATAACCATCACGGTTCATGAGATAAAGCCTGGTGTCAGACAGACGAATTGACAGCGGGTTCTTAGTAATATGGTTCGTCGTTTTGCCCGTTTTACGGGTACGGAACCATGAAAAGTCACAAAACTGCACCCAAAAATGAAATTTGAATGATATTGCTATCTGGGTTCTAATGTCAAAGTCTATTCATAACTATCCGATTATCAGTAGTTATACATAGACGACTTCCTCGTGATCGAAATCACGTGGAGAAGATATTTCTTATTAACCGACTTTAAAAATAGGGGTTATGGATATTATTTATTGGTTTACTTACAATCGTTACACTGATAAATAAAAACAATACAGTCACAAAGAATTCCACTAAGTGTATAATGCGGCAAACACAGATGGCAAAAATACAAACGGGATATTTACCATGTTTGTTATTTGTTTCGAGTTTCCGATATTTCGGCGATGTTGCAAACGCAATGATCATGGCGTAGTTCAAGTGTTTATTATAATATTAGTGACTGTAGCGTATAATAAATACCGACAC
Organism: Ochropleura plecta; assembly: GCA_905475445.1. Classification (NCBI taxonomy): domain Eukaryota; kingdom Metazoa; phylum Arthropoda; class Insecta; order Lepidoptera; family Noctuidae; genus Ochropleura; species Ochropleura plecta. Next base: position 13,466,768 of record FR997748.1, read on the forward strand.
GCTTAGTGGTAGGGCGAGCGGTGGCGGGAGCGCGCTCAGTCATATTAATGGACTGAGCGCTCACTCGCTTCTGGTCCGCCGTGCTAGTAAGACGTGCTCATTGGAGACAGACTGTTGTTTTATTTAACATACCTAACACCCTAATAGTGTAACCTGTACAAGTGGCGACCCTGCCAGGATTACATAAGTGTAAGGTATGTACCAAAATTCAAAACATATTGTGAATAAAGAGGTAAATCAGTGACTAATCAGTTTTTATTCATTGAGATGTTCCATGTAGCCCATAACTGGGTTTTAAAATGAATTAATTACTTACTTTTAATCTGGGTACGTAATTATTGAATTGTTACGTAATTATTGAAATAAAATAACGAATTTAAATATAATTTTGGTTATGACACAATAATTAAAACGATTGGCTTATTTAGCTTACGTATGCTATTATTTTAGAAACCAGCATTCTAATTAATTTACGTAATTTGTGTGCTTTGAGATCACAAAAGGAATATTTCAAGATAAATCTGATTTTGTTACTTGGTTGGTACCTAAATAGTCGTTATTGACTAATCGAAGTACCTGTACATCAAAATATACCACAAATGAAAGTCGTTGACAGAACAAAACTATCAAAGGTGTTAATTAATAATTTGAATGTCAGTGTTTTCGAAGTAGCTATTGTTACAATACACGATTTCATAAATATTATGAATAATAATAAATTATTTATTGGCATAAACAAGTTAATACATATTTGTGAATCACTGGTGCCTGTGGTGGGTATTGAAACACCTGTATCACCGGTCACTGGGTATTATATTATAAAATCTTATTCATTAGACAAACTTTATGAGAACTTATGGCTTACTTACCTGTATACAGTATAACACTAAATATGTTTTTCTTTTATATAATTTTTACATACACAACAATATAGTAATATAGTTACAATAACTTGATAAGTGTGAGTGTAACTGATATTAAATAACTCACTGTAGTTTATTATGTTATTTTACTTTTGTTCTGTCAACAAAAACGTGGTTATTAGAGGTAGTTTGGGTAACCAAACAGTACCTAAATGGTCTTGTAAAATAAGATCAAGGGAAGTTCGATGAAAATCGGAACGGTACCTATAAAGGAAGTAATTCCTTAGAGAGGTAGTTTGGGTAACCAAACAGTACCTAAATGGTCTTGTAAAATAAGATCAAGGGAAGTTCGATGAAAATCGGAACGGTACCTATAAAGGAAGTCATTCCTTATAGAGGTAGTTTGGGTAACCAAACAGTACCTAAATGATCTTGTGAAATAAGATCAAGGGAAGTTCGATGAAAATCGGAACGGTACCTATAATGGAAGTAATTCCGTCGAAAAAAAAAAAAAAAAATAAAAAACAATGTCGACGGTCCCTGCGTGCATGAGGACATGTCGAAAATGGCATTTTATTATTGTATCATCGGCTTTAGATTATAAATTATCTATGCCTACATGCTGAACTTGTTTTTATTCAATAAAGCAAACTAACAACCTTGCACAATTCAACTTACTCACAAATAAGCAGTAGAGGTACTCATTATAGATGGTTGTTAACACAGAGCTGATTCACTCTGTTCCCCCCGTACTAGTATAAACTGTATTACGGTGGAACAGTTTTCCTCGCTATGTTATTTTATTTATGGTAGCAGACTTGTGACAAAATAATTACTTATTAGTTGAAATAATTAATACATACGATTTTTATTTAACTTATTTACCGTGTTTTAGAAATCGTATAAGACGTATAAAAAGTATTATAAATACAACGAATAAGTGTCGTATAAATGGTCATCTATAAGTTTTTCAAAAAAAAAAAAAAAACGTGGAAAAAATAAAATACCTATGTACGTAGGAACCGTCGAAATACACCTACCGCCACTAGACTCGAGCGTGCGCCTGAGTTGTACTTGATCGCTACTAATGTAGCAACGTCAAAAAAAAAAAAAAAAAAAAAAAAAAAAACGGAACGGATTGCGATGTTCGCATCTGTGTACATATGATATGAGAGCCAATCGAGCTATCATTAGGGAAAAGCATCCTTTGCCCACTATGGAACGAAGCGACGAGGCCGAACATAGCACAGGCTTACAAAATATGTCTTACGGGTTTTAAAAGATAACAATGTTCTGCTAAACGAATCAAAACGCGCTTAATAAAACCCTTTAAAATAAAAGCTCTGGATTGTTCAAACTGAATTATACACAAATTTAACGTTATTCATTTTGAAACTTTCATGCATTAGAAAAAAGGAAAATTAATGACTGAATTAACGTTTTAAATAATGCGCTAGGCATGTGAACGTCGTGGGAATTTAAAAATGTATACTTTGTTTATTGTATTTTCCTTTGAAAACATGGCGTCGGTAATTACTAAGCGAAGGCTATGTTTTTATCAAAGTAAAGTAAGATGGCTGATTGTCTAGTCAATAAACTGTTTTAGTTGACATAAAATCACGCGTATAATCTCTGGAGGGTTAAGCAGAGGTCAAACTCAAAGCATTTATTACGATTAGACCTTTACAGGCATATTGAATGTCATGAAAATAAAAAGGATTGTGCTACAGTCCCAATCACGAGACATAGTAGCTTGTGAAAAATTAAATACTGTAGTTGCCATTCCAAAGCGCAGATCTCTGTGGAGATGAATGGGCAGAGGGCTCCGTGAACGCTCTTTTAAATCATAATATTTTTACAAAATCATGGATATATCATTCATGTTGAGATTATGCATACATGTGAGAACGATGTACAAAAACGAGCACATTAAGAGCGTCCAGAGTAAAAGCAAAAACAAGAGTTTAATAGATGAATGAACGAATTAATTTAAACAAAACCGTGGCGGCTAATAGTCGACTGTCAGTGCCCGTTCATGAACATGACGGCAGCCCCGTTCAACCATTTTGAAGGGAACTAAATGACCCGATACTGATAGAATCGTTGCGAGTGCCAACAGTAATTGGAAGGTACAAAGCTTCTTAGGGCTAGTATATTATGTAGGAAAATGGATCCCTTATTCAGCTTCATAGACCGAATCCTTGCGCGAACTTTTAAGACTAAAACTAGGCAAAGATACGGATATCATCTCTTATTGGCACGATACACAAACACAAGCTTTTGATGATGATAATAGGGTAGATGACACCACCAATCATTTGACATACTTTTTATGAGCTGTCAAAACGCGATTCCTCCATAGATTTTGTATGGGACTCGCAAACGATGACGTCACTAAGTTGTCAAGTCAATGACGCAACTATTTATTGATTTAAAAGCAACTAAAAATCGAATTTTAAAGTTATTTTGAAATTAATGCAGTTCTCAGGTCTAGAATAACGTGTTCTTTCAGAAAAATTGTGTCTTTAAATTATTGGTTAATGGTGTCAGCTACCCAATTATTTATACTTGGTAGTTGATCAATATCATCCTGTAGCAATTACTTTGCGTGAATAAAGGCAAGCCTGTGAGGGAGATTCAGAGCTAAAGTTAGTCAGGAATGAAATATAGAACAATAATTGGAATAAAATAAATTTGAACATCAATTATAAAGATAAAAGTATACAACAATCAGATAGTATGACTTTTCTTGGGACAGATCTAGATCATAAATGTTCCTGGATTAGTCATATTGACAAGAGATGTGAAAAGCTCAGTAAAAAAAGAGGGGGAAAGAAAAGTGAATGTTTAGCTTTGCTATTACAATAAATAAGGCGCAAGGGTAAACACTAGTATGTGTGTGGCAGCTGTATGTAGCATGGTCGCGAGTGTCCAGTGCCCGAAATCTATATTTATCAGCACCAAATGGAAAGACATTCAATATAGTTTACAGTAGCGTCCTAAAATAATGCTGTTACTCACATTTATTATTCAAGTACAAATATTATTAGTAAATTAAAGTACATATATTAGGCTAGTAGTAGATATAAACAAATGAAAACCTTTAACATAGACTCTGCACACTCCAAGCTTAAAGAGGTATTTTCTTGGTTAGGTGCACCCGAAAGCGTTACCGCTGATCATGGTCGGCAGTTTGTTAGTTCAATTTGAAAGTTTTTGTAAAGAATTTGGTATCCAGTTGTTCCAAACAGAAATTTCCAAATGTCGAAGTTAAGAGGCAGAACTGTTTGATTCTTTATAAACAATTTATTGTGAATGAGTGGACATTGTTGGCCTTGTAGATTCTTAGACGCTTGTTAACTTATTATTTTATTTTGCGTTTTATAAAGCAAGCAATGACTTATTGCCTGGCCTACGCTGTCCTCTCATATCTAAGTACTAACGCTGTAACAACCACATTGTAAAACCAAATGATTTTAAAAGAGTGACTATGGAGTTTCTTGCCGGTTCTTCTCCATAGGAAACGACCAACCCGAACCGTGCACCTTTTCTTGAATGTTATTTATAAGTGCCCATGTAGGCCAATGTGACATAAAAATATTTTGATTTTGACTAAAAACATAGATTCTGCAAAGAAAAGAAAATGCAGATAGCAAGAGGAAAGCAACAGAATCTAGGAAAGATATTGGGAAAAAAGTATATGTTGAGAATACAATAAAGAAAACAAGTTATCCACCACATTCAAGGATACGACACACATTGGTGAATAAATAGTGGACAGCGGTTGCGCAGAAATATAGTAAAGAAAGTGGGAAGTTTGACCAAATAAGGATAATAAGCTTTCAGAAAATAGCGATACCGCCTGTAACAACGTGTGTGACGAAAATGAATAAGTGATTGTTTAACGGAATATTATTAAAATTATTTGATGATTATTCTTGAAATAAACTCATTTGTATGTTATTATATTTATACGAAATTATGCTATTTTTAAAATTTTGTAAAAGGTAGATGTAGCGTATAATAAATACCGACACGCTTAGTGGTAGGGCGAGCGGTGGCGGGAGCGCGCTCAGTCATATTAATGGACTGAGCGCTCACTCGCTTCTGGTCCGCCGTGCTAGTAAGACGTGCTCATTGGAGACAGACTGTTGTTTTATTTAACATACCTAACACCCTAATAGTGTAACCTGTACAGTGACCATGTCAGTTTAAAGAGTTATAAAAAAGTTTTTGCGAAAAATTAACCAACTTCAAATAAAAAGCACAATATGTAGGTAGTGGCCAAGAAGACAATAAAACAAACAAAAGCTACCAACGTATTTTGGAAGTTGATTATTTTAGGGTCCCGCACCACAAAAGGGCCAAAAAATGGTTCCGATACCTAGTCCCAGAGATAAATGGCCTGACAGACAGACGGACCACAAAGTGATTCAATAAGGGCTCCATTTTTTCTTTTTAAGGTGCGGAATCCTAAAAATCGAAGATATGTGCCTTCCACGCTCAGCATAGCATTCCAGCTTAGATTTTCACTATGGGAAATAAATTTTGATATAGAACCTAGAACTAGATAATGCATAGACCAAAAAAAATGTCCTGCAATATAGCTTCCACCCGCTACTTCGTCCGCGTGGCGTAGTTACTTTGGGCTAACGCTAACTTTAACCCGCGTGATGATCGAAAAAAAAATCTTTCGCTCCCCTTTTCTTCCCTCTTTCTCCCCCTTTTCTCACTTTTTTTTTTAATTAGTCTATTACCGTCTCCAGGGTCCAAACTATCTCTGTACCAAAATTTAGGCGTGAAGACGTAACAAACAAACAAACTGACTTTCGCTTTTATAATATTAGTAAGGATTTTAATATTATAAATTAAATTTAATAATTAAAAAAAATCGGATTTGTGCTTTATTGATGGCAATACACTCGCCCCTATTACATGGGACTTGAACATAACTAGTGAAATGTGGGAGTACTAGTGCCTAGCCTTTTCCCAACTATGTTGGGGTCGGCTTCCAACTATGTTGGGAGTACTAGGTATTAGATACTATTCTACCTAATCCTTCGGAGATAACAGGCGTGATGTTATATCATGTAGAACGTAATCCTTACGTCCTTACTATTCCTTACTAATATTATAAAAGCGAAAGTGAGTTTGTTTGTTTGTTTGTTACCTCTTCACGCTTTAATGGCTAAACCGATTTTGATGAATTTTGGTACAGAGATAGTTGGGAACCAGGAGACGGACATAGGCTATTTTTTTTTAAAGTGGGATGTGAGGGAGAAAGAGGGAAGAAAAGGGAAAACTTAGCGTTGCTATTACAAATCAATAAGGCACAAGGGGAACTGTGTTAGCCCGAATTTAACGCGAGCGAAGCCGCGGGGCAAAGGCTGGTTACTAATAATTGAATTTAAATACCTAATTATCTACTTACTTCTGATCAAACCAGATGTTTTAATAGATAATGCAGTTGCCAAGCATTTTCATAATCACGATAAACCATTTTACAACAGATGTTCGAAGCACCTGCATTTTAATCATAATAAGTAGATTTAAAGTACTGAAAATACCTACTGGTGCTCAGGTGCATCCGGTTTAACTGGAAGCCGATCCTCAACACAGCTGGGAAAAGTATACCTGACCGTTTACTGGGGGGTCCAAATACCTGTTACTTACCTGTACCCACGGGTACGTAACAGGTATTTGGACCCCCTCTGTCTAAATAAATTAAATTAAAGGTGAAATGGCACGAAAATATTCATTGACAAATAGTAAAACTGTGTTACTGGGTTTCCTATTTTGAAATTATCGCCAACATGCTCGCCTTCTTCTGTGAGAGTTGTTCTACACAAATGCTAAGCGTATTTGTAATAGGTTCCTTGTTACCTGTAACTTTTAACCTTCGGACAACAAGTATTGTAATACTCAAGTTCTTTTACATTTTGAAGACAGAAATTACATCTAAATGTTCATTAAAATGGTTGGATACTTTAGAAACGAGATGAAATCAATAATGTGGGTGTGGGTATGCCAATTTTCTCTTGATAACCTCAATTACATGTTTGACCTCGGAACCGGTGATTTAATTAAATAGAAGATCTTGAAATAATAAGTTTGTATACTAATCTGACACATGTCAACGTGAATGCATACAGTAATACGCACTGCATGCTTTCGTCTAGGTTTGTTTTGTGTTAGCACGAGCCAAAGGCACGAGTATCCTTACTTAATATTATAAAAGCGAAAGTGAGTTTGTTTGTTTGTTACCTCTTCACGCTTTAATGGCTACACCGATTTTAATAAATTTTGGTAAAGAGATAGTTGGGAACCAGGAGACGGACATAGGCTAATTTATTTTAAAAAAGTGGGATATAAGGGAGAACGAGGGAAGAAAAGGGAAAACTTAGCGTTACTATTACAAATCAATCAGGCGCAAGAGCAAAAACTGCAGGTCTGCTTGGTGTGTTATACCGAATTTAACGCGAGCGAAGCCGCAGGCGAAAGCTAGTATAGTTATAAAAAGAGATTTTTTTTGTAAGGTCAAACTATGCGTCAAGCAACAACCAAAAAGCACGTTCGATAGACAATGACGTAATTTTACCTGCCATACAAAAAATAGTGGCCACGGGCGAGTCGGACTTAGTGTTAAAGTGAGAGGTGATTTTTACAGCTCTATAGAACCATAGACTAGCGTTTATGGTTTTAATTTCAACTTGTTACCTCGACTCGTTCCTGAGATAAAATTAATGGCACGGTTAGCGCAGTGGTTGAGCGATCGACTGCTGCGCTGCGTGTCGCAGGTTTGATACCCGTATTTGTATGACCTGCAGATAGTTGTTTCGGGTCTGGCTGTTTGTGTATGTGAGTTTAAATGTTTGTAAACCACCCACGATGCAGGAGATTTTCCTAGTGTTGGAACGTTTTATATAAAAAAAACAGAAATAAAATGTACTGTCAGACAAACAGTACGACAGACAAAACGGACTGATAGAGAGACATAGGTACAGACTGACAGACGGACAAGAAAGTAAACCTAAGGGTTCCATTTTTTCTTTTGAGGTACGGAACCCTAAAAAGGGATAATAGGCATAACTTTTATCTAATTTACCTAACCTTTTCCCAACATTTTCAAACCGGATGTAACTGAATACCAGTAATCAGGACGACATGTAAAAACAATCAGAACTAGAATACAAAACTGACATGTGTGAAATAATGACATTAAAATTACAGAGATATGACAAATTAAAACTCTTCCACGAAAAAAAAAATAAAAGAAATACCTACTCTCTATAGATAAAGTGCGCCATGCTTAGAAATCCTGCGCGTTCCGTACACTTACGATGTTCAGATATTTGCAATCTCAATATGCTGTAACCATATCGTCCGCTGATCAGACGCCTGAGGTAATACCCAGAGCACACTTTCTGACCCCCACACGCCTACCACATATGTATCGATAACCTAAGGTTAGGAGAATGGCCAGTTTCGAAAAAAATCGTCATCACATTTGTGTGGCCACGAGCCCCTCACGAGCCCCTTATAAATGATGACGTAGGTTTAAAAAATGGTTAGTATCAAGTAATTTTGTAGAAAGGGTTCCGTATATAATGCGTTTTATAATATTTTTTCACATGGGAACTCGTGGCTAAATAATAGCAGCCACTCGGGTCGATCTTTAAGTTGCTGTGCTTGCCTGGGTTGGTCGGTGGATGGGTGACCACCCTTTATATATCGAGTTTCCTCCGTGTCTCGGAAAACACGTTAAGCTGTTGGTCCCGGCTGTTATTTATAGACCTTTGAAAGTCGTTACAGTTAGTCAGTGTGCCGAAAGTCTGACAACCAGTCTTACTAAGGGGTATCGTATTACTCAGTACTAACTGGGTTGTGGAGGTCATATGCCTATTGGAGCGACTGCCTAGTCGCTCCATGTAAAATACTGGTATACGTGTGGAGGTGGCGACACCCGCAACTACTGAACATTCCGGTAGCCAGAACCAACATGCTGGTGAAACACACCTCACCAGAATAATTCACGTTGTCAACGAATTTCACGAGCAACTGAATGTTTTCTATAATCTTTTATATTTAAAGTAAGACATGGTCTCGAGGAAAGAGAATTATTATGTTTAAGTTGTATTATTATGGCTATATTATGTTTTATTACTTAAAATTAAGAAATTAAAAGTGTTTTTTTAGGGTTAAGTTTGTTAGTTGATAGCTGCACTATAGCATTACGTTAAGTAATGGAAGGATAGCTATGAGGAGAATAAATAAATTAAGCAAAATAGAAACTTCTGGGTTTAAAGATTTCATTATTTATTCAGAAGAACATACATTGTTCACTTATTAAATAAATACATAAAATTTATAAAGAGTGTGGTCCAGTAGCTAGTACTTTTTTGTGAATGTTATTATACATTTAAGTTGCTTATGTTGTTAGCTCAAATAATTTGTATTGTTGATTACGTGTTCTTTGAGTTAACCTTTAAATACGTTTAAAGAAGATGTGTTCCTGATATCTGCCGGTAGTTTGTTGTATAGTTTAATAATAATTTTTTTTTTTTTATTTGTCAGATCAGTACAATCCATTATTGTTAGTAAAGACATACACAACTTACAAACTAATGTTAGAACGTAAATACTTAGGTCAACTCATTACATGTCAAAATTTATAATACATACATAATAACATCACACACACACACACGCATTATTTCTGGCAACGGTTTGAAGGTAACACTAACGTCGTCGTATTTTATATTTTTCCTGCCATATTGCGTCCGTGGGGGGTGTGTCTGTATTTGGTTGGGGTTTCTTTGGCTGTATTTTGATGTTTTTATGTTGAAGGATAGTTGTGTGTGTATAGTTTTGTTAAGGATTTTTTTAATGAGAATGCAGGTGTTGAAAGTGTAAAGTTGATGAATGCTCATTAGTTTAGTGTTTTTATATACACACATCAAAAGTATCTAGGGATCAACATATATTTTTGCAATAACTTTTCTCCTGATTGATATTAATTAAAATTTTCTTTAAGGATTCATCAAATAAAGTGTTTTCGTTTGTCACAGTAACGATAAACCAAGTCACCTTTGCATTAATAAAGAAATTTGCCATTTTCCTAATAAAGGGATTTTTGACATTTGAACCACTAACATTAAAGTTCGAAAAAAAGACTGAAATAACAGTTTTCTTTAAAATTTTATTGAGTAACTTAAACAATTAATAATCCGTGTTTCTACCGCGAACACTAACAACACAAGAACATCGGTTTGGCATACTCAAAATGAGTTCATCCAAATCACGCTGTGGAATGGCCGCCCATGTTCGTTGCAACAACAAAAAAAGTCTTCTTGCGACTGGATACCCTCCATATTCGGCAGAGCTCTTCTCTGTAGCATATCCCATGCATGCTCAATCGGGTTCAAGTCTGGCGACTGAGCAGGCCAGGGCAGGACATTGATGTTAGCTGCGGCGAGAGTCTGTCTTACAACTCTTGCGGTGTGCGGTCGTGCATTATCATGCATTAACTGAAATAAGGGACCGATTTGCACTTGTAGAGGAACGATGACGTCTGATACAATCGTTTCAGCATAAATTTGAGCGTTGAGGTTGCCTCTGATCCAAATCAACTCAGTTCTTCCGCCGATCCAAATACCCGCCCATACCATGATGGTTCCACCACTATAAGGATGGACTTCCTGGCAGGATTTTAATCGCTGTTGGCGTCCAGGGGTTCTCCAGTGTCGTATACGTCTTGTATCCGGTCTCATACCAAAACGAGACTCATCAGAAAAGCACACGAAACGCCATTGTTCTTCTGCCCAATTTCTGTGTTCAAGAGCCCATTGATATCGAATCCTACGATTGTGCATTGCTATAGGTGGTACCCGTAGCGGTCTTCGGGAATGAAGGTTCACTTCATGCAAGCGGTTTCTGACTGTTTGGTCGCTAATTAAGTTCCCTGAAGAGTGATGAAGCCTCACGGCTAACATCATGGCGGTTATTGTTGGAGCTCTTCGAGTTAAGATTTGAATGTATCGGTCTTGTCTCCGTGTGGTGCAGCGATACCGTCCTCCATGGCGCTCAGCCACGGTACCAGTGCTTCGGTAACGTGTCCAAAGTCGACTGATAACACTCTGACTTGTATTCAGAGCTAAAGCTACAGTACGTTGCCGGGAACCAGCTTCTATCATTCCCACGGCTCTGAGCATTTCTTCCCTGCTTAAATGACGTCGCCGCTCCATAATAACGTTGGTTTTAATCAGTAGTAGGGAAACAGTAGCACTAATAATGTCTTCAATGCGTTGTATGTTTTTATAGGGAAAATATTGACAGCTTATTTTCATCTTTTACTCGAATTTGATTGAGAGTTCCTGATTCAAATTATGAAATGCACCAAAAAGGATCCATATAAATTTATAAAATCATAAATTTATTACAAAGCCACATCTCAATCTCAAGAAATCCGCATAAAAATGCTTGATCCCTAGACACTTTTGATGTGTGTAGTTCGGAAGTAGGTGTGTGATGGTCGTAGTTGAGTAATAGTTTGATTATTTTATTTTGTGCTCTTTGTAGATCATTTATAGTAGATTTAGTAGCGCATCCCCAGATTTCGATTAGGTAATTTATGTGTGAGCGTACTAATGAGTTATAAATGTTGTAGCGGATTTTTTTTGGAATGGTATTTATGTAAACTATTATTATAATGGTATTTATATATTCTATATCTGGTAACTCCTCATTTTTTTTCTACCTTTTTTAATCGAACCAAGTTTACATGTCTCTTTGCATAAAGATAAAAAAAAAACGCCTCATTAAACAAAATTACAAGATTTTAATCAATAAAAACAAAGTCTAGTGTTTATCTGTCACCTGCTCAGGTTATTATGACTCAAACACACAGATAAGTAGGTACTTAGTTAAATATAAATAAACGATGATTTAATATACATATTGTTTCAGTGAACTCTGGACTTATGACAAGATGCTGCAGATACATAGACAAGAACACGCTAAAACGTTATGTAAATCATGGAAAACAGCGACACTCCCTCTTATAGGTACCATATACCTATCACGTACCAATAATCCTTACTAATATTATAAAAGCGAAAGTGAGTTTGTTTGTTTGTTACCTCTTCACGCTTTAATGGCTACACCGATTTTGATGAATTTTGGTACAGAGATAGTTGGGAACCAGGAGACGGACATAGGCTATTTTTTTTTTAAAGTGGGATGTGAGGGAGAAAGAGGGAAGAAAAAGGAAAACTTAGCCCTGTTACCCCGAATTTGACGCGAGCGAAGCCGCTGGCAAAAGCTAGTTCAGTATATTTTTCCATCTGTCCGTTTACACGCCTAAACGAAACAGAACAGATTTCCATGATAGGCACACAAGGAGATGAATGAACTCTGTGACATTATGACGGCTTTTTTTGCAGATGGGAAATCACCAAATGACTTCCCCCGCTCTGGGCGGAGCGGGGGGGAGTGTCAGACTTGTACTAACGGGCCTGTTGTTCCAGTGGTTAGTGGCCCTTTGACGGGCCTGTTGGTCCAGTGGTTAGTGGCCCTGACTGCTGAGCCGGAGGTCGTGGGTTCGATTCCCACCCAGGACAAACTTTGTGTGATGAGCATGATTATTTGTTCTGTGTCTGGGTGTGATTTATCTATAATATGTATGTATTTATAAATTATATAAGTATGTATATCAGTTGTCTGGTTACCATAACACAAGCTCTGCTTAGCTTGGGATCAGATAGCCGTGTGTGAGTTGTCCCAAGATATTTATTTTATTTTATTTATTTTAACTAAAACCCACCCATGTTCTTTCTATTGCCCTTTATGCCACGGTATCTTTTTCGATTAACCCGAAACCCCGGACATTATGACGGCTTAGGATTTTTTTAATTACGGTAGATAATAGTTCTCGCACGAATTCGAACCTCAACATGGTCAAAGTAAACACAAGAAATATGCAACTGCGTGCAGTACGACTTATAAATATTAAAAAAAACTAAAGGATTATAAATATTAATATCAAGCTGTCATTAAAATTAATCCTAATTAACTAAAAATAACGTATTTTTAAAAAGTTCACCACAATTTACCATCTAGGAAATACTTTTTAGCTGTAATATTTAACTGACGTAATGGCCAGATATTTTTTCAGTAGTGTTTTCAAATTCCGATAAGGGCCCCTAAAAATTAATTATCTATATCACGCTGTAGCACGCGCCGTCTCGATGTTTCCGATCTATAAAACGTACACACATAAATAGGAGATTTAGTCAACAATCACCGTTTGCAGTTATCATTTTGCTTAAAACCTTGCCGCTTAACGCACCTCTATTTATACACGAGAAATATATTCGATTGAAAATCAAATCGGTATTTTCGAATATTTTTGCGGATCTAGTATTTTTGTTCTTGATTTTTTGTCGGCGTACCTGGTATTTTTAAAATAATAATTTTGAGTACCTGGTATTTTTTTCGGAACAGAATACTTTTGTGTTGTGGTACCTGAGTTTGGAATAATGGCAGTCAAGGTGATTTCGGTGAGTTATTTTTTTTTGTTATTTATTCAGCTGCGGATTTCTATGTTTTTCATAAATGTTTCTACTGAATTATTAATCTTTTAGTTTTGGTATTAAAATTCGATAATAAGCTCAAAAGTCGAATTATGACTTTAATAGGTGTTGCATAATATTACTTTTTTTTTCTTTCTAATCCTTTACTGTATTTCATATTTTTTAAGCAATTAGGTTTGTAAGCAATTCGGTAGGTACACCATAAAATGGTGTATATTTTAGTATCACAGAAGTACTACGGTGTTTTTGATCACCAAAATGATCTTCAAAATAATGGTGTTAAAATAATTTTCCGATTAAATCAACCAATCAACGAAAATATTAACTGACTAGATCACGCCCAGACATAGTGTCAATCTTTTAAGATAAAAAAATTATATCTTACCTGACTAGTTACCATGCTGTGTTCAGTCTGGCTGTTAGCGACAGTTCATAATAACAGACAGACTTTTATCTTAATCCAAACAGCATTGTTTTTGTCTGAGCTATTTTTAATACCTACTACTTAGAGGTCCTTTACATCGGGTATCAAAACAAACGCTTTTGTTTTACAAACGTTTTAACTAACCGTAGTTTTGAGTTGCAAACAAATATTGTTGGGTTAGATTTATTTATACTTTATCTTAATGCTGTATGTTATGTGTATATAGACACATATATTCAAAATTGCTCTAACTTACTTAAATTGCCAAATAAATGAACTGCTTGATTTGATGTTTAGTTTGTTTTGGACCCCCAAAACGAATCTTTATTAGGATTTCCAGCCACAAATCCTGCAAATATTTCTATTTAAATATCTAAAACCACCAATAATTATGAAATAAATAGTCTATTTGTGACCATTTAACAACATTGCAAAATTATTCAAATACTAGCTGTTCCTCGCGGTTTCACCCACGCTGCTCAGCACCTGTTGATCGTAGCGTGATGTTATATAGCCTATAGCCTTCCTCAAGAAATGGACTATCTAACACTAAAAGAATTTTTCAATTCGAACCAGTACTTCCTGAGATTAGCGCGTTCAAACAAACAAACAAACAAACTCTTCAGCTTTATAATATTAGTATAGATGTAAACTTTCTTCTTCATGCTTTCTTTATTTGTAAACGGTGCTTTGGTGGAAATGATCTGACAAACTTGCCCGTAAATTAGCATGCCTTTGCATAACTTGATTCCTGGTGTCATAATTTCTGTCAGATTGTTACTGCTATCACCACGCCTTCTAGTCGTGATTTTATAAGCACCTATTCATGACCATGAGTTTTGTATTAGTATACATTTGCTCTAATTCATCATGAAATCGCATAATATCATAGTCGTGACAGAAAATCAAAAGTCTGAAAGTCTGAATGGTTAAAATCAGGGTTGCCGGTTGTTCGAAAGAGATACCACGGCCCCGGAAAATAAAGGGCAAAAGAAGGAACATGGGTGGGTTTTAGTCAGTAAAAGTTTGACACTGCCACTAGTGTCAAACTTTTACAGGGAAAGTTATATGATGAAAATCTATCCGTAAAAAAAGGTCTTGAAAAGAAGTATCGTGTTACCAAGTAATGGGAAGTAGAGACAAGCATAGAGATCTGATAGACAACTGCCAATTGGTAAATACTAGTAATGATTATTTTATTTATTAATTTAATCATTTATGTACACACAAGAAAAAACACAGGAAAACATCATAAAAAACGAAGAGTACAAAGGCACAGCTTATTTCTAAAGAAATTTCTACCAGCAGGCCTGCGAGAGGAAATATGAAGAAAGAAACGTAGACAATAGTGTGTGAGAACAGGAAGAGAATAGTAACTAAAATAAGAATGTCTTAACCTAAATATAAGTACACATATAAGCATAATAATATTTAACTGTATACATACCTCCTCTGCCTAGCCTTTTCCCAACTATGTTGGGGTCGGCTTCCAGTCTAACTGTATACATACATAACACAAAAATACATTATATATAGATATAGATTATTTTTTTATTTGAGTCAAAAATAATTTAGAATATTAACGTGATTTCAAATGTCAATTTTACGTGAGTGTGACCCCTAAAACAACTATCCTTGGACAGTCTGCACTTCAGTACGACTGGAAACCGATACCGAAAATACGCATAGGATGAGATGAAAATCGAACTAAAATATTGATGTTTCTAAAAACTAAACTCAATCCAAACTAAAATCAATCCTTACTATAATATTATAAAAGCGAAAGTGAGTTTGTTTGTTACGTCTATACGCCATAATGGTCAAACCGATTTTGGTACAGAGACAGTTGGGACCCTGAACACGGACATAGGCAATTTTTTTTAAAGTGAGAAAATGGGGAGAAATTGGGAAGAAAAGGGGAGAGAAAAATATTTATTTTAAATCACCACGCGGGCTTTAACCCGCACGCGGACGAAGTCGCGGGCGGAAACTAGTATGGGTATAATTTATTATGAGCAGCTTCGCAATAATCTAAGCGATAAAACTTAATTATTCTAATTGGCAACCGTACAATTATAATTAAAATAAATGAGACACACTTAAGAGAAATGTTAGTAACCTGTATTTTATCTTTTGTATAGCCTTTGACACAGCACGTGGTGTGTACATTCATTAGCAATTATTGCACAAAGTGGGAGGAACTTAGGTGGGCGTGGCGATGGGCGGGAATTTTGTATTGTTTTTTATGAGATTGTGCAGGTTGTATCGGCGTGGGAGCAGGTCCGATTGCCGTGACTCCACCCACTTTGTGTTATAGGTACCACGCCTTATGGTTTTAGCAGGTTAACTACTTACTAGTACATACCTGTTACTTTACCTGTTACTTTTATCAGACGTACCTGTTATTTTAAGTTAGTACCTCAACAGTACTAAACTTTAAAGAATATTATTTAATAACAACTATTACAACTAAAAACTAGGTCAAGTGGGAGTCGGATTCGCGCACCGAGGATTCTGAACAAACTTGCAACATTATCGGCCATAATTATCTTTGGACTGCGAAGACTAAGAGATTTCATATTTTTACAGCTTCGAAGCTGTGAAAATAGTGAGGAACTCACTGACTTGGGTATATAGTTTTTATTTCAATTCGATAACCTCCACGCGTTACCGAGATAAAGGCTTTACAGACGGAGAATGAAGTGATCCAATAAGGGTTCCGTTTTTTCCCTTTTGAGGGACCCTAAAAATCGCTCGTTGAGTTTTTTTTTCTGTATTGTAGGTGCGTTTACAAATATTTAAATTTAAATGCACTTGACGTACGTGTAGCCCATCCTTACTATAATTATTATAATTTTATTAATATTATAAAAGCGAAAGTGAGTTTGTTTATTTGTTTGTTACCTCTTCACGCTTTAATGGCTAAACCGATTTTGTTGAAATTTGGTACAGAGATAGTTGGGAACCAGGAGACGGACATATTTAAAAAAAAAAGAGTGGGATATGAGGGAGAAAGAGGGAAGAAACGGGAAAACTTAGCGTTGCTATTACAAATCAATAAGGCGCTACCGAATTTAACTCTAACTTTCTTAGAGACTCCTAAGTGATGACTGTCAAAGATCTACACTTGACAATTACGAGTCCAAAAAAACAAGACTCGGCAATTAAATAATGAGGCAATATTTCAAACATTTACGTCATTAAATAGGTACTCGAACGACCTTTGTTTAATTGAGAACAATCATTAATTATCAAACATTGTTACTCATTCAGTGATCCGAAACATTATCATCACCAAACTGCTCTAGACCGGATCGAACCCGGTAAATCGATAGTATTATCTTTGAGCTAAAGATTAAGTGCTTCGAAGATTTGTGAAGCACTACAGCTACACCAATTTAATAACACGGTTGGCGGTTGAGCGATTAGTCGAGGGTTCGGTTCCCGAATGGGATATAATTATATTAATACTAGCTTTTGCCCGCGGCTTCGCTCGCGTTAAATTTGGGCTATCACCGTTCCCCTTTCCTGATTCGCAGGTACATAGTTTTTGCCCTTGCGCCTTATTTATTGTAATCGCAAAGCTGGGTTTTCCCTTTTCTTCGCCCTTTCTCCCTCATTTCTCACTTTAAGAATAAATAGCCTATGTCCGTCTCCAGGGCTCAACTATCTCTGTACCAAAATTCATCAATAGTAAGGATAGTAGGGGTTTAAAAATCCGGAGTATTCGAAAGTAATTGCAAACCAGCATGTACTCTATAAGGTTTGATTAATGGTATAAAACCTTCACACCTTTACTATAAACACATTCATTTACCATAGGTAAGGGATAAATTAAAATGCGCCTTGCAATTCTTACATAACTTTTACTTCATGCGCTATACCATACCACCATTCCACAGACCCATCATCACCACCACCATAGAATTATCATTATTGAAACTTATTCAGCTGGACCCTTTTTTTTTTTTTTTTTCGGGTGGGAAATCATCCAATGACTTCCCCCGCTCTGGGCGGAGCGGGGGGGCATGTCAGACTTGTACTGACTAAAACCCACCCATGTTCCTTCTATTGCCCTTTACGTTCCGAGGCCGCGGTATCTCTTTCGAACAACCCGCAACCCCGGCAGGCGGAGGCTCTGGCAAGCCCCTCTGCTTTGCTGACTCTCATTGAGGCACGCGTGAAACACGAACGCGCCGTCGACACGGCCTGTCGTCAATCGACGGACGGACGGTGAACTACCCATTGCTCACCGCCCACAGGCCCGCATCTACGGTGGCCGGAAGTCGTCTCGCGGCGCCCGGCGCCCTGGGCGTCTCCCGCGGCGGCTGGGTTGGGCAGATGTTCTCTCCCTCAAACGCCCGGCCACCTCCTTTGCTAGCATTACTGCTTCGCAGAAGGTGGTGACCGCTTCCCATTCCCTCTCGCTCCGGACCATGGCCTGAACCAGGGCCGGACGCGAGAGATCGCCGCCGCCGATCGCCTCTACGAGGGCACGGCGGTGCTCCGCCCACGCTGGGCAGATCGCCACTGTGTGCTCCACCGTGTCCTCAGGGCGATCGTCACAATGGTGACACCCGGGTTTGGACGGACCTTGGTTGTATATTATCATGCTAATAACCTGCACGGGGCTGTTGTTGTAAAGAGATACCGCGGCCCCAGAACACAGAAGGCAAAAAAAGGAACATAGATGGGTTTTAGTAAGTACAAGTCTGATACTCTTGTCTGCTCTGCCCAGACAGAACGGGAGAAGTTATTTAATGATTTCCCATCCGAAAAAAGATGGTTGAGCAGTATTGCGTCATGTCCATATTAATCAAATGATCGTCAACTATCAATTGACTTGACATGCAATAGATTAGGCAAAGCATATCATTCTAGACGATCGCGACGTCAGGATACGTCAGGTAACGAATGCAAACAACCTCGTGACAAAAAAAACCCTATTAAAAGAAAACCCTATTAAAAGCATATCGCGAGTCTTTAATGAAAACGATGTATGTAAATAAACCGTTACGTCAACATTTTATTGTCATTCAACGTAAAAGTCCAATTCATTTAAACTCCACATCATCGTTACGAGTTGTTACAAAGATTACAACCTCGTCAAATCGAGCGATAAATACTGATTACTATTATTATGATTACCGTTTAATTGATCACGCAGACAAACCGATGCATATATGAAGTGGAACCATTCATATCTGATTATTACCATTACAATACGATAAGCTTGTTTAACAATAACGGAATAGAGAAAGAGAGATTTACTGAAGCCAGCAATTTGTTTTAATAATTTTCTTTGTATTTATTTTTGCCTGTGAAAATCTTTTTTTGACTGACGTACGGGGCTGTTCCGGGGACACTCACGAGAGGGTTGGTCACTCAGCGAGTTATGAAAAGCAAATTTAAGGCGCCCTCAGGGTCGGTGGAGCTAATATCTTCGCAAGGTGGTCGGTGACTTTTGTAGGTTTTGTCGACTTTTTTGTGACCGACTTCCGGAAAAAAATAATTTTCCACTTTTTTTTGTAAGTCGGTTTTATTTTTTACATAAATGTTATATATGTCAGCATTTTTAGTTATGGTATCATGGTATATCACATATTTTTTATTGAGTATTCATTTTCCATTGTTACTAAAATATTAAATTAAATTAATTACAATATACAACCTATAAATAGACACAAACTAATAATAAAAATATATACAAGTAAAAAATGGAAAATTACAGGGCGTCAATCGTCCGTATCGCAGTCAACAGGTAAACTGCCCAGAAGGCTGGCAGCATTACCTCGTTGGATGGCAATGCTTATTTTTTGTGCAAAAACAGGGCAGCCCTCTGGGCACTTTACCTGTTGACTGCGAAA
Source organism: Ochropleura plecta (assembly GCA_905475445.1). Taxonomy (NCBI): domain Eukaryota; kingdom Metazoa; phylum Arthropoda; class Insecta; order Lepidoptera; family Noctuidae; genus Ochropleura; species Ochropleura plecta. The sequence continues at coordinate 13,486,512 of FR997748.1, forward strand.
TGGACGAATTTTTTGAAGCCCTGTTAGTTTTCCATTTTTTACTTGTATATATTTTTTTTTCTTTATTTTTCTTTTCCTCTCATTTTTACATTTTAAAATATTTCTTAAAAAAAAAACAAAACAAATATTTAAAAACATAAAAATAGTGGTCCGCCGGTATCGGGAGCAGGGTCCAAGCTACCGGTGGTTAGGGCTCCAGAGACAGGAATCTCCTCACAATGCGAGCCGTATCGAGGAGTACTGCCTTCTGAATCAGGCCCTTGATCCAACCGCCTAAAAAGAGCTTCGACAGATGTTCGTCGAGGCTCTTGGCAATCAAGCCATTGGCCGTTACGACAATCGGCACAATGACAGCCGAGCTCACATTCCACATATCGACAAATTCGTGTGCCAAGTCAAGATATTTGAGTTGCTTTTCTTTCTCAGCTTTCACGAGGTTCTCGTCATGTGGGATGGTAACATCGATTATCATTAAGCGGCGCGCTGATCGGTCTATCACCACTATGTCAGGTTTATTGGCGACAATAGTCCTGTCAGGAATGATAGACCGATCCCAGTACAGCGTGACATGGTCTTTCTCGAGAACTGAGTCGGGCACATACTTGTAGTACGGTACCTCAGATTCCACAAGATTATATAGCATAAATTAGCATATAAGTTATAGAAGAGCGAAGTATCCCACTACAGGCTATTTTTGCCTAATGGGATGCTTCAAAAATTAGTTTAGCAGTGCAAAACTTGTAACACTAAATAAAGCATTTTGTATTTTGTATATTTCAAGGCAAGTTGCTGATGAATAATCTTGGGTACTTGGTTGTGCTTGTGCAAGTACTCGCCGTTAGCTAGACGAGAACAACCAGAAATAATATGCCTGATGTCGGGCATGTCACCCGGACGGTGGCATGCCCGACACACGTCAACTGTCCCGTCCTTCATAAGTATATATTTTTATTATTAGTTTGTGTCTATTTATAGGTTGTATATACTTAGTAATTAAATTAATTTAATATATAAAATAAATTTAGTTTACAGAGCAAGTTTAAAATAAAAAAAACCTGTGTATATTCCACTTGAGTCTATAACCTCGTGCAAGATAAGGGTATAAAATAACACGCAAAAACAATATAGAATGTGTTTTTTTACCTTTAATTAGTAATTGGCGAGAATAGATAATTAACAGACCTCAAGTGACCCCAGCTAATCAGAATGCTTATGTATTATTTTTAATTATTTACTCAGACCGAAGTCTTATTTACCTTTTTTGTAATATTCTAAGATGAAAAGTTTTGTTACATCATTAAGATTATCTGTTTAGTTAAAAACAACGACGAATATTTTTTTAATACACCTCCTTGAAAACTGACTCTTATCACACTACAATTAGGTTCAACATGCAATGTATGTCACACGCATGCTTTTTTCTTATTTATCGGAAATACAAAACCAGTATAAGCGGATCTCTCATCGCATGGGAAATCTACGATGTTATGATACGTAGTTGAGAGATGAAATCTGGTTTTGGATAGCTTGATTTGCCACTTAACCGAAAAAAAAGTACCAACTCTTCACAATACCGTCAACCATGCATTAAACCAAGTCATCATCATTTCCTTTCCCTTATCCTATTCTATTTGGGGTCAGCGCAACACGTTTTTTTCTTCCATTCTCCCCTCAGACGTCACGGCATCATTTACTCCTTTCTCCTTCATATCATTCCTTACACATTCCATCCATCTTTTCTTTGGCCTTTCTCTCGATCTCCGTCCTTCAACATTCAGATCCATCATTATTTTAGTCACATGTGCTTCGTCCCTTCTCATTACTTGTCCATACCAAGACAAACGACTCCCTTTAAAATTTTCTGTTACTGGCGCAACTTTCAAACTTCCTCTAATATACTCATTCCTTAATTTATCCATTCTTGTCACTCCACACATCCATATCAACATAAACCAAGTAAATGTACGCAAAAATGCTTGGAAACAACTTCTTTTTTGAGGTGAACGTCATAATTTGCGAAGGATTTCCTTAGTTACGAAAGCATTGTGCTGATATATATATGCATTCAATCATACGGGGATGTATGTAAAGATAAGTTATAACATGTTAAAAAAATTTGGGTTTCAAAAGATTACAACTAAAATTTCGTGAACGTAACTATAATTTTAAAACGGGGATAACCAGACACATTCGGCGTCGACAAAAGTACATTTACTACTTAATGTGCTTCAATATTTAATTATTAGAAACTTTTACATTTGGTGCTTCTATTTTAAATGTTTATTTTGTTAGCTTATAGTTAATTATATTGTACATGCTATGATCTCCTGTAAGTGAAGGAGTGCACCTACGTGATACTATATGTCGCCCATAATTTACGTAAAATGATCTGTATACATCGTTTGTTGGAGAGATCCTTAATCCTTACTTAAATTATAAGAGCGAAAGTGAGTTTCTTTGTTTGTTACATCTTCACGCCTAAATGGTCAAACCGATGTTGATGAATTTTGTTACAGAGATAGTTGGGACCCTGGAGACAGATATAGGCTAAAAAAAGTGAGAAAAGGGGGAGAAAGAGGGAAGAAAAGGGGAGAGAAAGATATTTTTTTCGATCAACTATGCCACGTGGACGAAGTCGCGGGCGGAGGCTAGTACCTAAATAAATAAAATTATAACAGCACAGTTTGCAACACTGTAAACATCCAAAACAACCTTTGCTCCTACAAAACAGTCAATCGGGATTTTCAATCACATTTTCCTTGTACCAGATTCCGAATCGAAGTCGATCAAAACAATCACCTACTTATACTACTCTTGTTAACTAGGTTACATCTCCCAAATAGTACTATTTTAATCAGCAATGGACCTGCTTTGCTGTTATCACAATTTATGGCCAATAAGCCCTTGTTATCAGCTACAACTACTTTTGTCAATTGGGTTACGTATAGTACTATTTGTTTGTTTTGATTGTTATCTTGTTTACTATATTTAAAGCTTTGGTTAGACTGCGGCGAATCCTGCGGTGCAGCTTTATAGCTATTGGTTTTGCCCGCTTTAGAAGCATTTAAATTCGCAGATTTTAGAGATCCCTCTTTTTTAAAGTGACCTACTTGCAAAGCAGGATTTAAAAAATTCTCGTAATTTTTTGATTGAAAAAATAATTAATTTGAATTTTTCAATAGATTTCTTTTTGGAAAAGCACTATCATTTTACGTTTTAAATAGCGTCATAATTTTATTTTATCGAAATAATTGTTTTTGTTGAATATCTAACTAGCGAAATGTACCTATGTGTTCTAGACTACACCTCTGCCTAGCCCTTTGAATATTACAGACGTGATGAGGGGTAACTAAGACTGGAGGTAGAGGGACTAATGTGTTACTAAAAATGCACAGATGACGCCAAGAAGTCGTGCAAAAATGCATATCCAAGTTTCATTCCAAATATTGATATTTTACAAAAGTAGACACAAATTCATTTATCTCATTCAAGCCTTATTTTTTATTCATAAAACAATGTTTCTTATGTTTTCTTGAAAATGCAACGACATCAATAATTGCTCAACTATTTAACAAGAAAATCGCGTAACAAACGCCGTTTGTCATTTGTCAAATCATTACAAAATGATTGTTTTCGTGACCCCCTTTACAACCTGGTATATATATACCAATTGTTTACTTCGACATGACCCCATGGTCGTTTTAAATAACCTATAACAGACCAACAAACACAAATGCCCTATTTCCCAAGTAGCTTTTTATCAATATTAATAGCTGTTTATATAAATTGATTGTAATAAATTATTGTCTAAGATAAGGTTATTGTTTGGTTACAAAATTGTGCGGGTTGCTATTCAAGGGTTATCTTAAGGCATCGTGACGTGTTGATGGTGCAATACGCTGATAATGGGTAAAAGTTTTGAGGGAATAAGCGTGTTGATTGTCTTATCATTAGAAAAGTACACTCGTTTATTACATGCTTTTTGGAAATTAAGTTTAATTATTTTTGTTTGACATTTATAATTGGTTGTAGGTACCTTCATTCAGTCTCATTGTTATTATTGAAATTCTAAATGTAATTTATTGAATGTTAATTTAATTCCACTTTTTAATTTATTGATTTTAATTTTTCAACACAATTTATATTGTTATGAAATAAATTAATTATGACTTAATTTGAAAATTTGTAATTTTTTTTGATAGTTATTAACAGTCGATTTTAACACTAGTAGTACTAATTCGAGTTCTCTTGCGTATGTACTTTTGACAGTTAAAATTTTATTTGAAAACTTTTAATTACAAGATATTATGACGAATTTGGTTGTCAACGGTTAGCCGCCAAAGCCTCCGACTTTCTTTGAAAACTTAACTTAACTTAAAAAGGGTTTTTTTTTATTTAAAAGTACAATACGAAACACACAATACGAAAACCTACTAAAGAGAATTCGCAATATTTCGGGTATTTTTTCTATCGTGCCAATACTTACGCGCGTGTTAAATGTTGGCGGCAATTACTGCTAAAACGCGCCTCCTGTAACATTTACTATAACTTTGGAGCTTAGCTAGACTAAAAGGTTTTTTTTTTTTTACTTTTTATGGTTATAAAAAGTTTTTGTTTTGTTTTCGTTATGTTAAAACCTTATAACAAGATATTGTTCTGAATTAAAACCAACTTGCGTAACTCAAAGAGATGTCAGCAAAGCAGAGGGGCCTGCTAGGGCCAACGCTTGCAGGGGTTGAGGGTTATTCGAAAGAGATTCCGCGGCTCGGAACGCAAAGGGCACATGGATGGGTCTTGTCAGTACAAGTCTGACACTCCTTTTCGCTGCTTGTTGACTTGCCATCCGAAAAAAAGCTTTTATTTCGACCTTTACAGGCATTTCTGAATGACAAAACAAAAGGAAAGAAACTACTGTCATAAGGAATAATAACTAGTAAAAGTGCTGTAGTAACTCATTCCAAAGCGTAGATGTCTATGGAGAAGAATGGGCAAAAATTTCCATGGACTTTTTAAATATTTTTTTTTACCAGATCATGTTTACATCATTAATTTTGAGATTATTCATGTCTAAATCTGTGTCTCTTTGTCCACAGCCATACTCGATAGCTTGCATTCTACTGGTCTTGTGCCTGGCGGTTCTCGTCCGGGAATCGAACGCGCGACCCCCATGGATGGCGCCTGGCAGCGGAGTCTTTAAAGAGTCTACTGAATGCCATACAGATGTAAGTACTTCTTATGTATTTTCAAGACAACTTCGGATGATATACTTCCATGAAGCAAATTAAGCTGCGCTAATTAATTAGCAAATTAAGTCTCTACCATTATTGGATTAGTCAGCAGTCATAGTCTAGTGGTTTGATCGTCGGACTGCCAAGTCATAGATCTGAGGTTCGAATCAAAAAATCTTTGTTTTTGACGATTGTCTGGCAGTTTGAGTACTATAAGGGACCTACACAAATGTCCTTGTTTTAGCATTGTTCATCGTTTCGTTGAGCTTCTTGGGTTTTGAGTCGAGCTACACGATAACTGACAAATGCTTGCACTGACTGGACAGGTCCACTCAATCTGTGTGGTGCTTTCTTAAAAAGACATTTCAGACACTAATCTGCATAGTCCTCATGTAAATTGACCAAGATTTTTTGTCTGGACCTTAAAAGAGACCTCTGAGTTTGTTTCGGCTGTTTCTTCTCAGAGTAGTCGGGTACGAATCACCGGCCTACTCTAGTTTTTTTTTAAAAAGACGTGTAAAAGTGTTTGTGAAAACCTACTTGCAAAATAAACATCATTTATCAAACATTTTGGGATTAATTTGTGTGACTTGTGTAATCATTACTTGCTTCAAAAAATATTTTGAGGCAACCAGCATGCCTTATAGATATGCTCGACGGCATGTAAAGCTAAGTTAGACCAGTCGGGGTTGCGGGTTGTTCGAAAAAGATACCACGGTCCCGGAAAATAAAGGTGGGTTTTAATCAGCACAAGCCTGACCCTCCTCCCCGCTCCGCCCAGAGCAGGGAAAGTTATTTAGATGATTTCCCATCCCCCAAAAAAGGCATTTATTTCAATTATACCATAACAGGCACTTTTGAATGTTAAGAAACAAAATAATGGAATTACAGTCCCAGTCACAAGGCATAATAATTCGTGAAAGTACTGTAGTTGTTCATTCCAAAGCCTAAATCTCTATGGAGGAGAATGGGCAAGAAACTCCATGGACACTCTTTTAAGTCATGTTGATTGCATTGGACAATCTACACAAAAAAGAAATAACAAGTGCCTTCAATGTTATGAACTATCCAATAATGATGACGTAACAACAGCAACGAGTCTTAAACGTGGTGATGATTGCGTTTTTGTGACTTATTAAGTTTTTGCGGGATTCGAACTTCAGGTCTCTGTGTGTCAAGGAATCGCGTTGTCCCATACAAAATATTACCTCCCCTCTTTTATTTACTTAGTTGAACGTTTAAAAATGATCCTCCATGCAAAATTTGAGACTCCTAAAATTTGCAGTTTTTGAGATTTTTGTAATTTTCTCTTTAGCCGACTTAAATAAAGAGGAAGTTATCATTTCGAATGTATTTTTTATGTTACCTCAGAACTTTCGGCTGGGTGAACCGATTCTTTTGATTATTTTTATATTTGAAAGCTGGTACTTCCCGTGTTTTTCAGTTCCGTCTAGTTGTAATAGTGGCATCTATGAGAAAACCATACCAGACTTATTTTTTTCTTCTATTGTATATAGACGATATTTATCTCTTAGTAGGAATGGAAAATTAATACCTGATAAGGATTTGTGCCAGATACCGTCATACCACAACGTAAAAGGCTGTTTTTTTTGCTTAACAAAACTGGCTTGACTTCCAAAAAACACTAAAAAGTCTGAAAATAATTTTTTAAATAGAAAGATTCTAGATATTAAATGTCACCGAAAGTGTTTTTGTTGAATATGTAGATAACAATACAATCAGGAGACAATACAATGAGGAGCTCGTGGCTAAATAATAGCAGCCGCTCGGGTCGATCTTTCGAGCCGCGCTTGCCTAGGTTGGTCTGTGGATGGGTGACCACCCGTGACATACCGAGTTTCCTCCGTGCCTCGAAAAGCACGTTAAGCTGTTGGTCCCGGCTGTCATTTGTAGATCTTTGACAGTCGTTACAGGTAGTCAGTGTTCCTAAAGTCTGACAACCAGTCTTACCAAGGGGTATCGTATTACCCAGTACTAACTGGCTTGTGGAGGTCAGATAGGCAGTCGCTCCATGTAAAATACTGATATTCAGCTGCATCCGGTTAGACTGGAAGCCGACCCCAACATAGTTGGGAAAAGGCTAAACAGATGATGATATAGCTAACAATACAATAAAATAACTAACCACAAACTTTCTTAAAAAATCTCCTGGTTGCTGCCAGTAGGTAATGTGAAAAATGAAATGTGAAAGCAATTCAAATCAATATTATACTGTTTTTCAAAAACCTTTCCATTTTCAACAAAATTCTGGTTGTGAAATACACGGACTATTCACAAACCATATAGGTAACATAAGTTTTTAAAGCCATGACATTAACAGCCAAATTATATTCAAGTTTGATTATTATCACACGGGTCAAACGCCAGAGGTCTCAAATCACATGATTGTCTTTTTTTACCTAATTTTGAACACAATTTGTTTAAATTGAGTTTTTTGTTGATAGAAAAACAATAATTAGGTTAATTCTTATCCAGTTGTTTGTTTTTTTTTTTTGCTAAAATCTTGGAAGTAATCAGTTGATTCTTTGTTTTCTTCCTCTTTCGTGGAATGTTTTTTTTTACATTGTATCGTTGAAAATAATAATACCTAATAGGAATGTCTTTGGGTTAACTCTAAGTTACTGCGTGTGGGCTAGATATATTTTTAACTTAAATTAAGCCTTGCTCTACAATACGAAATTCTCCTGTATCGTGGGTGCTTTTACAAACGTTTAAACTTCATATACAGCCAGACCCAGAACAACTATCTGTAGGTCATACAAATATTTGTTCCGTGCGGGGATCGAACCCGCGACACGTAGTGCAGAGGTCAAACGCTTAGCCACTGGGCCAACCGTGTCGTTAATTACCTTGCTGCCTCATTATCTGCTGAGTATCACGTCTTGCGTTTGAATCCCGGGTCGTTAAAATCGTTTTTAGGTTTATTCATAAGTAATTTCTCAGAAACAGCATCGGAGTCTGGATTCGTGCCCGTTTGATGTTTGATGGCAATAGGCTCGCTCCCTATGACACGGGACTTCAACATACAGGCAAAATATGGCAAAAAACAACGCTATGTTGTCAATCCACATGCCTGGAGGTTATGTTTTGGTAAATAATTAACTCAGAGAATTTTCCATCTGTGCGTTTTTCATTAAAACCAATTAGCTGTAGAGAGAAAGTGAGTTTGTTACCTCTTCACGCTTTAATGGCTAAACCGATTTTGATGAATTTTGGTACAGAGATAGTTGGGAACCAGGAGACGGACATAGGCTTCAACTTTTAAAAATAAAAAGTAAAATGTGTGGGAGAAAGAGGGAAGAAAAGGGAAAACTTAGCTATTACAAATCAATACGACGCAAGGGGAACTGTGTTACCCCAAATTTAACGCGAGCGAAGCCGCGGGCAAAAGCTAGTAATATTATAAAACCGGAAGTGAGTTTGTTTGTTACGTCTTCACGCCTAAATGGCTGAACGGATTTTGATGAATTTTGGTACAGAGATAGTTGGGACCCTGAAGATGGACATAGATTATTTTTTTATCTTACTTTACTTTTTTTAATACAAGTGAGAAAGGGGGGAGAAAGAGGGAAGAAAAGGGGAGAGAAAAATACTTTTTTTTCGATCATCACGCGGGTTAAAGTTAGCGTTAGCCCAAAGTAACTATGCCACGCGGACGAAGTAGCGGGTAGAAGCTAGTAAGAAATAAAGAAAAAAAAGGTTTCCGCAGTGACGACGAGCGCAAATAATAAAAAAAAAACATGCATGTATTGAACAAAAAAGTTGAGAGCTCTCACGTCGAGACTGCGACTACTAGGTCACCACTCAGCATGATGCTGTGCTATGGGAGCCCTGAGCTGTGGGTTCCGCTGGTTTACAGCGGTAACCCTTATAAATAATGTAACTTAAAGCAATACTTACAAATTCTTTTTTTTTGTTACAGGATGAGCTCTTAGACCTCTGCCAGAGATGTGCCAAGCTAACAAAATCCAAGCTAGCTTACCCAGCATGCTGCTCAACAGACCTTCAAGCCAGAAAATGGTGCTCAGATTTTGTATACTTTGGACGAGGACAATATGATTTCTACTGATCTATAAATAGACTTTAAGTATCCTTAAGTTAAGTTTGTAAATATTGACCGAATTGTCAAATGCAATACTCAATTTTAAGTCGCCATTATATTCTCAAACCTGTCAAAGTGAATGACTTTGACAGTCAGAAAACATATCACTGTTGTTTTGACAGTTAAAAAAATAGGTTTTTTTTACTTAGACAGGCAGATAAAATAGCCTCTGTAACTTTGACAAGCAGAAAAACTTAGGAGTAGGTATGAAGTAGTTTGACGATTCGGTTGTAAGAATGTTGGAATGAGTGACTAGTGAATTTTGAGTGAATTGGGAAGCCATTTTGCATTTAAATATAGTAGGGCCCCTACATATGAATGGCTTGAAATTATTGTTTGTGACAGTCTCAATAAGTATTTTTAAGGACAGGTTCTTACAGGTTGACAGGATCGTATTTGACAGGTTTAAAGAAAATGGAATGAAAGTATTATAGTAGACAGCAATGCGCTACAAAAACAATTTAGTACCACTTCATGTAATTATTGTTTTTTCGGAGACAATTTTTATTTTTTACTTTATAAAAGATAAATAATTACAAAAAGTGTAATTAATATTTCAGAAATTGTTTAATCGTATGCTAGCTTAAACTAACAACCTGTTTTTTTTTAAACTATATGTCAGTTATATGTTTATTTTTAAATTTAAAAACGTAAGTATGTATTTTAATTATACATTAAAAATGTAGTTATTATTTTAATAACAAAAAATGTACATAATTATAGAATATAAGTTAAATATATTTTACAGTAAGCATTTAAAACGCGAAACTATTGATCGTTTTTGTTTACAAATTTATAATTTTGTACTATATTTGCTACAATTATTATAGAAATGAATCTAATTGTAAAAAGCTTCAATTTATATTTGCATATATGTAGAATCAATATTCCTGTCTTTGTAAAGTTTCAAATTTAAAGGTGTCTTATAATGGCCTACTGGTATTAAATAAAATGACTTAGATTTTTGACAGTCAAAATACCCAAACTTTTTTTTCCAATGTATTGAAAAGTAAAATTATAACAAAATCAACCGTTCAATTTATTATGATGTAATATATTTGCTACAATAACAGAAATGAATCTATTTGTAAAAATCCTCAATTTATATTTGCATTGAACTACAATCAATACTGCTATTTCATTTTTTAAGTTTCACATTTTTATGTGTTTTATAAATGTTTTTTGACAGTCAAAAATATTTCAGTAAAAAAACCCTAACAAACTTTTTTTTTTGCAATGAATAGAAAAGTGAAACTACCATAAATACCAAGTTTTTTTTTGTTTTGACAAGATTACATAATATAGCATATTTATTGCATGTGACATTTTATTTAGTAAATAAGTCTAGCAATGCTAATTATTATGTTGTTGTGTATCATATCCGTGTGGTCACTGCACAAAACATTAATTAAAATTTATTAGATTACAGTAATTAGCGACCTTTGGTCAGCCGTGAGAATGATTGATTGGAAGCCATGTGATGGCTATTTTTAACATACAAACATGATAATTTAGATAAAACACTAAAAGTTATTTTTGTAACAAGAATTAAGAATCATAACTGGATTTTAGTTTTCCGGTAATTCATAATAAATATTGGAAAATGGAAACATTTGTTTCAAAAACAAAGCTGTGATAATAAAATTTTGTAAATATTTTAATTATAAATAAAAATGTAAATGTTTAAGAAATAATTGCGAAAATAAATGATTTTGTAAGAAGAAGTAAAAAGAATAAAGTAAAATATAAAACTGATATTTATCTTGTTGTTTCATTTATTTGTGCATATAATAATCAATTTTAATACAAATGACTTTTGGGATTAGCGGTTGCAAGCGCGACTGCTTAGCATAAGGTTTTGGGTTTGATTTCTAGGTCGGGCAAAGTGTTATTCGTTTTTCCATTAGGATTTTCTCAGTAGCTAACACAGAAACTAGATTAATGTGCCCGGATCGAGCCCTATTACATTCGACTTCAAAATTTTTTTTGGGTTGGGAAATCATCAAATAACTTCCCCCGCTCTGCCCAAAGCGGGGGGACTGTCAGACTGGTACTGACTAAAACCCACCCATGTTCCTTCTATTGCCTTTTACGTTCCGGGGCCGCGGTATCTCTTTCGAACAACCCGCAACCCCGGCAGGCGGAGGCCCTGGCAGGCCCCTCTGTGACTTCAACATTTAGGTGTACTGTAAGAAACATGCCTGCCTCCTCTTTCACTGATTTTTATCTAAATATCCTGGATTCGATTGGTACAGCCTCATCAAGTTAGCCTGCTAGTATAGCCTTTCATAATTCTGGATAATCAGTTCACTTAAGCTGCCCATATCTTTGTTTTTATATCCTGGGCTACCCTTGTGTTGTTTTCTTATTCTTCAAACGTTGGCCCACACTAGGAATTTCTCCTGTATCGTGGGTGCGTTTACAAACATTTAAACTCATATACACAAACAGCCAGACCGTTCCGTTCCGTTTCCGTGCGGGAATCGAACCCGCGACACGCAGCGCAGCAGTCGATCGCTCAGCCGCTGCGCCAACCGTACCATCATAATGTCGTGTATACGTAAATAATCAGGGAAAATGCTGGTTCATATGTTCTTTTTTCATTTCTTTGATTTTTTGACTTTTTTATTAAATGACTGCTGAAAGGAGGGTTTGGATATTTCAGCGTATGTATGTATGTGAGTATGTGTGTATGTCTAATTCTCTGGCACGCTACACAGCCTAATTTTTAACGGAATTTGACATAATGAGGTGTCTTAGGTCGGCTGTTGGAGTGACAAAGGTTATTTTTAGGGTTCCGGACCTCAAAAGGAAACAAACGAAACACTTACTGGATCATATTGTTGTCCGTCTCTCTCTCTCTCAATCAAGACCCTTTATCTCGAGAACATGTGAAGGTATCGAGTTGAAATTAAAACCATTTACTCAACTCTGGGATCCCTTTGTGTTGCGAAAAAATCAACTCTCTAAGTCTACGCAGTCGAAAGCTTTGGCTGTTTATGTCGCAAGTTTGTACGGAACCTTTTGCGCGCGAGTCTGTCTCGCTCTTGGTCGGGTTTTTGCCATCGGGGATAGCTGGTATTTAGCTGCACATAGGCATTGCATTATACTCATCATCTGCCTAGCCTTTTCCCAACTATGTTGGGGTCGGCTTCCAGTCTAATCGGATGCAGCTGAATATCAGTATTTTACATGGAGCGACTGCCTATCTGACCTCCACAATTAGTACTAGGTAATACGATACCCCTTGGTAAGACTGGTTGTCAGACTTTCGGAACACTGACTACCTGTAACGACTGTCAAAGATCTATAAATGACAGCCGGGACCAACGGCTTAACGTGCTTTCCGAGGCACGGAGGAAACTCGGTATGTAACGAGTGGTCACCCATCCACAGACCAATCTAGGCAAGCGCGGCTTAACCTTAAGATCGACCCGAGCGGCTGCTATTATTTAGCCACGAGCTCCTCTATATTGCATTATAGACTGGCTGGGTTATAATGGATAAAGTTAAGTGATGAAATGAAACACTATTTAAAAATCCATAAATTAATTTAATAACACTATTCGACATATTATAACAAGTTTGTATGTACAAAACCTCATCTAATACCTTTATTAATATTTTGTTTCTATACGTTTTTGTGACGTGGTGGAGATATTTCACTATTAATAGGAATTTTAATTTAAACTTCATTTAAATTTAAAATATGGTGTAAAGATGGACAAAAATTTATCAGAATTAAAAAAATAATAATATTCGGATAAAGTTATTATTTAAATCGTTTATTATTTTTTACTTATTTTATCTTTGTTCTATCAAATCTTTGCGTTTCACCACAAGACAAGACATGATATTAAAAATACTAAATTAAATTGTTTACATATTCCATAAAAACTGTCTTCAACAAAATAGTAGGTATTATATTTAAATTTTGATTAAATAGTGAAATATATTCCGCTTTTGTCACAGCACTCATATAGAGCGCATTTCTAGTGCTTTATTTATTTAGAAAAAATACGAAAATATCGGCGAAAATACCAGTGCAGCAATATTTTCCAAATCCAGAAAAAAAAACTTACAAAAAGTAAATGAAAGAAATGTTTTTTTTTCTGAAATGGGAATGACAGTCCGCCGATATTTTGTAATTTTTTCTCCCTGTTTATATTTACATTAGTACGACAGTTAAACTTATTTAAGTACGAAAAATTGTTTTAGTCTCACAAAGATTTTTAAAATCACTATTGTAGAGTGGTTAAAAACTCATATTGAAGCTACGGGCGCCGTTAAAAAAAAAAAATTTTTTGACGGAACCAAGAGTTTAACGTTTCAGACTATTATCACATTTACATCAACAATGTTATTAAAAAGCAATGTTAAAAATACAAAAATGTCACTAAATTGTAAACTTATTATAAAAATTGTGATTCGTTGTAATAAATCGTACAAAAATCGGTGAGAAATAAAATAAAAGTAAAAAATATAAATGCCGATTGTGCTACGGGCCATTGTTTAATATTATACTGTGAACACATCTACTCGATCGTGCAATTTCGCACGATTGCACAACTTTCGTGCAAATCCACACCCTAATTCATCTATCTTTGGATAGTCTTAGGTCTTTCGACTAATATTTTTACACGATAAATGTAATTTACACTAAAATTTACAAAGATACGGTTTTTAGCTAAAAAATCAACTAATCTTTGTAGACATTCCCGCTTGGACGGATATTAAAATCTCTATGTGTTGTCAACCTATTTGAAGCTTTGCTGTGCTGTTTACAAGATCCATTTTGCAGCTCAAAATTAAATACAGAAAAGTGAATTGCCTGTTTTAAATCACGGAAATTTGAGCTACAAAAAAGATTAGTCTAGTTATTGGCTATTTTCATTACTGCTTTCTCAGGTAATTTATATAAATTAGAAAAAATACTAAATTGAATAGATTTTATACAATAAATAGACTTCTTAAGTACAAACATGTGACAAAATTATTTAATTCTTGATTCAACTGAACACCCTGTTTACAATAAGACGTTTTTTAACTGAAATTTAATTAACAATGTCCAAGTAACAAGCAAAGTTAAAAATAAAACAGTTTTTTTTTGTGTATCATCGCTTTAATTATTTTGTGTTTTTAAATGTCTTTTTTTGTTTTTAATAAAAAATATAAAAAAATTGTACACATGAATAAAAAGAATCAACATGTATTGTAAAACTCAATCTTACATGTATTATGTCCTAAATTCAAAGATAAAAAAAACAGATTGCGATAAACGGGATTAAAATGATGAATAGACTTTTCACGCATCGTTCAATACCTAGAGATGCGTGCAGTTTCTTGTGATATGATTATCTCAAAATTATTAAATGATCATTGATAAAGCTATTTTGATAAAATAATTCCAGTTATCTTGTTTACGTCTAATTTCATGTGAGTTTAGATAATACATAATACAGAAACGTCATAATTAAAAACTTGAATTTGGAAAGATATTCTACGAGCTGAAAGTGATAAAAGGAACTTAGGTTTTGTAACTTTGCCTATAACTTGGACTTTGAAATAATTTTCCCAGAAGCTGATTTATACACTTTTTTTAAATTTAAGAAATTCTAAGTAAATTGCGCTTGATTTTTTTCAGGGAAATGTCCTAAATTATTAAATAAAAACAACTATTTAATTTACTAATAATATTCAGCTTAAAATAAATTTTATTTAGCACAAAATTCATACTAACTGACAACTAGATCTTTCGGTAGTTATATATAAGAAATCTATTTTTATTTACAATTTTTACGACAACCTTCTAAAATGTACAAATACAGGATAACTTCAGTAATAGTTTTAATTCATTATATTTTCTTACTATTTTTTCGACTTTGATTACTTGGTTGTCTAAAGATTTACAAATTAAGAAGACATTAAAAAGTAAAAAAAGGGTTTTTGAACTTAGTATAGGAAAATGCAAAAAATACATTTAATTAATGACAAGTCAACAATTTAAATTAATAAATACGAAACGATAAAAATGCGTAACATTCGTTGCTAACAGTAAACAAAAAATATGAAAAATAAGGGTGTACAATGTTAGTCAACTGGTTTTATTTAAACACCAAAAGATACTTGGCAATATGAATATTTCCAAAAATTTAAAATTAGTAACAGCATTTCCAGTGAAAACACGCAATATTTCGTCACAAAATATAACAAAAGTCTTAAAAAAAATTTTTTTCTCGACAACCAAATCGCAATCACAGCATGTCCTCTTTATCATATATTTCCTGTAATTTTTGTTGTTCTTTCACTTTTTTCATTTGAGCGTAGATCGATGCCGCTTTGTAATTAATAGGCCCGTAGTCTTTCATATCAGCGTCTGCATATATGAATTGGTCTTCAGGTCTGAATGGCTGAGAAAAAAAATGACAAAATTGTAAATGTGCATTTTATTTTCCAAATTTTTTTTGTTCGACACAGGTAAAAAAAAAATACATAAATACAATGGTAATATGTGTTAAGTGCAAAAAGCTTACGGTAAATTAAATAAGATGTTTTTTTTTAACTTTTGATTTATTTAAAAAAGCCAAGGATTATTTTATTTTTAGTTGCCATTAGTTTATAAATTTAAAATTACCAATAATGAGTGTTTTTAAATAAAATTTTGTAAAATTATATTTTTAGAAAGCGATGAACTAAAAAAGCGTTCTATGAAACCGAAATGAATTTTGAAAAAAGATTACCTTTGTTTTTAAAAAATGTACGTGTCACTCTTGGTAAAGCGTTCCTAGAAGAAAATATAAAACGTCACAACATTGCAAATACATGCTTATTTAAGATTTCATACATTTACATGAAAAAAAACAAAAAATCTAGTTCCGATACTAGATTCTAGCTTCCTGAATGTATGCCAAAAATTCTGATAAGATTATAAATACTGCGTAACCATATTTTTTATAATATCGACCTTTGATACATATACCTTATAATCCTAGTAGCTTCAATGTAATATTAAGGTCAGGCTTATATTATGGCGCAGTTCATTTTTGATATGAAATGATAATTTATTATGAAGCATTTTTAATGTAGCCAATTAATAATGTAAATGTATGAGTATTATAGTACTTAGGCAATTTATTATAATTTAGGCTTTATCATGGTGTATCGGAAAATTCATGCTGTGAAAGCAGATAAAATTCCACTTAGGCACATATTACCATCAAAATACAATATTAAAGGTTGTTTTTTTACAATATGATACAAAATAATATCATCTTTTCCCTTGTTTTAATAGTACTGCATAGTTTATTTTACTGATAAAAGTAAATTTAATGCTAAAGATGTCACTTCAGAATTGTAATAATGATACAAACATAATTATTTAGCTCAGTTTAAAGGCAGATTCAGAATTAGAATTACAACTAACTAAATTAGAAACTAGTCCTTTTTTAGATGTTTGTATTGATAGGAGGAATTAAAATAATTACTATGTTAAATCATAAGAAACAGCCTTAGAACTTATAGCTAAAATGTTAACATTAAAAACTCACCTCTCAGACATCGATCTCATTGAATTTCAGAGTAGCATAGTCACTTCTTGGTTGCGTGTGACCAGTTTTTCTCTGGGTAGTACTAGACATATTCTTATTATAACTAGGGTTAGTATCTTTGTTAGCACTATCTGAACCTACGGTGTATGTATCATACAAATGTCTATTCGAATTGACAGTGTTTTTAAACTTCATATTATGGTTACCTAATGCTAAATCAGCGTACACTAACTTTTTTTGTTTAGGCTTATCGTCTTTGGGACCCGAATAATTCGAGGTAAAATTTTCGGGTCCTAAATTTCTCGTTGAATTTGATATGTAGTTGCCTTTTAGCAATTGCAAGTATGATTTTCTTTCTGATTCATTGTATTCAGGCTCTGGGTAGTCAGGTTTTTGATAATTATCGTAGACTCCTACACAAGATAGTTTCTCTCTTAAGCTTTCTGATTTTTTCAAGCGGTTTAGTTTTTGACTGTTCTTTTCTCTCGTTCTGTTTAGAGTTTTTGTGTAGTATTGTGCTTCTGAAGGCTGGTAGATTAGAGGCCCTATTGTATTGTTGTACGACCTCTCCTGATCTACAGGGATTCGTTTATCGACCCTTATAGGTTGGAAGTAACAAAAGCTATGATGTTTTTGTAGTGGTATTTGAAAGTTTTTCTTGTTCTTCCCTTTGTTGCTTAAATTTGTGAAGTGATTACGTTTTTGCATGTACTGTTGTTGTAGTATGTTAGTATTCTGAAAAGGAAATTAGTTTGTTAGTGATTAGAACATACACGTTAGCCAGAAGGAACATAAAACAGAAAAAAAATATTAAAAAGCATTATACCTGACCGTTATCACTGTCCACTGTGATACTACTTTGTACTGAATGACTACGTTTGACTACTGATCGTTTTGGCACCGGTTTCTCCGTCAACTTTGGTATTTGTAACGTTTTATTTGGTGGTATCACTTGTTTCTTTGGCAACCCTACCTTGTTTATACCCTCATCGTTCAATTGCCTCACCACTGACTTAACTAATGAAGTAGATGGTAATATTACAGATAGATTCCTTTTAGGAGTAGCTCCTATTATATTTGGTTTAGAGAGATCTGCTTTGGTATCTTCAAGATCCTTTTCTTCTTCACTATCCTCTTGGTCTTCAATTTTAAGAATTTCAAATTTCGTTTTTCTTATATCTTCAGCGGATTTAGTTGGCCGTACTGGAGCATCAATAGTGTCAATAGATTTAGAAAATTTAGTATTGATTAAAGGCATTGAGAGATTGACGTAAACATGATCACTTTTGGAAGGGGAGACAAAAGGTGATAGTTTTGTTCGTGGGGCTGGTACAGGCCTGTTTAACGAAGTAGTAGATTTGTTTAGATCAGTTACATCACATACTTGTATTGAATCTGTTAGATTTTCAAACTGCTCTACTCCACTTATGTTAGATTTGACTCTGAGCAAAGATGGACAGTTTGCATAGATCGTATCTTCACTTACAAGTGCACGATTCTCATTCTTATTATTATTGATTTCATTGAAATTCTCTCCATATTCAGTGTTAGGATAAAATCTTTCTATATTACGTTTCCTCACTATTCTCATTGATTGGAACTGCGGTGGTTTTCTGTGCACTCTTGTGTTGAGCGAGGAAAATTTTCTTTTATCGCCTTCAGGAATTTCTTCGTCTATCGTTGGGAATTGTTTTAAAAATGAGGTTTGCATTTGTGGTAAGTATGGGTTAAGCAACACCGTTTGATGTAGCGGATACATTTGTTGTATGGGTGATAATACTGGGATCCCATAGGAGTACTGTGAGTTTGAAGGCATGGGATATCCTATAGCATTTTGAACGAATGGTGGGCAGACGAGTCTTGGGGTAAACGAAGGGTTAGTAGTCAGTTGTTTCTGTAAGGCTGCTATTCCTTTCGACGTTTTCGGGTTTGTCTCGATTACCCTAGGTTGTATCGCTTGGACAGGCTTCACATGCAAATTAATAAACATGAAACAAAAACAAAAAAAGGCAAATTATAATACAAGCCAAACGACATAAAGTTAATTTGTAAGTTGTGGTAGTTTCATTATATGGAGTGGTAGTCTTTCAGTAATCTATCACTGTATTAAAACAGTTATCATTATTATGTTTGGTGTCATCAAGTTTTCGTTTTTACTATAACTGTAGAGTTATTTGACGATTGTATACTTAAGAATAGCAACGCATTCAAACATTGCTTTAAGATATCATGAAGTTCTATTTGATATCCCGTTACTTTGTATCGAGTTCCATTAATTTACTTAGCGAAAGACTATGAAAGATAGACAGATTGACTGCACTTTATAATTTTGTTTACCACCCTCCAGCATTCTCCAGTCATACCACGATCATGGCGCTTGCAACAGCGTCGAAATATCGGGGACTTATAATCAGTAGAAATCACGGAAGATATCTCGTAAGTGACAGTACATTCATATGAATAAATGCTTATGTGTATTTTTCTACATTATCCAGTATCAAAATTTTTAAATTCACTTGTTGACTTACCAACATGATTTTAATTTTTACTGTTTCTACTTTTTTAACTTTCTAATAAAATTACGCTTTTTGCAACTTTACTGAATTCATTTTAATAGTTTTGGTGATAGCATTACTGAAAGACCAAACTAGCTTCTTGTCATACTACTGAATCATTTTCAAAATGGCCGCTAAACATACCTTATTAGGTGGTTGCTGTAGTCCGTGGAACGGCAGGTTCTCGTAGAGACCTGGGTTGTCCGCTCCAAGGTTGCCGTTTGCTGCATTATCTACGCCATTCGAAGGTGGGCCTGTAAGTAATGGGTCGCACATGAAAATTGAGAAAAAAAACACTTTTATATGAGTCTAATATCTTTATATCCTGTTGTGGCTATTGATGGAATTTTACTACAATTATTAGGATAAATTAATTAATTTATAAAGTAATCCTAATGCATTTGCTGGGTAACAATTTAAAGGTTTTTTTATCACATTGTCGAATTTTACTTTCTCATTTTAGAAAAACATATTTTAAATGGAACGACTTTACTTTACTTGCAAAAGTTTGTTGGTTTTTTTAATCTTATATGGTAGAAAAAAAATCACAGACACACATCAAACATAAGCAAAAAGACATGCTCTACTTACTGTCACCTGGTTTTTTTCGTTTTCTCGTATTTCTGGGTTCTTCATCAGTAAACGGTTTGACTTTGGCACTACTAGTGACAATTCTATCAGGCCTTTTGAACGACACAACTAAAAACATGCTCACATTGAAAAACTTTGCAAATAAATCCGTGCTTTAAGCGTTTAGGCAGAAAACATGCTTGTGAAGCAACAACGCTTGAGGTCCTAAAACTAAAATTATTGTCTAACTATTTTGATGAGCTCAATTATTATTCTGTACATATTTTCAAAGCTCTTTAACTTTTTAAATCAAGAGATGCAAACCCAACTTAATGCCGAAAATCATACGTTGGATTAGGCCGATTTATTTGTCGATAAAAAATAAAGTCTCACCAAAACAGTTTCGATTTTCAAAATTTCTACGTGGTTCTACAGTCGTCTTCAAAAGTTCATGCAAAAGCAATGAAAATGTTAAAAGCAAAGATTTATAAGATGAGGAAGATTTCGAATGTTGTGATATTAGAGTAGTGTAAGGTGATAATGTGTGATACAATAATGCAAACAAAACATATAATAGGCTTATGTAAAAGTTTAATTGACTTAACGAATAAAACGATGATAACGTCAACGGAAATAAGGAACCAACATACTGGCCTAGTTGGTCTTTTATTGTTTGGTTCTAGGACATGGCGGTTTCTATGAAAAGTTTTATTTTAAGAAATTGTTTGGAATATTGTCTCACTCTATTATCAATGTTTTAAAAGTAAATGTTGTAACAACTACCTCCTTCAGTAACAATAATATTAGGTTTTTCGCTTTGGAACAAAGATCTGAGTCGATTCTTTTGTACTACATATCCTGGTTTATTCATATTGACTAGTGACATAGCTCTTTTGTTGGACTTATTAATCTTCTTATATTTTCCACTATCATCGTCAGAATCTTCGCTTTTACGTCGCAAGTTCTTAAAAATACCCGTCACAACGTTTTGCCTCGGCTTCCCACTTTTCTTTGAATATTCTACTTTTGGTGGTGATTTTTCTTCACTTTTATTTCTTTCTAATAGTCCCAAATTAGATTCTTCAGTAGCTGTTGCTGCTTGTAGTCTTGCTTGATTTTTAGGACTGAGAGTATGGTTGGAATTGACATGCACTAACACTCCAGGTTTTAAAGGCCACTTGCTTGGTGTTGTAACAGTTTGAACTTTATTGCTGTCAGCTTTAGGTTCAGGTTTTGGTGTTTGTAGCTCAGTCTCTTCATTAACTTCTGTTTGGGTGGTGTTTTCTGGTGTTACTTGATTTTCTTCTATTTTATTCATTTCTAAGTTGTGCTGTGGGTAGCTTTGTGAATCGACTAGTCTTGTTCTGTCACATGTTTTTGGGCTAAATGATAGATTTAACCGAGGTGACAAGGCAGGCAAAGCTTGTGATATAATTGACTGAGCGATTGAAACCTCATTAATACAGCTACCATCCGGACTGAATTTGAAAATAAAAATAATGATTATGTACATGCAGTCGGTGTATGTGTCAAACAAAAAAAAAGTATAAAATGTTTTTCTGAATTCAATACATACAAATATTTTAGATTTTAACCTATTTGTGATTTTTGATTACGAGAACTAAACCTAATCGTACGGATAGAGGAATTCAAATGTTAAAATAACGTATTTACTAAAGAAACTAAAATCATAAAAATAGTCAAACCAAAATAAATAAAATAAAAATATACTATTCATAAACTACTTACATAAAAAATACTTAGATACAAAAAAATGTGAAGTACCAAGAAGAATGCTTTCCAAATTTCGTATCATGCATCACTCAATAAAATACTTTTACAAAATAATTTTGTCAATTTATTTTCTACTCGAAATATATCTACTGTGTTCACACTTCACGCCAAAACTAGCCAAACAGCATTTAAATAATAAGAAAGCATCCTCCAACTAAAATATTTTTTTGAAAACTGTTTTTAATTTTTTTAGCATTTTTTGTTAAAAATGTACCTGAAGTATTAATTGTGGTCAATCTGAGAACGTCCGGGGTTAGTGCGGTTAGGAACCTACACATTAATTAGTTATTATTAATATTACACATAATAATTATTTTGAAAATAGAAAGGTATTATATACTTATACTTTTGAAAACCAGTGTTATTTTGTCAAGAGTATAAAATAAAAACATGCGTCTATTTTTTTCTATTCTCAAGCCCAACTTAGCAGCTAAAGTGTGCCTGAATTTCATTTAACGATTTGACAGCTAGTTACACATAACACACATACGAAAAGTGTAATGTTACAAATATAATTAATTTTATATAGGTATTTCCACGCAAAGTTACTCTAATAACCGATTGTACAACAATTAAAAAAGAAACTAGTTTCCAGATTGCCCTATTAATGCTTTTGTAATTTTCTAGACATTACTGTCAAACCATTAAAGTTATTAATTAAATCAGCACATTTTAGCCTCAAAAGACTCTTTTAAAACCAAACTAACAGCCGTTGGTCCAAGCATAATAGTATAGCGCTTCACTCGAACTCAAACTCTTTGACCTTGGGAAAATCTGACCTTGACCTTCTAGTCGTAATGATATGACCTCGTCATGGGCACAACTACAGGCGACCTTGAGGGAGGCATTGATAACGTATGCCATGAATCTGCTCGGACCAATGGCGTAGCTGCAAAATTTTTATTATTTTTTACTACAAAATTAAAAAGAATGTTTTCCTTTTTTGTCAAGTATGTAAATTACGAATGAGTATAAATCATAAATAAATTTAGTAAGGGATATATAAAGTTAGATATAATAAATAAAATCTTTATGTGTGATTAAATAAAAATAGCTAAAAATGTTTCATTTCAAATAAGAACTAACTCTACAGGCTATATCGTGTTTTTAATTCAAATAATATTTATTCAGGGATCTAAAATTTCAGGATTTTTTGTCATTCTATAAAATGTAATTATGGGTACTTTTATTGTTAGAAAGTTTTCAAAAGATAAAACAAATTTAAAAGTAGCAAAATCGGCGTACTTATAGATAAAGTAAAATGAAAAATAAAAACTTTCTAACAATACCTAAGATTGAAAGAATAAATCTATAGACGTATAAAATGACTAGTACTAGACATTCTAGAAAGATAAAAATAACAAAAATAGGAAATGAAAAACTTACTTCTCGCGTTCCTCTAATTCGACGGGATTATTGTCTATATGTTTGTATGTTAGTTGACGTTGTTGTGTTTAGTAGCAGCATCCGGGAAAGATAGGATGAAGAAAAAAAAATGTTAGTTTTCGCAAAACAAAAAGTGAAATCAACTAAAATTGCAAAAAATGTGAGTAACATCAATGTTACAAATGATAATGAAAAGACTATTTTTAATGAATAAAATTGTAAAATGATTACACATGAATTTGATAAATATTATAAAAAATATGAAAAATACATTGATTTTTTGTAACAATGCTCGAATGAAAAAAGAAGATGTTTACAAACATGTATTAGTTACTCAACATTTAGATATTTATATTACAGACGACATTATCAAAAATTACAACACTAAAGAGAAAATTCAAGCAAAAATATGTTAGTCTATATGACACGTTGACGATAGAAAATCCAAGCAGTAGTTTCATCATTGTCATTTTTTTAGACAACTTATACAAGAATTTATAGAAATATGGTGTATGTAAGTAGACAAGTGGCAAATAAAATTAGTACTAGCAATTTTATTGCAGTATCAACTAAGACCAGAAATTGACAGTTGTTAATAAAAGAAAATCTGATTTTGAATGACTTTTTTTTCTTCCCCTATATGGTCATGTTTTGATCTCTAATTTATGTAACTATTGGTACTATTTTCATAATATACAACTTGTCACATAAACCGACAACAGCAGAATAGAGGGAAGACTTACACTTAGACTTGGCCCTCATCCGCCGGCAGATGCAGATAATGATGATGCAGAGGATCACGGTGATTACCAGGATAGCGAGAGCTATCCCGCCGATGAGCATCAGCTTCTGTTGGTCTCGCCACCAGACCTTAGTACCTGGAGATAGAACATTAATTTACTGGAGATAGAAGGAAGGTCAAATCTGAATTAATCGATGAGAATAAGTAGAAGACTTAAGTGGAAAGAAGTTGTGAATTGATCTGCAAGTACACTATAGAGTAATATAGGCACTCGTTCTTAAGTCATCGTGGCCCGACAGCGATAAGGACAATGCGAAAAACATATAATTGATACTCTCCTGATTGAAGTAAAAGTAAAATGGAAATATTTAAACACTAAAACAACATTGGAGCTAGCCTTAACTCAGCAATAAGACATTGGATCGATATCCAAAGAAAATTATAAAAAAAAGATTTACGAAATAAGAGGTGGGTAGATTTATTTATTTTTCTACAGATAAGTGAAAAAACAAAAAAAAACAAAGTGCTTCAATTCCCTTTAAGCTGTTATGCTGTGCTGTTAAATTATAATTTTGTATTCTGTAAAGATTCGGTCAAACAGCGAACGCGGCTCCGGACACCGCACTCTGACAAATAATATACTAAACTGTCTGTCAGCGTGCAGTTTTCGCAGTCGTTTCGTAATTTCTCCGTACTGAGCTGACCAATCTTTAAAACTTTAAATGATTACTCATCAAATCTTGAACCGAAAGGAGGCAAGTTATATAAAAGCAGATAAGCTCTTGATTGTTTCTTAAAATTACAGCTAATCCGTATTTAAGTGCTTCCAAATATTTTAAACAAAGAATAAACGCCATTTTAAATAAATGCTGTAATATTGCTGAAACCCAAGTTACCTTTGGACTTACCGAAACTTTCCAAGTTGGCTGTAAACCAGAAAATATGATTTACTACAGATTTTATGAAGCACACATTGACGACACTTAAAAAAATGCAATAAAGGACAATATAATATCGTATACTTCATTTCGTTTTATAAACTGGCTTCAGATAAATGACTAACTAGAACCAGTATTATAGCAATAAAATCAAACACCTTGTATTCTGGTTTCAGAAAATACAAGATCTACCCTAGAACTCTAGCCTTTTGCATGATGTTCAAAGACTTTTAAATAAAGCCGCAAGCCCAATTTAGTCTTCTTTTACAATGAAATCAAACTTACCCATAACATCACGCTCGCAAGCTCGGGACTGACCAACAGTGTTGGTAGCGTAGCAGAGGTAGGTCCTGTACACATCCACGCCAGTGCTCAGCTGGAGGTAGCTCTGAGCTCCAACTTGCCAGATCTTCTCGTCTGTTATGCTGTCATTGTCGTTCTTTAGCTTCCAGGTGAAGGACACCTGGTGGCAAATAAAAAAATATGATCGAATTTTGTTACCAATGAATTAGGCTGGCTCGCTATCAACTGGCCACAAAACCTGATTCGAAGCTGTAATAGAGAAATTACTGATCGGATAATTGAATGACAAGAACACTCTGCATGACAGTTGGGAATTGAACCGCAGACTTCGTATCCAACAGTAGACAAATTATTAAAAAAATTGCCTAATAAAACACCAGTAATGTAATAAAATATTACAATAAAAGGTATAGAATAAACTTTGCATTTAACAGTTCAAACTCAAGTTATCAAGCGTAGATTTTCAGCATGATCAGCCTATAACGTTTCCAATGCTGGCATATAGGCGTCCACTCTAGTTACGTTAATAGGAAGTGTTTTTGTAAAATATTTACCGCCGTTGGATTAGAATGTGCAGTGCAGACAAGTACTTGAGCGCCATCAATATCGGTCTGTTTAATTCCGCATTCAGGAATATCTGAAATAAAAATAAAATTCATTCAGTGAACATATTTTCCACCTGATCTCAACTGTGAAAAATTAAACAATTAAGTTACGACAATCGTGGCCCCAGTATGCTACCTTGCAGTAAACCACAACTAGATTATTTTACTACGTGGTAGAACTCTCATTTAGCTCACATGATTGTAGTAATCTGTATTGCTAGATTTAATATTATTAATAATAGACTAGAGCAAATATACTGTTATTTTTCAAATAAAGTCTTTGATTAACAATGTCAAAAGGGTGACTCAAGTCAAACATTATAAGAATTGTTATAACTTACACCAAACATCCAGATATACAGAAATGTTGACAGATCCGTGTCTATTGTAGGCCTCACAGGTGTAGTTGCCTCCATCCTTCCTCTGAACTGGTCCCAACAGCAACGTGTTTGAAGATGAGAGGATCAGGGAATTGTTTCCGTGTTCCTTTCCGGACGCCTTGCTGGGATGTTCGCGACGCCAGGAGTATGAGGGCATGGGGAAACCTCTGTGAACGTAAAAGATGCAATTATTCTTCAAACAGAGACACTGGTCGATTATTCAAAGTAAACAATGTTTCTTAAGGTCTATGGACGGTCATCCATTTTTAAGTGAGTCTTGTCCATGTCACGGAAATCCATTGCCAGTCGTAACGGTCTCACTCGGTGGCTAGAACTCGGAAAGTCTGAAATCCAGTCTTACCACAAGGTATTGTATTATCAAGTAACTGGGTTGTGGAGGTTAGATAAGCAGTTATCATATGTTAAATATTGATATTCCGTTGCCGGTAGACCGAAAGCCCACCCTAAATAGTTGATAAGGCTAGTCTGATGATAATTGTACTTACCTAGCAGAACACACAACTTTAGCCGGTATTTCGTTCTCAGTCACGTTTACTCTTACAGGGTCTACCTTGATGTTTTCTGGTTCATCTGCAAAAAGATAAACGTAGTTAATGGTCGTTTTAAATCCAATCTTATAACAGTAATTTTTTTTAAGAGTGAATATTGTAACAGTACGCTGTGAGCTTAATTGGGCAACGAGCTAAAAGTTGTCGAGTTGTACTACTCACATTCGACAGCAAACTTAGTGGTGCTGTTAACAGGTGGTCCTGCCAAGTTCCGCGAAGATCTGCAGGTATAGCTCGCGGTATCTGCTGCTCTGTCCAGGACATGTGACGGCCAGGCAGACATGTTCCAGTGCTGGAAGATATTTATACATTTTTAGCTATCAATATCAAACTGTCGAAAAGAACGGCAGCGCCATTTGTAAGGAAAATTATGAACTAAAAAGCAAATTTGATACAATTTAGTCTGTTCCTTGCTACGAGCTAAAATATACCTTACTAGATGGCGATATGGTTGCTACTCGTTGCATTACTTACCAAAGTAGACTCAGTAGCTTCAAAATCATTCCTATTAACTTGCGGATCAATATGCCTTTCAACCACATAATATCTGTCAGTTTTCTGAGTGTCTATAACTGCTCCATCTTTCAGCCATTGCACGTTGCATAGCGGGGCGCATTCCACAGTGCATGATAACGAAATGTTCTGAAAAACACACAGATGTATTGATGTATTGATTATTGTAATGAAGCGGTAGTCACTGAGTTGCAGTCGGACGGATCGGTTAAAGTTAAGAGATTATAACCATGGTTAGTCCGTAGATGGGCGACCAATATGACCATCCATTTCATACCGAGACTAGCACTTTAAGCCGTTGGCCTCAACTGTCATTATTTGTAGATAGGTATTTTATGAGTAGTCTGTAACTAGATAGTCTGGCAGCCAGACTTAACAAACGGTATCCGATAGAAGTCAGATAGGCAGTCGTTCCATTTCAAATTCAGTTACATCACCACATACAGTCGAACCCAACATAGTCGTGAAAAGAAAAAACTCACCTGTGATTTGTATAAAGCACCGCTGTAGTGGTTCATTGCGTATTTGAAACTCGGTGGAGCTGAAATAATAAAAACAATTAAATGACATAAAACTTACTTAACATTTATTAAAACAATACAATAGTGATAGTGGAGAAGAACTGACAAGAAAATCCTTGTTAAATCTTTTAAAACCATTTGGTTGTACAATGTTGTTGTTGCAGTAGTAGTAGTAGTAAGTAGTACTTAAGTAAGAGAAGACATCGTAGGCCCGACAGTAAGTAATTATTATTATCTAATTTAAGAAAAACGTAAATAAGATAAAACTTAACAAATATCTAGGTATCTACAAGGTTTACTAATCGTACTTACCAAGTACATCAATAGAAGTATAGGCTGGTTCTCCACCGCCGCCCGCGTTGATACCCCAACACGAGAAGTTAGTGCGGTGGTCCAGCGTCACGGGGTCGATGGTCCAGTTCTGGGAAACAATGTCGCTGACGGGACGCCCGCCGCGGGTCCAGCGGAATCTGTTGAAGATTGTTATGAGATAAAAAATACTATCTCAATTACAAATACCTGATTATAAAGCCAAGACTATGAATAGGATCAAGATCCTTAATTAGTATAAAATTTAAAGGATAATTCCAAATTCAAATCCAGATTAGTATCCAGAGCGAACGAAGTAACGCATTTTCTTTTAACAGGAAATATGATGTCTGCGATAAGTCAAGTGCCTGCAATCAGTTTAATTTTTGATTTCTCAGTACCCCGCAGTTCTGAAGTTGACGGCATGGTAAGCATGAGCTTAGGCAAGCGCCATGATCCTCCAACTAATTATCTCCGGTTCCATCAGAATACGAGAGTGAGGGAACCTTGAGTGCACTATGTCTACGCATACACGTGTGACCAAAGTATAATATCATCCGCGACGATAGCTAATCTATGATAGGGTTGTCCGTCATGACCTATTTACATGGACTATTATTGATATCTGTGCCTGGCCTTATTATTATCACTCCTTACCTATGAGCTTCAGGTCGACCACGCTCCTTGATGCTGCAGCTCAGCACCAAGCTCTTGCCCTTCACGACGCGCCACGGGGAGTACGTCAGCTTTGCGGGACCAGGTGGGTCTGAAAGCAAGGTATGAGGTATTCAGAAATGTTGTTTAAAGTTTCTCTTCATAACATAACGCGCATGTAATCCCGGAAGGTAAGGTAGAAGTGTACCTAGTTGTACAATTTGCGAGATATGATCAAGTCCCTTGTAGAAGTGAGCCTGTTGCCTTGAACCACATAACAACAACACATCCAGACTCTGTTGCTGCTGCTTTAGCTTAAAAGCTGCTGTAGAACCGAGGACTTCATTCTCAGCAATCGCGACCACAATTCCGAAGAGGACTCTTTCTCAAGTGAAAAGTAAGAGTCTGACATCCAGACGGGGGCGTTTGATGGGCCTGACGGTTGTGTTCAGATTTCTGTGTACACTCTGAAGTTCGTGTGACGTCAGGTTAGATGCTGAGGTATTTCGTATTTAAGTTCATTAATTGCTACTGGACATTGCCGTTGTGGTGGCAGTGTGGACGGACAGGCATGATGATGCTCCCGTTGATGTGATTGTTATAATTTTGTTAATCAATATTAAGAATTATTTGGTTTATGTATTAATTTTATTTCACAATAATATTAAAGTTTTTGCGGTGCCCTACAGGGTCCGCAATTGTACCTTAGCTTTAAACCTATTTTAAGATCTTCACACGTTATGGAATGCAAATAAAGATATGAATTGTAATGCCATACTTTTTCTTTTATGACTTTTTAAACTCAAAGCATTTATTTCAATTAGACCATTATCGGCACTTTTGAATGTCATAAAAACAAAAAAAAAGATGCTGCTACAGTCCCAGTCACAAGACAAAATAACTTGTGAATATACTGTAGTTGCCCATTCCAAAGTGTAGATCTCTATGGAGAAGAATGGGCAAGAAACTGCATGAACACTCTTTTAAATCATACTATTTTACAAAATCATGGATACATCATTCATGTTGAGATTATACATATATGTGAGAACGATGTAGAAAAACGGGCACATTTAGAGCGTCCAGAGTAAAAGCAAAAAATTGCAAGAGTTTAATAGATGAATTAAAACAAACCGTTGTAGCTAAGGGATGACAGCGCCCGTTTACGAACATAACGCATGGCCCCATTTAGCTCAACCATTTTGAAGGGAACTAAATGACCCGACACTAAAGCAATATATTGAATCTCAAGACAATAATAAAATGGCCGATATAATGTTCTGCTGTTCACAGGCCTTTCTGTATTTTTAAACGTAAGTATCTAGCATCGATTGTTGATGATATTTAGTTTTCTTGGTCAGATTAGAATTTACTTGTTCATGAAAATTACTTACAATTGACGACCAGCTCAGTTTTAGCACTGGTGTTGCCCCATCCAGCGTAGTTCTTGCCTTTACAGGAGTAGTTGCCATGGAAACTCTTCGTCGTATCTTGGAGTAGCAGCATTGAGGGGTCCACTTCATTGCACAGATTTTCTGTAACGGGGGAAAATAATAATAAAATTTAATTTTCAATAAAAGATTTTTGTAAATTGTATGATTGACAACAAAAATAGAGTCTGCGTCTTTAGGAGAAACCCATACAAAATATTTGTTTCTATAGGAAACAGGGAATCTTTCACTAACATAACTGTTATCCTCTTGAACTTTAGGCACTTCGATTATTTTGTGCTGACGCCGTCTGTAATGGGCCGATGATCATACAGCGCAGCCGCTTATCACTTAGCTACTTCGTCAACAGAATACATGGTGGCAGAAAGTCTTTTGCAAAAAGTGGTCGCTGAAGATCCGTCATAATGGCGACCCGCTGGCCCACCTTTCAACTTTAACGTAGCAGGAAATTAAATATAAAAATGCTATTTCAATATTTATCATTAATACCTATTTAATTGACGGCACTTGGCACAGTGGCTGAGCGATCGACTGCTGCACGGCGTGTCGCGGGTTCAATTACCAAACAAATATTTGTATGACCTACAGGTAGTTGTTTCGTGTTTGGCTGTTTGTGTATGTTAGTTTAAATGTTTGTAAAAACACCCACGATTCAGGAGCAATTCCTAGTGTACAACGGTTAGGTGATTAATCTGGTGCTAGTTTGTTTTTATGCTGCCCATGGGCCTCGAGATATATCATGAAATCGTCGCGAATACGACTGTAAAGTATAAACTCAACATACCTTCACCTTCAGTATCGTTGCACTCTGGCAAATGCTTCAGCACCTCTCCATCCAGAAACCAGATGACTTCATCTAGTATGGGCGGGTTTCCTGACTCCACTTCACAAGTCAGGGTTACGTTTTTGTGGTCTGTCTCCAGAATGGGGCTGGGAGAACTCATGGTGAGACGCACTTGGGGTTTGACTGGAATTAAGATGTTGATGTTTTTTTAAACCATAGATAATCAAGAAGGCAAGTCATATTTACTAAGAGTATAGACAGACAATGCTGATGGTTGCAAAAAGTTTTTTAGTGTTAAAATTACTACTCTGAGTTCTGGTTAAATTGTAAGAAATGCTTCTAGACATACACTGTGTTAACGAACCCTCGATGAAGCCGACAACCAAATATTCCCTACATCAAACTAAGTAATACTACGCAAAAACGATTGGTAGGAAACATTTTTTTTTGGAATGTAAAACCACGTTTTCCGGTAAAAGTCAATGTAACGCACTCAAACTATTATTTTGATGTGTGCATTGGATAGTATGAGTTCATTAGAAAATTAGACTTAAAAAAAATTAAAATGTTGGAGTTTTTGTTGTATGGTCTAAAAATAACAAAATCCTTTCGGCTTTCTTAAGGGTACTTCTACACCCTCATTTTTTAGCAACAGATTCGAAAATAAATTATTGAGCAAAAATGATTCATAGGCAATTTTGAACCGCCTAGGAGTCGTTTATTTACTCAGAAAGCTGAATCTATTGTTCCATCTTCGGAAGTTTAGACAGAGGTTTAATAGTATTAGAAATATGAAACCTCAAGCTTTTACATTACAGTTCCATTTAAAAAAAAATAGCAGCTTAAGTTTAAGAGTAATAGTAGGGTGATCCTCACACGGCGCAAATTCGGTCAGCGGTATTGCGATGCGCGCCGGTCGCGTCGTCAAGGTCAGGCGGTATACGTATGTGATTGAATCAACGAATTTCATACAAGTTAAAGCGACGTAAGATCCGCTTCCCCACCGGCATGATGAGAATCACCTTTCTATGACTAAAAAACATCATCATTCATGCCTTTATCCCAAATGATTTGGAGTCAACGTGTCTTCTTCCATGTACTCCTCAATTACTCGTAATTTCATCAGAAACCTTTTTTCTTACCATATCATGTTTCACATAGTCCATTCATCATTTCTTTGATATCTTTCATCTTTCTTGACGGCACGGTTGGT
Organism: Ochropleura plecta; assembly: GCA_905475445.1. NCBI lineage: Eukaryota > Metazoa > Arthropoda > Insecta > Lepidoptera > Noctuidae > Ochropleura > Ochropleura plecta. Next base: position 13,518,697 of record FR997748.1, read on the forward strand.
GCAGTGGCTGAGCGATCGACTGCTGCGTCGCGTGTCGCGGGTTCGATTACCGCACGGAACAAATATTTGTATGACCTACTGGTAGTTGTTTTGGGTCTGGCTGTTTGTGTATGTGAGTTTAAATGTTTGTAAGTAAACGCACCCACAATACAGGAGAAATTCCTAGTGTGGGGCAAAGTTTTTTTTTTAAAAGAAAGAAAGAAAAGATCTACTCTTATATCCGAATGTTATTACTTAAAACCTTCTTCAACTAATAATATGACTCATAAATTTGAATAAAGAAAAATATGTCGAAAGAAGAACTTACACAGAACATTAACATCAATGCTCTCTTCACTTGTTCCGTTTCCAACAGCATTGAAGAGCACGCAGGTGTAGTTGCCCATGTCTTCGCCTTTGGCGTCCAGGATGATGAGGGAGTGCTGATCGGTGGTGCCGCCCTCGTAGTGGGTCGTGTTGTGCACGGGGACTCGCTTGCCGTTACGGTTCCTGATTGTGACAATGGTATTGGTTAATAGGTGGATAGATGCGAAGGATATCGCTTTCATATTTTTTTTAAACATATCCTTCGAAAATTACCTGAGTTACTAATCATAATGTCAGCTATCGGCCAGCAAATGCCCCATTAAAGTCGGGCTAATAAACAGACTGACAAAAACTGCGTTTTTGTTCTACCTTCATAATCCACTTTATGAAAAACTTTATGAAAATTTTGACAAACAGACGCTTCAATTTTAATTATTTGTATTATATCGAGTACTTATACGTATTGTTATTCAAACGGTAATGTTAATGAACGTTCGAAAGGTTGGCATCTACCCACATCTTAATAAAACAAAAACCTTTTGGGGGTTACAGGCCCCCAAAAGGTTAAATAAATGAATGAGATCATTGGAAGATAGAGGTAAGTCAAATGGTACTCCCACTTTCTGCGAACCATGTGGAAGTCTCATGAAATAGACTTAAACGACAAAACTAGACTTCGTATTGTTACTGAAAAAAACCAATAGCATTGTGCACAGAAGTTTACGTTCAGCTGCAGCATTTTCGACCAATAGACCAATGGGGCATAAAAGACAAATAAAAACATACTGAGACATGGCATAAATAAAATTTAATCACAATTTCATTTTGATGCGATCCTTAATCAAACGATAGTCATTAAAGCCAACATAGTAAGCTTAAGTTAAGCCCTTGATATTTGCTTATTAGCACTAATAATCAAATACCGGAAAGAAAATTGAACCTAATCTGAAGTGGCATAATTAATTACTGTCACAAATTAATAGATTAATGAATGTCACCAATTTATAATCACGATTTCGGAACGTTTCCAGACAGCCAATCAATTAAGATAAATGATAAAGATCACGCAAAGTGGAGCGACAACCTTCACGTCATAATGAGAGCAACCAAGGATTATGTAATTGGCATGCGATTTAACAGAATGATGTCCAGTACAAAATACGATTACGCCTAACCCACAAGGCAATGTTTTTGCGAGATGACTCCTGCCCGCCTCCCGCCACTGTAGACGCGGGTATGTGGACGATGAACATAATAATATGAGGATATCTCATGTATGTGGGTATCTCTCTGTCCGTCTGTCTAGTGACGACGGGCCGTGTCGACGGCGCGTTCGTGTTCCACGCGCGTCTCAAAGAGGTGTCAGCAAAGCAGAGAGGCCTGCCAGGGTCACTGCCTGCCGGGATTGCGATAGAGAGATACCGCAGAGAGAGACACTCGAACAAAACAGACAAAATAAGGAACATGGATGGGTTTAGTCAGTAAAAGTCTGATACTCCCTTCTGCTCGCGTTATCTGATGATTTACCAACCAAAAAAAGGCAACATCTTTTACCTATAGTCCGTTGTCCTCATCTCTGTCCTTAGGACAAGATTGATCTTCTTAAGTATTTTGTCGTAAAGGCCCTGAGATATTTTAAATAAATAAATAAAAGTTCAGCTATGTCTTTGACTATGTCTTCAGGCAACAAGGTGAGATTATTGATATCAACCGCAAAAATCCAGGCTGATACTATTCATAAAAAAATACCGGCCAACTGCGTTGTATTCCGTACCAGCTCGCGACATTAACATACATAATATTTTGAATGCGTAGGCTTAGAGAGTTTTACAGGTCCAAGGGTCCACAGACTAGAGTATGTGGTCTTAATTTGAAACCGATACCTCTACGCATTTCCGAAATAAAGAGTTTTGATAGACATACAGACGGGCGTGACGGAAGAGATCCTTTTGAGGTACGCAACCCTAAAACACTGATGGTAAAATCTTATAACTTTGCCTGAATTGAAATTATACCAGGATATCATAATCAGCAGATTTTATAACGATAAAAAGAAATCATTATGACTTACCAAATAACGCTGGTCAACGAAGAAGGATTGCTTTCGTATTCACATTTCAGAAGTAATTTTGCTCCTTCTACTACCGTTATGTTCTTTGGTTCCACTCGAACAATTGGTGGATCTGAAAATTATGTAATCGAGTATTTTAGAAATAACCTACATATTTTCTACTACCATGAAAGGCATGGTCAATAAAAAAATATGGCGGATGATAATGTACTGAAATATCGGTCGTTGTCTACAGTCGGTCCATAATCTGTAGATATTTTATACTTTAAATTTAGAAGCACATTAAATAGTTGATTGAAAAAAGTATTCTTCCGCACCGTTGCAAGTAATCATGTCGAACCTTTAGATAAAATTCTGTGGTCAAAAAATAGAATATCATCTAAATACGTACACCAAATCTCGAGTTCCATCGTAGCATGCATCGGTTGATCCTTGGTTTGAATGGTCACTTCATTAGATGCTTCGCAGTGGAATTTCTGTCCGTTTTCAAAGCGAGTCGCCTCAAAGGTGAAGTTCGAGTTGGTTTCATATGTGGTGTCATCCTGTCAATGAATAGGGACTTGATAAAACCCCGGGACTATAACCAAACGTCAAAATGTACAAATCTGTTTTGAGTGAATAGCGTCTTGTCGTAGGCTGCAAGATGCTTGCAACGGAAATGATCTGAAGTGGTCTCTTTGAAACGTTCAGCTTAAAAAATCTTCTGTGAAGTTAACACCAATAACATTTAATAGGAGACTACAGTCTAAAGATCAAATCATCAATAAATAATACGAGTAGTTACGATCAAATAAAGTAGCGGTTAATCATCCAGTACTTAATTATAACTGACTTAAGGTAAAGACCTCTTGTTTATCTCAAAACTAATGAGATGGATAGAATAATAAATCTATTATGAATATTAAACTTACCAGTTTTAGTATTCATAATTATATCGCACACTAAAAGTCTTAAAGTAATATTACCTATAAACAGAAGCTTATGGTAATCTCCATGAATATAGTTACTTTACTTATGGATCATAAAAGAGGTATAACATAATTACTGTAGGAGTAAAAGGCAGTAAAATTTTAAATTCACCTCACCCCGGCGACAATCTCAAACTGACGGGGCGTCTTTGTGTAAAGTTTAGTTTGGATATAAAGTGGCTTGAAGTGGCTTAGCGCGTGGTTGGGAGAAAAAAATTGCTTGTGCTTTCAAGTTCGCTCATAATGCTGGTTAGGGGAAGTTTAAGGGATAAAAAGCAAAAGAGCTAAAGGAGAGAATGCGCTGGGACAGTCTGCGACATTATAATAACTTCTCCTCAAGTGTTCACAATATTTCCTTAGAAGTAATTATGGTATTATGGAGGTTTGACCTTCTGTCTGTCAGAGGAAATATGCGACTATCAAAACGGGGGCAGTACGTATTGGTGGATGTCAACAACGCCATGTCTTAGGAGTTTTAGACATGAGTTAAATTAATCAATAGCCTTTTATCTTCAATGTGGAACGTTACCACGATTTACAATCAAGACTGCTTATAGGTTGTACCTTCACTGTTTATGGTTCAAGACTACCCAATATAGCAATACATCCCATCACTAAATATGTATTTTTATCTAATGTCACCCGCACCATGCCACAGCGAAAAGTATAGTTCTAAAATATGTTGGCTGGTTTGTTCAGAAAATTTTTATTTACCATTTGCACCGACAGCGGTTGTGAATTAGTTTTCTTTGCTTCATAACATTCACGTAATATGTATGTCATTGTTCTAAGAGATTTAGTTCCCAGCATTGATAACACTATCAATTATGTTACTGGATTAAAGTGATTGATTATGAGGCGATGATTTATTGTAATTACAAGGACAGTTGTTAATACAGATTATTTTGTTGACCATTTATCAGATATTGGTCATTCAAAATTACGTATCGTAACAGAATAATGTAGTTCACTTTTGATATACATATCATACTGTTTGTTTTATACAGAACCATTTAAAATTCTACATGCAATCGACTATTATCTCAAAAAAGAATTTATGAAAATGACAAAAACTTATTTTTTAAGTCTATAAGAGGAATAAGGGAATAAAACCATTAAATAAACGTTTGCATTTGTTTGCAAAGCTTTTTTGTGTGCATGCAAAAACACAAATAAACTTTCGTACAAAAGCTTGATTATAAGGCAAAAATCAGACAGGCCCAGTGTGGTTTACTACCATCATAGTTACCACGTTAAATTTGACTAGGATACAAAACAACAGCATGTGAAGCCCACTCTGTTCTTTCCAGCACATTATATTCCAGCATTAACTTTGAAAATCCCAAACGTCTCCTCTATGAAAACTAACTCCTCGAGTTATCCTGTTTTACATTTGCAATTTAAATGCTTATTAATTAAATATGCATGGAAAATAACAGGCCTCAGGGTTTTAGCGACGGTAATCGTCGTGTGTGTCTTTTGTTGTTAACTCATTTTGTTCAAGACTTTCTTTTAGTTGTGTTGTTAATTGTTGTAATGCATTATCCGTTGTTAAACGAGTGTGCGTTCTTTTTGTTAGTTATTTTGATTCAGAAATACAAGAAATAATCTTTATGTAGAAGTAAGAGGGTAACTATTATTATATTTCTTGAAAAATTAACATTTTCTTCTATAGCAGTTTCTAAGTTATCTTTCAAGAACGGAACAAAATCTTAATTCTACTGAATAGAGAACTTATTGAATTGATTTTCAATTCATGCTTCTTTGAATTCAAAAGGTTCTTAATGACTATCTAGTCTCAGCTTCTTTATCTCTACATTAGCATGACTATAGGACTTAAGTCTAGAAGCTAGATTTCTAAAATGTAAAGAAAACTTATTTTTAATTTTGAACTTACCATTCGATCCGCCCGGTTCTGTATTTCCCGACATGAAACAAAAAGACAATGTAACTTTTAGTATGGGTTGATTAAAAAAACAGTCGAGAGGTCCTAGATACGATTCCTGTGATCTGTGGTCAGAAATTTCTGAGTAGCAGTCATGGCGTCTGGATTTGAGCCCGGTTGATGGCTACAGGCTCGCCCCTTATGACATAGGACTTAAACATGTCTGGCAAAATGCGGAGGTACACTTCTGCCTAAGCCTTCAGGGATTACAATGTAACTAGCTGCGCCCCGCGGTTTCACTCGCGTGGTGATAGAATATACAAAATATCTTTATGAATTGTAGCCTATGTGTTATTCTGATGTGTAAGCGATATCATTGTAAACTTTCATTAAAATCCATTCAGTAGTTTTTGCGTGAAAGAGTAACAAACATCGATACATCCTCACAAACATTTGCATTTATAATATTAATTTAGTAGGAAGTAGGATCGGATAGTAGAATATAATAGGATGTCATAACTGAGCAAAAGCTAGTTGGTAATAAAAAAAAACGTTGTGCGGTAGATCATAATTAAAAGACAACACAGCCATAATCGAAGAAAAAAATAACATTATTTTGGACTTAATTAATACATACATAATTATAAATACAGAATAAAAGAGCAAGGAGACACAAAGTTAATGATGTAAAATTCTTTCAGAAACAATACGACTTTTCAAACACTAAAATATTTTAAGAATTCTAATCTCAAATTCCTAGCAAGTGTTCTCGCAGTCTCTTTTGATGTTTAACTAAAAATATTCTTTTAATTAATTCAATGTGATCAAATAAAATAGAAAAGTTCCAAGTAATGAAAACAGCTTTGAAGCGGATTCTTTTCAACGCGCGTTCACTTTATGTGATGAAAATTCTATAACAAACCACATTAGAGTTACAAATATTTTATGAAAATAACAGTAGTAGTAGTAGTTTAATCTACGTAGGCGAGATTCTCTAAGAGAACAGTTTAAGGAAATTAACATCATGACAGAATCTTGTATATATCTGTAAAAACATCATGTACGTCAGAAAAAAAATGCATCTATTTGGTAAACGAGGTGATAGACACAAGTATAATACTAGAAATAGGGACGAATTGGTTCAGCCGGGTTTCAGGTTAGCTAAAGTAGACCCATCTTTCATGGGGTACTGTTTAAAATGCTACAATAAAATACCTCCCCACATTATTCAACTGAATGAGACGAAATTTTAATCTTGTATTAAACGCACACTATGTAGGCAAGCATATTATAAGTTGGGGAATTATATTGATGAAAAAAATGCTTGGCTCAATGCTGGTCCTGCTCTACAATCACAATGCGGATTAGTATTCCAAGTTATAGTGGAAGCTGCAGAAGATTGTAAGACTATCTTTGCATTGTATAGACTCAATTTCCTAGTTTTGTATATCTGAAAGCCCATGTGTGAGTACCATGTACCATTATTGACTTGACGAAGCTTTGGTGGTTGACAGAATGTCATGCTCACTTAAATGTCTCGCTGATGGTGGCGGGTGTGTCGGGTCATTTAGTTCCCTTCAAAATGGTTGAGCTGAATGGGGCTGATCCATACGTCATGTTCGTGAACGGGCGCTGTCAGTAGGGACTGGTCATTTTTTAGCTACCACGGTTCATTTTTAGTTTATTTAGATTTTAAATTAAACTTTGTTTTTTATTTACTCTGGACGCTCTTACTGTGCACGTCTTTCTACATCGTTCTCAAATATTTGTAAAATCTCAACATAAATGATGTAAATACGATTTTGTAATAATATTATAATTTTGTGTCCATAGAGTTTCTTGCCCATTCTTCTCCATAGAGATCAACTCTTTGGAATGGGCAACTACAGTACTTTCACAAGTTATTATGCCTTGTGACCGGGACTTGACATTCAAAAGTGCCTGTAATGGTCTAATTAAAATAAATGGTATGATTTGATTTGATTTGAAAAAACAGACACATTTAATCTCTCTCTAATTTTTAAGAAATTTACTTTGGTAATGTAGTAGTTTAGCAATATAATAAAGGTCAGCACTCCAAGGACGACACGGCGACGACGACGACTTTTGACGACACGGTTGGTGCAGTGGCTGAGCGATCGACTGCTGAGCTGCGTGTCGCAGGTTCGATTCCCGCACGGAACAAATATTTGTATGACCTGCAGATAGTTGTTTCGGGTCTGGCTCTTTGTGTATGTGAGTTTAAATGTTTGTAAACGCACCCACGATACAGGAGAAATTCCTAGTGTAGGGCACGTTTTATTAAAAAAAAAAAATAATATAGACACTTTTTGGCGACTCCGTAATCCTTACACAATCCTTACTAATATTATAAAAGTGAAAGAGAGTTTGTTTATTTGTTACGTCTTCATGCCTGCTTCATGCCATTAATATTTACAAAAAAGTGAGAAATGAGGGAGAAAGAAGGAAGAAAAGGGAAAACTGAGCTTTGCTATTACAATAAATAAGGCGCAAGGGCAAAAACTACAGGTAGCAGGTACCCGCACATCAGGAAATGATTAGAGCAGGAATATGATAAAAAAAAATGATTGTGTCATATTCTTTTTTCTATGTATTAAAAGTAAAATATGAGGTGGCATATTCAACTTACGTGCTGAGTAATAATTATAGCAAACGCGATTAACGTAAATATTTATTTAACGCAGTAATAAATATTCATATTTCGGGTATCAAATTTCTGTGCTGAAAATTTTAAAACATTTCATAAAGCTGTGTAACTTATATAAACAAGGCTTAACTTTTTAAAACCGCATCACAAAAAGACTTAAAATGTTCATCTCCCAAAAAAAAAACATACGCCAATTATGAAAAAAAAGCTTTTGTAGCACATAAAAAAGTTATTAAACGACTTAATTACATGTTCAAAAAGTCACAAGCTCAATCATAAAGATAAAACGTCAGTTGCAGCAGTTTTGGCAAAAGTAACGTAATGTCACATGGAACGAACGCGCCTCCGCGAACGATAAATGGTGTACGCGAAAAAGGCGGGAAGCGGCCATGTTCGATTCTTTTTTTTTCTTTTTTTCGTATTCGTTGCATTAAGAAAGTGGGGGCGCTTCAATTTTTGCCGCCGAAAAGTCATAAGCCAGCCTTCTCTGTATATTTTAAGTAGTTTAGGCATTCAGTCTGTCGTTTGTAACTTTAGAACAATTTTATGGTAATGGAAAAATACTCCTAGCTGTGTTGTCAGCAACAATATCTTTGCCATTTAATACAAATACTACAGAAGTTTTAATCGTTATGTCATGCAGCAATGTGTCACTTATGATTCGATTAAGTACATAATTTAGATGTTACTGCCTCGTTCGTGTAGAGGTCACAAGAAAGTTTAATTTTTTTTAATGTTATTTTATAAAGTACTAGGTTTTGCCCGCGGCTTCGCTCGCGTTAAATTCGGTATAACACACACCTACAGTTTTTGCCTTTTCCCTTTTCTCCCGTTCTCCCTCATTTCCCAGTTTTAAATTATAAATAAAATAACACTAAAAATTCATAAATTATACCACAAATAAATAAAGCAACTACAAATAATCAATAAACTAATATTTTAATAAATATTGAAATTATAGAATTTAAAATCTTATTATAATACAAAAAAAGAAACATTTAAAAATACACACCACCACAGTAACACCTACACATACAAATAAGCAGAATTATAATAAAAATAAAGATGTAAATATAAAAGAAAACACATTTCTATAAATAATTGTAAAAAATAGCAACTATATTATAAAACAGAGCTTCCTCTCCTCTACCCTTTTGCTGTGCCCTACAGGGTCCATAATGATCTCATTATTATAAACTAACACCTAAGTCCACATTATGGTAAAGCAATAAAGATATTGAGTATTGAGTTTTATTTTTTAAATTAGCCTATATCCGTCTTTAATAATATTAGTAAGGATTTTAAAATGTAAACTAATAAGTGTGAAAAATGAATAAAGAAGGATATTTTAACTAGATACGGGGAAAATTCTGTCAAAAAGATGTATGTATTTTCTTCATATAAACAAAGATAGCAATATTATTTTACATGCTTGTACCACGCGATCTTTTACTAAGAAATTGTCACCCTATCTCTTCCTTCGGGAGTCGTAAGCGGGGACCGAAAGATTATATCTCTTGGATGGGTACTATCAACAAAATAATACGTATAGCTGGCAACAGTATTTAGTTTTATAGAACGTTGCTGAAGAATGTTAAAGTAAACTTCTTAAATGTTTGGTGAGCCTAAGTTCAAGCTACTGTTTGTTACTTGGAGTAGTTTTCAAAGTCTTGGATTTCTAGGAAAGTTTACTTAATTTTATTAACTTGATTATTTTGTATCAAAGTGGCTGTATTTTTTGTTTCTTTTTAAAGTGAAACTTTTATTACATCGTCTCAAACTTTTTCATCTGTGTGTTGCATGTCGCGTGACGGTCGGCCGCGGAGTAGGGACGTCTAAATGTCTATAATGTGAAAAAAAGTTTCACTTTTACCGTGGTTTCATAAAACCACACAATCCTTTTTCTTAAATAATTGTCTAAGATAGAAAACTAGCCTTAACCATTACGCCTATGATCCTTGTAGGGTAAGGCTGATGAGTACCTAAGAAAGTAACCCTCGTTTCGCCATTTATGTTGTGTCATGTAATAGGGGCGTGCCTATTACCATCCACCAGGCATAAATCCTCCGACGCTGCAACAAAGAATATCCTGAAGGAAAAACTCAATAACACTTTGCCCCAACATGGAATCGAATCCAGGATCTGCTTGAGACCGCCAGCGCTAACATAAGTTGATGAAGGCTTGGAATTGAAATAAATGAATTTGAATTTTAAAACTGGCAGGATATGAGGCGACCTATCTGTCAATACTTTTGTTACGATCGTTTAAACTCCAGTTTAAGCTTAAAATTATCCGGGGCGGGGGGTTGTTCGAAAGAGATACGGCAGCCCCGGAACATGAAGGGTAAAAGAAGGAACATGGGTGTGGTTTAGTCAGTTAAAGCGCTGTACAAAGCAAACACTTCGTAAAACGTCTAGTTTTTCGTCGCAAAGTTAGCCGTATCTGTACATGCCACTAGCCAAAAAAAAATACCGTGTCAAATACATAAAGTAAAGAGTTAAACAAAATAAGTTTACAAAAGTGGTCTAGTACTACGAAAAATAGAATGTTTAAAAAGACCAAGAAAAATTTTTCGTCTCGAAATTCTCAATTTTTTCAGCGACAACCATCATATTTTTTATATCTATAACAAGGAAAATTCTATAGACTAAGAGATATCTAAAATTTTTCGAACACGGAGCTGTATTTTTTTTATATTCAATAAAAACTGCAAAATGACCTACATTTTGGCGGACATGATATTCAAATAAAATCAAACACCGAAATATTTTCGACCTTATTTCTATTCTTTCGATGCAATACTGTCGTGTACTTGTGTCAGACCATGCCTAGTGTGCAGCTAGCGTCACTTCCGCGAATACCTAAAGATTAGCTTATTGCCGCGCCTTAAGAACTGACACTCCCCCCCAGAGCGCAAGAAGTTACTCTTTTCTTTTTTTTTTGTTGATTTTCCATTCGCAAATAAAAGCTTTATAAAGATTACAGATATAGAGATACACAAAGTTACGTGAGTGATTCTAGATCAGTACTTTCGCTGGTCTCTATACCCAGATTTATAAGGATTAACTAAACAAGTACTTAAAACTGATTTCATACTAAAATTTTACCTTACAACCGCCTTACTTGTAGTTAAGGGCGTGTGCTAGCAGCGTAGCAGTCTAATGAGCTTAAAAGGCCCTCTTAAAAAGTCTACGAAAAAATTTCTACATATTACGTACCTGCAGTCAAACATACTTTTTTCTTATTTTACTAAAAGTCCACTCAATACGAAAATGTTACCGCTAGCTAATTTTAATGTAAATTTTCGAGTTTTTTTAATTACTTTCTTTTTTATTTCTTCTTATTGTACATTTGTGTGATTTTCAACGAGTTTTACAAAAAGGAATTTATAAGCGTAGATTATACTTTTCGTCTTTTTTTTTCGCGAAATTTTTCGTTTTAAGCCTTTAATTGGTTGGAATATTCACTTTGAGGGTTTTGCTAGTCTAGTGATGGGGTGCAACGGTGGAATTTTGTCGATGATCGTATTTAACCTCGCAAGGACCGCCATTATTTACGTCAACTATCCGTCAAGCACCGCCGGGCGGGCTCTTATCGTAAGCGTAATCGTATTTTAAGACTTATCTTTACTACAAATACAGTTTTAAATCGGTCGGGGTTTGGTGGCACAAATTTATGCCAGCTTGGCTTAACGGTAATACTTTTTTACTGGCACGTTTTTGTGCCGCTGGGGCTCTAGAGGTTAAAGTCGTGAAAACAGTCGTAGTCCCAGAGGTAATGGCCTCGAGAGTACGTAAGAGAAGAGTTTGTTGAAGAGGTTGTAGGTTCGAATTCAAGAAGGAATTATACTTTGTGTACTTCTATCACTTCGATCTTAATACGTCAAAGGAAAACATCGTGACAAAGTAAAAAAAAACTCCAACATATTATACACGGTGTAACATACTAAACGCAAAAGCTCTTGGTGTCTCGAACCTTGAAACAGACCAATTATTGTTCTATGAGATATTGTAATTCGGCAAAAAAATTACTTTAAATAGGAATTGACGCAATCAGCTGATCTACATGTAGGTACTGGAAAATGAAACAGTAAAGTGATTGCAAAAGTCATAGCAGAAAACTGGTTAAATTTCACAAAGCTCTAAAAGGACATTGTAATGAAACTATTCAGAAAAGTCAGGTGAGTAGTAACCGCATCAGACGTAGGTACGTGTATGACCAGATGTATGAATATGGACGAGGCAAAATGAGTTTGTATGGTTATGGCGTAGCAAGAGGCGTTCTGTAGTTAATGCCTACCCCCATCCTGCCAGGGTTGCGGGTTGTTCGAAAGAGTTACCGCGGCCCCGGAATGTAAAGGGCAATAGAAGGAACATGGGTGGTTTTTAGTCAGTACAAGTCTGACACTCCGCCCGTCTTCCACCCAGAGCAGGGGAAGTTATATGATGAATTGCCACCCAAAAAAAAAGGCGTTCTGTAGTCACTGCCTACCCCCATGGGGAATGAGTTAAATCCTCTATGTTTGTGTATATTTTAGCAACCTACATTTAGATACCATGTTCGGAATACAATATTAATAAGACCAGTAATTGTCACAAGCGTAAAAAATTAGATCTTCAATCTACGTCCCAGAAAAGTGTCACAGAATTTCACCGTTATGAATATTTTTTGTCACGCAAGCAATATTCACGATACAAGAAAAATCCTAGGCTCAGTACATGTCAGGAATTTATAATACATCATAATGTACTAGATTGCTTTATATAAGAAATTTTGTCAGACATTTCAGCTTACTTGTGACTCTGTAAACGTAAACACAATTTTTCAGCGTCGCCGATAAATATTTCATGTTGGTGTTTGACGGGCCAGGAGAATGATAAGATGCTGTAAAAACTATCAAGACATTTTGTACCTAGTTTTTTTTTGGCAAAAAGCTGAGATAACAATCCTGAAAATATTATAAATGCGAAACTTTGTGAGGAAGTATGGATGTCTGTTAGTCTATCACGCAAAAACTACTAAATGTATTTGAATAAAATTTGGCACACATACTTTTTGGTCTCGGTAGTAAAATCCCGTGGGACAATTATCATACTCCATGCTGGCGAAACTGCGGGCATAAGCTGGTTATACAATATTTTGAAAAAACAATTCACTATTTTGCCTCGTCTGTCTAATGGTAACTTGAGCTACTGCCAAGCCAAGGTGTCCGTCATTAATCCGTAAAATGTGAAGTTATGTTAAAAATTCGATGAAAATATTTAACAGCCTGCACTGGACCTGCATGTTGGGTTACAGCCCACGTCCATTCACAGATGTGTCCCAGCAGTGGGTTTCGAATATTTTAAGATGATTACGCCACCATCATCATTCTCCTGCCCTTAGCCCAATTTATTTGGGGTCTGCACATCATGTCTTTTCTTCGATACTTCTCTATTACTCCATGTCTTCCATCCATTATTTTGATAAAAATAACAGAAAATCAATACCAAGAATGCATTTGTCAAACAAAGCTATGTTAAAACAAATTTTACAGTTGCAAGTTTGTATATTTTGATTAATCTTTCGATAAAACTGCAGTAGGTGTCCCATCACTACGTTATAATCGGATTATCGTAGTTAGACTGAACATAAAAGACTTTTTACATCGCGTCGCGATTGTTTTAGCTCCACTGTTTACATTGAGAATGTTTAACATGACCCTTAATAGGATTTTAATATTTGAAGAATAACATTTTGCGAAAGCTTAAATTTTGCTAAGTTTGCTAATTACAAAAAGATAACTGAAGATAATTAAATCTGGGCTTAGAGAAAGCATTACCTCTCCTTTATACTCTGATATTTGGTATACTAAATTAAAGGTACGTTATATTTTTAAATGCATTTGTGTTAACATACATTCATTGTTTTTTATTTTATTAGTATGTATGTTTTTCTTCGTTGATATATGTAGTTATGTTTATTTAAGTTACTGCTCAATGTATTATTTTTAGACACTGTGTCTACGTGTCTTATCAATCTGTCCTATCACAGGTCTGCTGGAAGAGATTTCTTAGTGAAATAAGCAGTACCTTTGTGCTTTATTGTCTGTTTGTATTTTTTTCCGTTATACAAATGTGGTTTTGTGTGTACATAAATAAATAAGCTTTCTTTACAAGTTACGTGTGAGCATTTAAACTATGTTTACATTTAATAGTTACATTTCCCAACCTTTATACAATTACTAAACTTATGTCACCGATTTGTTAACTACATATTTAATTAATTTTAATTGATGTCATTTTAATTAATCTCATTTTGCATTGACGGGCCTGTTGGTCTAGTGGTTAGTGGCCCTGACTGCTGAGCCGGAGGTCGTGGGTTCGATTCCCACCCAGGACAAACTTTGTGTGATGAGCATGATTGTTTGTTCTGTGTCTGGGTGTGATTTATCTATAATATGTATGTATTTATAAATTATATAAGTATGTATATCAGTTGTCTGGTTACCATAACACAAGCTCTGCTTAGCTTGGGATCAGATAGCCGTGTGTGAGTTGTCCCAAGATATTTATTTATTTCTTATGGTAGAACCATTTGAAACATGTAAATTCTATAACAGTGTTTTCTGCAAAATAAATAATTGAATTTAACTGATTTCAAGTTGTGTAATGCTAAGACCGGTCCTATATGTTACCTAGAAACCCTTTTCTGGTGTTCTGGTGTCCTGGTCTGTCCCACTCACAAAAATTTTCCTTATAAATTTCTCGATAAAGCGTCTCATCTTGCCAATTAACGATAAAGCCACCCAAGGCTTCCCGCCATCCTGCAGGGGTTGCGGGTTATTCGAAAGAGATACCGCGGCCCCGAAACATAAAGTGCAAATGAAGAAACATGGGTGAGATTTTGTCAGTAAAAGTCTGACACTCCCGCTCCGCCCAGAGCGGGGGAAGTTATTTGATGATTTCCCATCCTTAAAAAAGGCTTCCCGCCAGCTTCTCCGCGATCTCGTCTGTCTCAGGGCTCCAGTATTGCAATATGCAAGCCTACAGTTTTACTGGTATCGGACAAACAGAGCCTGTCCCAGTAACATCTTATTTTTGCGGCTTGTTGAGTTATTTTATCGATAATTTAAGTTCTGTTGCGCAGTGTGGTGTCCGATCAATCTGTAACTTTAATGCTAAGTATGCTGCGCTCCATTTTCCGTTGGCAAGCTTTGAGTTTGGACTTCAAAAGTAACTACGACGACTTCGTCCACGTCGTATAAGTTACTTTGGGCTAACGCTAACTTTAAACCGCGTGATGATCGAAAAAAAAATCTTTTTCTCCCCTTTTCTTCCCTCTTTCTCCCTTTTATGACATTTTTTTAAAAAGCCTATGTCCGTCTCCAAAGTCCCAAATATCTCTGTACCGAAATTCATCAAAATCGGTTTGGCCATTTAGACGTGAAGACGTAACAAACAAACTCACTTCCACTTTTATAATATTAGTATCTAAGGATTAACAACAAGTTCATGACAAGTGTTGCCATGGAAAACCGCTTACCACCAAAACACTTACCATATTCGCAAACCTATTACACAAAACACAACCTTTTTAAAAGGGTATAGATATTGTTGTTAATTTCAAAGCAAACAATGTTCTATATTCTTTATAAACGTTTGGAAAAGGGATGTACCCTAGGGTGCCACGTTTTATTATAAATGCGTGCTTTTCATACACAGATGACTATACAAAGGCTTTTGATAATAAATGCCTTTTAATGTACGTTGATATTTTATGTAATGAGACGAAAAGAGAGCTACTTTTTGTGTTAAAAAATACACAATTTACTTTTGTCTGTACTGTGTAAGCTTCTTAAGGTACAGCGATGGAGTGAGTATTAAATTGACTTCTCTCGTACTCATTGTTTGTTTAGCTTTATCACGACTGTATTGGGATCGGCTCGCAGTCTAACTAGGTGCAACTGAATACCAGTTTTTACATTAAATCAAAATAAAAAAATGCTTATTTATAAGAATATGGTACAATTGATTTTACAATATTAGTGCTAGCATATCCTGCCATAATATGGCTTACAAATATTTCATTAACTATTAGTAATCCTTTTTAAACTATTACTAGCTTTTGCCCGCGACTTCGTTCGCGTGGAATAGTGACTACCGGCAGATTTTTGGTTTTACCCACATAGTTCAAAAATTAAATGTGGAAGATATTCAAGGGAACTCTTCAAAAATTAACATAATGAGCTCTGCGTTTGAATTTAAGAGATGTATACTCACTTAGGGCATTAAAGCCGTTATTGCCGATCGAAAAAGGCGAAAATGTTATTTTTCCCTTATTTTCCCACCATCAAAAGGGAAAAAAGACTGTTTCTCCCTTGACAAATTTTCTTACACCAAGAAATTTTTGTATACCACGTTTTTAGTTTTGCCATCCTTTGCAAAAATATATAGGTTTTGTGGTTTCGACACTCTTGAGCACGCAACGTAGAGTTGTCCATGGGAGAAACAGTCTTTTTCAAGATGTAGGTACCCCCGCAACTTTTAGCGTTTGCCCTTGGGCTTTATTTATGGTCATTGCAAACGCAGTTTTCAACGGAAACTGAACTCTTTTGAATTGGAATGGCAAATCAATTGGAATGATGGGAATGCGGGGAATAATTACAGTTTCGCCTTTTGCCATTCCAGTCATAATAACGGCTTTAATGACATTCCGTCCTAAATAGGTTATTTGGAACCGTGTGCCGTTACATTGCCTTGGTGGATCTAGGTTTCTCATAAGCATCACAGGAACACCAACTTTCAGCCTCAACTTGTGAGAAGGCACTCCTGATAACTCTAAGGAGTTGAGAAACTCTGTTGGGTAAGATGTCACTTGCTCAGTATCCACGACGTTATCTATTGATAGATGCTCGATGACATCTCCCTCTACGTCAGACATAATTTGGTCATTTATCCGGCCTACTATTTCATTTGTTGGCGCCAATATCGCCCTTTCGCATAACCATTCCTGATTTTCGACAAGGTACGAACTTATAACAATTTAAAATAAATTATATTAGAATCTATCCTCTGTAATAACCAAGCTTAAAACTAAATAATTTAAAAGAAACGACTTAAATCTAATTAATTAAAAAATTAAAATGAACTTAGACTTACAATTTTATTAAACTAACTGCAGTAACTACAAATAATCGAGATTAAACTAAACATACATTAAACATCAACCAGTGCGACTCAACAAATAAACCTTTTAATCAACATACACAACGGAACCAATTTGGAATTTACGAAACAGGACCAATCCACATATAAACTATTATATTGACCGACAAATCAAGATCAATTTTTCCACGACAGTACCGAAGCGCTCGGCAGATACCCAACCAAATGCAAATGCGTGTTAACGAAACCATAGCGCGATCTATTTCGATCCCAACGCCATCTATCGAGCATAGTGACAACTCGGATTATTTATCTATACTCCGTTCGGGCATTTTCTTTGTACTAAAAGTTTAATTATATTTTTTTAATACCTTTTTACTTTTTATTTACTTTTTTCCGATGAATTAAAACAATAACATGAACCGAACTCGTGAAACGATCGACACAATTGCGCGATCTATAGTACTAATAGAATTATTTATACTCCGTGAGAGCATTTATCATCATCTAAAAGTTGTATTATATTATATTTTTCATACCTTTTTACTATTTATTTAAATTTTTCGATGAATTTTCCGATGAATTAAAACAATAACATGAACCGAAAACGTGTAATGACACCATTGCGCGATCAACGCTATCTACTAACACAGAATTTATGTATAAAAGTGTATATGCAATGGCACCCAGACTGTACAATAAGCTGCCAAAACAAATTAAGGAGTGCAAAAGCCATGAATTTAAAAACCGACTATCACTATTATTGATTGACAAAGTGTATTATTCGGTTAGCGAATTTCTTAATGACAAACTTTAAGAATGTTGACATATTATTTATTTATTCTTGCTTTAATTCTAACGTTTTGTGCATGTATTTTTAATATTGACATCTAGCTGACATTTTATATAATATAATGTAATCATTGTTATTGTGTTAATTACTTTATATGATTTAATTTAATATTTTTGTAAAAAATTGTATGCCTAACGGCGGAACATAGATAGTTTCTGACTTCCTTTTTACCATCTATTTTTTACTTCACAAAATAAATGAATTTGAATCTATCTACGGAGCATAGGAACAGTTCGACATATTTTATAATACTGAATTGATGCCGACGTTTGACCAATAGATGGCGCTGTATGTTCGGAATAAATTTTATTTTTTATGTAAATTTTTTGTAATTATAACTATCCTATGTCCTTTCTCAAGTTCCAAACTATGTCTGTACCAAATTTCACACAAATCGGTTCAGTAGTTTAGGCGTGAAGAAAAGACAGACAGACAGACAGACAGAAAGACAGACAGACAGAGTTACTTTCGCATTTATAATATTAGTTTGGATAAAAGTGGAATTGAGTTTGTTACGTCTTCACGTCTGAATGGCCAAACCGATTTTGATGAATTTTGGAAGAGAGATAGTTGGGACCCTGGAGAAATTAGCGTTAGCCCAAAGTATCTATGCCACGCGGACGAAGTCGCGGGTGGAAGCTAGTCATGAATAAGTGAATTAAATGTATTTGTTGTAAAAAATATTGGAATTGTATTGTAGTTATAATATTGATTAATACTGAATATGTTTTCTTAGATTGGCCGGACGGGCAGTAAGCCACCCATTGCTCAACGCCCACAGACCTGCATCTACGGTGGCCGGTGGGAGCCGTCTCGCGGTGCCCGACTCCCAGAGCGTCTCCGGTTGCTGGGTTGGTTTCAGGACAAAAAAAATGAAAATGATCCTGACATACACTCCTCATCTAAATTTCCACATTCATACATCTCCATCCAATCAATCAATCCATGTAAAAACAATTCACTAGCAGCCACTAAATGCCGTGAAACGAATACGTATACTTTAAGTCCATGTGAGCCAGAACAAGGGAATTAAAACAATTAATTATGTATAGCGCAGGTGTTCACGAGCTTATGTACGTATTACAAATACGTGTAGTTGAGTTTCATAGCGTTTTTTCACATTGTTAAGTGGCTGGAGGGTTTTTAGTTTTATTTGTAATTAGCTTATGCCAGCGGCTTCGCTCGCGTTAATTTCGGGGTAACACAGTTCCCCTTCCCTGATTTGCAGGTACCTGCTACCTGTAGTTTTTGCCCTTGCGCCTTATTTATTGTAATAGCAATGTTAAGTTTTCCTTTTTTTCCCCTCTTTCTCCCTCATATCTCAATCGTTTTTTTTTAAATAGCCTATGTCCGTCTCCAGGGTCCTAACTATCTCTGTAGCAAAATTCATCAAAATCGGTTTAGCCATTTAGGTGTGAAGACGTAACAAACTCACTTTCGCTTTTATAATGTTAGTAAGGATATTATTGTGGTAGCATAAACGGATCATTGAAGGGATTCAGAATCACAGCAATGTGAGGGTTTCTGAGTTTGTTGCTATTTCATTCTCTTGTTTTATATATTTAATATCACGCCTGTAATTCTCAAGGGTAGGCAGGGGTGTATCTAAAGAGATACCAAAAAACCCACCTGTGTTCAATTTGGCAATAGAAGGAACACAAGTGGGTTTTGATTTCACATCCGCAAAAAATAAAAATCCAGGGCTGCGAGATAGTTTTGAAAGAGATACCGCCAGGACATAGGAACAGGAGTGTTTGTGAGCAACATCATATTTATACTCCAATACAGAATCATCTAAGAATCTTAAATACTTGGAAAAGTACATTTAAAATTGAAAAAGTCATATCGGTACCTGCCCATATTTGTACCCACAACCTTATGCCTAGGAGGTGAGGATATAATATTATAAAATTCTCGTGCCAATAGTGAGAGAAAGAGAATTTTATACGGGGAGTATGGGCACGAACATAGGCTCGTTCCCATACTCCTCCGAAACGGCTCGACCGATTTGTATGAAACTTTGTATGCATATCGGGTACACCTGAGAATCCGTCAACATCTATTTTTCATACCCTTCTTTAGAAAAAGAGCTGAAAAGCGGGTGAAACCGCTGGGCACAGCTAGTATATGTATATAAAATTCTCATGTCGCGGTGTTTGTACCCAAAATCCTCTGAAATGGCAGGACCGATTTGTGTGAAATTTTGTCTGCATATCGGGTATTTCTGAGAATTGGCCAAAATCTATTTCCCATACCCCTAAGTGATAAGGGCGACTTGAGCAGCGGGTAAAACAATATAAAATTAAAAGCAGGTACCTACGAACACACAGTTCATGTACCTGTATCGTGGTATCGTATCGGTGGCCATAATTTTCCGGAGCGTGTGAAAGAACTCCCGCGGTGACAGAATGAAAAATTGCGGAGTGCGACCTAATTCCCTTCACCATTAGTCCTACACCGATGTCGGGTGTCTAGAAGTGGCTGTACGATCAGTGACGATGTTCCTTGGGTAGAGTACGTTGGTAATTATTATATTTATTTATTCTCCATCTTACGACTATCATTACAGGGTTACGATAGTGTACTCAATAACAATATGTATAATTAAGTTTTGTAACTAATCCTTACTAATATTATAAAAGCGAAAGTGAATTTGTTTTGTTACGTCTTCACGCCTAAATGGCCAAACCGATTTTTATGAATTTTGGTTCAGAGATAGTTGGGACCCTGGAGACGGACATAGCATATTTTAAAAAAAATTGTGAGAAAAGGGGGAGAAAGAGGAATTAAAAGGGAAAACTTAGCATTGCTATCACGATAAATAAGGCGCAAGGGCAAAAACTACAGGTAGCAGGTACCTGCAAATCAGGAAAGGGAAACTGTGTTACCCCGAATTTAACGCGAGTGAAGCCGCGAGCAAAATCTAGTAAATAATATAAATAAAACTGAAGCCGCATCTAGCACAAGTCTTCGACGTGCCTTATTCTTGCAAAATTCAATTTTCCTTGGTGGTACGATGTTTTAATTAAGAATGCCGCGATATACGTACGTGTCTGCCTATACCTCGATTGATGTCTCCTAATGCGAGAGGATATGGTGCTTTATTATTAAATTCTGCTGCTTAGAATTTTGTGCGGGGTTAAATGTATGGGGATGAGTAATGAATGAGGTTGAATGAAGGATGGGTGGGCTGTGATTATTAATAGGTAGAGTTTGTTAATGTATTGTCTATGTTGTCGTCTTGTAAGAACAAGCGTGGGTGTTGAGTGTTGGTTCTAATTTATTTTTGCCTTACACCTATCATTACAGTAGTGAGGTATTCTTTAAGAGTGCAGCCTTAGGGTCCGTTCACACAGACCGGCTTGGAGAGCATCGGCACGCAGTTTTCTTTTCACACAGACCGGATCGTATACGCTTGGAGTTAGTCGAGCGAAGCCGCCAACTATTTCACATAGACCGGCTGGAAGCGACCTGAAAGCGGATGCGCTCGCGGCCGGTCGGATGCGCTCGGAGCCAGTCAGATGCGGTCGGAGCCGGTCGGATGCACTTGCAGCCGGTCGGATGCGCTCGGAGCCGGGTGGATACACTACAAAGGCCAGTATTTTGCTATCAAAATGGCGGTCGGCGTGGGGCGGCGCGCACGCAATCGGAGCCGATCAGCTGCGCGAACGAGAAAGAGCACGCGATCGGAACCGATCGGCTGCGCGAGCGTTAAAGAGCATGCAATCGGAGCCAAACGGCTGCACGATCGAGAAAAAGAACGCGATTGGAGCCGGTCACCTCCTCTTAATATTTCAGACCAAGCGCCTTCAAGCATTCTTAATGACAAAAGCAGTGCACATGCAAAAACAAACCTTACTACAAATACTAAAAACTCTGGTTTCAACGTGATAAGAATCTGCTCTCCTCTCCGAGCCGGTCTGTGTGAACGGACCCTTAAGCACAGCGCTGACCCTAGGCGACTCTTTATGAAACTTGACGCTGCGGCAGCGCTAAGCTCGACGTTGTATTTTTGTGAACATAATTCGATAGTGTGGCTTACAACATTTATGAATGACACATGTTTCGTCATCATTACTCTCCTGTCCCTATCTCAAATTATTTTTGGTCGGCGCAGCATGTTTTCTTCTTCCATACAAAGGGACACAGGCGGTGGCTCTGGCAATCCCCTCTGCTTTGCTGACATCTCTTAGAGGCGCACGTGGAACACGAACGCGCCGTCGACACAGCCTGTCGTCATTAGACGGACGGACGGTTAGCTACCCATTGCTTACCGCAGTAACAGTAGGCTGGGTTAGGTTTTATGATGCTGTTTGGAAATGCCCAGGCGTGGACTGTTAGGCTGAACAGATTGTTAGTCTGGTAGTTTGCAGTTAATCCTTACTAATATTAAAAAAGCGAAAGCGAGTTTGTTTGTTTGTTACGTCTTCACGCCTAAATGGCTAAACCGATTTTGATGATTTTGGTACAGAGATAGTTGAGACCCTGGAGATGGACATAGGTTAAAAAAGTGAGAAATGAGAGAGAAAGAGGGAAGAGAAGGGAAAACTTAGCTTTGGTATTAATCAATAAGGCGCATAGGCAAGGGCATAAATTGC
This sequence comes from Ochropleura plecta, assembly GCA_905475445.1. Lineage (NCBI taxonomy): Eukaryota > Metazoa > Arthropoda > Insecta > Lepidoptera > Noctuidae > Ochropleura > Ochropleura plecta. The sequence goes on from FR997748.1 coordinate 13,541,193, forward strand.
AGGTAGCAGGTACCTGCAAATCAGAGGGAAAAAAGGCGCAAGGGGGACTGTGTTACTCCAAATTAAACGCGAGCGAAGCCGCGGGCAAAAGCTAGTCATAACATAACTGGCGAAATGTAAGCACTGTTCGCTTCTGCTCAAACCTTTGACAACTACAGGTCTGACGATAGAAGTTACAGTAACTATATGAAGGAAACATGAACCCTATAGCATTTATAATGACCACAAATAAAAGAGCCTTCCTCACCTTTGTCCCACAAATGACAACATAACTCTTTATAGAACCAACATAATATTTTTGCTAGCGCAATTCTTATCGAGAGCTTGACAAAGTTGCAAAGTTGAAAGAAAAAAGAAAAAAAAAAGTTTAAAAGATACGACGATTCATGGTCCTGGGTCGGAGTCAAATGAGCGTTAAAGTGAAGGGAAACCTCCTTTGTTGTCCGCTGTGCAATGTGATCAAATTAAAAATAGTGATGTGCCTTTTGGGCGTTGTCGATATCGATGTGTTTTTGAGAAGCGAATTTAGCTTTTTATTATTTATTTACTGTGGACGCTCTTACTGTGCACGTTTTTCTACGTCGTTCTCACATATTTGTATAATCTCAACTTGAGTGATGTAAATAGGATTTTGTAATAATATTATAATTTAAAAAAGTATCCATGGAGATTCTTGCCCATTCTTCTCCATAGAGATCAACGCTTTGGAATGGGCAACTACAGTACTTTCACAAGTTATTATGCCTTGTGACTGGGACTATAGCTTCATTATTTAGTTTCTTGACATTCAAAAGTGCCTGTAATGGTCTAATTGAAATAAATGCTTTGAGTTTGAATTAATCGTTTCAAAACTGTGTATTGTATGAGCGCATTTATTTTGTTTCATTTATTATTATAAGTTTATTGCAACTCATCATCTGCCACTGTTTTCCCAATTACTTTGGGATCGCCTTCCAGTCTAACCAGATGCAGCTAAAATGCCTTTTCCCAACCATGTCAAGTCAGATGGGGTTGGTTTCCAGTGTTACCGGATGCAGCTAAATACCAGTGGTTAACATGGAGCGCCTGCCTATCTGACCACCACATCCCAGTTAGTAAGTACAGCGTAATACGACACCCCTTGGTAAGACTGGTTATCAGACTTTCAGACCACTTACTTACTGTAACGACTGTCAAAAATCTACAAATGACAGCCGGGACAGAAAGGCAAGAAGGAAACTCGGCATGTTATGGTATCCCATCTACGTTCCGACTTAAGCAAGCGCTGTTTAACCTTGAAGAATGACTTTTTTAGGTGCTATTTCGCCTATTGTAGTTTGTGTAATAAATGTGTTGTTTTCAATAATAAGAACCCGTAGGGAACGACTTTGGGTCGTGTGTGGGCACAAAAAAAATTATTCAAATAATGTTAAATCATGTTTAATTCTTTTTGTGGTCCAGAAACTTAAACTTTCAGCCTCGTGTCTGCCTAATTATTTTAATGTATTGTCGAAACAAAAAGTAAACGAATAATAACATGAAAGTTGTTGGCAGAACTCAAACAGCTGAAACATTGCTATTTTAAAACGTCTCTTTCGGATAGTAATGAATGGCTAGCGAGCAATGGAGCGCAGCATTTTTAAGCCATCAGATCGCGTTAGAAACACCACCTTATTTTTTTCTGATGGGAAATCACCTAATAACTTCCCCCTCTCTGAGCGGAGCCGGGGGAGTGTTAGACCCTTTACTGACTAAAACCCTGACCGTTCCTTCTTTTGCCGATTATGTGTCGGGGCCGGGGTATTTCTTTCTAACAATCCGTAACTCCGGCAGGCGGTGGCCCTGGCAGGTATCTTTGCTTTGCTGACATCTCTTTGAAGCGCGCGTGGAACACCACCATGGACTAACGCGAGAGATCGCTGCCGCCGATCGCCTCTACCCACTGCGGTGCTCCGCCCAAGCTGGAAGACCACCACGGTCTGAAACACCACCCTTCACTCCATAGCTCAAGTAGCTGATGTTGGAGAAAAAACGGCAAGGCTGAAGTGGGAGTGGGCAGGCCAAACAGGACGCACGTACATCCAGGAGAGATGAGCAAAGACCGTCACCCACTGGATGCCTGAGGAGGGACGGCGCGATAAACGGGGTGCCCGCACCGAGGTCGACTGCATCGAAGGTGGCTTGACGATCTCATCATGTTTGCGCGGCTTACATGGCCAGAGATAACACAGGCTATCCATGGCATCTACAGCATTAGAAATTAACGCACTTTAAGCCGTTGGTCCTGCGCCTGATTTCCCTCCGGTCGTGTCAGATTGCTGTTCCATCGTACTTTGAGAGGCAGAGAATAGAGACTGCACCTGTGCTTGCGCAAATACGACTGTTCTATAATATCTTCTGCGTTGATGGCTTATCTCCGCTAAGATTGGCCCTCGTGGCCGAAAATGGTGGAGGACTAAATACAAGGTACATTATCTTATCTTACTTATAGTAAATGCGAATGTTTGTCAGGATAAATGGATGTATGTTTGTTACTCTTTCACGTCAAAACGGCTGAACGGATCTTGATGAAATTTGGCACAGAGGATGGTCTGAAATAACACATAGGATACTTTTTTATTAGATATCACGCGGGCAAAGCCGCGGGCGCCTGCTAGTAAAAAATAAAATACATTCATTTTTGCTAAAATCGTCCAAAATGTTTCTCATCAAACTACATCGATATTATTGTGTTAAAGTAATATAATAAAAACAGTATAAACAAAACGTAATGAGATCGGGAAGGATCTTTTCAAAGGTTTTTTGTATAAAATATGACCTTTGCAAAGTAAACTGGCAATAATATTTTAGTGCCTTAGGGTAGGACCCTAATAACGTTGTAAAAACGTCGATAAAATCTTCAACCTTGTTTTTGTATTATATTACGGTGAATGGGATATGGGTTACTCATGTTGGAGAAATATTTGTAAGTAATAATTTGAGGGTGATTCGCTAATAGATCATGGTTTTTTTATTGAAACGGTTGAAAGTTTTCCTCACAAAGTTGCTATATAATATAAATAGTTGATATATATGTATACTAGTTTTCGCCCGCGACTTCGACCGCGTGGCATAGTTACTTTGGGCTAACGCTTACTTTTACCCGCGTGTTGATAAAAAAAAAATATCTTTCCCTCCCCTTTTCTTCCCCTTTTCTCCCTCTTTTCTCATATGTCCGTCTCCAGGGTCCCAACTATCTCTCTACCAAAATTCATCAAAATCGGTTTGGCTATTTCGGCGTGAAGACGTAACAAACAAACAAACTCACTTTCGCTTTTATAATATTAGTAAGGATGATCTGCATGCCGCATATGTCTTGGTCAAAATTATGTATGGTATGGACTTGAAAATAGACAGTGTCCTCTGAGCTTGTTTCAATGTTTGTTTTAATGGTAGTCGGAAATAGAAAACTAATCTCGTTTTAATAAAGTTTATTGTGACGTGTATTTTTTAGCTAATGCACATCAATAAATACTATTAATATGCATCACGAACAACAAACTTGTTTCAAAATATATTGCTTGTCCAAAATAAACGGTAATTTATTAAAAAAAAACCGGGCAAGTGCCAGTCGGACTCGTGCAGCGTGGGTTCCAAACAAGCTTGTAGGTAAAAGTACCGAACATTGTTCTTAAAAACAACAACGGCATAGGTCGCGGTTATTCTACTAAATGCAATTACATTTTTAATCACCTTCCTTTTCTGATACATCAAAAAATTTCCAGTTTCCAGATTTTTTCCTCTGTGGTGCTCTATGCGCTGCTTGCCAAATTTCATAATTTTAGGTCAACGAGAATTACCCGTTTTGTTTCTTTTTGCGAATGTTTGGGAAATGCGACATTTCCAGCTATATCTTTTGATCGTATAGACTTAGGTTTATTTTTTCACAGCTCTAAGGGATTGGTATGAATTTTATCTTTACACGCATTCCCGAGATAAAGAGAGACAAACAGACAGAATTCAATTAAGCGATCTTAGGGTTTTTGCTTTTGAGCTAAGGAACACTTAAAAGACATTAAAACAATCCGACCTTGTGATTTCATCGACATTGACAGTGTCCCATCCCTAGCTGCAAGAGATAACAGCACATAGTTTACTGCGTAAACTTTTGTGCAATTATTTTAATAGACGACATCTTAGAAAGTGCGCCGCGTTACTCATTCTTTCGTTTACTCTCTGCTTGTCTGCGTTTGGGTGGGGCGTGAAGGATGAATTTACAGCGGAAAAATGTTGTTACAAGTTTTGATGAAAAATATCCCTTGGGGAAGTAGTAATAAAGTATATTTTAGGTATATAAAGTTAATGTTTTCACGAGCAATACTTATGACCTTATCAGTTCTCTGAAAACTTTTGCTAGTTAACCCTTTAATTTCAGTATTTTCCAACCAGAATATTTAAAACAATAAAGTATAATACAAAGTCAAATTTCTTGTAGGTTACCACAAGAAATTCTTGTAGGTTACCACAAGAAATTTGACTTTGTATTATACTTAAAAACTTAAAATTAAAAGTAATTTATTCAAACTAGGCTGATGATCAGCACTTTTTGAACGTCATTACACAAGATAGTCCGCCAAAACGCTTACTTAGCCTTTGCCACTTCCTGCGTCAGTGTTTTAGCTGAGAAGAAGAAGTGGGGGCCATGGTTTAGAAAAATAATGTTCCCGTTCATCTGGATAAAAATAAGCACAGAAGCAACGTATTTAACACAAGTTTTTGTAATAATAAAATCTCACTCTTCGCGAGATCGCCAGCAACGCCAAGGCGCTGCTAGCATTTCTCGTGGAGCTGGGGCGGATCAAATGATATTCTTATCCGTACGCAAAATACGCGCCTTAGACATGGAGTTGCGGATACCAGCCCGTTATACAATCCTTACTAATATTATAAAAGCGAAAGTAAGTTTGTTTGTTTGTTACCTCTTCACGCTTTAATGGCCAAACCGATTTTGATGGATTTTAGTGCAGAGATAGTTGGGAACCAGGAGACGGACATAGGCTATCTTTTTAAAAAAAAAAGTGGGGTATGAGGGAGAAAGAGGGAAGAAAAGGCAAAACTTAGCGTTGCTATTACAAATCGATAAGGCGCAAGGGCAAAACTACAGGTAGCGGGTACCTATAAATCAGGAAAGGGGAACTGTGAAATTAACGCGAGCAAAGCCACAGGCAAAAGCTAGTACAATAATAAAAACTCTTAATTGGTCGCAGTAGTTATAATAGAGACAATTCCTTAACACAATCGCTTTCCTCTTCCAAATTGAACCAAACACCAAGACTATTGTGCTAAAATCGAGAGAATTGCTCGTTTCTCGTATTTTTTGTGACGAAAGCATTACTAAAGCCGTTCGTCCTATTGCAGACTTAAAAAATACGACTATGTACATCTCCTATTGTGTTGTGAGTTAAGTATTTATGGGCAAATAGATGGGCTTTGATTTAGTAACAAAAACGCTTTATTTGTTGAGATTTTTTTATTTGTTTGTAATTTGAATTCTTAAGTGTTTCATTGATATCAAATGCCAAAGCTTTTTCTAAGTTATCATAATTATTACCATGCCGTCATCCCAATAGCTCCTTTTTACTTGTCATTTCATGAGTATTTTTTGGGGTATTTCAAAAGGAAAAACCGGAACCTTTATTGGATCATTTTGCTGTCCGTCTGTCTGTCTGTCAAGACCCTTTATCTCGGGAGCGTGTAGAGGTATAAACTGAAATTAAAACCATATACTCAAGTCTGTTGTCCCTTCGCGTTGAGAAAAAAACAAACCCTCCAAGTCTATGCAGTCAAAAGATATAGCCGTTTATGTCGCAAGTGTCCGAGGTTTTTTCTTTTATTCAACCCCTGTAGGGGATGATTGTTTAGAAATTCTTTCTTAGTACATACATTCGCAAAGTCTAATACAAAGTTTTAAGCTCCCACATGCAACGTTAAGGTGCACGTTCTGTCAGTGAGTAAATCTTAGTTCGTTTATTGTGTATCATTGGAGGACACACGATGCTTTTTTTGTTAGTTTTGTTCCACCAACCGATACTACGCGTCTATTTGAACAAGTTTAGTTTTGTTTTTGGAACGATGTTCCTTGTCGCGCGTTGCGAAAGGGGGCTAGACGGAAAAAAATAAGACCAAAAGTTTTGGTCTTAATTTTTTCCGTCTTAGTTTTTGTTGAGTGTATACAGGTATTTTGTACATTATAAATAACTAGCTTTCGCCCGCGGCTTCGCTCGCGTTAAATTCGGTATAACACACCAAGCAGACCTGCAGTTTTTGCTCTTGCGCCTGATTGATTTGTAATAGCAATGCTAAGTTTTCCCTTTTCTTCCCTCGTTCTCCCTCATTTCCCACTTTTTTTAAAATAAAAATTAGCCTATGTCCGTCTCCTGGTTCCCAACTATATCTGTACTAAAATTCATCAAAATCGGATTAGCCATTAAAGCGTGAAGAGGTAACAAACAAACTCACTTTCGCTTTTATAATATTAGTAAGGATAAACTATGTGACAGTCCGAGTGTCCCTTGACCAACTCTTTATTTTTTTTAGGGTTCTGTACCTCGAAAGTAAAAAAAAAACGCAACGGACAATACCCACAGGCAGAATAATCGACATCGATTCAGCTGTCAAAGTCAAGAGCCGAGATATGGCCATTTATGTCGCAAATTTGTACAGAACCCTCGGTGCGCGAGTTCGACTCGCACTTGGCCGGTTTCATTAATGTCAGTGTATTTGATTTTGTCGATGGTATTGTATCTTAAGCCAGTGATTATTCTCTTAATCGCTTTTTATTATACGTTTTATTACAAACCTTTGATCTCAATAAACTCAAACTCAAAAGCATTTATTTCAATTAGACCATTACAAGCACTTTTCAATGTCAAGAAGTTGAAGCTACAGTCCCAGTCACAAGACATAATAACTTGTGAAAGTACTGTAGTTGCCCATTTCAAAGCGTTGATCTCTATGGAGAAGAATGGGCAAGAAACTTTATAGACAGTATTTTAAATTAGAATATTAAATATATCAACGTTTTTTTCTATCATCATCATCTGCCTAGCCTTTTCCCAACTATGTTTGGGTCGGCTTCCAGGCTAACCGGATGTAGCTGAATATCAGTATTTTACATGGAGCGACTGCCTATCTAACCTCCACAACCCAGTTAGTACTGGGTAACGCGATACCCCTTGGTAAGTCTGGTTGTCAGACTTTGGGAACACTGACTACCTGTAACGACTGTCAAAGATCTACAAATGACAGCCGGGACCAACGGCTAAACGTGCTTTCCGAGGCACAGAGGAATAGAATAGAATAGCATTTATTTGCAAATATGGGTTATACATGAGTAGATGGTAGTAGGTTTATATCGGTTCTGCCATATTTCACCATTCGGCATGCAAACATTATCATTATATAAAATTGGGATGCAAACATTATCATTATATAAAATTGGCAAAATTTAATTCTTATACATTAGATTAATAAATAAATTAAATAAAAGTAATTCTCATTGTGTAAAATTATTTAAAATCTAGTTGTCATTAAAATTATCAAATATCAACTTAATTTAAAAAAAAAAATTGAAAACAAAAGTAAAAGTAAATAAAAGTAATTCTCATTAGGTATATAAAATTATTAAAAATCAAATTGTCATTAAATTTATCACATATCAACTTAATTTAAAAAATAGAAAACAAAACAAAAGGAAACTCTGTATGTAACGGGTGGTCAACCATCCACAGACTAACCTAGGCAAGCGCCGCTTAACCTAAAGATCGACCTGAGCGGCTGCTATTATTTAGCCACGAGCTCCTCGTTTTCTTCTATCAACATTCAGATTTCGACTCAAAAACTTTCTTCCAACAGTGAGAACTAAATGTTTTCCACCCGTTTCCTTACCCAGCTTATTTTTTTGCACATCCCCCAAAAAAAACGACTCGAAAATTTTTCAACTAACTAAGCGACTTTGTAACTCCGACAAATAAACGGGAAAGAAATTAATCTGGCCATTTCTCACTGTCAACGTCGGTTTAACGTAAAAACCGGTACCTTCCCGTATTATTTTATCATCAATCCCACAGACGGGGGGCGATCAGCAGGATTGTTTTTTGAAAAACTTTTTCACCTTTTTTTTGCATTTTTTTTTGTTTCAGTGCTGAAGTGGATTAGTTTTGGTAAACGGAGTGAAATGTTTAAGAGTTAATACTGATAAGTAAGATTGGTATTAATTAAGACGTATAGGTAAGACTAAGGGGTATTTCTGCCAGCATTTTTCTATATACAATTTCTGCCATGCTGTAAAACAGTTTGTTGGCTAAGTGTAGCTCCCTTATAAATAACTAGCTTTTGCCCGCGGCTTCGCTCGCGTTAAATTCGGGGTAACACAGTTCCCCTTTCCTGATTTGCAGGTACCTGCTACTTGTAGTTTTTGCAGAGAGTTCAGTGCTATGCGCGATCAAGTACGGACGTGCATTCGCTGCTCGATACGAATTTCATATTCGCGTTTTGCGCGGCAGTAGCCGTTGCCCGATTTTCGCCACTATGAGTCAACAACTCATAGCCAACGAATGTTTGGCATTCATAAAACATGCCATTGACTACATGGACGAGGTCAGCATCCTGCAGATCTGCAAGTCCAGCTTCAACGAAGAGGAGATAAGCAGTGCCAAGCTGCTACTGTTCCAAGCTTTGGGCAAAGTTGACCAGATGCAGTCCCGACGGAGGGATGGTGGCCAGAGAAGTGTGCAAGACATCATCACCATGATGAAGAGCACAGACCCGGACGACGTACCCGCTTTCGTGGCGAAGGAGCTGCATAAGCTGCCCCTCGTCACATTCGACCACGTTGACGTCACCAGGTTGCTGAAAGACATAACATCCCTGAAAGCAAGCCTGGCCGAGATGAATACCAAGCAGGAGGTGTCGAATAACACCATAGAAACACTACGTGAAGAAGTGGAGTTGTTGCGCAACGCTGTTTCAGAAAGTAGGGCGCCTATCACCTCTGGCTTGAATGTTCGGTGCGGAGCGCAAAATGCATCCATCAGCAGTTTTGAGTCGGCGAGTTGCAGTGCGTCACCCGCTGATAAGAATGCGTGCGTTGCATCTTGTTCCGCCGCTTACGACGCTGTTTCGACGCCGGTTGAAGTGGTGTCGCATGTAGGTACTTTGACCCCTAAACGTACCTACTCCGCTATTGTTGCCGCAAACAAATCTGCTGTGTCGCAAACAACTCAGCAAGCAGGCAAAGCGAAAAAGGGTAAGCAGGAGTGCTTAAAGCCTCATAACGCAGACTTAAAACAACGAGGTCTGTTAAGGGGTTCCAGCGAAGAGGATGGTTTTATTAAGGTGGAAAAGAAGAAAAGGAAGAAGCCTCCTTGTCAGAACCAGTGCGGTACCGCGCTGGCAGGATCCAACACGCTGCTGCGTCCAGCATTACCCACGACGCAGCTGTACGTGTCGAGATTGCTTCACACCACGGCAGCTGAGGACATCGTGGAGTATGTACGTGTGAAGACAAACTGGACTTTGAGAGTCATGCAGTTGGAGTCGCGCCATGACATTAATTTTAAGTCGTTTGTGGTGCGGGTGCCGACTAGTCAATTGGACACCTTCCTCAAAGGAGAGTTTTGGCCGAAGGGTGTCGTGTATCGACGTTTTCGTGGTAGGATACCGAACTCGCAGCGAAACACGAAGCCGTCACCTCGTGTGCAATAGTTTTTTAATTTCATAAAATATGTATTAGTTTATAAATTTATGCTTATTTGTGTATAGTATGTATGGGCCTTCGATGCCTGAAATAAATTGATTTATATTATTATTATTATTATTATTTGCCCTTGCGCCTTATTTATAGTAATAGCAATACTAAGTTTTCCCACTTTCTCCCTCATTACTCACTTCTTTTTAAAAAAAAAAGTTAGCCCATGTCCATATCCAGGGTCCCAACTATCTCTATACCAAAATTCATTAAAATCAGTTTAGCCATTTAGGCGTGAAGACGTAACAAACAAACAAACATACAAAACTCACTTTCGCTTTTATAATATTAGTAAGGAAGTAAGGATTGTGTAACTAATAATTAAAGACGGTCGGCGCAGTGGCTGAGCGATCGAATGCAGCGCTGTGTGTCGCGGGTTCGCACGGAAATAGTTATTTTTTTTGTTTAAAAACGTTGCACCACACTAAGATGTCTCCTGTATCGTGGGTGCGTTTGTAAACATTTAACCTCACATACAAAAACAACCAGACCCGGAACAACTACCTGTAGGCCATTCAAATACTTCTTCCGAACGGGGATCGAAAACGCGACACGCAGCGCGGCAGTCGATCGCTCAGCCACTGCGCCAACCGTGTCGTCAAATTAGATGTTGATTTGAAAACGATTTGATGATTTGATAGTTGAAAGTAAAATGTAATATAGAAGTTCAGCATAGACAGAAACTCCATGGGAATTAACAAACGGTATGTTATGTTTTCTAACTGGTAAATCAAGTTAAAAAATACTTTAGCCCGGTCACATCCAGTGAAAATTATAGATCTATATAAAGGAGAGGAAATGATGGAACAAATTGTAAATGTACAAACTCGTGCTCATTTCCTGCAGACGTTTAATTAATAATCGCGCGCACATACATACGTGCTCACTTAGGAGCGCACATAATTATATGTGTGTAGAGACTTTGTGGAAGGGAAACAAGGTTGATGAATTATTGGAGTATTTTTTTAAATAAATATTAACATAGGGATATAAATTCGTCGATTTTGGTATCGAAAATTTAATACAAAAGCATTATAGTAAAATTGTTTGCAACAAACACATCCAGTATGAATAATTCTAAAAAATATTGATTACTAGCTTTTGCCCGCAGCTTCGCTCGCATTAAATTCGGGGTAACACAGTTCCCCTTTCCTGATTTGCAGGTACCTGCTACCTGTAGTTTTTGCCCTTGAGCCTTATTGTTTTTTTTTTTAAGAAAACGTTTCCCCCACATTAGGAATTTCTCCTGTATCGTGGGTGCGTTTACAAACATCACATACACAAACAGATAGACCCGAAACAACTATCTGCAGGTCATACAAATATTTGTTCCGTGCGGGAATCGAACCCGCGACACGCAGCGCAGCATTTTTAATAGCAATGCTAAGTATTTAATTCGTATTTAATAAAGTATTTAATCGACAAGTTTTTCAGGAAAAATCACTCGCGCTTCGCGCTCGTGATTTTTTAACCTGAAAAACTTGACTCCTTCATTTGTTTGCAACGAACCTATCGGGAAATACCCGATAATTTTGAAGCTTTTGTGGTATTATAAGTGATAATTTTTTGAAAATTTTCTCTGGTCGTTGCTATGCATAAAAAACAAAACATGGTGCAATTCTATTGGCCGACATTTGGGACAGAAAAATAATCCCCCGAATACCACACGAGCTTCAAAATTATCTGGCATTTCCCGATAGGTTCCCTGCAAACAAATAAAATCGTCAAGTTTTTCAGGAAAAATCACTCGCGCTTCGCGCTCGTGATTTTTTAACCTGAAAAGAAAAACTTGACTCCTTCATTTGTTTGCAACGAACCTATCGGAAAATACCCGATAATTTTGAAGCTCTTGTGGTATTATAAGTGATAATTCAAGAAATTTCTTTACAAAATATTTCTAACCAAGGTTGTATTAAACTTCTATTCAACAAAAAATCAATAGCGTCAGTTTGTAAAATCAACTTTGAAAACATTTCCTCCATTTCAGTCGGTAGGGTAGAAAAAGGTAGAAAGTTTTCCAAGCTTTCGTCCGACGTAGAGAAATATAAAAGTGTTGGAGAAGCCGGCGGAGGCGTTTCATTTGTAGGAATTATTGAATTTGAATTATTGGAGTGGCCACCTTGGTTGGAAACTAGTCGGGTGGAGTCGACTTTGTTTGTTTATTTTTTTTTATCCTGGGAAGTATTTTATTTAGAACTAATAGCTTTAAAAGTTTGGAAAGGTGTGATGGAAAATATAAAGGCATTCACAGCAAGGGTTATATTGCATCTGCCCTTTAGCGAGGTTATATAAAATAATCTAAGTAAATCACTACGATAAATGTCAAGCTTGGAACCACTTATAATATAAAACAATATATAAGACAAGCTTCCGCCCGCAACTTCGTCCGCGTGGCATAGTTTCCTTGGGCTAACGCTAACTTTAAACCGCGTGATGATCGGAAAAAAAAATTCTTTCTCAACCTTTTTCTTCCCTCTTTCTCCCCCTTTTCTCACTTTCACTTTTTTGCCTATGCCGTCTCCAGGGTCCCAACTATCACTGTACCAAAATTCATTAAAATCGGTTTGGCCATTTAGGCGTGAAGACGTAACAAACAAACTCACTTTCGCTTTTATTATATTAGTAAGGATTATTAACTTTTAATTTGACCCATCAAAATCTGATAGCTTCTTATTATAACTAATCAATTAAAAGTAAATCCAATCATAAGCTCGTTCTTACTCACACTGAGCTCCCATTGGCGTTACTTTTGACATAATAGCGTTCTTATAACAGTGGTGAAAGTCACACTATGTGTGACCAGTTCTCTAAAAGTCTAATGTGTAAGTATTTTCAAATGCTTTATACCCTAGCTCACTAATTTACACTTTATCCATACCTCTTAAGCTAAATAAAGGTAACATTTCAGAATAACTTACAAAATACGTCACACTAAACTTCGTCTTACACATCTAAGCAGTCTAAAGTGATAACATTACGACATTTAGGTTCTAAACGCTAAGTTTAAACACTACCTTACAATGTAGGTAATACCTAAACTCTTTAGGCCAAGGTCTCACTGCGGGCGGTAAGCGAGAAGCGAGTAGAGTGACTATATAAACACGAGTTATTTGTTTGAAAGAATTATTGCCCGCGCTGTGAAGATTCTGCTAAGCAGTCATTATCTGCCTATCCTTTTCCAATGTTGGGGACAGGTTTCAGTCTAGACAAATGCAGCTGAATAAGTATATCCATCACTGTTACTGTCTATACGTCGCTGTCACTGATCTACAAATGACAGCTAAGAATAACTGCTTAACGAGCTTTCTGAGGTACGGAAGAAATCGGTATCGGTAATTGATATGTAACGGACACCAATCCATAAACTGATCTTGGTTAGCATAATTTAACCTTTGCATACATTAAACAAATATACATTTCAAGGAATCGCTTGAATGATAATGGGACCTAAAATAATTTGTTGGTTTCGTTATCTTTGACTAGAAAGCAGGCGACAGCTATTGGCCGCATCTCCGCTTGCGGTATGACCAGGCCTAACGTACCTGTCTCTAGAACGGCGCGACAACTTTAATTACTACAAACAAGAAATTACGTTAGCGTTTCAAACTGTTACTAAATATCTAATGTCGCTTTATGTATACGATAATGAGTTTAATTTCTTAATGGGTTTCTGTTGGAGAAAATATTTTATTATAAACCCATCTCATCATCTGCCTAGCCTTTTCCCAACTATGTTGAGGTCGGCTTCCAGTCTAACCGGATGCAGCTGAATATCAGTATTTTACATGGAGCGACTGCCTATCTGACCTCCACAACCCAGTTAATACTGGGTAATACGATACCCCTTGGTAAGACTGGTTGTCAGACTTTCGGAACACTGACTACCTGTAACGACTGTCAAAGATCTACAAATGACAGTCGGGACCAACGGCTTAACGTGCTTTCCGAGGCACGGAGGAAACTCGGTATGTAACGGGTGATCACCCATCCACAGACCAACCTAGGCAAGCGCAGCTTAACCTAAAGATCGACCCGAGCGGCTGCTATTATTTAGCCACGAGCTCCTCCTATTATATTAGCTATTATAAACCCATCTATGTTCATAAATGTTTTTGTTTAATCTTTTATTAAAATTTAGGACGGGGAGGGGGGTGCAACGCGCGCCTCATAGAGATGTCAGCAAAGCACAGAGACTTGTCAGAGCACAAAAGACCAAAGAAGAAACACGGATAGGTTTTAGTCAGTACAAGTCTGATACTCACTTACGCTCCACGCAGAGCGGGGAAGGTCATTCGCTGATTTCCCACCCGAAATTGGATTACAAAATAAAAAAATTTAAAAGAAAATAATACCATTTAGGAACATCCTATCCTACATAACATACACCCACCTTACAAGCCAAAAACTTTACTACATTTTAACGTAAGAGAAATTCAAAAGAAAAATACAAGATAACATTTCAACGACTCCAGTCCTTTCAGTATTCCAAGTCCGGTACCGGTGGCAGGTGGGCAGTGACTGCGAAAATTTTGTTCCTCAGCTATTTGAAATTACAACAAAAGATATATAGCTTGGGATAGTATAGCGTAGCAGAGGCGGTGTGGTGCCAACTTGAGGAGTATTCGTACTATGATATTATTTTTTGATTATTTTTTGTAAGTTTTTCTATCAGTAGTTTTTTTTTACTTAATGAACAAAAAGTTATTTAATTGTGATGGCTTACCATCACATTTTGTTATAAACGTTTTCTGCCCGCTCATAAACATTGTTATTTAAATGTATTTTCTCAGTAAGTGGATTATTGTTAACAAGCTTTTGCCCGCGGCTTCGCTCGCGTTAAATTCGGGTAACACAGTTTTCCTTTCCTGATTTGCAGGTACCTGCTACCTGTAGTTTTTGCCCTTGCGCCTTATTGATTGTAATAGCAAAGCTAAGTATTCCCTTTTCTTCCCTCTTTCTCCCTCATTTACCAGTTTTATTTAAAAAAAATAGCCTATGTCCGTCTCCAGGGTCCCAACTATCTCTGTAACAAAATTCATCAAAATTGGTTTAACTATTTAGGCGTGAAGACGTAACAAACAAAAAAACAAACTCACTTTCGCTTTTATAATATTAGTAAGGATTCTTGATGAAAAATAATAATTTCTTAAACCATAATTTCTTAGTAGCCACTTTGATCGAAGGTAGCCACAGAGTATTATTTGTGCCTAGCTGATGGCAATAGGCACGTCGCCTATTACATAGAGCTAAATAATAATAGTAACAATTGTGCGTATCACGGTTTTTGTCTTAAATGTTGCGTTACACTAGGAATTTCTCCTGTATCGTGGTTGCGATTACAAACATTTGAACTCACATACACTGGTTGTTTAGCCAGACCCGAAACAACTATTTGTAGGCCATAAAAATATTTTTTCCGTGCGAGAATCGTACCCGCGACACGCAGCGCAGCAGTCAACTGCTCAGGTACTACGCCAACCGTGTCGTCAAGGTTTTCATAGACTATTCTTCTGTGAGTCTGACAGAGAGCTCCGTGAGCTAATTCCATCATCTCCGCTTCTTCCATCGGAAATCCAGTCAGACGGCAGGTTATCTATCACCCATACTTTTTCGGAATCCCATACATTCTCACGAAGAAAAATCTCACTTTTAATCCCAGATCACTCCAATATCCAATTCCAGATTGTATCTTTTCAATCTCTAACAAAAAACAACAGCGTATCACAGTATCTATCCGTTGCGAGATCAGCATCGAATTAGGCTGACGAGCCTCTTTTAAGGAAGATCTCGCCAAAAACAGCTTCATTAACGGAATTGAGTACCATTTCCGTTTCCTGATCAAACAACAGCTACTCAGGTTTCGTAGTTGAGTATGAATTAGATGAGGTATCACGAAATAATAATTAGATTAGATAGAGAGATTTGATTTAAAGCTTTGCTTGAACAGCGAAGTGTCTTTTTCTTAATTTTGCTTTGAGGTTTTAGGTAATTAATCATTTATTATTCAATCCAAAGCCGGCGACGGCACGGTTGGCGCAGTGGTTGACCGATCGACTTCTACGCTGCGCGTCGCGGATTCAATCCCCGCAGGGAACAAATATTTGTATGATCTACAGGTAGCTGTTTCGGGTCTGGCTGTTTGTGTATGTGAGTTTAAATGTTTGTCAACGCACCCACGATACAGGAGAAATTCCTAGTGTTGGGCAACGTCTTTTTTTAATCATGGTATTGAAGTTTAAGTGTCTCTTATTTTTATAAAAGAAATATGTTTGACCAGTTTTTTTATTCGGATGGGAAATTATCAAGTGACTTCTCCCGCTCTGGCTTCCGTTCAGACTTGTACTGTAAAACCTTTACGTGTTCCTTATTTTATGATTTGTATTCCGGGCCGCGGTATCTCTTCAGAATTGCTGATATCTCTATGTCTGACTTATGACTTTAAAAAACAAGCCTAAAACTCCCACAAAAATACTGCCGTATAACAACAGCTGTCAACTCGTTTTGCTACTATAAATATTTTTTAACAGCGCTCTACATCCAATTCATACTTCAACGCCAGCCCAAAATATTTTCACAGACAGGAAAATTAATTAGGCTCTCCCAATGTTTGTTTTTCTTTACATCAAAAAACAAACTTTTATAGTACACACAGTGGGCACAGGTACCGATAAGTTTAGAAGTTTTCAGGATTTGCTGAAACGAATTCAATTCAGTTTTCAGTTACTGAAAGTTTTTCGGAAAAAGGGAAAATAGGGGATTTTGTGAAGTATTTTCTCGTAGTGTTTTGGAATAGAATTGTAGGGTTGATGTTGTGGGGTGGGAGGAGTTTCGTAAAATTGAGTAAAGGGTAGTTGATTCAGATTAAGGCATGAAGGTATGTATATTAGTAATATTGACTTACATATTAACATTACACATTAATATTTGTTGTAAAATGGCTTTTTTAGATTAGAATAGTCGCTCTTAAACTAAATACATTAATTTGGCTAAATCATGCTTTACAGGCTTTAATTTCAGCCCTCATTCTGCTGGGTTATATAAATGAATTAAAATGGTACACAATTAAGACACAAA
The DNA here is from genome assembly GCA_905475445.1 of Ochropleura plecta. Classification (NCBI taxonomy): domain Eukaryota; kingdom Metazoa; phylum Arthropoda; class Insecta; order Lepidoptera; family Noctuidae; genus Ochropleura; species Ochropleura plecta. Next base: position 13,558,033 of record FR997748.1, read on the forward strand.
ATAACATAGTGCTAAAGAAAACCTTGGTGTTAAATCTCCTACAAAAATTAAAAAAAAGAATACGTATATACACAATCCACGATAAGAAAATAAATCTCATTTAGCACGCACCTCCAAAATAACACATTATTTCTATTCAAGTAGGTACATAAAGTACTCATGCCATAAATAATGTTTCATTTCTAAACTAGTGCACGACTACGGCCTCGGGCGATGCGATCTACTACAGACACGCGGGTGCAACTTGCTTCCTTCGCATGAGTACCGACGCTTCGCAAGTCACGTCGCGGTAATTTTTAGCATGATCACAGTCACTGTATCTAAACTGTAAGCAAGCGCTGTCACTCTCATTATTGTTTTGCAATAGCTGCACTAATAGCTCATCCCAGGATCTGCTACCCTACCATGACGTCTTAAAGCAGAACTTATTCCGCTGAGGGAAAGAGACAGAGCTATACAGGGTGTCTAGCACCATCTCTTTCTCACACAGGAATAAGAACTGCTATAAGATGTCATGGTAACCCTGCTGATGGCCGCTACTATAAGTATCAAAAATGTCTCTAAACTTTGATGATTCAAGTCAATCCATGTCATCATCTGTCTTTTTCCCAACTATGCTGGGGGGTCGGCTTCCAGTCTAACCGTATGCAGCTGAATACTTATTTTACATGGAGCGACCGCCAATCTGACCTCCACAACCCAGTTAGTACTGGGTAATACGATACCCCTTGGTAAGACATTCGGGCCACAGCCATTAAAGTCAATCCATGTATACTAATATTCAGATGCATCCGGTTCGACTGAAAGCCGATCCCAACATATTTGGAAAAAGGTAGTTAGTTGGAAGTAGGTAGATGATAATGTTGTCGCATCGCATGTAACTTGTGGCTGAGCAGATAGGGTTGTCACTTTGGCACGAATTTGTCTTCATTACCGAATTTAAACTAACTCACGTTTGCTATTGCAATACGGTACGGCTTGGGCATATTGTGAGCGAGTTTAGGGTTGTCAAATTGAGAAGTTGGCAATTATTATTTATGAGGTCGTTCTAGGTTTTTGTTTGTTCAAGATAAATGTTGGCGCATGAATGAGTTATTTAATTAGTTGAGAATGAGTGGTTCGTGTATTTTATGTTGTGTATTTTTTTGAGAATGATTGTCAAGAGATTGCTTTGTTGGTCTAGTGGTCGCAGTCTCAGACGACTTACATAGTTCGATTCCCGGATTGGCCAAAGTGTTATTGTGTTTCTCTATCGGGAATTTTTCAGTAGTAGACACGGAGTCAGGATCTATTCCTTAGGCCCACCCATATTTGATGGGACTTTAACATAAACGGTACAATGCAGGCGTAACAGTTTTTTAAACGTTTTCCCACACTAGGAATTTCTCCTGTATCGTACGTGCATTTACAAACATTTATACTCACATACACAATCAAGCAGACCCGCAACAACTATCTGTAGCCAATCAAACATTTGTTCCATGCTGGGATCGAACCCGCGACACGCAGCGCAGCAGTCAATCAGTTAGCCACTGCGCCAACCATGTTAACCGTATTATTACATAGCCCTCGTTTTAAGTTGTTTATTCTAAGAGCCTTTCGACTATATAACAACAACCACCAGGTTAAGCAACGTTTACCGCTGGTCCGCAAATGGGTGACCAATGACCATATTGCGTCCATCGTGCTTCGGAAAGCTCGTTTACTGTTGGTATCGGCTATCATTTGATTTGACAGCTACGCCCGGTAAGACGGCATCCTTTTTTTCCGATGGGTAATCATCAAATAACTTTCCATAATAAGTAAGTATCGGTGTCAGACTTTTACTGACTAAAACCCCCCCATGCCTTTTATGTTATGCGGGGCCGCGGTATCACTTTCGAACAGCTCGCAACCCCGGCAGGATCCCAACAAACACAACCCTTTATTTAATAGTCACTAATGTAATTCTACAATCTTGCATCTGATCTCTACCTTAAATAAACCACTTCTTAAAAACAGAAACCTAAATGACTTCCCAACAACACAAAACGACTTCCTTTCATTCTCAACTGTCTCCGAAAGCGTCAAACAAATTAAATGTATTTGCATTTCCTTTTAATTGTGACAACCCTAACGCCCCTCCCCTTTCTCTGGTTATTACCGGAATTTTGACATCCACCGTGTTTCCTGATCTTGAAGTGTATCCTTATCTACATTTTCCTGCTAACAATCTTGAGTTTTGCTTCTATTATGTACTTTTTACGTATATAAATAAAGTTTGATTTGTATTGGAGTCATATCTTTATTGGATAAAGTTTTGATTGATTGTTGTTAGTTTGATTCAGGTACAGTATTACTTTGCCAAACTGAAATATTCATATGGACACCATTTTAACGCACTCATGTTATAATAGATCATGGTATAGTCTTGTAAAGTGAGAACGGCTTATTTTGACTAAATATGCTTTGCTGAACAATTAGGGTATTGAAAAACCAAACCGAACTCAAAGACTGATTTATAATTCAACCATTCTTCACTCTGCACTAGTATGCGTTATGTTTTTTAGGGTTCAGTGCCTCAGGAGGAAAAATTAAACCCTTATAGGATCACTTTTTTTTCTATTTATAAAAACGTTGCCCCACACTAGGAATTACTCCTGTATTGTAGCGTACCTGTCAAGACCTTTTCTCTCATGAACCCGCGAGGTGTTGATTTGAAATTAAAACTATACACTCAAATCCGTAGTTATATAGAGCTCTGAAAAATTTAACCCTCTCAGTCTATGCGACCAAACAATATGGCCGTTTAAGTCGCAAGTTTGGACGGAACTCTCGATGTGCAAATACACGCACTATTCCGAAACCTGCTACCATGACGTCTTAAAGCAGAACATATTCCACTGAGGGAAAGAGACAGAGCTATACAGGGTGTCTAGCACCATCTTTTTTTTAAACCTTTGCCCCACACTAGAAATTTCTCCTGTATCGTGGGTGCGTTTACAAACTTATAAGTAAACTCACATACACAAACAGCCAGACCCGAAACAACTATCTGTAGGCTATACAAATATTTGTTCAGTGCGGGAATCGAACCCGCGACACGCAGCGCAGCAGTCGATCGCTCAGCCACTGCGCCAACCGTGTCGTCATACACACAGGAATAAGAACTGCTATAAGATGTCATGGTAATTCAGCTGTTACATTTTCATGTTTAAATCACAGTTCAAAATAAGTAACGAAATTACAGCGAACTAACCTGAATATTTTGGGTCTTCTCGCTCAGTTTCTGCGTCCCATTGTACCACTCGATCGTGGCTTCAGGCTTCGCACCTGATGCTGTGCAGGTGAGGGTAAGCAGGGAGCCTTGTGTCGCGTGGTCGTGTACTCCGGAGATCACTGTCTTGTTTGGTGGTACTGGAAGTAAATACATAATAGTTAATTATTTGTGGAAAATATATCTGTGTATTGTATATATATGGTGGCACGGTTGGCGCAGTGGTTGAGCGATCGGCTGCTGCGCTGCGAGTCGCGGGTTCGATTCCCGCACGACAAACATTTGTATGGCCTACAAATACTTGTTTTGAGTCTGGCTGTTTGTGTGTGTGAGTTTAGATGTTTGTAAACGCACCCACGGCACAGGAAAAATGCCTAGCATGGGGCAACGGTCTTGAAAACAGTATAGAAAAGACGCCATTTTGAAAACGTTTTAAACAGGTTCAAGTACAGTTATTTTCCTCCTATAGAATTGAAACTGATTACGAAAATAAATTTAATTTTGCTAAAAAAATGTAAGTAATACCAGCCTATTAACCATCCCACTGCTGGGCAAAGCCCTCTTCTCATACGGAGAAGGCACGAGCATTGATCCCCACGCTTGCTCAAAACGGGTTGGAGATTTCAGACATATTAAACTAGCTTTTGCCCGCGGCTTCGCTCGCGTCAAATTCGGGGTAACACAGTTCCCCTTGCGCCTTATTGATTTGTAATAGCAATGCTAAGTTTTCCCGTTGCTTCCCTCTTTCTCCCTCATATCCCACTCTTTTTAAAAAAATAATAGCCTATGTCCGTCTCCTGGTTCCCAACTATCTCTGTACCAAAATTCATCAAAATCGGTTTAGCCATGTAGGCGTGAAGTCGTAACAAACAAACAAACAAACTCACTTTCGCTTTTATAATATTAGTAAGGATTACTAGCTTTTGCCCGCGGCTTCGCTCGTGTTAAATTCGGGGTAACACAGTTCTCCTTTCCTGATTTGCGCAGGTACCTGCAAATCAGGAAAGGAGAACTGTGTTACCCCGAATTTAACACGAGCGAAGCCTACCTGTAGTTTTTGCCCTAGCGCCTTTTTTATTGTAATAGCAATGCTAAGTTTTCCCTTTTCTTCCCTCTTTCTCCCTCATTTTTCGATCTTATAAAAAAAAGCCTATGTCCGTCTCCAAGGTCCCAACTATCTTTGTACCAAAATCCATCAAAATCGGTTTAGCCATGTAGGCGTGTAGACGTTACAAACAAACAAACAAACTCAGTTTCGCTTTTATAATATTAGTAAGGATTATAAGTACAGATTTTCTTACGAAGTTTTCTTTGACCGTTGCGCGTAATGTCTTAGATAAACTTTTAGACAAAAAAAATATCTTGAAATTTTAGTACTTGTTGCACCCCGTGGTGTTATCAGCGAAACACTATATTTGAGTTATTCGATCATCCCACGAGAACACCGTATTTTTTCGATCAAATATACTATTATCCAAACCTAAATATGCCAAATGGCAATATGCTATCTATACCTAATTTGTCTTTCAAGTCCGTCCGTCAAGTTTGAGCGTGAAGAAGATACAAATATACACAAACACATACAAACTAGGTGAAAGTTTGTATATGTTTGTTTCTTCTACTTACAATAGTAGTAGGTTTTGGTAACAAAGTAGTTCCCGTCTTGCTATTTCTACGCAGGGACTTAATTAACTTCTCCGTTCTAGAGAAATTGAATTTTGTGTATTAAGGCCTGAAACTGCGTTAAGCGGGCGCCCGCGACGGGCAACCGTCGCGTGTCTGCGCGCGTGGGCTCCGTTGGTACGTGAAGGACCCTCAGAAGTTACCTTAAAAGTTCATTCGCTTGACCCCATATGACAGAACGACACAGCAGATCCACAATTACTCTTTCTCTGTCGAAAGTCATTTTCATAAGCTTTTCATCAAGCGTTATTGACTGAACAAGCCCGCGCGTGTTACCGCTGGAGGGACCCGTGCGTGTCCCCGCGACGGTGCACTTTGTATGAAACCGCGCGGGAGCCCGCTTAACGCAGTTTCAGGCATATATGGCCTCCTAATTTGACTGCTTTCATTTATGTGATATAGTTGTGAAACTTGGGAACCCATCAATAAAAATATATTATATGTATTATGCATTCTATAAATTTTCCAACTCCTTTAACAATCTAGCGATTGAAATCGATTTATTCTCTTGAATAAACTATTATGCAATGTCAACAAATAGGTATTACATTCACATATATGCATTGGCCATTCAAAAAAATGGCAACACAGTAAAACACGAACAGAAAAAAAAAACACTTTAAACAATTTGATTTTTTATCCCTCAAAAATTCAATTTAAAAAACAAATCTTGTTTTTTCGCAGCATTTGCTCTAACAAATTGAAATTGTTTTTTCAAACTAGCTTACAAAATTGTTTTATGCCCGGTTCAAGCCCTCAGGCGTTAAGACTTGCGGCAAGGGATACGCGTATGTCATTTGTTTTTAGTATCCAATCGAAGCTTCGGCCGAATCCAACCACCTTCTGGTTTGACCAAAATTTTACGAATAATCGATAAATTTGGTCGAATAATCCACTTAGGCCTAGGCGACAAATCTGACTTTCAGTCAGACTCTGCTTGTTTTCCTTGTATGAGAAGGGTGCTCAACTTCTTTCATTTGTTTTTACCGCAGCCGCTTTCACCCGCGTTTTATCGCGCAGTTCGTGGCCGAGCACTTATCCACCACATATAGCAAATAATTCTGAGATCGCATTTTGTCACCGATCTATCCAATTTTTGGTAGTAGTAAAAATATGCTAGATCAGTGTCTGGGGTAATGGTTTAGGCTGCGTTCATAAGATAGCAGAGCGTTTGGTGTGTGAATGAAATCGAGTTTCTTTTGTTTTTCTGGGAACGGCGGTTTTAAATGTTTGTAAACGCACCCACGATACAGGAGAAATTCCCAGGGTGGGGCAACGTTAATCAAAAAGAAAATCTCCATACAGTGGCTTCTTGTGTACCAATAATATTTAATACTCGATACAAAAAGCGGTACTCTTGTACACGGCTTATTGGAACACTTTGCTGTCCGTCTGTCTGTCTGTCAAGACCTACTATATCGAGAACGCGTGGAGGTATCAAGTTGAAATTAAAACCATATACCCAAGTCTGTGGCTCCTTTGTACTGTGAAGAAATCGACCCTCTAAGTCTACACAGTCAAAAGACATGGCCGTTTATGTCGGTACGCAGTACGTCCGATATGCACATGACTAGTTCTTTTTTTAAATTATGTTTTTTTTTTGCAAGAATCATGTCTTTGATTAATTTTATGATGATGACAAAAGCAACTTCATGGCCCCAAAAACAAAAGAAAAACGCTCGTTCCATACGCAAACCTTTAAACTATGAGAAGAAAGTATTTCATTGGTTCATCGTTCGGTTCTCAGATGGGATTGGTCCCTTGGGAGTACTGCCCTAAGTTTTTACGTAGTTTTATTAAGTTAAATTTTCTTTTCTATAAGTAAAATGTTTTAGTTTTTAGTTGTGTTTTTTTTTGTGAATAATAAATGTATTGGAATCGATGTAAAATGTTGATTGAATGGTTTGTTATCGTATTGATAATGAATATTGTAATTGTAAATTGAATTACGTTAGAAGAAATGATGAGTCTGTTCCTTTTTTTTATTTTGCCCCACACTAGGAATTTCTCCTGTATCGTGGGTGCGTGTACAAACATTTAAACTCACATACACAAACAGCCAGACCCGGAACAACTATCTGTAGGTCATCCGTTGTCCGTCTATCTCTATGTCTATCAAGACCTGTTATCTCGGGAACGAGTACAGGTATCAACTTGAATCAAATCAAATCAGTAGTTGTGAAAAATTCATTCCTCTAAGTCAACACAGTCAAAAGATATGACGTTGGCCGGTTTTTTGAGACAATGAATACCTAATTACGAAATTCGCAAAGGATTTATAAGATGAGTTCTAGATTTTATCACGATTCGAATCTACACACGTTTTCTTTCAGTTACCTGACATTAATGTTGGAACCGAAACTTTATCTATCTTTGACGTAAGTAATAAAAGTAAAAGATACTTTTATTTCTTCACTATTATCTTTTATTACTTTGACGAAACTAGGACACTTCTAATATCAGTAAGAGATACCAAATTAATAGGGTAGCAGCACCTATTATCGTCCCTCTGATTGACTGAGATCACCAATCACCGACGAGACATAATATAGTGTAATTGAAAGGAAAGAAATACCTTTCGCTACCTGAAAGGTTAATTAATACCTGATTATGTTCTGTGAGAAGAATATTGAACGACAAACTGGCTGGTGAATCAAGTTTTATGCCTTTCGTGCTCTTTGTATTTGATACCTATACTTAGATCGTTACGGACATCTACAAAGGGTTGGGCAGAAGAGTAAATGCTAATAGTAAACCCACATGTAACAAATCATGTTGCTAAGCCCCATGTATACTGAGATTATTATCAACCAAACACAAATCCAAACTCCGTGACTAAGAATAGACCAATTAGACTTTTGTCAATCCAGGAATTGAACCCAAGGCCTCAAACCTCCTCAAACCAACCCAGCCACCGCGGGAGCCGCGTCGGGCACCGCGAGACGACTCCCGGCCACCGTAGATGCCTGTGGACGGTGAGCAATGGGTAGCTTAACGTCTGTCCGTCTATTGACGACAGGCCGTATCGACGGCGCGTTAGTGTTCCACTCGCGCCTCAAAGAGATGTCAGGAAAGGGTCTACAAGGGCTACCGCCTGCCGGGGTTGCGGGTTGTTCGAAAGAGATACCCGGAACGTAAAGGGCAGTTGAAGGAACATGGGTAGGTTTTAGTAAGTACAAGTCTGACACTCCCCCCGCTCTGCCTAGAGCGGGGGAAGGTATTTGATGATTTCCCATCTACAAAAAAGACCTCATGCTTTAGCACTTGCACTTACTACCAACAAAGTGAAAATCAGAAAGAAGTCAAAATCGTCTCAAAACAAATCATTGTCTCTAGAAGTTTATGACATCTCATATTCTAATCTAAAACCCTCCGATCAACTAAGATTGTATTTGTTTTGCTTCACTCGATAACTTATTAAGATAGGACGATAATAACTAGGCGGAATCTATTAGTCTGACGACAAATTGGTGTGTGTAAGGGCCCTAATTCATTTATCCTTACTGCTTCCTATGTTACGTAGCGGGTTGAGTTGGAAATTGGACGATTCGTGATGTTTCTAGTTATGGTAATTCTGGGAGATTTTGTTATGTCAGTGGTCTGTCAATTGTTTAAAAAATCGTTCACGTATGTATGAGGAATTTCTCCTGTAGCTAGGATGCATTTATAAACATTTAAACTCAGATATACATACAGTCAGACTCGGAACAACTACCTCCAGGGTGTAAAAATATTTGTTTCGTGCAGGAATCGAACCCGCGACACGTATAGCGCAGCAGCCGATGGGTCAATCAGCTGCTCCGTTAACTATGCTGTACACATCAGACGATTATTGAACACAAATTGCGATTATAAAAGCTACTGTTAAAGAGTACTATTAGCTTATGCTTTCGGCTTCGCTCGCTTTGATTTCGTGATCATAATACCGGGATAAAACACCAATCCTATGGATTAATCCAGGATATAAACTATCTGTGTACCAAATTTTTGCCAAGTTTGTTAGGTAGTTTTTGAGTGAAAGAGTTATTAAGGTTTATTAATTCTCACAAACTTTTACGTCTTTCATAAATAAAGATAATATTTGCGTGCTGGATGATTATTTGTTTATATCAAAGACTTTTTTGTCTAATTGTCAAAACCCTTTTTCTCGGGACCGCGTGGAAGTATCGATTTGAAATTGAAATATACACAAATGCTCAAGTCTGTGGTCCCTTGGAGCTGTGAAAATCAACCCTCTAAGTCTACACAGCCAAAAGACATGGCCGTTGTTTCTGTCGCAAGTTTGTACGGAACCGTCGATGCGCGAGTCAGACTCGCACTTGGCTGGTTTATTACCAATGATGATTATTTAGAACAGAAATGATTCGCAAGGTAAATGGGTGGGTTTCAGTCAATAAAAGTCTGACACTCCCCCCCGCTCCGCCCAGAGCGGGGAAAGTTATTTGATGATCCACAAGGAAAGTAATCCATCATTATTGAACTAACTCACTTAACCAATGTAACAGAGTTTTAATTCAGCAATTATAAATGACACCAATGAGCTAAATCCACTTCAGAAACCAGACACTTTAGCACCCCCTACAAAATGCACAGCAAGCGACAATCACAACACTAAATTTCACAAATAGAGTTGCCAGCACCAAAATTTCCTTCTCTAAAGTACCATTTTTAAACCTAGTACCTACAATGTAACAGGTAGTCTTTCCATCGTGTGCACTATTACCCTATTTCTCGCGCAAGGGTAATTTACGTGGCATAATTAGCAAGGATACTGCTAATAAGTATTCTAGACGCGGGATAACTTTGTAAAGAATGTTCCAGAGAGTTTGTGGAGGAAAATGTTTTAAGTTTTTAGATGGTAGCGTGGTGTGTGTTATATTGGGTTATCGTTTTATGTTAATGGTGTAATTATGAGGTTTGTTTCCAGTTGAAACCAGATGTGGCCGAACGTAACGTTCTTATTACACAACACACACACCATTCACTACACACTCGCAGATTATTTTGTTGCTTAATTTGAAAATTTTCCTATAAATATTCCTCTCTGTACGTGAAGGCCTTGATGTGTTCAAATTAGTACTCAATACTATTGTTTAAGAGGGTGAGAGCCTGTAGATCTGTCATACAGGTCCCGAACCCATTATAGACTCCAGCTCTCACAAAGGTTACAAATCTGATTTGACATAAGATGACATGAACCGAAGAATGTACCTTTTGAGAGAAAATCTATTCTATTCTATTGGCTGCAGGTCGCTAGCGTGATTGCTGAGTATGACATGAAAATTCTCAAAATGGGCACAGACTATTGCGAATTTTCACAATGTGACTATTTCACGAATGGTAATTCATATTAGATACCGCGGCCCCGGAACATAAAGGCCAATAGAATTAAAATGGGTGGGTGTCAATCAGTACAAGTCTGACACTCCCCCCTCGGTCCGCCCAGAGCGGGGAAGTTATTTGATGATATCCTATCCGCAAAAAACGATGCCTACAATCAAGTTGAAGAACTTGATCGTAAAGTTGAATAACTTGATCGTAGGTATCATTTGACAACTACCAACTGACATTTTGACGGGCCTGTTGGTCTAGTGGTTAGTGGCCCTGACTGCTGAGCCGGAGGTCGTGGGTTCGATTCCCACCCAGGACAAACTTTGTGTGATGAGCATGATTGTTTGTTCTGTGTCTGGGTGTGATTTATCTATAATATGTATGTATTTATAAATTATATAAGTATGTATATCAGTTGTCTGGTTACCATAACACAAGCTCTGCTTAGCTTGGGATCAGATAGCCGTGTGTGAGTTGTCCCAAGATATTTATTTATTTTTATTTATTTATTTACATCTCTCCTACTCTATCCTCTACCCTTTTGCTGTGCCCTACAGGGTCCATAACGATCACATTATTTTAAAAACTACCACCTAAGTACACATTTTGGTAAAGCAATAAAGATTTTGAGGACCTTATAATCCACAAATCGACCCTAATAATCAAACATTCTCCGGTATGTAAGATTTTCAATATGAGAACAATTCAACCAACTTCAATATCTAGTAACTTCTCAACAATACCAACATTAATTAGTGGCTACAACTCAAATATTCGTACATACATATTCGTGTAGTGTCCGACATTGGCCCACCCCGAGATCCTATCGGCCCCCAATATTGCAAGGTGGTAAAATTCCCGACTCCATTACTCGTAGTGATGTGTGGATATCGATGTCGATGAAGATGACAAAAGAAGTAAGTAATCATATTACAAAGTAGTTCTAGTTTAATAATTTTGTCAAAAGCTAATACGACTTGCCGCTCTCGAGTGTCTAGGGAATCGCTATTTCTTGTTAAAAAAAATGTGAAATAGTTTAGTGAAATGACAATCTCACAATGATGGCAGCGGATGGGAAATCATCAAATAACTTGTCCCGCTCTGGGCGGAGCGAAAGCGAGTGTCAGTCTTGTACTGACTAAAACCCATCCATGCTGTTTCTTTGGTCCTTTATGACCAGGGGCCGCGGTACCTCTTTCGAAAAAACCGCAACCCCGGCAGGCTGTGGACCTGTCGAGCCCATCTGTTTTGATGACATCTCTATGACAGCGCGCGTGGAAACACAAACGCACCGCCAAAAATAGCTGCCCATTGCTCACAGTCCACAGGCCCGCGATATGTATGCTTAAATGATACAGAAGTATCTTCAAAGATGCTTGAAACCAGGAATAAAAGTCCATGAAGATCGCTTTGAGCGTCTGTTATTATTTATCTACGATAGTTCAAATATTGTCACAGAACTTTTACTTACGTACGAAAACCCCAAGATTCACAATCCTAAACTATCCCACATTCGCCCACAAAATCACTACCATTCTAAAACCAATAAATTTCTTAAGGGTCCCATAATCTGACCGCTCAGACGCACCACAAGACATGGGGATGACAGCCGAGATCCATAATGTCAGGTTGCGGGGACCGACATCCTAGAAACGGTTTACTTAACCTAATTATTGTGGATAGCTATGTCCAGGGATCTAGGGAGTTAAGCACCGTCCCAATGCTGGCGGGGGAACTAGTTACGATTTTCTCGCTCAGTAAGTTCTGTGCCAATGAACATAAATTATCATCACCTACCTATGCTATCCCCCAACTTTATTCGGGTTAGATTACAGTCTTACCGGATGCAGCTGAATACCAGTATATTACATGGAGCGACTCGAATCCACAACCCACTAAGTTCTAGGTAATACGATATCCCTTGATAAGTCTGGTTGTCAAACTCTCGGAACACTGACTATCTGTAACGACTGTCAAAGATCTACAAATGAAAGCAGGGACCAACAACTTAACGTGCTTTCCGAGACACGGGGAGTAAAGTCAGTATAGTATGGATGGTAAGGTTGGTCCATGGACGGGTGACCAACCATTGCACTGGTAACCGTAACTAAGAAAACACTTAAAGTCGTTGGTTCCAGCTGTCATTTGTAGATTCTTAACAGTCGACCAAAGCACATCGTCATACCCAGTATTAACTTGGTGTGGAGGTCAGATATACAGTCGCCAAATGTAAAATACTGGTGTTTAGCTGCATTTGGTTAGAATAAAACCCAACCCCACCTTAGTTGGGAAAAGGCTAGGCAGATGATGATCAGCAGGAAATGGGGTTCGAGTAATCGCGAGTACTCGCCTATCACCCAGCGATACAACTATCGGAAATATAAATCAATGTTCGTTTCCCTAAACTCGCTTTTCGCTAATCTTCTACGGAGGGACAGGTGCCTAAGATTCTAGAACTTTTTTGGTGAGATTTTGGTGTCGGTTTTACCCCAATTTTTTGTTGTGATAAGCCAAAGCGATTGGGGAAATTAGGTCTAGAATATAAGCCGCTTTTTATGATTGACCCGTACTGATCTTTTTGCTTTATTCATAGTTTTGGGTTTTTAAAGCGGATTATGTTCTGAAGATTTTTTGGCAAATAATTTTGATTGGAATCTTTGCATTATATTATCCTGTTTTTTTCTATTCTCCGAATAGTTGAGTTTGGTATAGGTGTAAAATAAACACCAAAAAGGCACAACTCTAAACAGTGACTTTTCCTAGTCGATAAAGAGAAAAGTAGCCAATCTGGGAATAGAAAACCTCATTATCAACATTGGCATTTAAGATAATAGTAATATTAAATGCCAATTGTGCAAAAACTAGACTGACGAGGCAGTCATATTTATGCCCAATCATTTGACAAAATCGATCCAAACAACACTTATTGCCAGATTAATTTAAACAGTCTATCGACATTACTCACCCCAACACTACAGACACTACAGTACACTATCTTGCCACTTATTAGCTATATGGTCTCGCAATTTATCGGCTGGGCTCCGAAAATTGCTCGCCAGTGTAGCGCTGAAGTTAGTAAAGCGATGGTTCAATGTGCCTTACATGTAAAGTATAGGGTGTTGTGTTTACTGAGGGTGGGTGAGGGCTAATTGGCTTAGGGTAATTTGAGAGGAGGTGCCTAGTTTAAGTTTTAACAGAAAAAATGCCTTTGAAACTGGTAATTAGTTTTAATGGCATAGTTTGTTGTTTGTACCTCAAACAACAAACTATGCCATTAAAACTAATTAAAAAGGAAAAAAACGGAAGACTTATTGGATCACTTTGCTGTCCGTCTGTCTGTCTGTCAAGACCCTTTATCTCAGGAACGCGTTTAATTGAAATGAAATTAAAACCACATGCTCAACTCTGTAGTCGCTTTATGCTGTAAAAATCAACCCTCTAAGTCTAAGCAGTCAAAAGATATGGCTGTTTATGTCGCAAGTTTGTACGGAACCCTGGGTGCGTGAGTCCGACTCGCACTTGGCTGTTTTTTTCAGTTTTGGGATAGCAATAGGAAAGTGATATTTAGGAGCTAAGTAGCGGGCAAAACCACAGGGCACAGTTAGTAGAATAATGCTTTTCCTAGCTAAGTTTCTTTGCACTACAAGTATATCTCAGTGTGCCACCATCCCAAACTTGATCAAACTTGTGAACCACCCTCACATCCTTTCAACCACCCTTTCCAATAACACTGTATTAGCCAATAAATTGACAATTAATAAACAACTTTGCCCAACAACCATTGGACAACTGGATTGGGTTTGTACCCAAACTGTCCCTCTGGTTCTAAGGGTGCTTTTAAATAGATGCAGGTTTTCAGATTGCCGGTCACGGAAACTATATTTTTTTATTATTAACTTTCCCTGTAATTAAAAAAAAATAAAATATAAATATTTTTTGGTTTAAAAATGAGCTGAAATTTTTCATACCTGTTTAGTTTGTATGAGAATGCATGGCCAGCCACCTGAAGTCATTCAAAATCCAATATGGCGGATTCTCAAAGATAGCGGTCTTTAATATTTTTTAGGCATATCCATGATATGGGTATCAAATGAAAGTGTTAAGAATACGAGGAAGTGTGCTGTTTAGTTTGCTTTTTTACAAATTATTTATTATCTTTACAAATCACTACCGTTCAGCTGCATCCGGTAACTCTGGAAGCAAACTGACAATACGGTTTTCGCAGTGGCTGAGCGATCGACTGCCACGTTGCGTGTCGCAGGATCGATCCCTGCACTGAACAAATATTTGTATTTCCTACAGATAGTTGATCCGGGTCTGGCTGTTTGTGTATGTGAGTTTAAATGTTTGTAAACGCACCCACGATACAGAAGAAATTCCTAGTGTGGGGCAACGTTTTATAAAAAAAAAAAAACTCTGACAAAATAATGATAATGTTTTTATGCACCTTTGGGAAATGATGGATATTTACCCCCGTTCTACCCTTCCCCCCCATATCAATTTCGACATGTCTGTATTGGTACCATGTATCTTTATACAAGCGCCTTTATGGGTATGAAGTAGGTACTAAAATAGTTAGGAACGAGTTCCATGTATCGGGTTCCATAGACTTGTCCGAGATTGGGTTCTGATCCTAATTGAACATGTGAGAATTAGCAATTTACATTCATCTCAAATTGTCGATAATTTGGTAAGTAATTATTGGTTAATGGCGGTTGAAATGACGTATTAAACAAATTAATTACTTTTTGTAAGATACTGATATTTGGCTGCATCTGGTTGGACTTAAAAGCGACTACTCCTGCCGGGGTGGCGGGTGGTTCGAAAGAGATAATACGTCACTCCGTAATGTTTTCAGATAGTATAGGAAGGGGTGTAGGTAAATTATTAAGTAATAACCTGAGTTTTCCCAGTCAAAATAATTGTATGCCAGGGTTAAATTATAAACAGATAATGGCATTAGTAACTGGAAATGTTTATAGTAAAAATACTGATTTAACTATATTTATAGGAAATAGTTCAAAAATTACAAAAGAAGACATCACAGATAGTGTAACTGAGTTGTTAAAGTTGAACTGTCGTAAAATAATATTGTGTGCTTTTCCATATTTTGAAAGATTATCGAAACGAATTAACAATTATATTCACATGCTGAATAAGCATGTTCATTTTTTGGTAGGTCACTATTGTGACAAACTCATGTATCTGGATATTAACAATGTTGTTGATAAACTTAGGTCGACACGGGGTAATGTGTTTCTACCTACTAGTTGTAGACACAAAATAGCTAGGCTATTAGCTTATAATATTCACTCGGACATAAATATTATGTCTATGTTTTCTTCTATTATTAACACTGCGACTATTAGTACTTATACTAAGATACCTTTTTACAAGGAAGGCGGGGGAGTATTGTCACTCACTCCGGCTCATTTAAACTAGCTAGTAAGACAACAGAAGATATAAATAACATAAGTGTTACACTCACTAACACCAAGGTACCTTCTTGCTCTCAAATAATTTTATTAAATTTAAAAAAGGGGCTAAGCATAATTCCTTGAAATTATTCCATCAAAATATTCAAGGTTTCTCTTCGAAACAACTAGAGATTGAATTGTTTTTAGAAAAAACCAAGTTTGATATTGTATGTTTCACCGAACATTGGCTAAAAGATCATGAAATGTTAATTAACTTTGAGAATTACAGTGTAGGCAGTTCCTTTAACCGCAAATCTAAGATGCGTGGGGGTTCACTTATCTTAATTAAAAATGGCATTAAATTTAAAACTCGTAATGATATAATTGATCTTTCGGTTGAACATAATATTGAAATGTCTTGTGTTGAGCTAGATAAGCATGTCATAGTGTGCGTTTACAGACCCCCAAATTATCAAAACTACTCTGTATTTGAGTCAGTAATGGAAGATGCTTTAGCAAAACTTGCAAAAGGTAATAAATTACTAGTTATCTGTGGTGACTTTAATATTAATATTTTAGATATAAATTCAAATAGCAGTAGATTCTTACATCTTTTTAAATCATTTAATTTGATAAATGTCTTTTCGGAGCCTACCCGAATTACTACAGACACTGCTACATGTATTGATAATGTCTTTTGTTGCTGCGACTACTTAAATAAAGCCATTGTAAATTACCTTCCATCTGATCACAGCGGTCAAACCGTCGTTTTCGAGTCTTACACACCGTCACAAAAAACCCAGATAAAATCTAGACAAATAACACCCAGCAATTTGAATAAATTTAATAATAATTTAATTAGTAATTTAAGCACTACGGGATTTAATATTGAAAATGTAAATCAATTTTATGAGGAATTCTTTTCGGTGGTCTACACAGAGTTCAATGATACGTTAAAAATAAAAACTAAATCTATTAGCCCAAAGTTTATGTTTAGTGATTGGGCAACTAAGGGTATAAGAAAAAGTAGGGAACGATTGTTTGAGCTTTACGGCCTTAAGCCTTACTTCAACTCAGAAACTTTCAATCACTATGTTGCAACTTACTCAAAAATTTTTAAAAACACCTGCCAATTAGCTAAATCTTTATTCATTAGCAACAAGATTAAATCCGCCGATAATAAAATTAAGACGGTTTGGAAAATCATTAATAGTGAAACTAACAGAAACAAAAAATGTAATAATGAGATCACACTAGAGTCTTCGCGTGGTCTTCTAACCACTAAAACCGAAGTTGCTCAAGAATTTGTAGATTTCTTTACTAGTATCCCACTTAAAACTACTGAAACATTAAATTCTTCACCCTTGCTTTCCATTGATTTATTAAGAGCAAACGTTTCACCATGTCCGGTTGAGTTTCAATTTAAGCATATTAACCCCACTGCAGTCATTAAAGCTTTCAAGCAAATCAAAATCAAATTAACCGAAGATCTTTGGGGAATGTCTATTAAAGTTTGTCAAGCTATTATTGAGACAATAGCACCGTACTTAGCCATAATATTCAATTTGTGTGTGGACCAAGGAGTTTTTCCGGACCTTATGAAATACAGTAAAGTTATACCCCTTTTCAAATCTGGGGATAGTAAAGACACCAATAACTATAGACCCGTATCCGTTTTGCCGGTTTTCAGCAAGGTGTTTGAAAAGGTAATGCTTAATCAAATGCTCAACCACTTTAACACCAATAAGATCTTACATGAAAAACAGTATGGTTTCACCAAAGGACGTTGTACGACTGACGCTGGTGTTACCTTGTTAAAACACATATTTACTGCGTGGGAAGAGGCACAGGATGCCATAGGAATTTTTTGTGACCTTTCAAAAGCGTTTGATTGTGTTAGCCACGAAACCCTACTCTTGAAACTTGAACATTACGGCCTAGGAAAACTTGCGCTTAGTTTAGTAAAATCATATTTAAATGATAGACAGCAGCAAGTGCAAATAAATGGTGTCAATTCAATGGGTTTAAATGTAAAGATGGGTGTACCACAAGGATCGATATTAGGTCCCTTCCTCTTTTTAGTATATATTAATGATCTACCCCATTTATTTAAAAACCAACCACAAATGGTGTTGTTTGCTGACGATACTTCTTTAATATTTAAGATAAATAGACGTGCCACAAATCTAGACGACTTAAATAACGCCCTATTACAGGTAAATGATTGGTTCACCGCCAATAATTTGGTATTAAATGGGAAAAAAACGAAGTGCATAAGATTTGCTCTGCCAAACGTCAAAAGTAGTGATTGTGACATAGTATTGAATCAAGAGAAACTAGAATTCGTCGATAAAACTGTTTTCCTGGGGATAACGCTCGATTCAAGGCTACAATGGGGTCCGCATATAACATCTCTTGCAGGACGGCTTAGTTCAGCAGCATATGCTGTCAGAAAAATCCGTCAGTTTACTGATGTAGATACCGCGAGGCTAGTCTATTTTAGTTATTTTCATAGTATAATGTCATACGGTATTTTACTTTGGGGACGGGCTGCAGACATCGAGTCTGTATTTATTCTGCAGAAAAGAGCCATTAGAGCCATTTATAATCTACGTAGACGAGATTCTCTAAGAGAACAGTTTAAGGAAATTAACATCATGACAGTACCTTGTCAATATATCTATGAAAACATCATGTACGTCAGAAAAAATTTGCATCTATTTGGTAAACGAGGTGATAGACACAAGTATAATACTAGAAACAGGGACCAATTGGTTCAGCCGGGTTTCAGGTTAGCTAAAGTAGACTCATCTTTCATGGGGTACTGTTTGAAATGCTACAATAAAATACCTCCCCACATTCTTCAACTGAATGAAACGAAATTTAAATCTTGTATTAAACGCACACTATGTAGGCAAGCATATTATAAGTTGGGGGATTATATTGATGATAAAAATGCTTGGCTCAATGCTGGTCCTGCTCCTCAAGCATAGGGGTAAACTCATTGATAAGTACCCGAAGCTATAGTGGAAGCTGCAGAAGATTGTAAGACTATCTTTGCAATGTATAGAATCAATTCTCTAGTATTGTATAATTATTAAGCCCATATGTGAGTGCTATGTATTATCATTGACTTGACGAGGCCCTGGTGGTTAATAGTGTCATGCTCACTTAAATGTCTCGCTGATAGTGGCGGGTGTGTCGGGTCATTTAGCTCCCTTCAAAATGGTCGAGCTGAATGGGGCTGATCCATACGTCATGTTCGTGAACGGGCGCTGTCAGTTGGGACTGGTCATTTTTTTAACTACCACGGTCATTTTTTTTTTAACTTATTTAGATTTTAAATTGAATTTTGCTTTTTATTTACTCTGGACGCTCTTACTGTGCACGTCTTTCTACATCGTTCTCACATATTTGTATAATCTCAACACGAATGATGTAAATACGATTTTGTAAAAATATTATAATTTAAAAGAGTGTCCATGGAGTTTCTTGCCCATTCTTCTCCATAGAGATCAACGCTTTGGAATGGGCAACTACAGTACTTTCACAAGTTATTATGCCTTGTGACCGGGATTGTAGCAGCATCATTTTTTTGTTCTTGTTTTTATGACATTCAAAAGTGCCTGTAATGGTCTAATTGAAATAAATGCTTTGAGTTTGAGTTTGAGTTTGATAACGTGGACCCAGAACACAAAAAAAAGAAGGAACATGGATGGGTTTTAGTCAGTAAAAGTCTGACACTCCCTACCACTCCACCCAGAGCGGGAGAAGTCAGAGAGAAGTGAGAGTTCTAATTCTCTCTGTGTGTTTGCCTTCTCTAGCCAATTGATCGAACTGAAAACAAAGAGCGCAACACAGAAAGGAATGGAGGAAGTTGAAAGAGGCCTACACCAAAATGGTCGAAAAAGACTAAAAAGGGAATGAGAGAGCCAATTGATCAGGAACGAGCCCATATCCTTCAGCCAGCATTAATATAACAAACGGTGAGCATTAAGTAGCTCGAAGTGTCCGTCTAGTGCGTTCAGAGGAGCAGAGGGGCCTGGCAGGGCCAATCCGCAGAAAAAAAGCGTTAACATAATTATGAAGCATAAATACAAGTACTTAATTAAGTTTAGCTCTGTAGAAAATACTGGCATGATTTAAAGTTATGTTTCAACATTTTATGTTTCACTTTTAAAACTCAGCGGTATTTCAACATTAAAAAAAAAACTAATTCTCTCACAGCCTCTTAGTTCTAAAACGATTAAACTAAGCTCCACTAAATTTCACCCAAAACATTTAAATCGTGTAAGCCCTTGACTGTAATTCGTTAACTTTTTCGTGTAATTTCGTGAAGAAATAAATTTTCATTTAGTCTGCTGATACCGTTTTATTAATGTGCTCAATTATACAGACAACGCTTTAAGATGGAGGTTGTTGGAAAAATTGGAGCCAATTTTAAGGTTTAATAGCTATCGAGGTTTTGGGAAAGAATTATTACTGAGTTTTTTGGGAGGAACAAATTTAGTGGGTACTTGGTATCTAGGATGAGAATCAGACTTTTTTTTGGGAACTAGGTCTTAGGTTTAAAGTCCATTTGTGTAAACCTGCTTACTGTCAAATTCAGGTGTTTTATTGTGGCAATGTGAGATGCCAATTTCAGAGGGGCTTGCCAGGGCCTCCGCCTGCCGGGGTTGCGGGTTGTTCGAAAGAGATACCGCGGCCTCGGAACGTAAAGGGCGATAGAAGGAACATGGGTGGGTTTTAGTCAGTACAAGTCTGACATGCCCCCCCGCTCCACCCAGAGCGGGGGAAGTCCTGGGATGATTTCCCACCCGAAAAAAAAGATGCCAATTTTAACCGACGTCTACAAAAAGCAGGAGGTTCTGACTTTCATTGTTTTTAGGGTTCCGTAGTCAACTAGGAACCCTTATAGTTTCGCCATGTCTGTCTGTCCGTCCGTCCGTCCGTCCGTCCTCGCTTAATCTCTGTGACCGTTAGCACTAGAAAGCTGAAATTTGGTACCAATATGTATATCAATCACGCCGACAAAGTG
The DNA here is from genome assembly GCA_905475445.1 of Ochropleura plecta. Lineage (NCBI taxonomy): Eukaryota > Metazoa > Arthropoda > Insecta > Lepidoptera > Noctuidae > Ochropleura > Ochropleura plecta. Next base: position 13,578,758 of record FR997748.1, read on the forward strand.
GTAAAATAAAAATTGGAAAAAAATGTTTTATTAGGGTAGCCATCCTATATGTAAAGCGGGAAGTGATTTTTTTTTAATTTCGACCCTAACGTGTGATATATTGTTGGAAAGGTATTTAAAAATGAATAGGGGTTTACTAAAATCATTTTTTGATAATGTCAATTATTTCGGAAATAAGCGCTCCAAAAATAAAAAAAACAATGTGTCCCCCCCCCTCTAACTTTTGAACCATAAGTTTAGAAAATATGAAAAAAATCTGAAAAGTAGAACTTTATAAGGACTTTCTAGGAAAATTATTTTGAACTTGATTGACACAACAGTTTTTGTACAAAAAAGACAAAAAGTTGTACAAACTAATTTCTGGACTAAGTTTGTAGTATAATCGTATATGCAAGCATTTTTTTTAATTTCGTTTACATATTTTATTATCCTGAACGTATCTTTTTTCAAACAAAAAAAGAATTATTGAAATCGGTTCTCGCAATCCAAAATTACCACCGAAAACGTCTTTGTATTAATTAGTAACCCAATTCCCCGAGAGATGGCGCTGTAGGTACTTATTACATTGGATCGGGTATTACCGAATTGTTCGGTTGGTCTCTCCTTGGCATTGGCGGTATCTTATAACTACATAAAACTTCTATCAAGAACATGCTAAGGCAATTTAGAACAAAACTAAAATTCATTTTTTAACACCTTCAAAATGTTAAGGTAAAAACCAGTTCATAAATGGTTCGATAGATGCCGTTGCGTAATGACGTCATTTTTTTAAAAGTCGATGTTAAGATTTTCCGTGCTTTCATGACCTACCGTGGTAAAGTAAGTTGCACTTAAATATATTCGTAATTTTATTTATGAGTGCATAATCTAATTAGTCGTCGAGGTTTCATTTTGATTTGTCCGGTATATTGTGACGGACGGGAAACTACGGAACCCTACACTGAGCGTGGCCCGACACGCTCTTGGCCGGTTTTTTTTTCGTATGTTTGTTACGCGATTCTCTGTCAATTTTGAGCCGATTTAAAACAAGTTTTTATATTTAAAGGTGCTCCCAAGGAGGTCCCTAATTTTTTGCGCTCGGGTTCATCAGCACAATGTTTTCAGTTCAACCGTAAAAAGTGATTTTTCACCCCAAAAAAACTCTTTTCCCATTTTTTTTTATTGTGATATCCAGAATGCATGGTTGACGACTTCGTTAAGATTTACACCCTGTATATTAATCACCGCCAGCCACTCGGGGCAAAGTTGCCATTTAATTGTATCATGATTCACCGCAGGCCTAACTTAGCTCTAACTTAGACGTAACTTTCTTTAGATTTGAATAAAAGTATGTCTCTCGAGCTGGTTTGAATGGAATTTCTGTTTAAACTTTGATGGCTTATGCCTGTTTTTACTGGCATTAGGCGACACCTAAGCGAATGCCTATCAATTATTGTGTTGACTTTGTCTTCGGTAAAGGAAAACTTCGTGAGAAAACTAGCATGCCTTTTTTTGTGGGGTGGGAAATCATCAAATAACATCCCCGGGGGGAGAGTCAGACTTGTACTGACTAAAACCCACCCATGTTCCTTCTATTGCTCTTACGTTCCGGGGCCGCGGTATCTCTTTCGAATAACCCGCAACCCCGGCAGGCGGAGGCCCTGGCAAGCCCCTCTGCTTAACTAGCATGCCTCAGAGATATTTCTCGAGGGCATGTAAAGCCAAGTTTGAGGGCCCACGGGTGGTGTGAACACTTTGATTCCAGAGACCTCGCACGAGTGTGTCTAACTTTTTTTTTATAAATCGTTGCCCCACACTAGGTATCGTGGGTGCGTTAACAAATATTTAAACTCACATACACAAACAGCCAGACCCGAAACAACTACCTGTAGGTCATACAAGTATGACAAACTTTTGCTAATTTTTGCTTTTACTATGGACGCTCTAAATGTGCTCGTTTTTATACATCGTTCTCACATCCTTACTAATAATATTATAAAAGCGAAAGTGAAGGTGTTTGTTTGTTACCTCTTCACGCTTTAATGGCTAAACCGATTTTGATGAATTTTGGTACAGAGATAGTTAGGAACTAGGAGACGGACATAGGCCAACTTTTAAAAAAAAAAGTGTGATGTGAGGGAGAAAAAGGGAAGAAAAGGGAAAACTTAGCGTTGCTATTACAAATCAATAAGGCGCAAGGGGAACTGTTTTACCCCGAATTTAACGCGAGCGAAGCCGCGGGCAAAAGCTAGTTATATATAATCTCAACATGAATGATGTATCCATGATTTTATAAAATATTATGATTTAAAAGAGTGTCCATGGAGTTTCTTGCCTATTCTTCTCCATAGAGATCTACGCTTTGGAATGGGCAACTACAGTACTTTCACAAGTTATTATGTCTTGTGACTGGGACTGTAGCAGCATCTTTTTTTTTGTTCTTGTTTTTATGACATTCAAAAGTGCCTGTAATGGTCTAATTTAAATAAATGCTTCGAGTTTGAGTTTATATTGTGTTCCGTGCGGGGATCGAACCCGCGACTCGTCAGCCGTCGATCTCTCAGCCACTGCGCCAACCGTGTCGTCAATACGTTGATTTTTAGGGTTCTGTAACTCAAAAGGAAAAACGAAACCATAATAGGATAGGATCACTTGTCTGTCAAGACCCTTTATTTCGATAACGCGTCAAGGTATAGATTTAAAATAAAAACTAATATACCAGAGGCTGTGGTTCCTTAAAGTTGTCAAGAAAAAAACTGTCTAAGTTTACGCAGTCAAAAGGTATGGCCGTTTATGTCGCAAGTTTTTACGGAACCCTCTGTGCGTAAATCCGACTCGCACTTGGCCGTTTTTTTTAAATCCTTGCAAATATTATAAAAGCGAAAGTGAGTTTGTTTGTTTGTTTGTTACCTCTTCACGCTTTAATGGCTAAACCGATTTTGATGAATGTCGGTACAGGATTGGGTACCAGGAGACGGACACAGGCTAATTTTTATTAAAAAAAAGTTGGATATGAGGGAGAACGAGCAATCCTTACTTCCTTACTATCTTTACTAATATTATAAAAGCGAAAGTGAGTTTGTTTGTTTTTTACCTCTTCACGCTTTAATGGCTAAACCGATTTTGATGAATTTTGGTACAGAGATAGTTGGGAACCAGGAAACGGACATAGGCATAAAAAAAGTGGGATGTGTGGGAGAAAGAGGGAAGAAAAGGGAAAACTTAGCGTTGCTATTACAAATCAATAAGGCGCAAGAGCAAAAACTGCAGGTAGCAGGTACTGTGTTGTACCGAATTTAACGCGAGCGAAGCCGCGGGCAAAAGCTAGTTGTAAATATAATTATTCTGCAGCGTTTAAGTTAAATTATTTGCAACTAGAAGACGAAAGAGACAGAGAAGACAAACAAGAGACAGACATAGCTGGAGGAAGCTGGGGGAGACCTACGCCAAAGAGGCGACATCCACAAATTAAATAAAAATGCATGGTATGATAATAATAATAATTAATTTAAATCCTAATTTAAATTTAAATTTATTTATACACAAAATATCAATATTAAGTTTTAACTAATTGGAAAATTATAAATTTATGTATTTAGGAATGTGAATTTTTTTGAATAACTTTAGTGTGGTAGAATAAAGGCTATTTTTATTTGTTTTATTATTTGCAACAAACACTATTAGCGTAGGAACATGGGTGGGTTTTAGTCATATATACAAGTCTGACACTCCCCTCCCATCCGTAAAAAATCGTACTATCCATATAGGTTAGGTATATGAATAAATTCTTTAAATTATGAAAAACTGGCTACGCTCGTAGTTTCACCCGTCGTCACCTGAAGAGCTATATACCTACCTGGGTTCGATTCCAGGATCTTCCAGTTAGACTTTTTGTCTAGTTTGTGCAAGTGTTACCGGGTTTTTTCATCAGGAATTTCTCAGTAGCAGCCATATTTTGTGCCTAGATATTAACAATGGGCTCGCCCCCTAATATAATTATGTGACTTAAACATAACTGTAATGTCGGTGTACTCTGTTATGTACCTTCAGGCATCACAAGGCGCTATGTTATGTTGTTACATTGTAAAAGAAGAGCTTCACAATTTGTCAAAATCTCTTATCTTATAAACGCGAAAGTTTGTATGGATGTATGGATGTTTGTTACTCTTTCACGCAAAAACTACTGCATAGATTTTAAGGAAACTTTACAATAACATAGCTTACATATCAGAATATTTCATAAGCTACAATTTCATAAAGATTTATTGTATAATCTATGACCACGCGAGTGAAATCGCGGGGCGCTATCTAATTTACAAAATACTCAGAACGGTCAATAAAAAGGTAGCTACATACTAGATGCGTTGAAGCGACTATCTGTTGGAAATTCCAATAAAATTGACGTTGAGTATTGAATTCACTCGCAGCGATGTGTGTGCATTCGTGCGAAACGCTCCGTCTGGGCACGATCTTATGCTATTTGTGAATCATAATTTTGCGGTGTGTTGGTCTCGAAAAATATGTATATTTTTTTATATACAAGGTGTAAATGCCCTTCACAAAGCCGTCAAGCATGCATTCATCTTCCAGACATTTTAAGTAAGCCAAGTTATTCTAAACAAAAATAATTGCTGAAAATCTTTTTTTGAGGTGAAAAATCACGTTTTACCGTAGACCTCAATATTTTGAACTCAAAACATTGTGTTGATAGATGTATTGATTAAGACGGGTGTCGACGAGGTATTTAAAGTCAGGGCCACCGCCTGCCGGGTTTGCCGGTTGTTCGAAAGATATACCGGAGCCTCCGAACATAAAGGGCAATAGAAGGAATATGGGTGGGTTTTAATCAATACAAATCAGACACTCCTCGCCACTCCCGCGCCCAGAGCGGGAGTTATTTGTTGATTTCCCTTCCGCAAAAAAAGCCATTTATCGTCGTCATCAACTTACCTCTAACATCCAGCTTGATCTTCTTCACGATGTCAGCGTCCAGCGCTGCGGAGCTGACGACACAGGTCAGCTCACCTCCCAACTCCTCACGCGTGACGGTGAGGGATAGCACCTGGGTTATGGTTGAGTTGTCAGGTGTCACTGTCTCTCCTGTGGACAAGGGATAGAAAACTATTAACTGTGATGCAAGGTTTTTGTAAAATATGGGTTACTAGCTTTTGCCCGCGGCTTCGCTCGCGTTAAATTCGGTAACGCCTTATTGATTTGTAATAGCAACGCTAAGTTTTCCCGTTTCTTCCCTTTTTAAAAAATAGCCTATGTCCGTCTCCTGATTCCCAACTATCTCTGTGCCAAAATTCATCAAAATCGGTTTAGCCATTAAAGCGTGAAGAGGTAACAAACAAACTCACTTTCGCTTTTATAATATTAGTAAGGATTATGGGTGGGTATAGTCAGTGTTACACGAGTAATCAAAACCTTTTAGGGTTCCGTACATCAAAAGAAGAAACGGAGCTACCCTTAGTTCAAATTAAAACCATATTTTCAACTGACCTATTTTTTTTTTTTTTATTAAAAAAAAACGTTGCCCCACACTAGAAATTTCTCCTGTATCGTGGGTACGTTTACAAACATTTAAACTGACATACACAGACAGCCAGACCCGAACAACTATTTTTATGCCTTACAAATATTTGTTCCGTGCGGGAATCAAACCCGCGAAACGCAGCCTAGCAGTCGATCGCTCAGCCACTACGCCAACCGTGCCGTCATATTTGTATGACCTAAAGATGTGTGTGTGTGGAACAAAGTTTAAAAAAAAACTCTGTGATCCCTTCCTCCTCCCTTCATCCTCGGTACGCGAGTCTGAATTGCTTCTGACCGGTTCTTTTTTAATGAATTCTCCAGTTTTGTTGGTGATTTAAAAATTCAAACTCACATACACGAACAGCTCTTTGTATGAGAAGAGGCTTTTGCCCAACTGTGGGACAGTTATAGGCTGGTATTATATAATGTTAAATCATAATGTTATTCAACATCCTATTTTAATTCTTATCGAAGCTAACCGCACTATATTGCCTCCTTAGTATGCGTGCCTTATCGAACCTTGGTCAGCTCTTAATTTAGCAGCTGAGCGAGGGAATCTCAAGATGGAACACTTCGCTACTAACCAGTTTATTGAAGAGTAGCTTTTGCCCACGGCTTCGCTCGCGTTAAATTCAGGGTAACACAGTTCCCCTTTCCTGATTTGCAGGTACCTGCTATCTGCAGTTTTTACCCATGCGCCTTATTGATTTGTAAAAGCAAAGCTGAGTTTTTCCTTTTCTTCCCTCTTTCTCGCTCATATCTCAATCTTTTAAAAAAAATAGCCTATGTCCATCTCCCGGGTCCCAACTATCTCTGTACCAATATTCATCAAAATCGGTTTAGCCATTAAGGCGCGAAGAGGTAACAAACAAACAAACAAACTCACTTTCGCTTTTATAATATTAGTAAGGATTGTATGTATTGCGGTACCTTACGTAAAATGTTGTAGGGTTTCATTGGAAATAGATAGGACTAGCTCATGCCTGCTTGTAAGAAAACAATAATTTACTCTTCTCTACTTACCCAGTAGGAAAAATCAGACAGTTTTTTTTTTCTGGTCCTTGTTATTGTCAGTAAAAGTAAAGTATCTTCTTGTATTTTATATATAAAGTATATATCGTTATATTATAATTGTAAATATTATTATTTTTCGAATTCTCTTTGTTATGCACCCTGCACCTACTATGTTTTCTCTCTGCATCACCCTAAGGTAGACTGGTAGAAAATACCTAAGGCATTAAGTCCGACTCTGTACAGTGTTTTTTATATGTGCATAAAGTTTAATAAATAAATAAAAGTGTTCCTTCTGTTGCCCTTCATGTTACGGGGCTATCTCTTTCGAACCCGAAACCGGGTCTTTACACATCTTTGCATCTAAATTGCGCACCATAGATACAAATTAACATTAATGAGTATTAATTCGTATTGCAAAAGTTGTCGGACCAAAACAAACATTCGACACTCTGGATTTAATTCTCCATAAAAAATACAGGAAAACACATCAACTCCGCCAACCATTGTCCCCATAAAGGACGAAAATCGTCGAAAATTCTCACTCATTGATTAAAAGCCAGTACTTCCTATGATACACAAAACAAAATAAATGTCGACCACTGAACGGGGCACCGCGAAGATTTATAGCACCTGCCCATTCCGATCAAACAGGCCGCTTGGATGCGATATACAGAGTTTTCGGTTTAAAAAATGTACTCGGATTTTCTGAGTTTTTAAAGCTATATTTTGGGCGCAGTTCTCGTTTTACAGTGGCTGAATTTAAAGAAATATTTGAGAAAAATATTGCTGTGTTTCCCTTGCAGGCTTTAACAGAACACATGCGAGTTTTCTCATCATCTGCTAACCGGATGCAGCTGAATATCCGTATTTTACATGGAGCGACTGACTATCTGACCTCCACAACCCAATTAGTACTGGGTAATGCGATACCCCTTGGTAAGACTGGTTTTCAGACTTTCGGAACACTGACTACCTAAAACGACTGTCAAAGATCTACAAATGACAGCCGGGACCAACGGCTTAACGTGCTTTCCGAGGCACGGAGGAAACTCGGTATGTAACGGGTGGTTACCCATCCACAGACCAACCTAGGCAAGCGCGACTTAATCTAAAGATCGACCCGAGCGGCTGCTATTATTTAATCACGAGCTACTCTTCTTTCTAATGGGATTTAACTTCTATTATCAATCATATTATACCAAAAGTACTGAAAAATAATAATGACTGTCCTCTCATACAATAAGTACTTACGCTGTAACAATCAACATTGTAAAACCAAATGATTTTAAAAGAGTAATCATGGAGTTTCTTGCCGGTTCTTATCCATAGGAAACGGCCAACCCAAACCGTGCACCTTTTTGGGATGTTTTATAAGTGCTCATGTAGGCCTATGTGAAGTAAAAATAATTTTATTTAGAAATTTAATTGATTGTTAAAACACCACGCTTTTTCGTATTCTTAGCAAAACCTTTCATAAGATAACCACATCATAGGAATGCATGAAAAATAACTATTTTTATTTTTATGTTTGACATCGTATTTTTGTAATTCAATTTCTATCTTTGACATTTAATAATATTGTATCCTTATTGTAAATTTTGAATTTCTACACAATGCACAATTTTTTTTTTAAAAACCTTATCTTTGAGAGTCTACAAACAGATTTGGAATGACGTTACTTTGCAATTTCTGGATTGTCATTCATATTAAACAGCTCAAACAGAAACTGGTAAGTAGGCCAAAGAAGAATTAAGTAAACGTGAAGTTCCTACCAAAATACAAACTGTATTTCAAAACAAAACACGATCACAGTTTCAGAAACGACACCTTATATTTGAACTAAAAACAATATCTAGTTTCTAGGCTTCATAACGATCTGTAAACTGAAATTCAGCGAAGTTTCAAAACACCTAGTTTTCAGAGTTTTCAGCCTGAAAACTGCTGAAACATTGAAACAAGGCTAAGATGTCAGTAGTTGGCTTTTTGTACGGCATTCGTTTCAGTCTGGATTTATTATAAACTAGTGAATGCTTTGTACGCTTTTTAATACTATTTTTTACGGATGGGCAATCATCAAATAACTTCGCCCGCTTCGCAAAAAAGAATGTGATTCTCAAAGGGTTTCGGCAGGGGTGTACACTGTAGTACACCCAAATTTCGATAATACGGTAGTTTCTAGGGTCAAAGTAATTACATTCTATTTAGTCCGTCTTTTTTCACAACGAGTGACGTCTCACGTATTTTAATAGGTTTATATCTTTGTCATTTTTGGTCTAATTTAGAAATAAAAAAATACGTGTCCCTTATTTTTGAATAATCTAAAAGACAGAGTAACAAAAAAAAAAATGAATCTAGCCTATTGCGTTTAACTGTCGTGCAACCCGTCAACAACCGGGTACAAATCCAGACTAAATGGTTGCTACTGAAAAATTCTATTTGTCTTAATAATGGCAATATTATTATGTGAACTCATCCCCTATAACTTCTCTTTCGAACAACCCGCAACCCCGGCAGGCGTTGGTGGCATGTAGGAAGGAGTCATGGACTTTTTGTTTGAAATTAATGTTGAAGCTTAGAAGTGCGTTCTTAATGTCAGGGGTATAAGATGTTGTGGGTTGTTCGAAAGAGATACCGCGGCCCCGGAACGTAAAGGGCAATAGAAGGAACATGGGTGGGTTTTAGTCAGTACAAGTCTGACACTGCGCCCCGCTCCGCCCAGAGCGAGGGAGTTATTTGATGATTTCTCACCCCAAAAAAGAATCCCCTGTAACTTAGGTGTTAAATATAACAGGCAAAATACCTAATCCGTACATTCCAGATATTGAACTCGCTCTCTACTTAAAATCCAAGCACGCAAAACTCAAACTCATAGCATTATTACTATAAGACCATCACAGGATTGAATGTCGTTAGAAAAAAAGAGATGCTGCTACAGTCCCAGTCACAAGACATAATAACATGTGAAAGTACTATAGTTGTCCATTCTAAAACATAGATCTCTATAGAGAAAAATGGGTTAGAAAAATCATTCGCAATTTCCCGATTAACTCAAGGCTATCAATAATTGCAAAATAAAAAAAATAACCCTCCACCATCCGTACATCATTTTGATAGATCCCAGTCGTATTTTAACCCTGTATTGATACGGGTACAAAAGATCCGTTTATTACACCAAATGGGAAGGTATTTGGACAACAGCGGGGGGGTTGGATTCCGAAAATATGAATTGTGCTCCACGGTTGGTCGGTTTGAGGTAAACGGGTACTTTAGACCCCACGATCTATTTGAGATAAATGTTTTGTTACCGTTGCCGAATTGTTTTGGGGTTATATTAAGAAAAACAGATGGTAGGTAGTAATGAATGGGTTTGGTATTATATGGGTATCGACCATGATTTAGTGATGTTGATATTACCTATATGGAAATAATTTAACATACGATGCGTGGAGAATTTGTGGTCTATTTGTGAATGTTTTTTTTTTATATTTTTGGCTCTACACTAGGAATTTCTCATGTATCGTGGGTGCGTTTACAAACATTTAAACTCACATACAAAAACAGCCAGACCCGAAACAACTACCTGTAGGTCAAACAAATATTTGTTCCGTGCGGGGAACGAACCCAGGACACGCAGCGCAGCAGTAGATCGCTCAGCCACTACGCCAACCGTGCCGCCAAAATTATGTTTAAGACTCAAATTTAAATAGAGCCTATTGACGAGCCTATTGCCATCGACCGGTAAAAATCAGAGAAAGGAACCTTCTAACAATACGAGCCGGGTCCAAGAGTACCGCTTTCTGTACCAAGCCCTTGATCCAGCTGCCTAAGCGCCTCCTTAGTATTGGTCGAGGCTCTTGGCAATTAAGCCATTGACAAATATAATATTATTTAGTTTAATATAAAGGTGTTCCTGTTTGTTTTTAAAAATGCTTACTAATATTATAAAAGCGAAAGTGAATTTGTGTGTTTGTTTGTTACGTCTTCACGCCTAAAAAGCTAAACCGATTTTGATGAATTTTGGTACAGAGATAGTTGGGGCCCTGAAGACGGACATAGGCTAACTTCTTTTTTTAATAAGATTGAGATATGAGGGAGAAAGGGAAGAAAAGCGAAAACTTAGCATTGCTATTACAATAAAATAAGGCGCAAGGGCAAAAACTACAAGTAGCAGGTACCTGCAATAGTCAGGAAAGGGGAACTGTATTACCCCGAATATAACGCGGACAAAAGTTAGTACTGAATAAAAGCAATTTTCTTTCTTTCTAAATCCCTAATTCAACGCTCTCAATTCGCACAATTCTGGAAACTAAATCGTTTCAATTGAACCGTACACCCATCCTGCCAGGTGAAACGTAATCCAAAGCAATGAAGTGAAAACGCGCCATCTGGCGGAAGGATCGCTCATGAAATATGTATCAAAAACCTTTACTAGACGTACCAGTGCTACGGGTATATTTGGAAACTTTCAAGCGAGATTTTTGAGAGATTAGCTTTGGTTTAATTAACATAACATCAATCCTTGAACAAAGCCTTCGAGTTCGCCTCTGCCTACCCCGGCAGAGGCGAATTCGAACTCTAAGTATTTTGAGTTTCCCAAGTTATTTGATGATTTCCCACCCCAAAAAAAAAAGTTTTTTTTTCTATAACGCACTTTTGAATATCAAGAAACAAAAGAATGAAGCTACAGTCCCAGTAACAAGGCATAACACACTTTTTTTTAAGGTGAAACTTTTCTTAAATTTAAGGGTTATTATATCAGGGGGGCCTGCCAGGGCCACTGCCTGTCAGGGTTTCGGGTTGTTCCAAAGAGATACCGTGGCACCCGAACATAAAGGGAAAAAGAAAGAATATAGATGGGTTTTATTCAAAATAAGACTTCAGACTTTACTACTTATACATACTGACCCTTGATGACGCCTCATCCAAAAAAAAAAACAGAAAATAACACTTGAATTACTCTATTAAATAAACCAGCACAAAAAAACTACGAAAAAAAAGAATAAAACTGAAAACACGCACCGTTCTTTCTCAAACCCCACACTATAATATACCCATTCCATTCTAACCGCAAAGGAAATCAACTACCATTTAAAAAAAAAACAGGAAAAGGTCAAACTACGGTAGTGTGTGAGTTAACTAGAATTTATAGCTGGCAACACAAATTAATAGCGTTTTCGGAAGCGAAGCCTAATTGTGAATTGTGCGCGATGCGTGCCTCAATACTGGCGATCACTAATTTATTTATTTCGGTACTTGTAAAAAGAGGGCCTTGGAAAAGAAAATAAAGTAGTTAAAAAGTGGTTGTAGTTTCTGGAGAGGGTCATCAGTCTTTTTTAGGGTTTTATACATTTGTGGTGGAAGCGGGTGTGTCCAGGAACCAAACGTTTGAAAACTTGTGATATTATGCAACCTTCTGCACTATAAGTCCTTAACTTATAACTTATCTGGCCCGCGACTTCGTCTTCTTCATCTTTTAACAAAAAATACCAATTTCCGACTGCAGGGTTCCAACTATCTCTGTACCAAAATTCATCAAAATCGGTTTAGCCATTTAGGCGTGAAGACGTAACAAACAAACAAACTCACTTTAGCTTTTATAATATTAGTAAGGATGAGAATGTTTGTTACTCTTTCAAGTCAAAACGGCTGAACGGATCTTAATGAAATTTGGCACAAAGTTAGATTGTAGACTGGAATAATACATAGGATGCTTTATTTTCGATTATCACCTTGGCAAAACCGCGGGCGCCAGCTAGCAATACCTATAATATTACTAGCTGGCGCCCGCCGTATTATACTACTATGCCCAGCGGTTTCACGCGCTACTCAGGTCCATACTATAGTAATAGAAATAATATCTATGCAAATTTTAAGTCAATCCGGCCAAGAAATCGCGTTCTCTCATAACAAAATTGACAATCTGTTTCAAGTACGTGTAGTAAGTGTAGTGTTGTAAGTAAGTCTTAGTAAACATTTTTGTCCTAAAAGGATCCTCCATGTAAAATTCGAGACGCCCCACACTTGTAGTTTCTGAAATTTCGTGATGAATGAATCAGTGGTTTTCGCTTTTACATAGAAAATAGATAAATGCGAAAGTATGTTTGTTTTTTACCTTTTCACGCCTAAACTACTGAACTGAACATCCAGAAAATTTGTATATAAATACGTTGTCAGGTGTACTGAAACGAAAATAACTTACATCCCGAAAAAAGTACTGTTCCCCAGGGAAATCACAATAACGTTATTATGATAGCAGATAGCGCCACCTGTCTTTCGAATCGTGATTGAATTATATTTTTTCATTTAACACTTCAAATACAAAGTACAGAGGCGAATTTAATGCTATTGACACTTTCTACCAGTCAACCGTTGGGTGATGCAGAGACAAACAGTGGTAGGTGTAAAACTGTTTTTTTTTATTCATTATTAATTTATACTTTACTAGCTTTCGCCCGCGGCTTCGCTCGCGTTAAATTCGGTATAACACACCAAGCAGACTTGCAGTTTTTGCTCTTGCGCCTGATTGATTTGTAATAGCAACGCTAAGTTTTCCCTTTTCTTCCCTCGTTCTCCCTCATATCCTACTTTTTTAAAATGAAAATTAGCCTATGTCCGTCTCCTGGTTCCCAACTATCTCTGTACCAAAATTCATCAAAATCGGTTTAGCCATTAAAGCGTGAAGAGGTAACAAACAAACAAACAAACAAACAAACTCACTTTCGCTTTTATAATATTAGTAAGGATGGATATATAAAATACTATAAATATAACATAAAATACGGCAAATATATATCAAAGTAAAGATACACAGATACTACATAACACACATAAACACACATAACACACATACATAAGATAGGTACTACATTAAAATACAAACAATGGGGAAAACAATAACGATGTGCCGATACTGCCGACGATTTTACGAAGAAACTCACGAACTTTGAGTTATATTATTACAAGCCAGAGTACAACACGAATTTATTGTCACATTCTAAATGAACACAAGCGAAGCTACGGGCTACTTAGTCATCGTTAAAAATGCTTTATTTTAGATCTTGAGCCCTATGTGCCCTTAATCTCTTTCATAAAAGTGCAATAACTGTAAAAAGTCCCACGCAGCCTGTGGAGTAGCGGGGCAGATTTTTTTCGCCACAATGCATCAAAACTGTGCGTGCGTGAGTCAGCAAACATTACTGAGGCACTACAGAAGCGTCGCAGTCGCAGCAATACCCTGAACGCATTATTATTCAATAAATATATTACTAAAACAATAAATAGATATCAAACAACCTTCTATTTCCAACGTGAGTACTTGCAGCTGCCCAATATAACCCCGTATTGCCGGGGAACTCAGGAGCCGATATAAAAACCCTGCCTTCACTCGGAGACATAGAAATCCTTTCCCCTGGCCGTATAAGTGTGGCGCTACGGACCAATGGAGCGCGCGCTAGTTTCAGTAAGAAAAGTGTTATGTAGAAAGGAGTCATGGACTTTTTGTTTGAAATAGTGCACTCTTAATGTCAGGGTTATAAGGTGTTGAACATAAAGGGCAAAAGAAAGAAAAAGGGTGGGTTTTAGTCAGTAAAATTCTGACGCTCCCCCCATCGCTCGCTCCCCGCTCCGCCCACAGCGCGAATCACTCATTAAAACGCAGTTCAAACAATTTTTCACTAAGGTATACGTTTAATTTCTGGCGTGACGACTAAGATGCGTTTGTGACAGGGTGCCCGGAGAAAACCACACGGAGAGAAGAGTGGAAGGTTATGGGAAAGGTCTTTGACCAGCAGTGGAAAAAAATTGCTACAAAAACAGTTTCACTCTCAATTAAAAGCCGATTTAATGCCGTTTCGACGGCGCGTTCTTGTACTACGCATGCCTCAAATAGATGTCAGCAAAGCAGAGGGGCCTGCCAGGGCCACCGCCTGCCGGGGTTGCGGGTTGTTCGAAAGGAATACCGCGGCCCCGGAACGTAAAGGGCGAAAAAAGAACATGGGTTTTTGTCAATAAAAGTCTGACACTCTCCCCTCGCTCCGCCCAGAGCGGAGAAAATTATTTGATGATTTTCCATCCGCAAAAAAAGGACCGATTTAATGCGTATGCCAATTATACCCATTTCATTATTTCTTTATTTATGTACACAGGTTATAAAGTCATGGTTTCCTCATTAAGTTCCCCTGAACCTTAAAGCCAACGATACAATAATTCTCCCAAAAATGTAAGATGAATAAGCAGATTTAAGAATCATTTTGCTCTCCTCAAGTCATAAATAAAATTACTGTAATATATCAAATTGCTCATCGCGTAGATAATCTCTTGGTACACAGCTCCTCAGTTTAATTTCATTTTGTCCGCGAAATTACCATTTTTATTGGTCAATATATTATACGAGTCTAATATACATAATATAGTCTTCTGAGGAAACTGTTTTGGAGAAAATTGTGTTTTATTACGTCTTCTTTGAATGGAGAAGAATGTGTTTTTGAGATTGAACTATGCAAGCCTTCGCACGTTTAATAAATCTGAGTTAGTAAGTTCATGTCAAATTAAATGTTCTGAATTTTAAATCATAATCAAAAATTATGAATAATCGTTCTACTCATTTTATAAAGTAGATGACTCTACTGAAAGTTATAATACAAATGAATGAAATGAAAATATTAATGTTTTTGGCACAATATTTTATTCTGAGCCATCGAAGATTGCATTACGAACTATTAAATTTACTCTGGATTTGTTTTATTTTATCATAAAAACGTTGCCCTTACACTAGGATTTTTTCCTATATATGCTATGAAACATTGCGTTACCCTCGTTTTTAACTCAAACTTTTTCGTACTTAATCAAACACCTTGGTTGCAATCAATGTCCTTCGGATCGTAATAGTTCAGAAACAAAATTGCACAAAAAAAAAACCGAAAAAACAAATTCATTTCTTCTTCAAAAGTTTAACTTGCCAGCTCTTACATAAAACCATTCAACAAAAACTCAAGCCAGTCTTTTTCCAACGTTTAAACTGAGTCAGGCCCTTAAGTACCAAGTTCTACCAACTTATTCTGATTGATTTTTCTCTTATTTTCTGGGGGCTTGAGTTCCCTTGAGTTCTCTCGAAGTTTCCAGAATTTTTGGAAACAAATGAACGTTAAATTGGTGGAAAGTACTTACGCTTTAAAACGATTCGTTTGAAGAGGAATTGGTAGGAAGAGTGATTATTCTTTTGGAGTTATTAGAGGGTTTTGAATGTGATAGTGGGGAGGTGTGAAATGTTAAGTAAGGGTTGTAAAATCCAGGGTTGCGGGTTGTTTGAAAGAGATACTTCAGCCCCGGAACATAAAGGGCAAAAGAAGGAACATGGATTTGTTTTAGTCAAGTTATTTGACGATTTCCCACTCGCAAAAAAAGGTCGGAAGATAAAAGTTTTTTATGGTATTGTCTGCGTGTTAAGGTCGCTTGTGGCCAAATAATAGCAGCAGCTTGGGTCAGCAGATAGGTGATCATTACATACCGAGTTTTCCGAAGCTATTAACGGCTCGCGTTAAATTCAGGGCAACACAGTTCCCTTTTCCTAATTTGCAGGTACCTGCCACCTGTAGTTTTTGCCCTTGCGCTTTATTTATCGTAATAGCAAAGCCAAGTTTCCCTTTTCTTCCATTTTTCTCCCTTTAAAAAAAGCCTATGTCTGTCTCCAGGGTCCCAACTATCTCTGTACCAAAATTTATAAAAATCGGTTTGGCCATTTAGGCGTGAAGACGTAACAAACATACAAACTCACTTTCGCTTTTATAATATTAGTTAAAGATTAACAAGTGTTACAGTTAGCCAGTGGCTCTAAAGTCTGACAGCCAGTCTTACCAAGTGGTATCTCATTACGCAGTATAAACTGGGAGATAAGATAGGCAATCACTCCACTGATTTACTTAGGGACCTACTTGATCGCTTGCTTGGACAATTGGTTAACACGAGTACCCAACAGATCTTTGTTATGCCTGACGTAAAACTAATACTAGCAATTCCAATATTTCATACATACCCTGCCGGGGTTGCGGGTTGTTCTAAAGAGATACCGCGGCCCCGGAACGTAAAGGGCAATAGAAGGAACATGGGTGGGTTTTATTCAGTACAAGTCTGACACTCCTCCACTCAAGTTATTTGATGACTACCCACCCAAAAAAAAAACATATGTATTAGTTTCTGCCTATATGGGAAAAAAGCATGAGAATATGTATGTACGTACGTATGTACATAAATAGCAAGCATGTCATTGTTGTTGTATGAATAGTGTGTTAGTGGAAGCGCACTTAGTATGTAATTGAGTTGGTGTAGAGGAGCTTTGTCACTAGATTCCTGCGGTCATAGAAGTTTAGAGGGTCGCAAGAGAGGGGCGGTAGCGTGGAGGGATAAGTATAGATGAATGTTCTCTAATCTTGGCCAAGACACTCTTAGCTGTCAGTACATGTAACTCAAACCAACCCAGCTGCCGCAAGATACGCTCCAGGCGTCGGGTGCTGTGAGACGACTCCCGGCCACCGTAGACGGGTCTGTGGACGGTGAACAATGGGTAGCTCAGGTCTGTCCGTCTAGTATCGACAGGCCGTGTCGACAGTCAAAACTCTTAAGTCTACGCAGTCAAAATATATGGCCGTTTATGTCGCAAGTTTCTACGGAGTGGCCACTTCAATTAGTACAATCTAAAAACTATTTTTATAAGAATATCAGGAAAACAATATAACGAAAAAAAAAACGAGTAATAGAAAAGTATTGTAGAAGAAGACATGTTATAGTTAAGGGCAGGAGAATTATAATGTATCTATAAAATAATACTATTTTATTAATAACATTTCAAACGGGATTTCCGGCTAATATTATTAATGCAAAATTGTGATGATGGATGGATGTATGGGTGTTTTACTTTTTCGCGTCAAAACGGCTGAACGGATCTTGATGAAATTTGGCACAGAGGTAGATTATAGCCTGGAATAACACATAAGGTATTTTTTTTCGATATCACGTGGGCGAAGCCGCGGGCTCCAGCTAGTTTATCACATTATTATATTGTTGTGAGTTTCCTTTATCGAAACAAAACGTCGAAACGTCGTCGTTTCGTTTTCTGTTATTAATAACGTTACTGATCATATGTCACTTTAAAACGTTATTTCAATTTATGGTCAATGGCCTTTTGTTTTTTATTTGTGAATCATCAATTAACTTCCCCAGCTCTGGGCGGAGCGGGGACTGTAAGCCTTTATTGACTGAAACCCACCCATGCTCTTTTTTTTGTTTTTTTTATGTTCCGGGGCCGCGGTATCTCCTTCGAACAACCCGCAACCCCGGCAGGATGGTCACTCAGTAAGATTAATGCTTCTTTTAAAATTAAAACAAAATACGCGATAAGAGGACAACCTACAACCCAACCCCGCTACCGTTTATACCTTACAGCAGCCCACGCTTGACGACTTGCCTAGATTTTAGCCTAGCTCGTAAACTTAGCCTGGTTTGTTCAACCCCCAGTTATTATTGGAGCAACACTTATGCCCTGTGTGTAAACTTGCAGATTGTTCGTCCACTGTGCGGTGTTTTGTTGTACTAGTGCTTGGGTTGCTTGTTTTCTTACTACATGTATTATTAATGTAATACAGTAGTACAATGGCTCAAAATTGTACTATTGTAAGATCCCTTGTGAACTATTTTGAAAATAACAATCCTTACTTATATTATAAAAGCGAAAGTGAGTTTGTTTGTTACGTCTTCACGCCTAAATGGCCAAACCGATTTTGATGAATTTTGGTACAGAGATAGTTAGGACCCTGGAGACGGACATAGGCTATTTTTTCAAAGAGTGAAAAATGAGGGAGAAAGAGGGAAGAAAAGGGAAAACTTAGCATTGCTATTACAATAAATAAGGCGCTAGGGCAAAAACTACAGGCGTTACCCCGAATTTAACGCAGGCGAAGCCGCGGGCAAAAGCAAGTAATAATAATAAATCTTTATTTTCTCTCTTGACAAAGGTACACATTGGCATATAGGTCTAATAAATACAAATGTAAGAATAACATTGTAACAAATGCAAAAAATATATGTTCCTTTGTGAGAGACTGGAGTCCAAATGTCAGAATTGCTTACCAAGGCTATAATATTGATGAAGGAAATCAGGCGAAGTTTTTAGGTATACTAATCGACAGTAAACTCACTTGGAAACCTCATATTGAAGTTGTGTGCAAAAAACTCAGCAAAACTGCGTATGCTCTCCGGCAACTTTCAAAAAGAGTCAACAATCAGGCTCTTATATCAGCGTACCATGGACTGGCTGCCTCTGTTTTGCGGTATGGTATTATTTTCTGGGGGCAATCTACTGATAGGGAGCTGGTATTTAGAATGCAGAGGCGATGTAAAGGTCAATGTGTGGTCTTAAGCCAACAGATAGCTGCCTTCCCTATTTTAAGTCCCTTAACATTTTAACTTTTCCATCTTTATATATTTTAGAAACAGCTTTATTCGTAAAAAATAATCCACAATTATTTGAAAAACTGTCAGCAGTCAGAAAAAATCCGACACGGAGTCAATATGTCAACAAACTTTGTCTTGTAAAATGCAAAACCGCACTTATGCAGAAGAGTTTTTTTGGTATCGCCCCACGCATTTATAATAAAGTACCTGATGTGATTAAAAACATGACTGTTATAAAATTTAAAAGGGCACTAATCGAAATCTTAATTAAGAAATGCTACTACACGATTGATGACTTCCTTAATGATAAAAATGAATGAAAATGAAATCGATGTAAGACTGACATTTATTATTTTATTTTTCTGACATTTTTTATTTACTTAACTTATATTTTTTTCTGATTGACATTTTTATTCATTTTATTTGACATTAGTAATTAAATATTTTTGTGCTGTTTATTAGTTTGACATTTTTTGTTTTGCAACTGTAAAATTTATTTGAATCAATTTGTTATATTTAATTTTAAATATGTAACTTGTTCTTTTAAATTTGGAAATTAATATTATTTGCATGCCCATAAGACGGTAGAATATGGAGAACCTATTAATACGAAAAGATCTATGTAAAAATTACCCATGTTTGCAATAAATGATTTGTATTTGTATTTGTATTTGTCCATACTAGGATACCCTGTGTGACGGACCCCCAGGCTCACACCTCGAAAAAAAAAACTAGCTTTGTACTGTGGCATAAAGAAACTTAACGTGACAGTTGACTGTTTCGTCTCGCGCTTGCAAATACGACTGCTGAGTACCAGGTTATGGGTTTGATTCCCGGGTGAGACACTTGTTTTTGGGTTTTTCTATTAGGGTTTTTCAGTAATAACCTGAGCTTTGGAAGTTGGCGGTAAGATAACCCCGTGCCTCAGAAAGCACGTTAACCCGTTGGTCCTGCGTTTGATCTCTCTCCGGTCATGATTATCGTTCCATCGGACTATGAGAGTCAGGGAACGGAGAGTCCACCTATGCCTGCGCACACACACCTGCACTATAATGTCTCCCACACCGATGGTTAATCTCCGTTGAGATTAGCCACCGTAACGGAAAACGTTCAGGAAGCCTATATATTGACAGGCTATTTAGTGCCAGATTGACTGCTTTCTTGTTCTAGTGGTTGCTAATAGTACTACTAAGGACCGAAGAAGAGGCAGACAGTTTCCCTAGCAGGCACTGGTTTGTTGACACCTCTTTGAGGCTCGCATGGAACAAGGTCGCGCCGTCGACACGGCCTGTCGTTACTACAATACTAATTACTAGCTCTTGCCCGCGGCTTCGTTCGCGTTAAATTCGGGGTAACACAGTTCCCCTTTCCTGATTTACAGGTACCTGCTACCTGTAGTTTTTGCCCTTGCGCCTTATTTATTGTAATAGCAATGCTAAGTTTTCTCTTTTCTTCCGTCTTTCTCCGTCATATCTCAATCTTTTTAAAAAAATATATCTCATATTTCACATTTTTTTTAAATAGCCTATGTCCGTCTCCAGGGTCCCAACTATCTCTGTACCAAAATTCATCAAAATCGGTTAAGCCATTTAGGCATGAAGACGTAACAAACAAACGAACTTACTTTCGCTTTTATAATACTAGTAAGGATTATCTTGTAACAAAACAATATTTAGCACAACAAAAAGAAATCAATAATTATTAATTTCTCTTTAAAATAAGACAAAAATATCCAGTGACCCAAATACAGGCTTAATTTCGCGACTGTACCCGTTTCTTCCGCCCATGAGACGGCCATTTTAATTAGTTCCAACTGTTTATAATGGAAGAAAGTTTTCAAACATTTACGATGTTTCAGTTTTTCCGTCACTGTAGCTATATCTATGAGCTTTGTGCTTATTTGTATGGCGGCTTTTAGGGTTCCTTACAAAAATGGACCCTAAGGCACCACTGTCTGTTCGTCTTTCACAGAGCAGAGTATCTTATAAACCTTAGTACTTGTGTTTGCTAATCTCGTCGACAAACTGTTACGCAGTTTGGCAGGTGTACTAAATGTAGAACAATTTTGGTCGAAAATAAATGAGATATTTACTAGCTTTTGCCTTTTAATTTGCAGGTACCTGCTACCTGTAGTTTTTGCCCTTGCGGCTTATTTATTGTAATAGCAAGGCTAAGTTTTTCTTTTCTTCTCTTTCTCCCTCATTTCTAACTTTAAAAAAAAATAGCCTACGTCCGTCTCCAGGGTCCCGACTATCTCTGTACCAAAATTCATCAAAATCGGTTTTAACCATTTAGGCGTCAAGACCTAACAAACAAACAAACTTACTTTCGCTTTTATAATATAAGTAAGGATTTGTAGGTACACACTTAACATTTTTACAAAGTGCATATAGTAGTACTCTAGCCGCAAAAACAACAAATAAAATTAAGGCGCTGTACAAAGCAAACACTTCGTAAAACGTCTAGATTTTCGTCAGCCAAAAAAAGTTACCGTGTAAAGTTAAATATATAAAGTACAGACTTAAACAAAATCAGTTTACAAAAGTGGTCTAAGTACTATGAAAAAAAAATGTTTAAAAAGACCACAAAAAAATTTTTTCGTCCCGAAATTCTCAATTTTTTCAGCGACAACCATCATATTTTTTATATCTATAACAAAGGAAATGTTATAGAATAAAGAGATATCTAAATTTTTTCAAACACGGAACTGTATTTTTTATATTCAATTAAAACTGCAAAATGTCCTACATTTTGGCGGACATGATATTCAAATAAAATCAGACACTGAAATATTTTCGACCTTATTCCTATTATTTCGATGCAATACTGTCGTGTACTAGTGTCAGACCATGCCCAGTATGCAGCTAGCCTCACTTCCGCGAATACCTAAAGATTAGCTTGTTACCGCGCCTTAAAGGGACTCACCATTTGGAGTTTTTTTGCTTGCTTTAAAAATAACGGCATTATGTAGTATTCAATATTGTTAGATACGCTAGCCTCTTTAGATCACACACCAAAATTCTCGACAACAACCCTAGAAAGCCATCGAATGTAGTCCCCGTTGTCCGGTGGTACGGAACCCTTCCAATGCGTACCCTACTCGCAATTGGCCGGTTTTAAGGAATTTGTTGAGTAGCAAAAACGGGTTAAATCCTGGTGACAAATTATTCAATCTGTCCGTCTCAGGTCATAGTTAGGTCGAATCGTAAAAAAGCTTTAGATGTAAGTTTTTATAACAGTCTGTTATTGTTACGGGTCTGCTCTTAGGGAGGAAGAGGAGGGATCAATATCCACTACACGGACTCAGTATGGATAAGTGGATGTTGTTTTTTTTTGTGTTTGTGAAAACATAAACGGGTCTGTGGGTTAACTATACGCGGAAGGCTCTAGACGCTCTGCGGGTTGTTGGGGCTGCCTAGGTACTGCAGTGCATCGGGCATGTTCTCTATAGCGCGTGTGGATGATTTTCACGCTATCATTAGAAGGAAAGCTGCCTCATTGCTAGCAGATCTAGGACCAGCCCCAATAGCATTCTTCAAACCCTAGCCGATAAGCCTGATGCGCCGGTGCGTGTTCACTGGTTGTTGTTGCTGGTGCGGCAGTAACATAATATAGTGTTTATTTTAGGTTTTAACTAACCCTTTATTTGATAAGTTGTTACTAACCATTGGACCGCCGTTGTCTTTTATTTATAAAATAAGTTTCTGGGCGGAGCGGGGGGGGGGGGGAGTATCAGACTTTTTCTAACTAGAACAAACCCATGTTCCTTCTCTTGCCCTTCATATTCCGGGGCCGCAGTACCTTTTTCGAACAACCCGCAACCACGCTGGCAGGATCGTCTTGCTGACATATCTTTGAGGCTTGCTTGGAGCACGTCGATGACACGGCCTGTCGTCACGTCGTTAGACGGACGGCGGGCCACCCATTGCCCACAGACCCGCATCTACGGTCCCTCAAACGTGTAGCATGCGAATTTTAAGGGCAGTGTTGATTAAATAAGCTCCATAAGGTCACTGCCTCGTTAGTCGAGTGGCCACAGCATGATTGCTCAGCATGAATTATACGGAGAAAGTGAAAATGGGGTTTTCTAACAAGCAACTTCTCAATAGCAACCATGAAATATGGATATGTTTGGAACTTAACATGGCCTCAAAAGGAAAAAGCGGAACCATTCTAGGATCACTTTGTTCTCCGTTTATCTGTCTATCTGTCAAGACCTTTAATTGAGGACACAGAGGAATCAAGTTGAAATTAAAACTCAAATCTGTAGTTCCTTGAAGTTGTGTAAAAATCAATCATCTAAGTCTACGCAGTCTAAAGATATGGCCGTTTATGTCGCAAGTTTGTAAGGAATCCTTACTGCGTGAGTCCGACTCGAACTTGACCGGTACTACCTATCTAAACTCAAGGTTATGTCAATTAATTTGAATCTGTCCAGGTTTTACACCAGAATTACTCCACTTCCTATATATTGACGGCACGGTTGGCGCAGTGGCTGAGCGATTGACTACTGCGCTTCGTGTCGCGAGTTCGATTCTCGCACGGAACAAATATTTGTAAGGCCTACAAATAGTTGTTCGGGTCTGGCTGTCTGTGTACGTGAGTTTAAATGTTTGTAAACGCACCCACGGTACAGGAGAATTTCTTAGTGTGGGGCAACGTTTTAAAAACTTTATATATTTCCCTGTATTTCAGCTCTTGTCCATTATATCTACCATGTTTAACACAGGCTACCTAGAATTGAAGTTGAACAACAACGCGGCATGACCTGGCCACAGCGACAGGGGAAATCTCTAGCCGTATGTTTAATTAAAACTGTGTGTTATACATATTTGTATGATAATTTTAAAATGGTTTGGTTTTATTTTAATAAGCGTGTCGTTTTGATGTCTTTGTAGGTACTGTATGTTGTTTTTTGGAATGTATTCGAAGGCGTGATTGCAGACAATTGGTTTGCATTTAAAATTTTGGAATATGCATAAGTGACATAGATATTCTAGAAATTTATACCTATGTGATTGTCTATGGTTTTGAGCGTTTTAAGCGGCCTTTTTTTGGAGTGGGAAATCATCAAATAACTTCCCCCGCTCTGGGCGGAGCGGGGGGGGAGTGTCAGACTTTAGTTTAGTTATTCCTGGTCTGGCTGTTTGTGTATGTGAGTTCAAATGTTTGTAAACACACCCACGATACAGGAGAAATTCCTGAAGTGGGGCAACGTTTTTTTTTTTAAAAAAAAAGACAAACGTCACCAGTTATATGTAAATCCCATCTATTAGGGGGCTACCCAATTGCCAGTCTCTGTTGCGGAAAAATTCCTAACGGGAAAACTTATATATGATGCAGTCAAAACTCTTAACTAGTCAAAAGTACTATTGACTAGCAAAATCAGTCAAAAGCACTTTTGACTGAACAGGTTGGTCAAAAGTGGTTTTGACTAAAAATTATTGGTTTTAGTACTTTTGACTGCAAATTTGCGGTTAGAAACGACCTGCATTTGTAGAAAAAAGAGATTGTTTTTAGTTGGTATGCCGGAACTGAACTATTTAGATTAGGAGGCATTACAATCTTTTTAAGAGTTTTGACTGATACAACCAGTCAAAACCACTTTCGACGGAATCACTTAGTCAAAAGTACTTTTAACCAGCTTCATTGGGCAAAAGTACTTTTAACTGTTATTTTAGTCAAAAGTACTATTGACTAAAGCATACGGTCAAAAGTACTTTTGACTGATTTTGCTAGTCAATAGTACTTTTGACTTACTTTACTGCAACATATACACTTTGTCCGACGCAGGAATCAAACGCTAAGCAGTCGCCCAAACAACCACTAGATACCTTTATAAATACAGACCTACTAAAGTGTGTATAAACTCATTCATCCCTATATTTCACACTAAAAGCGTTTGATTCAGAAACAAAACAAGTCGACAAGGGAAATCACGCTACCAACTTTAATTAAAATGAATTAAAATGCTTAATTAAATCACACAATGTCCTCATTCCTGCAACTATTTCTATTATCTTTGTCTCTCTCTTGCACGAGCAATTTGTGTCGCGTTCTCTCTGTCTCACATTTCTCCGCATCGTAATTTAATTGAAGAAGTTTTTAAATTTGGAATGAGAAACTATGAAATTGATTTTTGTTTTTCGTTTGTTAAGGGTTAGACCTCTTTCTCGAGTTCCACTTTCCCTTAAATAGTTTCCGTATCTTTAGTCAACTTTCATGCTTATATATTTAAGTTTATAGGTGCAGAAAGGTTACCGAGAACATTAAGGGCAAAAGAAGGAATATGCGTGGGTCTTACTCAGTATTTAAAAAAAAATGTTGTTCTTTTTTAGGGTTCCGTAGTCAACTAGGAACCCTTATAGTTTCGCCATGTCTGTCTGTCCGTCCGTCCGTCCGTCCGTCCGTCCGTCCGTCCGTCCTCGCTTAATCTCTGTGACCGTTAGCACTAGAAAGCTGAAATTTGGTACCAATAGGTATATCAATCACGCCGACAAAGTGGTAAAATAAAAATTGGAAAAAAATGTTTTATTAGGGTAGCCACCCTATATGTAAAGTGGGATGTGTTTTTTTTTTTAATTTCAACCCTAACGTGTGATATATTGTTGGAAAGGTATTTAAAAATGAATAGGGGTTTACTAAAATCATTTTTTGATAATGTCAATAATTTCGGAAATAATCGCTCCAAAAGTAAAAAACAATGTGTCCCCCCCCCCTCTAACTTTTGAACCATAAGTTTAGAAAATATGAAAAAAATCTGGAAAGTAGAACTTTATAAGGACTTTCTAGGAAAATTATTTTGAACTTGATTGACACAACAGTTTTTGTACAAAAAAGACAAAAAGTTGTACAAAATAATTTCTGGACTAAGTTTGTAGTATAATCGTATATGCAACCATTTTTTTTTAACTTCGTTTACACATTTTATTATCCTGAACGTATCTTTTTTCAAACAAAAAAAGAATTATTGAAATCGGTTCTCGCAATCCAATTCCCCGAGAGATGGCGCTGTAGGTACTTATTACATTGGATCGGGTATTACCGAATTGTTCGGTTGGTCTCTCCTTGGCATTGGCGGTATCTTATAACTACATAAAACTTCTATCAAGAACATGCTAAGGCAATTTAGAACAAAACTAAAATTCATTTTTTAACACCATCAAAATGTTAAGGTAAAAACCAGTTCATAAATGGTTCGATAGATGGCGTTGCGTAATGACGTAATTTTTTTAAAAGTCGATGTTAAGATTTTCCGTGCTTTCATGACCTACCGTGGTAAAGAACACTTATTGTGACGGACGGGAAACTACGGAACCCTACACTGAGCGTGGCCTGACACGCTCTTGGCCGGTTTTTAACATTAAGTAATTATGTTTTACTGTCTTATCCTGTGCGAGTCTAATAAACAGCTTTTCTTTCTTTCTTTCTTTATAAAAGATATATACTACAGATAATTTAATGATTTCTCTTCCGCAAAAAAAGGGTCAGAAAGACGTTAATTAGGAAACGGGTCGTTTTTTACTTTTTTATCAATAACGTTGAAATAAGTAGTAAATAATAATGCAGTACTCCTCGATACGGCTCGCATTGTGAGGAGGTTCCTGTCTCTGGAGCCCTAACCATCGGTATCTTGAACCCTGCTGCCGTTACCGGTGGAAACCTATTTTTTTTTGTTTCTAAGAAATATTTAAAAATGTAATTTTAAGATGTGAAGTAAATAAAGGAAATAATAATGCTACTAATAATATACTCGTATAAACATAAACACACTACCTAGCCGTTCTCACACAAGTTTTCAAACAACTCCTAACACAGGGGTGACAAACTATCGGCGTTTTAATTTAGAAATTTTAATGAAACTCAACCCCTGGAGTGAACTTTTAGTTTTATCGTTACGC
This sequence comes from Ochropleura plecta, assembly GCA_905475445.1. Classification (NCBI taxonomy): domain Eukaryota; kingdom Metazoa; phylum Arthropoda; class Insecta; order Lepidoptera; family Noctuidae; genus Ochropleura; species Ochropleura plecta. Next base: position 13,605,631 of record FR997748.1, read on the forward strand.
AAGCACGTTACGGTCAAATGCCAATTAAATTTAATAATTAACTAGTTTATAATTAATTTGTTTGCACGAGTTTGTTTATGGGAGTTTTATGGGTTTGTTTGTTCAAGGTTATTATTTGGCATGTTGGTTTATAATTAATGATCTTGAGATTTGTTGTTTATGAAAAAGTAGTAATTACATAAAATAAAGAAGTACTTTGAATCCGTCGTTGGTTTAGTGGCGACAAGCGTTACAGCTTAGCATGAGGTACTAGGTTCAATATCCAGTTATGGCAAACTGCTATTGTATTGTACTGTAATTGTATCCAGTAGCAGCAGTTTTATTTTTTATTTTTGCCCCTCTCTCTCTCTTTCTCCTGTATCGTGGGAGCGTTTACAAACATTTAAACTCAGATACACAACAGCCAGACCCGAAATAACTATCTGTACACAAATATTTGTTCCGTGCGGGGATCGAACCCGCGACACGCAGCGCAGCAGTCAATCGTTCGGCCATTGCACCAACCGTGCCGTCATTGTTCAGTATATAATATATATATCGGCACCCAGTATTTGGCAACTGGCTAGCCTATATTACGTTGGATTTAAACATTCAAAATATAAAAACACAATGGTACACCTCTTCATAATGTTTTAGAGAAAACTGGCTTTATATAATGTTAAAGTTAATTATAAAAGTTTTGACGACTGCTGCACTGCGTGTCGCGGGTTCGATTCCCGCACGAAACAAATATTTGTATGACCTACAGGTAGTTGTTTCGGGTCTGGCTCTTTGTGTGTGTGAGATTAATTTTTTGTAAACGCAACCACGAAACAGGAGAAATTCCTAGTGTGGGGCAACGTTTAAAAAAAATGCTACTTTCCTGCGTAATTTTCATAAAATCCAAATGAGACCTATTTTATTGACAAAGGACACAAAAACTAATATGTATAAAAAAAAAAAAACTAACTGCGCCAACCTTTTCAATGTTCCCGATACCACAGACAAAAAAATACCTCAGATTAGAAACTCAAACTGGCCTGAAACGAAAACGTTATCAATATTTCATCCGAATGAAATATTCACTGTGCCACCATTTTTACTACGCGGGCTTTCAAAAATTGCAATCGGAAAAATCCTCACTGTACATCAAAGGAATCTATCAAAGCATAGACTAAAAAAATACACAAAAAAGAACCGTTTGTAATCTGATCACACGTTATGTGATTGCCATGTAAAAAAAAGGAAAAAAAAAGTTGACACAAAAAAAGAATAAATCGGCTGTCAGCTGTCAGCGTGTGATTGGTTAACGATAGGATACTGGTCCATATCGCGTGGTTGACGGACCATTGATTGGTTGAGAGAGTGGTACTAAAAGTTTTGTGTGTATGTATGAAGTATGGAAACAATGATATCACTTCATATTTTAACGTCACGTCCATTCGTAGAAATGGAGTATTTAATCAAAATATATCTATTTATAAAGTGTAACAACTTAAAACTTAGAAGTAAGTTCTGCCGAAGATTTTTTCAACAACATTTTTCAATTTTTAAAAAACTTTTATAATGAAAAACAGCACTAGAAATTCATTTTTATAAACAAAACCAAAAACACAGAACCAAATGCTGAAATCCGAATAATATTAACTCTCCACAAGCTGAAGTCATCACAGCCAATCACAAGCCATCGAGAGAAGAATCCGAACCCAAGGCCTCGAATTTGCGTATTATATAGTTATCACTTGCTTTGGTAAAGGCAAACATTAAAGGGAACCAGCATGAGTTAAGCCAAGTCAGAGTCCCATGGGTGGCATAAAAAGTCTCACACCAGGTGACGCAATAACCACACGAGAAGAAAAGGTCACAATCAGAAACTCTTGCCCTTTTCAAAACAGTTTGAGAATGACTGACAAACATAACGTTGTGTTAACCCCGCTTTATGCATCGTTGTTAGAATCAAATTGATCATTGAGCAAAATTTTTTTAAGAAAGATTAAATATGAGCATTCTGATCTAGAAAAATAGATCCTACTATATAATATAAATGTATATAATCCTACTTTTAATATTATACATGCTAATGTTTGTGAGGATTTATGGATGTATAGATGTTTGTTACTCTTTCACGTCTAAACGGATCTTGATGAAATTAGGCACAGACGCAGATTATAGTCTGGAATAACACATGGGATATATACACATGGGAACACTTTTTTTCGATCATCATGCGGGTGAAGCCGCGTGCGCCAGCTAGTTTACAATAAAAGGGATAGTAAAAAAGAGGAATTTTGGAATTTTGGAACTGGTAAAAAGTACTTTTAAACCTAGCCTGTTTTAAGGCGCGGTAACAAGCCTATTCGCGGAAGTGAGGCTAGCTGCATACTGGGCATGCTCTGACACAAGTACACGACAGTATTGCATATATATTTCGGTGTTTGATTTTATTTGAATATCATGTCCGCCAAAATGTAGGTCATTTTGCAGTTTAATTGAATATAAAAAAAATACAGTTCCGTATTTAAAAAATTTTAGATATCGCTTTAGTCTATAACATTTCCTTTGTACACAAATATGATGGTTGTCGCTAAAAAAAATTGAGAATTTCGAGACGAAAAAATTTTTTTCGTGGTCTTTTTAAACATTTTTTTTTTTCGTAGTACTAGACCACTTTTGTAAACAGATTTTGTCTTTACTTTATGTATTGAACTATACACGGTATTTTTTTTTGGCTAGTGGCATGTACAGATACGGCTAACTTTGCGACGAAAATCTAGACGTTTTACGAAGTGTTTGCTTTGTACAGCGCCTTAATATAGCTTATAAAAAAACATTGAGGAAAGGGGCACTAATCTCCACATATATTTATAAAAGTTGATTTACTAAACGCAGGTAGAACAGTCTTTCTCAACTATCTCTTCAAAATAATCTCAAATGCTATGGGTTCTGTCTCATAGAACAACATTCACAGTTTTAACAATACTCATGCAGTAAAGCATATCGGTAACAAAGTAACAGGAAGCAAAGTATCACGGTAACAAACTCACGATCTCCGAAATAACTTTGAACAGGGCAGTAAGTTACGACGCAGCCATATTTATTGTCAAATATCAAAACTTTTACACGGCAAAGCATTAAAATTTCATGTTGCCAAAATACTGCAACTGACACTTTTTGCTTGTATATTATAGAATTGTTTTGCTGTTCTGAAATTATTTGGAAATAATCTACCGATGATTTGGAATATAAGGGCTGGTGCAGGCCGTGTCGAAGGCGCGTTCGTGTTCCACGCTCGCCTTAAATACATGTCAGGAAAGCAGAAAGACCAGCCAGGGCCACCGTTTTGCTTGGATTGCGGGTTGTTAGAAAGAGATACCGCGGTCCCGGAACAAAAAGAGCAAAATAAGGAACGTGGTTGGGTTTTAGCCAGTAAAAATCTGAAACTTCCCCCTGCTCCGCCCAGAGCCGGCAGTTATTTGAGGATTTTCCATACGCAAAATAAAAAGGGCTGGTGCAGGTCTTGCCCTTTTAAAACAGCGCAGCTTCGTATACTATTTGTGTACGAAACTACGCTGCTCTTATCTACATTCTCTGCTTCAAACTCGTAACCTGTCTAGCTTTTTTCTAACAACGTTGAGCTCGGCTTCCAGTCTAAATGAATGTTGCTGTATCAGTATTTTACACGGAAAACCTGCCTATTCAAAGAGGTCAGTGATGATCCAGTGGTAGTAGTTAGTGGCCTCAGTTTTTTTTTTAATAAAACGTTGCCCCTCACTAGGAATTTCTCCTGTATCGTGGGTCCGTTTACAAACATTTAAACTAACATATACAAACAGCCAGACCCGAAACAACCATTTGTAGGCCATACAAATGTTTGTTCCGTGTGGCAATCGAACCCGCGACACGCAGCGCAGCAGCCCATGTGTTGTAGGTCGTGGGTTTGGACCAGCATGTCCTAGTACCACAAATCTGGAAAAATGTGACATCTGTAGCTCATTCCTTCTCGTAGAGAGAAGGTCTGAGTACCAACAGTGGGAACTTTTTAGGCTGATTTTGCTATGCTTATGTTAGCTGCCTAATTAGCCGACACAACTTATGTAGTTACTGCAAGACTGATTATTAGCCCTTTTTGAAGATCTGTGAACGACTTCCAGGACCAAACGGAAGACTCAGATGGGTGTCGGTATATGAAATGGATGATCACTCTTCCAGGGACCAACTCCGGCCAACGTTGCTCTACCTTACTGGTTGGTCTGTGGGGCCAGTCTAATTAAACCTCAAGTCACTGTAATTTCAACTCAGTATAATTCTAATGACAAGGTTGATATTTCTTTGTCAGCAATAACCGACCTATAATGCGCTGTGCCAGGACTGCGCCTACTTTAAAACTTTCCACCTCGATGCCTGCTCTTATCGTTTTTCCGTATCAGCCGTGATGGAGTTTGTTTTCTTTCTTTCCTTTTCATAGAAGCGAGCCGATTTGAGGTTTTTTCCTCGATAAAACTTGATTGGTTGGAAAATATTCGAACACCTATTTTTGCCTTCATTCTGATAGCTGTGTGAATTGTGTTTATTTTGCATTATTCTTTGAAATATCGAGACCGTTTACTTTCTGGATCATTCTTCAGTTAAATATAGAAATTGTTTAATATCTAAATTTAGAATACTTTTCAGAAACACGCTTATAAAAGAAATATAATATGTATACTAGTTTATGTCCACAGCTTCGCCCAATTAAAGGTTCCATAGGAACCTACTACTAGCATGGCATAGTTTAGTAAAAACTTTATCATAATCTGTTCAGGCTTTAAAAGTAATAGACAGATGAGTTACATCATGTATAACTGCAATCCGCGGTTTCGCCCACGTAGTCCGAGATAAAAGTACCCTATGTGTTAATTCAGGTTACCTATCGGTGTGTCAAATTCTTTTCAAGTCCGTTGAGTAGTTTTTGCTTAAAATTGTAACAAAAATCCATTCAACATTAATAAGATAGGATAGGTACAGATTCCCAACAAATAAAATTATTTTTTAAAACTACTCCTATAAAATCGTCCACTCAAAGTAAAACCGACCAAGTCTTTCAAGCAATACCTTCCCATTTTCAATAAAGAATTAAAAATAGACCACTAAGAAACAAAGGAACGCTATTTCGAAAGTCAGATTCCGTAGCAAAGTGCACCGGAAACTTTAACGAACGGAATCCGAAAGTTCGCCCGAAGTATAAGCGGAGGGTAGATACTTTTGGAGCCGAAACCCAGCCACCAAAAGTCTTAGAACCTGGGGCCAGTGATTCTGCAGATAGGTAATTTTGTGTAAACAACTTTGGTGTTAGTTTCTGGTTTGTTAATGAAAGGAGTTTTGATGGGGAAGAGGAGAGGAATATTGTGTTTGAAGAGGAAGTACTCGCGGTACCTGTTGGAGCTGTGTTAGTTCGTGAGTTTAAATGTGTAGATGTGTTTAGTTAAGGAAATAGGGCGATAAAAGAATGGCAGGAAAAGAACAAAAGATGTAATATTATGATATAGTTCAAGTGTATGATATAGTAAGACTATAAAAAAGGAAGAGGTTATCAATTCGACTGTAACGTTTAATCTAAACACATTCGAGTGGGTGAACCGATTATTTTGATTCTTTATTTGAAAGTTGTCAAGTACAGTTTTGTCGTGTTCAGACGATAGCGTCCATGATAAAACCATATAAATCTTGTTTTTTTTTCTAATGAATATGAACGCTATGCTAAAATTAGTACTCGTCTACCATCATCCCATACTTAACTAAAAAGGCTGAAAAAAAAGCGGTGGATCAAACTAAACTCACCGACTTCCGGAAGTAAATTTATTTTCCGCCTTTTTAGTGTTTATACATAAAAACCGAAAACAATATGTGGAAATATCCCAAATATATCCTAAAACAAAGATCGAAAAGATCTATCGTTCGCGTGATAGAACAATCAAATATGGTGTGCCACAGGGCAGCGTGCTTGGTCCCCCTTTATTTTTATTATATATAAATGACCCACCAAAAGTTACAAAGCATCAGATGACATTATTCGCCGACGACAGCACAGTTACCATTGACTGTGAAGACAAAGAAATTTATGATACTGACATGTATAGTCGGTAGAAGTCGGATAGGTTTAAATCAGTGAATTCAGTCATTATTTTTTTACGCGATTTTGCCTTTTTCAGATGCAGCTATAATACCAGTGCTTTAGATGTAGCGACTACCTATCTGACCTCCACAACTCAGTTTGTACTGAGCAAGACTATTTGGCTACTTGTAACAACTGTCCAAGATCTACAAATGACAGCTGGGACCAACGGCTTAATGTGCTTTCTGAAGCACGGAGGGAACTCGGTGGACACCCATCTACGAACCGACCTTAGCAAGAGTGGCTTAACCTGAAGATCAACACGTGTGGCTATTTATATCTAACAATGTAATAGAAGACTATTATTAGCGCTAGAGAGGTAAATACGAATATTTATTATAACTAATGATACAAGGAACACAAATATCTCAAAGAGAAAAGCAAATATTATCTAAACAATAATAGATTAGTTTCAACATATGTAACATCATACTTGTAATTGTCGAAACGTTAGGCAGAGGTGTATCTTATAATATCGTTCCATGTAGTTTTAGCGAGCCAATTGCCGTCAGCTGGGCACAATTTGATTTGATTGGCGCAGTGGCTGAGCGATCGACTGCTGCGCTGCGTGTTGCGGGTTCGATCCCCTCACAGAACAAATATTTGTATGGCCTACAGATACTTGTTCCGGGTCTGGCTGTTTGTGTATGTGAGTTTAAATGTTTGTAAACGCACCCACGATACAGGAGAAGTTGAAAAAAAATGAGGGTAGACGCCGTAACCGCTATTGTGACATTCCTAATGGAACAACCCATAACACTGTATGAAATGAGAATCGAAGTCAAAACCTTATGTTCAGCAGTCGTGTTTGCGACAACAAGACCAAAGACGCTGTAAAACGTATTTAAGAGCAAACATCACCGGGGTTGCGGGTTGTTCAAAAGAGATACCGCGGCCCCGGAACGTAAAGGGCAATAGAAGGAACATGGGTGGGTTTTAGTTAGTACAAGTCTGACACTCCCCCCTGCTCCGCCCAGAGCGGGGGAAGTTATTTGATGAATTCCCACCCCAAAAACAAAGAGCAAACATCAGAACGCTACAAAGAAGTAATCAATTTTGTGAGATAAACAAGTGTTTCTTTATTGTATCGATCCTTTCTACAGTTTTATTTAATTTATATTTCTATCAACAAAGAAACAGTTTATAAAATCCTACAGTCTGTCTGATCCCGCTGAACTTTGAGAAATGTTTGTTTAATGTACCGACGTCTTGACCGTCTGGATGTTCGACAGTGAGATATCGCTTTGCTGATGCCCTTTGACGCCTCACTTAGGCTTCACAATATTTATCTTCAAACAGAGCTTTAAATAAAATACCGTTTGCAAGTCAAAGGAGACTGCTTCAGGCATATACTGAGAAAGAGACTTATTTTTCATGAAGAATTGTTGCAGAAAGATTCGTTTTGTTTTTAGATGCTGTGTTTGTAAACTATTTGTGCAGAGATAATTTTTTACGCTTATTGATTTTTATACATATAACTTTACATGTTTAAATATTTCTTAATAAAAACATAGAAACATTTAAAAATTCAATAAATAGTAACCCTCCGGTATTGGTATTGTAGTAGTGACTACTGATGGGGTGAAGAAATGTGGGACGAGCGACTAGCTGAAATGTCATCTTCAATGAACTAAAAAAAAAACTATATATACTAACGATAACCTAAGAGTAAATAATGTTTATTTTGCAAATAGATTTTTACAAACACTTTTACGAGTTGGTTTTTGATTAAACTGCATGAGACCGGTGTTTCGTACCCGACTGCTCTGAGAAGAAACAGCCGAAATAAACGAAACAGCCGAAATAAATTCATAGTCTCTTTTAAGGTCTAAACAAAAATCTTGGTCAACTTACATAAGGACTATGCAGATTAGTGTCTAAAATGGTCTTTTTAAGACAGAACCACTCAGTTTTGAGTGGACCTGTCCAGTCAGTGCAAGCATTTGTCAGTTATCGTGTAGCTTGACTCATAACTATAACTTAACTTACTTACTTAACTTTAACTTTATTTTTGTACCCTATCACAATGTTGTCGTATTTTACCCAAAGGTTGACTGGTAGAGAATGCCTTATGGCATTAAGTCCGCCTATGTACCACTATTGTACATGAAGTTTAAATAAATAAATAAATAAATAACTTAGGGAGCGGAATTGCACAACGAACAATAGTAAAAAAAAAGGACAGTGAAATATCCAAATCGTTGTTATCCGGGTGAAAGTTAGATTTCAACCGGAATACCTAGAATAGCTTTCTCCACTGGTAGCCTCGCGAGCATTCCGAACCAAGATTGGAAGCTTTCGGAATAGTCCTAGCTTGGGTACTCTCAGCGAAAGTTATTATAGGAGAGGCTTTGGTGGGGTTTTCATTTCAAAATCTTAGATGGTGTTTTAGTTAAAAAGGATTGCAATTTGTGAGATTTTTTTGGGTAACTAAGTACAATTTTTGGATAAAGTTGACTACACGTGACGGTATGGTTGTCGATCGTTGATCGTTGTCTCGAGTTCGATCTCAGGACACTAATTTATATATCATATAAATAATTATTTGATGATTTCCCATTCGTACAATAAAAAAAACCTGGCCAAGAGGAAGTTAGACTCCCGCAAAGAGTAAATAAACGGCCATGTCTCTTCACTGCGTAGATTAAGAGCGTTGTTTTTGACATAGTTTCAAGGGATGCTTTAAGTATTGGTTTTAATTTCATCTTGATAACTCCTCGCGTTTTCGAGATAAATGGTCTTGACAGACAGAACGGCAATTAAGTGATCCTATAAGGGTTCGGTTTTATATTTGAAGATTTTTCAGATTTTTTTTTATTTGATATATTTACTGGAAAATAATGAAATGTTAAAATTAACTTTTTAGGCCTTTACAGCTTTAACATACTTCTTGTCAATAAAGGTTGTCTTGAAAAGATCGCTTTTAGCGATAAGACCGCCCATTGTGTCACTCTATTTATAAGTTGTCTAGTGTTATTCTTGTTACCTGTATGGTGTACATAATAAAAAATATTCTATCTATCTATCTATCTTGGCCCATAATTTAGACGGCACGGTTGCCGCAGTGGCTCAGCAATCGACTGCTGCACTGCGTGTCGCGGGTTCGAATCCCGCTCGGAACAAATATTTTGTTAGGCCTACAGATAGTTGTTCTGGGTCTGGCTTTTTGTGAATTTGAGTTTAAATGTTTGTAAACGCACCCACAATACAGGGGAAATTCATATTGTAGGGAAACATTTAATAAAAAAAAAAACAAAAGCAATTATTCTATGCCCAATAACAGTAAAAAACACTACTCTGGAACTTATCATCAAATTCAAAATACTTTTACCTCGATGTCATCATAGTACCCGCAGGTGGGCACTCGAAGAATCTCATTGTGTATTCCGCTCGCCTGTTTATTGAACAGAATTGTCTCTCTACACTGTCATCGAAGGAATTTTGTACAGGAAATGTATTTTTGTAAGGTATTGAAAGAAGGAAGTTTTATTAATATGGAAATGTTTTACAGGGGTATTTTAAATTGTGAAGACAGAATTCCGACTTTAGGAGTAGGTACCTACAGTCTTAATTCTGTCTTCGTTTAAAATACAAAGTAAATAATACGTAGTAGTCAATAAAGTACCTTGTTACTGGTAGGTAATAAGGTACTTTTTTGACTGCTGAGGTCAGATTGGCAGTTACCGATCCACGCGTGCGCCTGTTATTATTTAATCATAACCTCTTACAATCTACCATTCAGCAGTTGTTTAGCGTTTTCCCATCTATATTGGGGTTGGCTTCCAGTCTACCCGAATTCAGCTGAGTACCAGTATTTTACATAAAACGACTGCCTATCTGACCTCCACAATGTCCCATTATTACTAAACTAGTTGGTGGCCGCAGCTCTGACCGCGTGATGATCGAAAAAAAAGTATCCTATGTGTTATTCCAGACTATACATATGTGTTATTCCAGACTATACATATAGACATCTACGTCTGTGCCAAATTTCATCAAGATCAAGGAAGTGGGGGGTTAGAAAGAGACAAAAAATATTAAAGTAACGATAAATGTCCCTAAAACTGAGCATTGTCTGTTTTTGAATTATTACTTTGGGCTAACGCTAACTTTAAGCCGCGTGATGATCGAAAAAAAATATCTCTCTTCCTTTTTCTTCCCTCTTTCTCCCCCTTTTCTTCCCTCTATCTCCCCATTTTCTTCCCTCTTTCTCCCCCTTTTCTTCCCTCTATCTCCCCCTTTTCTTCCCTCTTTCTCCCCCTTTTCTCACTTTTTTTAGCCTATGTCTGTCTCCAGGGTCTCACTATCTCTGTACCAAAATTCTTCAAAATCGGTTTAGCCATTTAGGCGTGGAGACGTAACAAACAAACAAACTCACTTTCGCTTTTATAATATTAAGTATGTAAGGATAGTAGGATATTTTATTTCTACAAAACGCATTACATAAGGCATGGAAGAAACGAAGTTCATACAACTTCACAATAATACGTCTACAAACCATTCCAGTTTAGCTGAAGTTCGCTTGAAACCATGAATGATGGTCTTCCATGACAACTGATGGCACAGTTAACGACCCGGAACGTGAACACTAAGTTACATTCACAGAAATGCACAACATTTGAGCACAATGAAGATGATAGGGAAACTAATGAAATAGGAATTGATTTAAAAACAATTGCGTATAATCAACTGTAATTCTGAAAAGTTTAAGAAAAAATCATACTTACAGTTTCCAAATTTCGCCAGTTACAGTTTCCAAAGTTCGCCAGTATGCCATGTATATTTGAAATGAATGCTTCGAGTTTAAATTTAGCTTGGTGTCGGTGTCGGTGTTTTTTTGTTCAATACTCTTTCTTTAACCATCATGCTATCATTTCAGTCCGTTCTATTTCAAATCATTCCCTATACAATCTATCCATAGTTTCTTTGGTCTCCTACTCTCTCTCCATCTATCAACTTTCATCACTCTTTTTAACCGACTTCAAAAAAAAGAAGTAGGTTCTCAATTTGTGGGAATCTTTTAGTTTTATTTTTTTATGATGTTCACCGATTACTCAAAGACGCCTGGAATGATTTGCAAAATTCTGTTTTGTTTGGTAAGGGTATAATTCCCAAGTTATCCCATTTCGATTTTATTTATATTACTTAGGTAGTTTATGAGTTATCGTCTATAATACATTTTTTTTTGCTATATCTATATGGATTATCTGCTAATATTTTAGTAACAATGGAAAATGAATACTCGATAAAAATATGTAATACCTATATCATTATACGATATCTAAAAATACTGAAATAAAAATCTTTTTGGAAGTTAGTTTTAGTTTTTACAAAAAAGTTTTTTATTTATACTCAAATCAAATCAAATCATTTATTTCAATTAACAAAATGAATCTACAGTCCCGGTCACAAGGTATAATAACTTGTGAAAGTACTGTAGTTGCCCATTCCAAAGCGTTGATCTCTATGGAGAAGAATGGGCAAGAAACTCCATGGACACTCTTTTAACTCATTACTCCAAGTCTTCCAAACGACGTGTGACGTCAGGGGAGAATAGAAGAAGGAAAAGTGTTGCGCTGACAACAAACAGAATCGGACAAGGGTAGGAAGATGAGATGAGTACTCCGAGTCTCCTAAATGAAAAAGACACGTGGAAACTTAATGTGCTCAGTTCAGAGACAGTGCTTCAGAGACACTTGATGTGCTTAGTTTCCACATTTCCGTTTCCATGTCTACACCACATACAATTTTACAGTCCTGTTAGACGGTGAGTGACGGGTCACTGACGCTAGTTTATTCCGTGACAATTGATACGGAGGCTAACGATTCGGAACACGTATGCACGTACATACATGTGTATATATGTACAGATTTACTGGTATCGCACTGTGGGGACTCATTCCGATGCCTGACTAGATTGGAAACGATTGGGCTAGACTTTTTATTTTAGGATTCAGACCTTTTTTTGTTCGTTTATAGAGAAATATTATTTCGTCCTCGTATTTGGAATTAAAGGTTTTTTTGGATAGAGTTTTGACTTGTTTAGTTCAGATTGTGTAAGGAATGATATGAAGGAGAAAGGAGTAAATGATGCCGTGACGTCTGACAAAAAAACGTGTTGCGCCGACCCCAAATAGAATGGAACAATGGCAGAAAAATTATGATGATGACTTTTTAACTATGGTTTTGATTCAATGATTAAAACTAGGGGGTTTTAATTAATGATTTTCAGCTGCAAAATATTATAAAAAGCCTGGGTAGATGATAAGATAGACAAAATGCGTTCAGAATATTTCCCTTCCGAAACAAACGACAATAACTTTCAACAAAAATAATTACCAGTCGCTTATTAGTAGATAGTATATGTTAACGTAATTACGGTACGGCTGGTGGTTGAGCGATTGGCTACACTGCGTGTCGCGGGTTCAATTCCTGCAAGGAACAAATATTTGTGTGGCAGGTTCTGGGACTGACTGTTTGTGAGTTTAAATGTATCACTTGCGAAACGGGTTAAACTTTATACTTACTATACTTATACTTTTAAAAGAATAACCATGGAGTTTCTAGTCGGTTCTTCTCCATAGGAAACAACTAACCCGGACCGTGCACCTTTTGTCAACGTATTAAGTCCATGTTAGCATAATATGTGAAATAAAATATTTTTATTTTGATACATTTTTGACTAGCCACCATCATTAACTCTGTTATGAAGTCACTTTATTTAGTTTCGTTGTCCCAAGAATTACAATCATAATTCAAGAACAATGAGTCGCTATCGATTCTTTGTTTCTGAATCATGATTGAAAACTTGTAACCTCTAGAAATACCTGTGTCTGTTTAAAGGATCAACAATCCTTACTAATATTATAAAAGCGAAAGTGAGTTTGTTTGTTACGTCTTCACGCCTTAATGGCTGAACCGATTTTGATGAATTTTGGTACAGAGATAGTTGGACCCTGGAGATGGACGTAGCCTAACTTTTTTTTAAAAAAAAAGTGTGAAAGAGGGAAGAAAAGGGAAAACTTAGCATTGCTATTACAATAAATAAGGGCAAAAACTACAGGTAGCAGGTACCTGCAAATCAGGAAAGGGGAACTGTGTTACCCCGAATTTAACGCGAGCGAAGCCGCAGGCAAAAGCTAGTCATTAATATTTCATTAGACCCGTCTAATTTCATCTCTTATCTTAAGACTGCCCCACAATAAACGTTTTTCATATTGACAGATGGTTTCAGCACCAAAAGCAATATCTTATCATTCAGTAAATGTATCTCAATTGTTTACTCTTCCTTTATTTATTCAACCAATTGTTACTAGATAACCAGACCACATCGGACCAAAATACCTAATTTCTCAAAATGATTTTTCAAAACTACAGCCTTACCCATTCAATATGAGACTTTAGATAATGTTGCTAAGGTTGAAATTCGTTCAGATTCAGTAGTAGTAGAACTAATATATTCTGTAGATGTACCAACTATATTCCAAACGGCTTCTATGAATATCTGAGCTTGTCTGTACGAATGGGTTTCGATTTATTTAATTCTGAATACCTATATGTTGGGACGACCCGGGTGGAATATTGACCCCGGTGAGGTAAAGACTGGGTAATGAATTTGGTTCTGTTTGCGGTAGTTTTGAAATTGGTGATACAGATTTTGAATGCGGTTTTGGGGAAATGAGAAACTATAATTTTGCAATCATTAAGTAATAGGAGTAATAGTTGTTTTGTCTAAGCTTGGTATTAAGGAGCATGGTGAGATGATTCAGGTCAATTTCAATGGGAGATTCTTCTCCCCAGCTGAAACATTAGGAAGTTGTGAAGAGAGTGGTGTTTTAAGGAGTGTGTTATGTATTTTATAGTAACTTCACTAGTAACTAACTACATAACATAACATACAATACCTTTGCCATACGTGCAAGGCTTTTTAATTAAAGGTTCAACTTTGACGGATTTTCCTATCAATGTTTTCTCTTTCTCAATGAGTTTCGTTTCATACAGACGTTCCCTATCTAAAAAGTGAATACCATGAATGTCTATTTAACTATAATTGTTTGGTTTTTTTTAATGTACTGGGCTTGGTTCTAATTGACACATTTTATGTTATAACATTTTGTCTCTAATATTCATTATATCAGTGTCAAACATACCTTTTATTTGCATGGTTACTGAAATACCGTTTTAAGATGTTAGTTTATTTGAATTTGTATGTGAAAGTGCTGTTGGTGTGCTTATTATAAATACTTAAAATGTAAAAAAAAGAAGTTAAATTTTACCCATTTTCCGGTTTCCAATTGAGCTGTTATTTTGCATACATATTTAGTTTGAATAACAGTTCATAATAACGTCGTCTAAAACCAAAACGATGGACCCCTAAAGATGGCGGGTTAGTTAGAATTCCCATGAGTCCGGGGTAGCACTCAGCATCCTTCAGGTCTATCCTTCAATGCAGACAAGCAGAATTCCAATACTATAAGAAAATTTATTCTTGCTCATGTAGGATAAATTTTATTTCATTTTATAATAATAACTAGCTTTTGCCTGCGGGTTCGCTCGCGTTAAATTCGGGGTAACACAGTTCCCTTTGCGTCTTATTGATTTGTAATAGCAACGCTAAGTTTCCCCTTTTCTTCCCTCTTTCTCCCTCACATCCCACTTTTTTTTTTAATTTGCCTATGTCCGTCTCCTGGTTCCCAACTATCTCTGTACCAAAATTCATCAAAATCGGTTTAGCCATTAAAGCGTGAAGAGGTAACAAACAAACAATCAAACAAACTCACTTTCGCTTTTATAATATTAGTAAGGAAGTAAGGATTATGGACACATGGTCTGAAATAAAGACTTATAACCACATTAATATCATTTCTCTTAAAACAAATTCACATTCATAAAACAATTGAATCAAAACATGACAAGTAACCTAGATAATTCAAATCCCTTGCGGAATATTGATCTGAACAGATGTTAGGTTTGAACTTAGGTCCAGACTTTTGGGATAGTTCTAATCTAATCTAGGTTGTTTAACGGCTGTACTTTGGTCTGTCGGAGCTTATCTTAATAACCATATTTTAAGATCAACTTAACATTATTGGGGCTTTAATTGATTTGACGGCGTATCTGGTTCAGTGGTTAAACGATTGGCTGCTACGCCACGTGTCGCGAGTTTGATCCCCGCAAGGACCAAATATTTTTGGAACTGAAAGGTAGTTGTTCTGTCTCTCTGGCTGTTTGTGTGTAAACGCACCTACAATACAGGAGACATTCCTAATTTGGGCAAACGTTTTATAAAAAAATAAAAAACCCGTCGTTCAATAGTATTATCTAATATTATGTAGGTATATTTTTTGCTGACCCTACCGATTTTCTTCGATTTGATAGTTATGATGTCATCAACATGGAGGGAGATTAGTCCTATTATCATTTAAAACGCATTATAATAATAATTATAATTAGGTATTGATTTTAAACAGTGAAGAAAAGACGTCTTGCGTATATCTGTACTTTGTATGAAATTAAAATGAATGTTTTGTCTTTTATTCGATTGTGAGGTTGCAAACAACCTCACAATAAAATACTGTAATTGACAAAACCAAAGGTCCAAAGGTCTACAGATAGACATTTAGTATTTAAAATTTTCAAAATACCTACGTTTTTGTTTGCTTATTATTAGAGCTAACTCTAACTAAGAATTAAAAAAATATAATATATTTATTAAGTACTAATAACTATATACGTATACGTAGTTATTATCTTTTATTTGAATTCTATTCTGGAATAAACAAACAATATTGTTCAATGACTGTTACTATAAAATTTTGGTATGAAGTATGGGTCAATGTACAGACGCCTGCACTTCAAGCTACTACAATCTGTCAGATTTCTTTGATAGATTTTCGACTTTATTTCTAAAGTATTAGGTTCAAGGTTCATTGGGAAAAATTTACAGTTTCGGGTAGCTTGACCTGCTGGCGTCTGTACAATCTACAAAGTTTCGACGGATTACATTCATTTTTTTATGTGTTACAATTAATCATCAAATTACTTTCCCCGCGCTGGGCGGAGCTGAGGGGAGTGTCAGACTTTTACTGACTAAAACCCATCCATGTTCTTTCTTTTACCCTTTATGTTTCGGGGCGTAATAAAATATACTTACTAAAAAAACTTTTCAGTGTGTTGTATATCACTCTCACTGCCAGCAATATATAGTATGGTTCCAGTTCAGCAAGCCATGGAGTCCGCCGGCGGGTGCCAACAAATCTGTTGTGGTAGGCCGTCACTTAAAATGAAAAAATATTACAGCAGGCCATGGGGTCCGCCAGTGGCTAGTTAATAATGCTTTGAGCACGCCGTGGGATCCGCTGTGACCCCCTAAATTCAAACAGATTTTTGTAGTACTGGCCTGCTAATAAGGAAAAAAAAAAGTTTTGGGGGCGGCTGGCGACACCCACGGCCTGCTGTTAATGTTTCTTTAAAATAAAAACCCTTTGCACTCAAAAACTTGGGGCCCGCTAGCGGATCCCATGGCAGTGAGAGTGATATTGTATATTATAAAAACGGTTGTAAACCAATATGTAAATGTCATTTCCCGTCTGGAATAATTTACATGAAGTATCAAATTCTCTGCTAATAACGTAAACGAGTTGGATAAGAGACGTACCCACTGGGCAGTCAAGCGTGAAACTTGTTCATTGATTCCGTACGTATAAAAAAAATGTGTATGTATTGAACTAGTCGTTGTGGTGACGTTTGGAAATGCCTATTTTCAGTAGTGAACGTATTTTGAGTGAAATGGTGATGAAGATGATGATGCCATTTATTTACTTTAATAAAATAAAATTTATTTAATTCAGGCATAGCCCATAATAAACATGTTCAATTGCAATCACACATTAAATAAAAACAATAGAATTAATTAGACACAAGCCATATTATTTTAGCTCACAAAAACATTCATTAAACATAATGACAAAGGTATGAAATTCGATAATAAATAAATAAAGACAAAATTAAAAACACGGTGAGTGAATGTCAATTATAAAATTAATAAATAACTGGCAAAAACATTATGACAGGCAACGGTGAGCAATGGGTAGCTCACCGTCCGTGTCGACACCGCGTGTCTACGGCTCGTTAGTGTTCCACGCGCGCCTCAAAGAGATGTCAGCAAAGCAGACGGACCTGCCAGGGCCTCAGCCTGCCGGGGTTGCGGGTTGTTCGAAAGAGAATCCGCGGCCTCGGAACATAAAGGGCAGTAGAAGGAACATGGGTGAGTTCTAGTCAGCACAAGAGACTTTTCCTAGCTAAGTTGGGGTTGGCTTCCAGCCTAACCAGCATTTGACATCTAACGACTGTATATTTGACCTCCACAGCCGAGATAGTCCTGGATAATACGATACTCCTTGGTAACATTGGTAATCACTCTTTCGGTCCAGTGACTACTTGTAAGGACTTCTAAAGATCTACAAATGACAGCTGGGGTCAACGGTTTAACGTGCTTGATAAGGCTCGGAGGCAACTCGGAGGTTACTTTTTAGCTATGAGCTCCGCCACTGAGTTATTGATACATAAGAAGGAACATGTGTGAGCTTTAGTCAGTAAAAGTCTGACCCTCTCCCGCTCCGTCTAGAGCGGAGGAAATTATTTCAAATCAAATCAAAATATTTTTATTTCACATAGGCCTACATGGGCACTTATAAAACATCGAGAACAGGTGCACGGTTCGGGTTGGTCGTTTCCTATGGAGAAGAACCGGCAATAACTCCATGGTTATTCGTTTAAAATCATTTGGTTTTACAATGTTGTTGTTACAGCGTTAGGACTTAAATTTGATGATTTCCCTTGAGTAAAAAAAATACTACTTCTTTTAGTACGCCGCTATAAACATTGAAAGCAATCACTATGCTTGGCAACAACAATTTTTTGAAATTATAATTTTGATGATTCTTCAGTCTATCCTCAAATACTTGGCAAAAATATAAATGTCATAACTTTTCAAGAAACCACCAACTGCGGTCAACTCAAACTGTTTACATTAATGTTGTCCCAACCCATATTAAACCCTCACCACACTCAAAAACCCGTTAACCAAATAACCAAGGAACCCTAAAAACTCGATATGAATGCATCATAGAGCTCACGTGCCAAGCTGTGTAATTTATCACTCTGTGCCGGGTTCCGCATACAAATGGTTTTAGAGATAGCTACGGAATTCTGAAGTGGGGCATATTGTACTCGGTTCTGATGCTTGATAGTATCATCAAGGTTTAGAGAAAAGAGGCAGGGGTAGTGTGATAAGATAGTTGTTGTCTGAATCTCGCTCTTTGAATAGTTTTTGGTTGAATCTCATATTTTCCTACCATCATAATTGATGGCACAGTTAACGCAGTGGCTGAGTGATTGGCTTCTTTGGTCTGAGTCGCGGGTTTTTTTCTCGCCCTTGAATTGAGCATTGTCTGTTCTTGAATTATTATCAACTAGCTTTCGCCCGCGACTTCGTCCGCGTGGTATAGTTACTTTGGGCTAACGCTACCTTTACTCCGCGTGATGATCAAAAAAAAAATATCTTTCTCTCCCCTTTTCTTCTCTTTTTTAGCATATGTCCTACTAACTATCTTTGTACCAAAATTCATCAAAATCGGTTTAGCCATTTAGGCGTGAAGACGTACCAAACAAACAAACAAACTCACTTTCGCTTTTATATTAAGTAAGGATGTCTAAAAATAATCACCAATCCCACACTTGACCGCGGTAAGCGCAATGCGGTAACCAAATATTTCAACATTTATTAGAATGGTTCTTGAAATTTAGGTCATAAAAACCAATTCATATTCCAGTACCTACTCCTCAAATTCTTAGCTTTCTATCAACCCCATCTGTCAATTCCATCAGTTTCCAACCGCGAGTCTAGGCGGAAATATTTAATCCTAGATATATTTTCAGTCCCAGTATTTCATTCCAATCTGCGGGGTGCCGGGAATAAATTGATTTCATTTCAAATGTCTATAGAATCAATTGGATTGTCACATCGCGTCCATGGTTATGAGTGAAAGAGATAAAAGTATTAGGTGCAGTGGAATGGCGGAAAATTAAAGTAGTGCAGAATTTAGACTTGTTTATCAAGAAAGTATTTTCAATCCAATAAATAAATTAATTGTTGGTTCTATCGCTGAATGTGTTGGCACGGTTGGCGCAGTGGCTGAGCGATTAACTGTTCCGCTGCGAGTCGCCAGTTCGATCCCCGCACGGAACAAATATTTGTATGACTTACAGGTAGTTATTTCGGGTATGGCTGTTTGTGTATGTGCGGTTTACAAAATATGAATATGAAAGAAAAACGTACACTAAACGTACACTTTTCATAATGAGCATTTTGCACAAGGTGCATATATTATTCAACACGGCTTTAATCAAATCAATCAATCAAAAATCATTCAGTCAAAAAAGTATCGGGAATGGATGATTTGATTATGGTTCCAAATTAAAATTTTTGTTTTTTTTGTAGTTGTTAGATTGGCACAACTGTTTTCCATTTTGGCGCGGAGTTTGAGTTGCATCTGTTATTTATATTAAATACAGTGCTGGTTTTAGTAATATCATTATATAGTGTGTATTGCGAATTTCATAATGGACAAAAATATCGAACAAAGAGTTTGTCTTAGAAGGCTTACGGTGAATCGACTTTATCAAAAACTCGTGCTTATGAGTGGTTCAAAGCGTTCAAAAGCGGTCGAGATGTGATGGAAGATTTGCCTCGCTCTGGTAGGCCGTCAACGTCTGCAACTGAAGTTAACATCGCAAAAGTGAAGAAAATAGTGACTGAAAATCCCCATTCAACTCTGAGAGAGATAGCCGCCGATTTTTCTGTATCTCACGAGTCGATCCGTACCATTGTAACTAATCATTTGGGTATGAAACATGTTGCTGCTCGGCTAGTCCCAAAAGATCTGAATTTTCTCCAAAAACTCAATCGCATGAAAGTCGCTGAGAACATGCTAGAACGAGTCAGTTCGGACCCAACATTCATGAAGCGCATTGTTACTGGTGACGAGACGTGGGTTTACGAGTTTGACATGCAAACTAGTCAACAAGCTTCGGAGTGGCGCCTTCCAACTGAACCGAAACCGAAAAAACCACGCCAAAGTCGATCAAAAGTCAAAGTCATGTTGACTGTTTTCTTTGACTATCGCGGTGTTGTGCACTCTGAATTCTTACCGGAAGGTCTAACGGTAAATAAAGAATATTATTTGAGCGTTATGCGGCGTTTAAGAGAGCAAATTCGACGAAAAAGGCCAGATTTGTGGAAAGAAAATTCTTGGATTTTGTACCACGACAATGCGCCTTCGCACAAGGCTATCATTGTGAACGAATTTTTTACCAAACACTCAACAAATACCATCCAGCAACCACCATATTCACCAGATATGGCTCCTGCTGACTTTTTTCTTTTTCCTAAACTCAAATTACCACTTCGTGGCACCCGTTTTCAATCGATAGAAGACATAAAGGAGAATTCGCGGCGAGAACTGAACTTAATTCCGGAAGCAGCGTTTAAAAAATGTTTTGATGAATGGATTATTCGTTGGCGCAAGTGTATCGTTTCTAAAGGAGCATACTTTGAAGGTGATAAAATAAATTTGGATGAATAACAGACATTTTGTGTATTATTTGATCTTTTCCCGGTACTTTCTTGACAGAGTACATTAGTACATTGCTCGCTTTTTCATAAATTTTACGCTTTAAATCAGACCAGACATTAATCAGGAAGTTCTGCATTTAATGAACAAACAAAAATCAGAAAGCACATATTAAATTATAATTTTCATTAAAACTGTAAATATACAGCACTATTATTTCGACGCAGCCTTCTCATTTATCAAGTGGTTGCAGAGGTGATTGCATAGCATGAGATCCTTAGTTCAATTCTGTGTCTACCAAAGTGGTCTTGTAAGTTTCCATCATGAATTCCTGCGTCTGGTTGGAGGAAATAATATGTTAAAAGGAGCGAATGCCTATGTGATTTCTTCGATCTCATTTCTGGGTAACCCACTACACCTGGTAAGACTGGTGGTCAGATTTTCAGGTTTCTAACTACCCATAACGACTACGAAAGGTATACTACTGACTGCCGGGAAACACCGGTGTAACATGCGGAGAGAGAAACGAAAGGGCTTTGTTAGTTGCGGGTTGTTCGAAAGAGATACCGCGGCCCCGGAACATAAAGAGCGGTAGAAGGAACATGGGTGGGTTTTAGTCAGTACACGTCTTACACTCACCCCAGCTTCGCCTAGAGCGGGGGAAGTTATTTGATAATTTCCCACCCCAAAAAAAGGGCCTTTGTTATGTTATGAACGATTTTCCATACGCGGATGGATCTTGGTTACCGTGGTTTAACCAACTTGAGCTCCTCTAGTGACTGAAACCTATTGGCCTAATCCCTTTGCTGCTGATCAGCTACCCTACCATGACGTCTTAAAGCAGAACTTATTCTGCTAAGGGAAAGAGACAGAGCTATACAGGGTGTCTAGCACCATCTCTTTCCCTCAGTGGAATAAGTACTGCTTTAAGACGTCATGGTAGGCGTACTGAATTCAGAATAAAATCTTTCGTAAAATCTCCAACCTGACCTAGACAAAAAGTCAATAGCTACCGCTTTACATTCCGCATAGCCACCCAAACAATAAATATATACGGCTTGGGAAACGAATCTGCTACCGGAGAGCGTTTAAAGCGTCAGCTTTGTGGTTATTTCTGTACAAGGTTTGAATATAAACAGTTGAATGTACATGGATTCTGAGAGCTGTTGAATTCTGTTTTTGGGGCCAATTTTTGACTGGAGTTTTTTTTTTGTGTGTTTTGAATATCCTTACTAATATAATATTATAAAAGCGAAAGTGAGTTTGTTTGTTACGTCTTCACGCCTTAATGACTAAACCGAATTATAAACATAGGCATTTTTTTTTAAATGGGAAATGACCGAGAAAGAGGGAAGAAAACTTAGCTTTGCTATTACAATCAATAAGGCGCAAAGGCAAAAACTACAGGTAGCAGGTACCTGTAAATCAGGAAAGGGGAACTGTGTTACCCCGAATTTAACGCGAGCAAAGCCGCGGGCAAAGCCTAGTTCCTCATAAATACACATACGCTGGTTATCACCAAAGGGGACCATTCATCATCAGCCTAGCCTTTTTCTATGTTGGGGTCGGCTTCCAGTCTAACCAGATACAGCTGAATACCAGTATTTTACATAGAACATTCCTATCTTACCCAAAAACCCATTCAATACTGAGTTATACGATACCACTTGATAAGTCTGGTTGTCAAACTTTGTTGCTTAATACTGCTAATAGCGACGGTCAATGATGTAAAAATGTCAGCAAGGACCAACAGCTTAACGTGCTTTCCGAGGTACGGAGTAAGCTCGGTATATGAATGTGCTTTCCGAGGTACGGAGTAAGCTCGGTATATGTATGTGTGTGGGCTCGGTAACGGGTAGTCACATACAGAACTCTTGTAAGAGAAGCTTACCCTGAAAATTTGGGTGGCTGATATTATTTGGGTGGCTGATATTATTCAGGTTTAAGCTCTTTCTGGGATGAATGACAATTGTACACGTATATTTCGTCAGTTATGTTCAAGCCCATATAAGGGTGTTGTGTGTAGAGGGTGCCCTGGTTCAGTCCATGGTACGGAGCGAGAGGGAATGGGAAGCGGTCACCTCCTTCTGCGAAGCAGTCATGCTAGCGAAGGAGGTGGCCGGGCGTTTGAGGGAGAGAACATCAAACCAACCCAGCCGCCGCGGGAGACGCTCCAGGCGTCAGGCGCCGCGAGACGACTCCCGACCACCGTAGATGCGGGCCTGTGGTCGGTGAGCAATGGGTAGCTCACCGTCCGTCAGCCACACAGACTGTCAGACAGGCCGTGTCGACTGCGCGTTAGTGTTTCACGCGCGCCTCAAAGAGATGTCAGCAAAGCAGAGGGGCCTGCCAGGGCCACCGCCTGCCGGGGTTGCGGGTTGTTCGAAAGAGATGCCGCGGCCCCGGAACGTAAAGGGCAATAGAAGGAACATGGGTGGGTTTTAGTCAGTACAAGTCCGACACTCCCCCCCACTCCGACCAGAGTGGGGGAAGTTATTTGATGATTTTCCATCCCAAAAAAAGGGTGTTTTAAATATCGTGCGGATTTCATCACGTAAAAATGTGGTATTGCCCCGAATGCAGTTTTTTTTCAATAATGCCGTGTTAATTTTCAAAACAAAAGGCCTACCTACTTGAAATTTTTAAATATGTATAAAAATCTGACACTAAAATAATGTAAATAAAAAAATAAGTTTAAAAACCAAAATACGAAGTATTTAATATGTTGATTGGTTTAATTAAAGCATTCACATAGTGATGTTCAAAGGATGCGTTGTCGTAAGCGTATATTCTTGTTTTATACTTTTTAAAGCGTGAATTTAATTAATTAATTTAATAATAATTTTAATGATGCCCCACACCCTGTATCATAAATGAATTTACAATTTTTTTAACTCACATATGCAAACAGACCAGACCCGAAAAAAAACAAACCCGCGACACACATCACAACAGTCGATCGCTCAGTCACTGCGCCAAACCGTTCCTTTAAACTGGCAATAAAAATGTTCTAAAACCATAGATATATTATACAAATCTTGAATCCCTATGTACAAGAAATACCTATTTACCTTCCATATTTGAAACCGCAACAAATCTACGCGAACAGAACCGAGCAAAACCACCTGAATCGGACCGGACCGGATACGTTTTGATTTAATGCCTACGATTGACCACAAATCTCGGTAAAGGCTTCAATTTTGGCCTAATTTAGCCGATAACTGAGGCCGATTAATTTATGAGTAGGTACGAACAAATTTATAGATTTGGGACACGATTTTCTATTTGGAGTGCGGTTTTGATAACTGTGTTGTGGTTGGATTAGATTTGTGGTTAATGGTGTAGTTAAAGGTTTTAATTGACTCGCTATTTAGCATATTTTTCAATTTTGTTAACAAGGAAATTTGTATCCATAAAACCATTTAGGTCATAGTATTAGAGCTTTTGGGTTCAAACAATATTTATACAAAGTACTGTTGATAAAAACTAAATCTGCATCCAAATCGGTTATCCCTTTTAAGAGCTACGATGCCACAGACAGACACACACACAGCAGTCAAACTTATAACACCCCTTTTTTGGTCAGGGGTCAAATAGAAGACCAAAGGAGAGTAAAAACCGGGGTTGCGGGTTGTTCGACAGAGATACCCCGGCCCCGGAACGTAAAGGGCAATAGAAGGAAAATGGGTGGGTTTTAGTCAGTAAAAGTCTGATAGCCCCCCCCCCCCCCCGCTCCGCCCAGAGCGGGGGTAGTTATTTGATGATTTCCCACCCCAAAAAATAAAGGAGAGTATAAACGACGTCAGAACAAACTAGATATTGGCTGACATAATAATTCAAGCTTGTTACGTTTAATTTTCAGCCACAACTAAAAATTTTGCTGAAAAAGTAGCCAATAAGTACACTTATCTCTTGAAAAATAATAAAAAAGCCACTTACCATTCAACTCTCTCATATCATCAACCCTGTTCTTCCTGAAGTACCAAATGACCTTCGGCTGAGGTTTCCCTTCCTTTACAGTACAGCTGATGTTGACCTTCGCCCTCTCGAGCAAGGGCCCGAAGACTGCTCCATCAGCCAAGGTCTTCCCGTCTCCTGTGACTACTTCCACTGATTTGGGTTTTACTGTGGACAAAAAAAGGGTATAGGTTAATGGAAGTCTTTAAGTAATTAATGCCATGGTTAATGGTCCTACCGGGGTTGCGGGTTGTTTGAAAGAGATACCGCGGCCTCGGAACATAAAGGGCAAAGGAAAGAACATGGGTGGGTTTTAGTCCGTACAAGTCTGTTCAAGTACTATTCCCTCCTACTTCCCCCGCTCCGCCTAGCGGGGGAAGCTATTTGTTTTTTCCCACCCGAAAAAAAAAAGGTTAATGCTGGCTAGATATTTTAATTGATGTACGTAAGCAAGGAATTTTGATACGTCGTTCTAATGTGTTGTATTATCTGTCATAAGAACAATATTCAATTTTTTTTCTATTCTATACAATAGTTCATCAACTTTTTGAATGATTTCTAACTATTTTTTTTTATTCCTTATTATATTTAATTATATGTGATGTGCTGTCTCCTGTAAGTGAATTAGTCCTACTACACAATATTATAACTGCGAATGTTTGTGAGCATGGATGGATGTATGTTTGTTAATCTTTCACGTTAAACGGCTGAACGGATATTGATGAAATTTGTCACAGATAGAGATTATAGTCCGGGATAACACATAGGATACGTTTTTTTGATCATCACGCGGGCGTAGCCGCGGGCGACAGCTAGTTCTGTTATAAATGTTTTATCTTTACGTGATACTATTGTCATCCATAATTTTACGTTACTTGATCTGTGTACTACGATCCTAAATGTATAAACAAATAAAGTATGTTCTATTGTTCAAAGTCAGATTTTTAATTTGGAGACCTTTATAGGAATATTTATTAAATAACTAGCTTTTGCCCGCGGCTTCGATCGCGATAAATTTAGGGTAACACAGTTCCCTTACAGCGCCTTATTTATTGTAATAGTAATGCTAAGCTTTCCCCTTTCTTCCCTCTTTCTCCCTCATATCTCAATCTCGTTTTAAAAAAATAGCCTTTGTCCGTCTCTAGGGTCCCAACTATCTCTGTACCAAAAATCATCAAAATCGGTTTAGCCATTTAATTAAGGCGTGAAGCCGTAACAAACAAACAAATAAACAAACAAACTCGCTTTCGCTTTTATAATATTAATAAGGATTGATTCAATAATAACACCACTACAACTGGGACACTGAGAAAATAATAATTATAAAGAGCACCTAGAATTTCGAGAACATTTCGTCCTATTTGAACCTTGAACCTTGTACAGAAAACGTTATAAATACTCTTGTTGGCAACTTTTAATTGGCCTAAATTAACAATGAAGATTTTGTCGAGTTTCTTACACTACAAACTTTATTTCAAAATTATCTTGTTTAGGGTATTTTTAGAGTTTTGTACCTAAAAAGAAAAAAACAGAACCCTTTTTGGATCACTTTGATGTCCTTCAGCTACCCTACCATGACGTGTTAAAGCAGAATTTATTCCGCTGAGGAAAAGAGACGGAGCTATAGAGGGTGTCTAGCACCATCTCTTTTCCTCAGTGGAATAAGTTCTGCTTTAAGACGTCATGGTAGGCCTACAGGTATCGAGTTAAAATTAAAATCATATATTCAAGTTTGTGATCTCTTGAAGCTGTGTCAAAATCAATCCTCTAAGTCGACGCACTCAACATTTATGGCCGTTTATGTCGCAAGTCTGTACGGAACCATCAGTGTACGAGTCTGACATGCTCTTGGCTTTTTTTTTTTATAAAAGACACACGACGGCACGGAGTTTAAATGTTTGTAAACGCACCCACTATACAGGAGAAATTCTTAGTGTGGAACAACGTTTAAAAAAAACATAGAAAACAATTTTTTTTGGATAATTTCTTGTGTCCTTTTCATGACAATACGCGCGTCCTTATTACATGAGACTAAACTGATGAAATGCAAGTGTACTTATTAAGTTCGCCTCAGACTAACCCTTTCGGGATAACAGGCGTTATGTTATCGCTGATAGAATATTTCCTAGCTATTGATGCAACCATAAGAAACAAAATACAATCACAATCTCTATTCCCATTTTCCTCAAGGTCCCTACAAAAATATACGGTCTATGAGTGAAATAGAGGAACGGGAAAGCCGTTAATTTGAGCCCAAGGGTCCACACTAATGGGCTTTTCAAACATATGTACCCAATTCATCACTTACCACGGAAAATAATCGGGGCAACCGCTACATTGAATAATAAATTGAGGGTAGGATGTGTGGCGCCATCTAGTTGGCTTAGGATGAACTAATTTGGTGGAAACAGCTGTGCCCGTGAGACGAACAATTCTGGCAGGGTTTTTTTATCGTTCTGTAAATATTTAGGTAAATCTTGTGTCACGAAAAGTCACGTCAAGTCGTTAGACTAAGAAGTCATAAAGATATTTAAAAAAAAAAAACTTTGCCCTACACTAGGAATTTCCCCTGTATCGTGGGTACGTTTATAAACATTTAAAATCACTTACACAAACAGCCAGAACAAATATCTGTAGGCTATACAAATATTTGTTCCGTGTAGGGATTGAGCTCGCGACACGCAGCGCAGCAGTCGATCGCTCAGCTACTGCACCAACCGTGCCGGCGCTCGCAGTGAGTTTTGTGTTTCAAATTCGAGTTGTGAGTGACAGTGATCGCGGTATCGAGCGCAAAAAATGTGTCTGCTAACAAACAACAAACACCCACCTGTAATTATTTCAGTTTATCTATGATCATGGCGTCTGCAACAGTTATCTTTATTAATTAGGAGGCTCTCATTCTGCAGCTGGATCAAGGGTTTGATACAGAAAGCAGTACTCGGTTTCTTTCTCTAGACCCTGACCACCGGTAGCTTATGTTTTTAAATGTTTTATTTTATTTGAATTAGAAGTTTGTAAAAATATAAAATAAATTTATAAAATGGAATAAACGCAATACATGTAAAATATCCCGTTGCAAGTATTCATAATAAGATGTTAAATAAAGAAGTTCGTTAACAAAAGTGAATTATTCCAATTTCTCATTAATTCACTCGACACGGTCGCACGTCGTCAAACAAGTTAAAAATATTTAACAGTTGAAATACGACTTCATATTCTTTTCATCAAATTCGTGCAACACTGTTGAAAACGAAACATAGTTGTAAGTTTTTCTGTTTTGTATGAAATGAAGAGTGCAGTAACTGGTGGTTTTAATATTTAAAATATAAACCTTTTTTAAGGGATCCGTACCTTAAAAGGAAAAACCGAAACCCTTAGTAGATCACTTTGTTATCCGTTTGTCTGTCTGTCTGTCTGTCAAGACCCCGAATCTCGAAAACGCGTGGAGGTTTCGAGTTGAAATCGAAAAAAACATATACTAAACTCTGTGATCCCTTTGTTCTGTGAATAAAATCATTCCTTCTAAGTCAAATCATTTCTTCAAACCTTCTAAGTCTATGCAGTCAAAAGATATGGCTGTTTATGTCGCAAGTTTGTACGGAATGATCTGACTCGGTCTTGGCCGGTTTTTATAATAAATATACTTCCTGATAAGAAGTGATGGCGCAGCCTATGGTGGAGCACGCTTGCCACTCGAAATTTGAAGAGATCTAGATTATAATAATCGATGACCTAAGAAAGATTTTGAATTAAGAAGAACAAACTGTTCTTGGAGGACTTTCGGGTAAGTGAATTGTCAAAGTTCTTTTTTTAAAACTCTTTTTTTATAGTCACTTGAACTGTATTAGCATTTGTATTAGCAGTGTATACGTACGACGGCGAATCAACCTATTCTAAACTATTATAACCTAATCTCTCTACCACGGATCGCACACCGTAGTAGAGAGATCAGGTTAAAATGGTTTTGTGTAGGTTGATGTGCCGTCGAGTGAAAACTGACCAGTTCTTATTTTAAGTTCGATCAGTTTATGAAAAACTGGCGGTAAAATGTTCGAGTCTCAGGTTGACCATTTAGAATTTCTTAGTAGAAGGCAACTAAGTTTGGGTTTGTACCTAGTTGATGGTATTAGACCTTGCTCCCTGTATGTAATTAATGAACCTCTGCCCAACCTTTCGGAGATTACAAGCATAATGTTATTTTATGTCTATAATTGCAATAATATCTTTTCAAGAAAAAACAAAACACTTGTGTGTTCACCTGTACAACACACGAACGAAATCGCATCACGTAATAATGTTAGCTGATTGTCTCGCACCGTTGTACTCGGTTGTACCTGTAAGTCGGTAAAGCCGCCTGTTCATTACGCGACTTTTGTTTCGGAAACAGGTCAACGTTGTTATTGAAATATTGCTTTTTCAGGTGATAATGACGTATTTTTGGGTTAAAACTTGAAGCAAAGGCTTTTCGCCGTAATACTTGATTTTCAGTATTTCTGGGTGGGTTTATACAGTAACCTTGTTATTTTTTTCTTCTTTCTCGCGTTCCATTCTATTTGGGGTCAGCGTAATACGTTTTTTAATTTCCATTTTCTGCTTTCATACGTCACGGCATCATTTCCTTTTTTTTTCAAATCACTCCTCACACAAGCTATGCTATCTTTTTTTGAACTTCGTCTTCTTCTCCATCCATCAACTTGTACTCTTTTAGTCTTATGACTTTAATGTGACTAAAAGATTCATTCATTACAAGTCCAAAAACAACGTGAACGACTTCCTTTCAGTTTTTCTGTAACAAGTGCCACATTCAGACTCTCTCCTTTAATATATTTATTCCATACTCCACATATCCATGACGCATATGTATGATATATCCACGGATTCTTTACAAGTACTGTGCTGAGATTCCTAAGCACTGCTTCCCGTTATGTGTAAAAACGTTTTTGCTAATTCAAGTTTTTATAATTAATTGTATTAAATCTTGATTTTCTTGTTTTATGTACAAACGATAACTTGTATTTGTGGTGTTAACTGTTAGTTTAAGTTGGTTATATTTAAATAAATAAAAATAAGACATCCATCTTAACACTTTCTTGTTCTTTACAGCAAAAAGTATAAATAATAATTACCGATATTTTTCAACACCTGTATTTTTTATAGATACCTACTATAAATAAAAAATAAGCTGGTTATTTTACAATGATATGAACGAACATTTATAAAAGTCAATAATGCATTAAAGATCTCTAGAAAAAGTGGTTAGTTCTCCAAAATATTTCGGTGATTTCATTAAACTACAAATATGCCAATAATTTAATATAATCAGGCAGACTTAACCTACAAACGTATTAATGACTATATAAATCGGCTAAATACCGATATTGACGATGAAATTAAATACCTGAACGTAATTTCAATAGTGACTATTGTATTTCCTTCAAACCACAAACCAAATGCATTTTCGATGTTTCAGATGAAATTCAATTTTCTATTACCTATTTGGAAACTGCAGCAATAGGGACTGAATAGTTAATTAATTTCCGGCTATTTAATAATAACTATTTCCAAAGTCGGAAACCGTACCGATAAGGGTTCCGTTTTTTTTTTACACAGACGGATGGACACCAAAGTAATCCAAATCACTTTGTTGACTGGCTATCTGTCTGTCTGGTAATTTGAACCATATACTCATCTCTGTGGTCCCTTTGGGCTGTAAAAAAGTTTACGCAGTCATAAGATATGGCTATTTGTACGGAACCTTCGATGCGCGAGTTTAACTCGTTCTTGGCAGGTTTTTTAATTACGTAACAAAACATCATGCTTTGTAATCACTAATGAGTTGGGCAGAGGTGTACTTACATGTACACCTACATTTCGCCAGTACCATAGGGCGACCCTATTGGCATCAACCGGGCAGACATTCAGACTTCGTGGGTGCTCTGGCAAAAATCCTGATAGAAAAATCCAACTCCACTTTGTTTGACTTGGGAATCGAATCCAGGACCTACAGCTCAGCATTCACGCCTGCGGCCACAAAACCAATGAGTCGATCAAGTGGCTCATACCGTAAGTATTTGTTGAAGGATTTTATGGAAAACTAACTGTCCTGCGAGGTTTCAACCGCGTTTTTAGTTGCTGCACAGCTCCCGTGGGTAGTAGCGTGATGTTGTATACTCTATATTACTAGCTTGATAATGTAGCTAGGGAAAAAATGGTTAAAATCAGTCCAGTACTTTTGGAGCCTTTTCGATACTAACAAACAAACAAATATTTCC
Source organism: Ochropleura plecta (assembly GCA_905475445.1). Lineage (NCBI taxonomy): Eukaryota > Metazoa > Arthropoda > Insecta > Lepidoptera > Noctuidae > Ochropleura > Ochropleura plecta. Next base: position 13,636,623 of record FR997748.1, read on the forward strand.
TCTTTATAACATTGGTATTGATAAGACATTCCAAGTTTTGCATTAACACCCAGAAAATCAAGATTAGCAAGGTACAGTTGAATAAACAGAAGAATAAACTTCCATAAGCAAATGTGTCGTGTGTTGCATTTCAAACATTTAGTACGCTCAAGAATTCACATTTGAACCTCCTTGCGAGAAATAATAGTTATGGTTTAATGTGCATATAAAATATTACCCCACCTTGCTTCAAAGAAATTGCGACATTCATCCTCACAAATTGTCGCGAAACGTAACGTTCCAACATTTTGACGCATCGTGAATGCTCAGCTTTAATTTCAATAAAATATATTCTTCCGTTGCAAGAAATTAATAAATTATTATTGAGTCTACTGTTCTGTCTGGCCTGCTTATTCGTGATTGCATATTCATATTATCGAAACAAATAAAACTAGCTTTTGCTTGCGGCTTCGCTTGCGTTAAATTCGGTGTAACACAGTTCCCCTTTCCTGATTTGCAAGTACCTGCTACCTGTAGTTTTTACCCTTGTGCTTTATTTTTTGTAATAGCAAAGCTAAGTTTTCCATTTTCTTTGCTCTTCCTGCCTCATTTCTCACTTTAAAAAAAAATATACATGTGTCAAAATTTATCAAAATTGGTTTGGCTATTTAGGCGTGAAGACGAAACAAACAAACTCACTTTCGCTTTTTTAATATTAGTAAGGATGCAAATTGTTATAAAGTAATTCACTATGGAGAAGACTGTCGTAGGTCTAGTGATTGTAAGTGTTTCATCTGAGCACGAGACAATGGGTTGCATTTCCAGGTCAGAAAAGGTTATTAAGGTGTTTCCGTTACGAATTAGAAACACAAATGACAATCAGTGCTTCCTTTATTACTTGGTAATGAAATCTAATACAAGAAATTTGCGTCTGATATTCGAAAATGCACCACTGTTCATCTCTTCGGGGATTGCAACCGTGACGTTATGATGTGTACATAAAATTCTTACTTCCTTACTCTAATATGTATTATAAAAGCGAAAGTGAGTTTGTTTGTTTGTTACCTCTTCACGCTTTAATGGCTAAACCGATTTTGATGAATTTTGGTACAGAGATAGTTGGGACCTTAGAGACGGACATATGCTAACTTTTGTTAAAAAAAAGTGGGATGTGAGGGAGGAAGAGGGAAGAAAAGGCAAAACTTAGCGTTGCTATTACAAATCAATAAGGCGCAAGGGGAACTGTGTTACCCCGAATTTAACACGAGCGAAGCCGCGGGCAAAAGCTAGTAAAAATATAAAAACGTTAATTTTGGAACAATATTGGTTAAACAGTTTTACAAAAAGAAACGAAGATAGCTGCAAAAGTATAAAACTGCGGCACAGCTACCAACGCCCAACTCAAAAATAAATTTAAATACGGTTTGTTCCAGACTTAGTTCAAGGAAATAGTAATTAAAAGAAAATAATAAAAGAATGAACATGAATATCGGCTTTTCTATTCTATGTTAACGTTTACTTCATTAAAAAAAAACTTTAAAACTAAGATCGCTAAAACACTGGTATCGTTTAATAAAATCTCAAAAACTACTTTAAGACTAACAAACCAACCGATTTTACTGCACAACAAACTAAAATAAAACTGAAATGCACTCACAATGGCTTTCATTCCTAAATGGAAAGAAAATCTTCTTTTAAATCCTTTTCAACAATACAACAAACAATTGTTAGAACACAGTTTAAATATCCACTCTTGTATCATTTCTAATTAATTTAAAACTGTCTGACTTTAATTTACTTTCTGCAACTGATGCTTATCTGTCGCTTCCTAGCGGTGAGAACTGTCGATACATAGTTATCGATAAAGTTGGCAAATGCCCGCTTCAAGTTGCGGTTATCGATGATATGGTTGCATATCGTTATACTTTTTGGTGGCACGTGAAGTTCGTTAGTTAAAATGAAATGTTGGAAATAATAAAGTTGTTTGCAGTTTTGCGGTTTGGAAATCGGAAATGTCGATAATGATGTTATGCCTTGTTATGGCGGGTTGTTGGAGATAAGTTTAAGTACTTGACTAGTTAAGGAAATTCTTTATATATAATATTTGGCAGTCCTAGCAGTGACAGTACACTTAAGTGTTTTAGTGTGTGTTTAATGTTTTTTCTGAAGTCAAAATAAGAAGGGTAATTTCTTTCATAATTTGACTCGTTCGAGTTTTTTATGTTATCATATCGACAAACATATTATGTTTAGACGCGGCGTGGAGCCATTTATTTGATTACTAGCTGGCGCCCGCGGATTCACCCGCGTGATATCGGAAAAAATATCCTATCCGTTATATAGATCCTTTGAGCCGTTTTGACGTGAAAGAGTAACAAACATCCATACTCACAAACATTCGCATTTATAATATTAGTAGAATAAAGTAGGATTTATAATATTAGTAGGATTTCTGCTAGTTCAATGCCTCTTCCTCCTCTTTTATATTTACTATGTAAGTTGCCCAAGTTCTTTCAAATTATAACTTAACTTTTCGCATTTTTCTGATCTTCATGAGAACTATCAAGACTAACTCCCCCCCGTTAAGACATAGTCGATTCCCTTGCCGCCTTAATCAAATAACGTAATAAATCAATGCCCGCCATCCCCTTTTCGTTAAGAGTCGATAGAATATTAAAAAAAGATTAGTTTTTTTTGTGTATATATCTATTCATCGATAACTCACAAATCTAATAAACACAACACTATTAATTACTATCAGACTTCAAACAGCAACATAGCAAATTGAGGAACTGTTTGAAAGCGTTCGTTTTCAACTTATTTTTATTTATTTTCGATTTCATATAATAGAAGATTTTCTCTTTCTCTTATTTTCTAACCTTTTTAAAATATATTTTGACGATGTGTTTGGGTTTTATTTAGTTTGAGTTGTGTTTTGTTGTAGATTTTTGAACGCTGGTAGTTGGATAAAAGACTTAGCAAATATTACATTTCTAGTAAACAAAAATACGAAGTCCTTTGTTTTGTGATCCGATTCATTATTATTTTCTTGTTTTACTCGAAAAAGGGATGGACATTGCTTTGTCAAGGGATTATTAAACCCACTGGTTAAGTTTGTGTGTAAAAAGCTAAAGGTCCTTGATTCTCTAAAATAAACCATAGCATCAAACAATATAAAATTATTGTTTCTAAATTAACGTCATAATCTAAATTTTACTACGCAATCATCCCACCATAAATCTCCCTTATTAAACAAATCCTAAATTTTCCTTATCCAAAACCAATTTCTTTCTAATAAGTCATGAAAAAGTCATAAGAACCTCCTTAAATTATTTACCCGAGAGAAGAAAATAACATTAAAAATAACATCATGTTACCTTTGCCTTGCCCTTGTCACCTTGTTAATAAAATAAACACGTCACTTTTGACAGGTATTGCGTTGCCATGACAGTTTGGGAATTAGCGCGGGAATTTTGACAGATGCGCAATATTAGACGGTTATTTTCTGTGACTAGGTATATTTTTGCTTTTATTTTCTTGGTGAGATTGTTTGATATGAAAGTTTAAGATGGATACGCAAGGGCAGCCCGTGAAATCCAAATTTTCTTTATATTTTCAATTAGCAGGTCACTCTTAGGTTTTTTGTTGATTAAAATATGACACTGGCCTGTAAAACGTTGCGCTTCCTTAATCTAATAGATAAAATTTCCGTGTCACAATGTTAGTTACCGTACTCCTCCGAAACGGCTCGACCGATTCTTATGAAATTTTGGGTACATATTGGGTAGGTCTGAGAATCGGCTAACATCTATTTTTCATACCCCTAAACCTCAGCGGGTGAAACCGCTGGGCACAGCTAGTAATATTATAAAAGCGAAACTGAGTTTGTTTGTTTGTTACCTCTTCACGCTTTAATGGAAAAACCGATTTTCATGAATTTTGGTACAGAGATAGTTGGGAACCAGGAGACGGACATAGGCTAGACAATTTTTATTAAAAAAAAGGGATATGAGGGAGAACAAGGGAAGACAAGGGAAAACTTAGCATTGCTATTACAAATCAATAAGGCGCAAGGGCAAAAACTACAGGTAGAAGGTACTGTGTTATACCGAATTTAACGCGAGCGAAGCCGCGGGCAAAAGCTAGTTTACCATAAATAGTAATTTTAGGAACTTTTTGGACTGTGGTCTGTGGTAAGTGATTTTTTCTTTCTATAATTATGTTATAATTATATGGTTCTTTTTAATTTATGTTACTAATTTATCTTTGGCTGGCCAATTTTTGGCATATCAATAATTTGTATGTGAGTTTAAACTACTTATATGTTTCCATATACTCTTTCCTTGAAAACGTCTTTTATTCCCAGACCCTCCTCAATAAAAGGAGTAAACGATCAATGTAGGCGTCTCTACAAATTCAGATATTAATAACATTAATTTCCTATAACACTATCACGATAAATCCGTCAGGCCTTCGTCACGAATTGTCTAAATAAACCACAATATTGCTGTTAGCACAGTATCCAATAATGGCGTGTTTAGTTGTACATTATTACTTTGGTTAAGGCTTTGATGGATGTCTTTGTCCTTACAGAGGTATATCAAGGTATATTGTTCAGTAACAAGTAGCAATTATACATAATGCATGACCTTTAATGAATCGCTTTATTGAGGAAAAGTAGTGTTGGAATGATCAAGGATTGTATTTTGAAAAATTTAATTAAAACAGAGTGGAAAGTCCTATATTTTTAAGAATTTCAATTTATTCTCAGTCAAAAACTATTAAAAGATGGTTTTGCCGTCTTTGATTTGGTGATTCCGTGGAAGGCTACATGACACCTCGTTTCATCGCAATGTGTTGCCGACCTAACGTACTAAGTTAGTTAGTTTATGTTTTAATGTGTTTTGGTTTTTTACGAATAATATAATATTATCTAGTGTATTTTATCCATGGGCTTTAACAATAAATTATTATAATAAATATTTGAGACTGTTATTCGCATTCCATGTTGTCTATAATGAAAGAAACCAATGGAAAACAGTGACATTCAAAAATACACATAATATGTAGTTATGATTTAATAATTATCAATGATAATATAAACAAACCAGAACACAAGCCTACCTAAACTATTCCCGCGTAAATAAATTATCACACAATGAAAACACCTCGACGCCATGACAGTGAAATTGGCGGGAAAACTGACAGCGTTGACATCTGTCAGTTAGTGAGCGTTTATGAGGGGAGCTATAACTCGACGGTATGTTTAATTGTTATTTTGTCCAATTGCTCGTGACGCTTTTCATTAGCGTTTGCGAGGCTAGTTTTGATTTTGAGTGATTTAGAGTGGTGCAAATTGAATTGTTTGGGTGTTTTGGATGTTATTGATTATTTTGATTTTAGTTAATGACTCAAGTATTTTGTTTAGTAGTTTTTCTGGGTCCTATAAATGCTATCATAGTGAAATATTTAGTACATACCATGTATACTAAACTGTGCGTTTTTTTTTCTAACGGGGATAGGCAGAAAAGTCAGTGTGCAATCTGATCTCTCTAATCTATGATCTCTGTATTCTCCGTTTTGCTTAGTCCATGTTTATATTCTGGTCATACATGAACGTAATATCAAGTTGGTAAAACTTCTACAAAACATATTTTTATCACTTTTCATCAATTTCATTATAAGCACAAAAAAGTAAACAGAAAAAGGAATTTAATAAAAAATGCAGATTGTTGTTGAAAATTTATTTACACCGATTTATCACAAAAAAAACTGGTGTAATATTCATTGGAATTGGCAATTCGCAAACTGCGTTGCCGACTGTACACCGGCGCTCTCATTTATATTCTCAAGTTGTACAGTAAATCACTCAAGTTCCGATATTCGTATAAGTTTTGGAAATATTTCGAGTTTACGATAAAATTTCAACTTTTGTCAAGTTTCGAAGTGAGTTATAGTGGTTGGATGCACGTCGAAAACAGGAGCAATGTGTTACAATTCAATTCCAGTTTTATTTTATTGCACATAGAGTTTATTTTTGTCTGGCAACTAAATGACATTTCAGTATTGCCCGAAGTAAAATAAAATGTTTGTGAAATCGATTCGAAAATGCATGATACAGTTTTTTAGATTACGTATATGTTTCGGAGTGAAATTCTTTTGCTGGGGATAAAATACTGAATACGAATAACTATTCAAAATGCTTATTCTAGAGGATTGGTGATCGAAAATACTGATACATAGAATTACTTGGTCGCTTTTCACGACTAAAGAGATGCAATATTATAATTGGATTTGCTGCTCTATATTTCGTATTCATCTGTATTGCTTTTGCAGCAAGAGTTAACTTATTTACTGTAATTTAAAAATAAAAAGTTAACAAGACATCATTGTTATGATCATCGATTTCTTATTTTGAAGTGTGTTCGATTCCCAGTGCGGACAAGGTGTCATATATTTTGGGACATTTCCATTAGATATTTCTCAATAGTAGCCACGGAGTCTAGATTTGTGACCGGTTGATGGTAATAGGCTCACTCCATATTACATGCAACTTGAACAGAATTGGCAAAATGTGGGTGTACCTTTTAGGCACACCTCTGTCTAAGCCTTTGCGGATTATAAGGCGTTCTTATAAAAAATATTAAAAAAATAACGTTACCACATTAGGTATTGTCCTGAGTCGTGGGCGAATTAGCAAACATTTAAACTCACATACACGAATAATCAGACCCGGAACAACTATCTATAGGTCATACAAATATTTGTTCCGTGCGGGGATCAAACCCGCAACACGCAGCGCAGCAGTCGATCGCTCAGCCACTGCGCCAACCGTGTCGTCTATTATGGGTATGTTCAGTATATTTCTGAAAATCTTAGATGTAAACTAATAAACATTGTTTTGTTTTTATCTCCTGAAATATTTCTCAGACAAAGGAGTTCTCATAAAACAGATTACCTATAGTTTTAAATTGTTAGGTAGAAACACCACAGTCTACCTACAGTACTATTTCTCCTCCTTTAAATCCATCCAAAGGTTGACTTGAAAAGATCGCTTTTAGCGATAAGACCGCCCATTGTGTCTCCCTATTTATAAGTTGTAAACTGTTACTATTTTCATTTGTATGGTGTACATAATAAATAATATTCTTTCTATCTATCTTTTTCAAAATCTCACCTGACTTAATGACCAAAAATAAAAGCAGATTTACAAGAAGAGACAGTCTTTCTAGATGACGAGTAATTGAGTATGGAAGCATATGAAAGCATTTTTGTAACAATATTTAAAAGAGTATCCATGGAGTTACTTGCCCATTCTTCTCCATAGAGATCTACACTTTGGAATGGGCAACTACAGTACTTTCACAGTTATTATGTCTTGTGACTGTAGCTTCATTTTATTGTTGTCAATGTTTTTACAATTCAAAAGTGTCTGTAACTGGCCTACTTGAAATAAATGAGTTTTTTTTTTTGTCCTGTTGCGCCGATTCCGAATAAATTGAGATATGGTAAGAAAAATGATGAGTTCTGAAAGGATCTCAGCATTTGCCGTTGTCTACCTTCCATCTATTCCCATTAGACACGTGAGTTCATGTTTGTTCCTAAGTAAAACGATCTAATTGAAGAATAATCGCGTATCCCGCACTCACTCAACCATCCAACAACCACAACACAGCCCATAACCGCCGCAACTTGTTGAGACCGGCGGCCCATATATTAGGGAAGCCTACCATCTTTAGGGGTCGTCATAAATCCGGCACGCCATGTGGCTGTAACGTCGTTCCTAATTACGGATAAACGCGACGCTGTAAACTTTTGTTCAGCCAGTGTACAGTCGTGAGCAGTGATATGTATATAATTCTTACTAATATTTTAAAAGCGAAAGTGTTTGTTTGTTTGTTACGTCTTCATGCCTACATGGCTAAACCGATTTTGATGAATTTTGGTACAGAGGTAGTTGGGACCCTGGAGACGAACATAGGCTAACTTTTGTTTAAAAAAGCGAGAAATGAGGGAGAATGAGGGAAAAAAAGGGAAAAATTAGCATTGCTATTACAATTAATTAATAAGGCGCTAGGGCAAAACTACAAGTAGCAGGTACCTGCAAATCAGGAAAGGGGAACTGTGTTACCCCGAAATAAACGCGAGCGAAGCCGCGGGCAAAAGCTAGTAAGCCTATAAGTATTTCCCGAAGACTCTTTGAGAGGACGCGTAGGGGCTAGTACATAAATGTTTTTTGGTTCAGCAACAAAAGAAAAAATTCGAGTTTTTAAAAGAATTATTAAATTAAAAAAGTATTTTTACGAGTATAGTGGTCTGAAACCCATACTACAATTAAATTTATAACGAACCGAGTTGCATCCCGGTCTTCAAGCACTTTAAGCTTTTAGTTCTGGATGTAATTAATTTGTAGATCTTAGGTAGTCGTTACAGGTAGTCAAAAATCTCGTGAGTCTGTCAACAATATTTACCAAGGGGTATTGTAGTAGCCGTGGGAAAAGGCTAGGCAGATGATGATTGTAGTACCCCGTGCTAACTGGGTCATGGAGATGAGACAGGTATGCGCTTCACATATAATACTAGTATCCAGTTACATTGGAAGCCGACTCCATCAATATCATAAGGAAAACGATAGGTAAATGAGGTAAAGACTTAAATAAGTCTTTCCGTGTTGCAATCGTTATTAAATAAAAATACTTAGAATCTTACTAGTTTACTACATATTTGTTCGCTTAACTGTATGACGGGTGATATCCCCGAGATGATTTTGGCGAATTTTTTGTTTAAATTTTTAATTAGGTTGAAGGAAGTGGGAGGCTGTAAACAAAAGGACTTTAATTAAAAGGTGTAACTTTGGTTGATTAAGGTTAAAAGATAATATTTGCACAATCAGAGTAACATATTATTGTAACTTAAGCTAAAAAAAAAAAACTAAAAAGTGGAAAATAACTACACTCTCAGAAATCGGTGAATTTTGTTGATTGGTTGACTTTTTTGCCACCGACGACGTCCGGAACTGTTATTTTGAACTGTTTTTGTAGTTCGGTTTTATTTTTCCTGTTTTCTTGTTTCGGCATTTTTAGTTTAGGTATAATGATATATCACATAATTTTTATTGAGTATTCATTTTAATATATTAAATTATCAATCGGTAAACATGCATAAAAAAAGATTCTGACGAATTGAGAACCTCTTCCTTTTTTGAAGTCGGTTAAAAATCAGTAAGTTAGTTTTTGTTCAAAGGTTAGAAGATATTATCGCTTGAGCAATAAAATCTGGCAATTAAGCTTAAGCTATACAAGATGTAGGTAATGAGATACTTTACGAAACGGGTACACTGGTACAGTTTCAAACTACCAAAAGAGCTGTAGTTGTTTTTTTAACAAGTTTTTAACATTCATTGCCTCTGAGATGCATAATTTGTGACTTGAATTTGGAAGTATTTTTTACGGCCTTTTGGTTGTCTATGCAATAGCATACATATATAATGGAAACAGGTGACTCTAATTGGCACTTCTGTAACTCAGAATTCACAACATGTGTATTTTATTTCGATTATGCAAATCATTTAATTATCGCGTTGTTGAATTATTTGTGAAACCGAAAATTAAAATTAATATTTAATTACTGAACCAAATAAATATTAAACGGCTGGATAGTTTCCGCCTATGTTTGAATTATTAATATATTTACGCTTGGAACCTAGTTGTTGTCATACTAAATGGTTTTAGTTAAAGTTGGTCATTGCTATCAATAAATAATAATAAATATCTTGGGACAACTCACACACGGCTGTCTGATCCCAAGCTAAGCAGAGCTTGTGTTATGGTAACCAGACAACTGATATACATACTTATATAATTTATAAATACATACATATTATAGATAAATCACACCCAGACACAGAACAAACAATCATGCTCATCACACAAAGTTTGTCCTGGGTGGGAATCGAACCCACGACCTCCGGCTCAGCAGTCAGGGCCACTAACCACTAGACCAACAGGCCCGTCAAATATTATATATTCCTGCCGGTCAGCATGACATCACGCCTGCATACTACAAAGGAGCTGACAGCGTTTTTTTAGGTACTAGCTTCCACCCGGGACTTCGTCCGCGTGGTATAGTTTAACCCGCGTAATGATCGACTTTTTTATCTTTCTTCCCCTTTTTCCTCCCGCTGTCTCCCTTTTTTCTCCCTTTTTAAGCCTATGTTCATCTCTAGGGTCCCAAATATCTCTGTACCAATATATATATTTTTTGGAAACTAGCCTATCAAGTTTACCTGTCGCACATTCCACCACTTAGAATACCGACGCCAGTTAAGAGCCACATTCCCAGAATAACAACGATAATGACATTCTTACTTTCCAATTCTGATTAAACAATCATGATGTAGAATCTATAGATTTTTCATACCAATAAAGGTTAATGACAGAACCTAATGGTAATGTCCCAGTTTTTTAGGAAAGCGAATGGTTATTGGCAGCAGATGGCCTTAAAAGCGTCATTGAGGAAGAGATAAGCTTTTATGAGGCCGCTAAGAATTTTTTGTTGAGTCAATGAAGGTTGTGTTGTTGTTTATGCACAAATTGGAATCTTGAGTAGATGTTAGATGTTGTGAATAAATTGGTAATTGATGCTTTCAATATTTTTTTTGTTAGTCAACTTATTAAGTGTTAGTGATAGTATGTTTAATATTCTCTGTGTTATAAGGTCAATTCGTTTGCCAAATTTCATCCCGATGCGTTTAGCAGCAAAACAAGTGAAAGTGTACATGCATAAATATATAACCTTTTCGTACCACTTGCTCAAAAAAGTGACATTCTATGCCACAAAAAGCGAACATAACAATAGTCATTTTTAATCTGTTAAAAACAGGGAAAGAAAATTGTACTGAATTTCATTCATGCTCTAGGGGGAGAATGTGATTTAAATTTGGAATAGGTACTTACCGTTTATACTGAATTACATCTGTGTTTACCTCATTGAGTTTTTATATAAAGCATTATACATCTTTTTGGAAAAGGAATACGCATTTATTATGCAGTTATGATTATTAAATAAAATTACGAAAACCGACGAGGCCGTACTCAGAGCTTGATGCCTTTGCTTTTCCGACAAAAAATATTGGTCTTGGAATTTGTCGTATTTTTGTTATCTTCACATACATAAACGTTAAGTTTATTTTTATTTATTTTTATAAATAAGTTAATGTTCTAAAAATACGTTGCGATGCTAAATTAAAGCGACAGTGACAGTGAATTGTCGGATTCCATCAGTGCAAATACTGCCGCAATTATACTCATCAACAATAAATGTACCAAACAAAAATAGAGAGACTCTATCAATAATTGGACCAATGTTTCGAATGTTAACTTTTACTTTTAATTGTCATTATTTTTAATAAATGCTTATCTCATATTATTACTGTGTTAATTTTTTCGCAAAATGGTACGAAAAGTAGAGTATTTTCCTCGGTGATAAAGCTGTCTTAGTCTTGGGTGAACTTAAATCTCTCGCTACACTCAGGACTCGTCTTAAATCCCTCGCTTCGCTCGTGATTTAAGTTTATAACACCCTCGCTACGCTCGGGAGTAAACCTCGCGTCCTTCGTTACGCTCGCGATGTAAATCGTCACCCGCGACAGAAGACACTGCTTTATCCCCTTGGTTAATAATCTACTATTTCCTCTAAGAGATTTTTTTGTATGATACTGTCACATTAATTTATAATAGTTTGGACAGTTAAATTGATATTATATTTTAAATTGAATTTGCCGTTACCAAGAGAAAAGCGACTGCATAAATGAAAATATTCACAGAATTCCAGGGTTTAATTTGACTTTTAAATCAGTTAAAATTTTCATTACAAATGAGGCACACAAGCATTCAGTAAAACGTAATTTAATAAGCAAATGACACGATTTATAACCTGATTACGTACAAAATCTTTCACATAACCAAAGACAAAACATTATCTAAACTTCAAATTGCATTTAACACAACTTCTAAACCAATATGGGTACCAAACAACAGTAAAGAACTGATTAAATTGCCATAGAAACTTGTAACATGTTGTAACAAGCATAAAGCGTTCCTCAAGGTAATATACTTGGACCCTTACCGTTACATACACTAATATTGGAAAGTTATGTGAAGTTCGGTTAACTTTGATTGCGGGTCTGGCTCCTAATATTAATTTAGTGTTAGAATAAACAGCTGCTGTTTGGAATGGTGATATGTTTGGTTATTATCAAAGTGTTTATGTTGGTGAACCGTTTTAGAACTAACTCATTTGGTTTATTAAAAACAATATTTTCAAAGAATGAAATTCTATAACTATTATAAATATATATATTAGTTATAGTCAAAGGACATTATTATGACTGCCAGATAGATTTTAGATTTAACATCTGTATTTATTTATTTTGCCGAAAGGTTGGGAAGATGTTTACATTTCGTTAACTAAATTCAACTGACCCACACTAAGGGCGGCTTTAAAAAAAAATCAATAAAACTCTTTTCTCGACATGAGTATCGAACTTAGCACTAACAACAGCGACCAACAAGGCAGTTTCAAAAAGTCGAACTAACATTTTTCCATGAAAGCTTTAGTTCTACCAATCCTTTTTTTTTTGGAGGAAAATGTTCCTCGATAATCCTCTGCCTTCCACCTTTTGACAATACGAAACTTTGCCAATATTCCGAGTCGATGCACGTATAGAGTTTAGTGAGGGTTCCCAGCATAAGCCGACGGTTTTAGTAGTAAATACAGTTTTGTAACAAAAACAGGCTCTTGGTCGGTAAGTCTGTTATTGTTTCCATCGATAGTAAACTTTAAATAGGGTTTAGAAATTGGGTCAAGACAAGTCAAATTATCATTGTAAACTATGATTTCTTCTTTTGACTGTCTCGGTGGTTAGGTTAAGCGCTACCGTGATTATCAGGTCAGAGACAGAAAAAAGGGGTTTTCAATGAGTCATTTCTTGGAACTTTCTTTTTCTTTAAAAAAAAGTCATAAGACTTCTACAAGAATACTGCTGAAACGACAAGTAGCTATAACATCGATATAAAGGCTGTAAAAAAACCTTAAACGAAACTGAGAGATACTTGTTTGTCCCTTTTCCTTATCGTTTAGTTTTGTACTGCACCACACCTATCATCATCATCATCATCATCATCATCAGGCTATATTAGTCCACTGCTGGACATAGCCCTCCCCTAATGAGCGCCATAGCGCCCCGTCTTCAGCTTGCCGCATCCAGCATCTGCCTGCAGTCTTTCTTAGATCGTCATCCCACCTGGTCGGAGGGCGTCCTACACTACGCTTGCCCACACCAATAATGAAGGTCAAATAACTGACTTTTTCAGACGTTTTTCAAAAATGTATACACGAGGTATTTGAGACCTCCAAGACTCTTATACCATGCATCAGCTCAATGTTTTGCATGCGATATATTTATTTGTACAGAGTTATTTAGTTTGTGGTACCTACAGAATTCTAATTGGTTGAGGGGATTTTGTGCCCTATTACACCCTGTAAGTGCTCCTATTGTCCTGAACATCTTGCGTAACTATAGCTTATTCTACTCCAACGAATATAACTTAACATCTAAATATTCATAATTCCCTGGTATAATCTTCTCAGTCAAGACTCCCACTTGACCGCTATTATCCTCAACTTGGTGGGAATTAGCGCCTGCTCGCAGGATTGTATGGAGGGCTCTACACAAGATGGTACGTAGCAATATTGTTCATAATATAACGCTAGTATTTCTTAGAAGGGCAGGCAGGAGTGTTCGGTTCATTTATTTCGAAATAGGGCAGGAAATTTTATTCACTGATAATATAGATATTGGAGATTAGATTATATATCACGTTTGTAGTCTATGAAAGATTAAGTACAGTTGTATTTATTTGTACCATATTTCCTCAGTATAATTTAGCTCAGTATATTTTTTTTTTACAACTTTACGAACTTTACGAACAAATATCTCATCAACCTTTGGCTTAAGGCTCAACCCTCAGGAACGTGAATGAGGGTGACACCTACTTAAAAAATATTACATTACTAGCTGGCGCCCGCTGCTTCGCTCGTGTGATAAAAAAGTCCTATGTGTTACTCCAGACTATAATCTACCTCTGCGCCAAATTCCATCGAGATCCGTTCAGCTGTTTTGACGTGAAAGAGCAACAAACATCCCTTTATAATATCCGCATTTATAATATAAGTAGGATAGGATATTTGTTTATCGGTTTATAGAAGATGTCTACTCTACAAATTTCAAATTTGTGGTACCAATAGATTTGGAGTAAAATGGCTGTGACATACGGGCAGACAGATAGACGGACAGAGCGACTCTATAAGGGATCCGTTTTTTTTCCATTTGTCAACGGAATTCTTTCAAAGAAACAGCAACATAAAAAGACGCCATATTAAAAACAGTCTACCAACATCATAAAAAATCCTCCCTCACATTATTATCCCATATCATGCGAACATTTAATAAGGTGCTAACTTGTCATACCCTTAACACGGGTCTCCGTAATCTGATAATTAAGTTTTTTTAAGCATTATTCACTTGAAATTAAAGCTGGATTTTCATTAACGCATGTCATATTCAGAGGTTTTTAATTAACTTTGGATTGGAACCTTTTATGGTATAATTTTGAAGACAAACATGGGTGTCGAGGGCACCCCTAACTGGTGGACGGCGATAAAGGTAATTTTTATATACCGATGTGTTTTTAAATGAGTTTTAAGGCTTAATTTATGAGTTTTACGCCTACGTCAAGACTTCAACCAATGTGACTTGACCTGTGACAAAGGACCAAGGAGTTTTTGTAATACAAGAATGTTATCCTAAAATTGTCTGAGGAAAAATCCCAGTAAGATAGTGATGGATAGGCCCACGCAGGGATTAAATCCATTGCGACACTTAAACCAATGAGGTGTAAGCAATAAGGGCAATAATTGTAGCCGGGGTTGCGGGTTGTCCGAAAGAGATACCGGCCCTGGAATACAAAAGCCACAGAAGGAACCAATGGGGTTTACCTTTCCCTCCACTTAAAGCGGCGATGCTCATTGACCCCATCCCTAAAATTGAAGGCCGATTGAAAGACTTTAAAAGATGACCAATTAACATTAGATAGTTTGAAGTCTATTCTCACATGTATTTATGATCTTGTTATAATTTAAAGTGTCCATGGAGTTTCTTGCCCATTCTCCTCCATAGAGATCTACGCTTTGGAATGGGCAACTACAGAACTTTCACAAGTTATTATGTCTTGTGACTGGGACTGTAGCAGCATCTTTTTTTGTTTTCATGACATTTAAAAGTGCCTGTAATGGTCTAATTGGAATAAATGATTTGATTTGATTCTATTTAATATAATATTTACATATAACAGCTAAGTTTGACGTCAGTAACAAAAACCTTTTAAAACAAAAATTGACGTTACAAGCATTAAAAAAATAAATAAATACCTGACTGCCTGAAACATTAAAAAGAAAAAAAATATTAGGGACCCATTATTGAGAAGATGTGGGTGTGGGCCGGTCTAAGTACCGTCTTGGTTGAAAGCAAGAACAGTTATGCATGACGTATGTGCCAATAATGAAACATTACCTAATTTAACCTCAAAAATGACAAAATAAAGCAACAAAAAAAATTAAGTTTCAATACAAAATCTTCTTCACTTGGATTCAACAAACAATATCATAAGGACGCAAGATTTATAATACAAGATAGTAAGCATACTAAATTAAATCGAGCAATATTGGGCGGGGCAACCGGGCAACTGGGCAACATGGTTGCACAAGTTAGGGCAATAACGACCAGAGAACCAAGCTGCGTCTTCAAAACGGGAGGCTTATGGTGGGGCTAGGAAGCGAGCGATTTTGTAAAAAATAAGATACAAGGAAACAAATAGAATACCCACATTTATTTTTTGTTTAGGTTCTATGTTAAGTCCCACGTCCAATTACGCGAGCATATTGCCCTCAAATACACACCAAACAAGACATTATGGCAGCTACTGCGAAAATCCAGATGGGAAAACCCACCATCACTTTTGAATGATCATTATTATACATTGTTAAACAAGTTAGAAGCCTACGGCATAAGAGACAACGTGCTCGAACTAATGAAATCGTATTTAGAAAACAGAACACAGATAACCGAAGTTAGTCGCATCAATGTAATTAATAAACATGAAGAGATATCACAGATACGAGAACGCAAAATTACATTTGGTGATTTTACTAAAGGTTTTGGTGATTTTATTTTGCATGTTTTTAAAATAGCTGTAATTTGTTTTTTTATAGTTTGTTAGATTTTGTTAGGAGTAAAAAATAAAATGTGCAAACGTATTGGGTAGATACGCTGACTCCTGATATACAGGTCAGGTAGGATCTAGTTTAGGTTTCAGAGGTTTCACATGATTTTGTTACCCCATTAATTGTGTTAATAAATAATGTTTTATTTTTATTATATTTGTGCACGTGACTGGACATATCTGCTTATCTGATTGCAGGCGTATTGTTATCTGTAGTTCCGTTTCCTCGTACTTACTGGCCCCAACAACAACTTCTGTTTTCATTAAGTGGACTTCGGTCTCTTGAATTATTGTGTGTGAGTTAGCAACTGAAAACTATTATCTAAATTATTGGGGATCATGTTTGTGGGAGTTGAGCTTCCTGGTACTATCCTTGTATTGCTTGGCTAAGTTTTCAAGCTGGATTTAGTTTGTGTACTGGTAAACATGTGTTCTTCTTCTTTTCGTGTGTCGATTAAAGACTGTGTAAGACTAGTATGTAGCCATCTGCCTACCTCTAGCATTTGCTTTGTTTAAATCCTGAGAGGAGCAAGTGGTTGTGAAGTATGGCCAGGACAAGAGGTGGGGCATATTCTGCATAGAGTCTCCACACTGGCATTGTGTTTGGGATGGGAAGATGATGCCAGAACTAATGAACGTGTGTTGAAAAACGTTTTAACTTAACACTACTACGCGTTCTTGAGAAAAAGTGCTTTGACAGACAGAAAAACAACGAAGTATTATAACGGTTGCGTTTTTCTTTTTAGATACGGAACCCTACAGAAAGAATCATCACTCATCATCTGCCTTTTCCTCAGTTTTGTTGGGGTCAGCTTCTTGTTTAACCTTAGATATAGCTGAATATACAACCAGTATTTTACAAGGAGCGACTGCCTACCAGACCTAACTTCTAGAACACTGACTACCTGTAACTACTGTCAAAGATCTACAAATGACAGCTGGAAAGCGACTCAACTTGCTTTTATTTAATGAATTCACAGACCAACAAATGCGGCTTAAACCAAAGATCGCCCCGAGCGGCTAATATATTTAATATATTTTTAAACTTGCTCCACACGATCTCCTGTATTGTATGTGCGTTTACAAACAATTAAACTCACTTACACAACCAGCCAGACCCCGAACAATTATCTGTAGGTCATACAAATATTTTTTCCGTGCTGGGATCGAACCTGGGACACGTAGCGCAGCACTCAAACGCTTAGCCACTGCGCCAATCGTGTCATCCATTATTATTACACGAGTCACGAACTAAACAAGACCCTAAAAATAGAGAATTATAACTTTTAAGGTTTGTCATTACAAAACCAAACCGAAATCTATCAATACTAGTTTAATTGTTGTCCACAACATTTTTTATTCAGATATTCGTGATTCCAGGTCAAAATGTTATTGAAAATGAAACCTAATTATCGCCACCGCTGATTACATGCTTCTTTTTAGCAAAAACCCAATTAAAAAGTAAAAAAAAGCTATTCAAGCTCCTTCATAAGCCAGCTTAAAAAACTCATCCTACCCAGATTTAAGTCAGATTTAAAAACAAGAAAGCTTTAGCGATTTCATGTGCAATTAATGTGACCATTAAGTATGTTCTTACAGCGATAGTCGTGTCTGTGGGTATAGTGTGGGTGGAAATAGGGCAGGGGGGCGAGGTTATAGTGTTAGCTGAGAGATGTAGCGGAGATCTTGGATTCTCGCTTCAAAATAGGCTACGTCCTTTCTTTCGTGTGTATGTAAGGAATTTGAATGGATTATGGTTCACATGAAAGATAGGGGTTATTTCAATTAATTATTAGAATTTAATTGATGCGTCTAAGAGTCCTGTGTAGCCTGAAACTCTTCTAGACTACACTGTCATGCAGCCTGAAATACTTGCGGTCTAAATGAAATAGCACTAAGTAAATGTTTACTGTTTTGTTGTATATTAGAAATCTTTTTAGCGGTTAATTATCCTAACTTAACAATAAAAAGCCTGATGTCAAAATATCCATAGGATTTTTTAGACTCCTTAGAAAAAACCGCAGAGATTTATTTGGCTAGTTTTCAATCATACTGTGAAGTGTATTTCGATGTGTGTTGGCTATTCACATTTGAAGGTGCACTAGAACTGCTGGTAATGCCCAAATATGTCATCTTATAATGTTTTAATGACTAGTAAAAGTAAGTTTAGTCAGTAAAAGTCTGAGTCTGCTCCACAATAGCGGGGGAAGTTATTTGATGAATTACTAACACTAAAAAAAATGTACCACAAGTTCTGCACATTTCAGCCAAAAATAAAGTAACCCCTACTCGCTATCACTCCAACCTATCCCCAAATGGGCACATCGCAAAGCTAGCGGCTTAGTGCCAAACACATGGTTTGTGTACGAATAAATTAGTATTCTACTGCCTCGTTTCTAACTTTGCGAAGTATAGCACAGTTTGGTCTTCACGTGTTTTCTTGAACGGGTTTGGTATGAATGTTGGGCGTTTTGTCTGGGAAAAATATCTGGAAGAACATAACTTTAATTTGAAGTTCATGTGATTTTGACGCATGTATCGCTTAGTTAGATTTATGTTATCGTAGTTAATCTGATGCTCGTTAGGGTAGATGGGTTCTTGCGTGGAGATTGCGAATCAAGCGTATTTTATGATACAGAGGGGTCTACCAGGGCCTCCGTCTGCCGGGGTTGCGGGTTGTTCGAAAGAGATACCGCGGCCCCGGAACGTAAAGGGCAAAAAAAAAGAACATAGATGGGTTTTAGTCAGTACAAGTCTGACACTCCTCCCCGCTCCGCCCAGAGTCGGGGAAGTTATTTGATGATTTCCCACCCCAAAAAAAAGAGGGTATTTTATGATCGCGAGACGACTCTCAGTCACCATAGACGCAGGTCTGTGGACGGTGAGCAATGGGTAGCTCACCGTTAGTCCATCCAGTGACGATAGGCCGTGTCGACGGCGCGTTCGTGTTCCACGCGCGTCCCGCCTGCCGGTGTTGCGGGTTGTTCGAAAGAGATACAGCGACCCCGAATCACAAAAGGCAAAAGAAGGAAAATGGATATGTTTTAGTCAGTAAAAGTTTGACACTACACCCCTGGAAGTTATTCGATGATTTCCCTTGCGGAAAATAAAATAAAAAAGGCATATTGTAAAAGGTTATTCTCACTAAAAGCGGTATTTGCATCACTCAGTCAAACAAGGAAACAAATTGTGAATAATATCTTTCGTGTATGAAATATAAAAATAATTCAGTTCTATTTGTGATACTCGACCGATGATATTTCATGACCTTTTTTTCGTAGGTAAAAGAACTTTCTAGACATTTTCAACTTGATCTAGGCTGATTTAAACTTGCAGAAGATGAAACCACCTTGTCTTTTGAAATTAATGATAGTGCTTTTTACCCGACTACCTCGAAAGTCGAGTAATGTTTTTAACACTTTTTAGTTTTAACAAAGTCGCACTTATCTTAAGCACCCAGCCGTAATAATCCCAAATTTATTTTAAAACATTAAGAGCTAAAACTTAAATGCTTAAACTGAATAAATTATTCGGTTAAAATGCTTTAATTAATCTCAAGAGAAGTTGTGAAGGTAGTTAGATGTTAATGTATTCGCTGATGTTTAGGTAACCTGTGTTTTAAGTAATTTGTGCTATTGTAAAGGCGTTAGAGATAACTGTTACATTTTGTGAGTAAAATTGTACAATTTTGGAATAATTAGATATTTCGTTTGTCTTATGTCTAACGTTAGAATTTGGGAACGTGGTTTTACTATGTACGGCTCGGCTTTTCATGAAAGTACAGAATGTCTACATTTGTATTAATAAAATAATAATAGCTGTTACATCAGTTTGCATTCGTTTTGTGTTTGATCTGAAGACATTTTTAAGCTATTGCATATGACGCTTGAGTGGTGCTTGTTGCCAAATAATAGCAGTTGCTCCGGTCCATCTTTAGGTTAAGCCGCGTTTGCCTAGATTGGTTTGTGGATGGGTGACCACCCATTACGTACCGAGTTTCCTCCGTGCTTCGGAAAGCACGTTAAGCTGTTGGTTCTGGCTGTCATTTGTAGATCTTTGGCAGCCGGTACAGATAGTCAGTGTCCTGAAAGTCTGACAACCAATCTTACCAAGGCGTGTTGTATTACCCAGTACAAACTAGGTTTTGGAGGTCAGATAAGCAGTCGCTCCATGTAAAATACTGGTATTCAGCTGCATCCGGTTAGACTGGAAGCCGACCCCAACATAGTTAGGAAAAGGCTAGGCAGATGATGATATACATATATATATATATACAACGTTGCCCCACACTAGGAATTTCTCCTGTATCGTGGGTGCGTTTACAAACATTTAAACTCTCATACACAAACAGCCAGACCCGGAACAACAATCTGTAGGCCATACAAATATTCGTTCCGTGCGGGATTCGAACCCGCGACACGCAGCGCAGCAGTCAAACACTCAGCCACTGCACCAACCGTGCCGTCAAATATATAGATTAACCCGTTGCACGATTGTTTACAAAAATGTAGGGTAACAATGTAGGTAAACTTTGCACCCGTCGTAACACTTTGTCGCGCGAAGGTTTAAGAGAACAACCCTACAACGCTTCTTTATACTGAAATCACCAACAATGTATTTGTTTCTCTAAATTCAACCAACCAGTTTAAAAGCAGTGCCCACTACCAGCAGATACGTTCTACTTCCGTGGACATGCAAATTGTCTATGTCGCCGTATACATAAGCCCCGTCAGCGGCGGTAAAGCTGTGATTACATGTCCAATTATTGCTCAGACGCAGTTACAAGAGACAATGGAGCAATTCATTTAAAACTTTTGTGATAAAGTTTTGCTACAATAGTTTTGACAAGAAATAATTTTAAATTTTACATTTTTTTTAAATATAACATAATTTTTTTTTGTTTAAAAAAAACGTTTCCCCACACCAGGATCTTCTGTTAGTATTGTAATTACCTGCCGGGGTTGCGGGTTGTTCGAAAGAGATACCGCGGCCCCGGAACATAAAGGGCAATAGAAGGACAGTACAAGTCTGCCCCTCCTCCCCGCTCCGTACAGAGCGGGCGAAGTTATTTGATGACCTCCTATCCCCAAAAAATTATCGTAATTACAAACCGTTAAACTCACACATACACAAACAGCCAGACCACACAAATATTTGTTCCATGCGGGGATCGAACCCGCAAGACGCGGCGCAGCAGCCAATCTTTTAACTACTGCGCCAACCGTGCAGTCAAACCATAACAAACCATACATTAAGACCATAATTCACGAAGGGTTAGGTAAGGGTGTCCCATACAGTACACCTACATTTTGAGTTTTGTTTAACGCCCATGTCATCGGGAGGTAAGTGATCAAATTCCGATCCAAGGTTGCGGGTTGTTCGAAAGAAATACCGCGGCCCCAGAAGATTAACATTAAGGGTAAAGGAAGAAACAAGGGTGGGTTTTAGTCAGTAGAAGTCTGCCCCTCCCTCCGCTCCGCCCAGAGCGGGGGAAGTTATTCGATGATTTCCTATCGGCAAAAAACGCTCATGTAATTGGGGACCGATCAATTAAGTATTCCTGAGGGAAAAATCTGATAAATGCCCGACTTAAGATCAAACGTAGGACCTAGTGCACAACCTAGTATTCTGGTGGCTGTCCCTAACAACAAATTAATTTCTAGATATTGGTATCGCTATCGCAAGGTTATGATGAAATATCTCTAAATATATGATCTCAATAAAATTAATATTTTGTTTTAGTTAGTTAATATGGATTATTTTGGTTAATGGATTAATTTTATTTTACAACTAGCTGTCACCCGCGGCTTAGCACGCGTGATGAACAAAAAAAGTCCTATGTGTTATTCCAGACTATAATCTAACTTTGTGCCAAATTTCATCAAGATCCGTTCAGCCGTTTTGACGTGAAAGATCCATACATCCATCCTCACAAACATTCGCATTTCTAATATTATATGTATATTTAAAGTAGGATTACTTTATGCTATACCCTACAGGGTCCATAACCTTAGCTGTAAGATCTTCACACATTATGGAATGCAAATAAAATATGAATATGAAATTAGATATTATATTTATTTCCATCTTAAAGTTCTAAGTTTGTTTGTTTATTTGTTTGTTACCTCTTCACGTCTTAATGGCTTAACTGATTTTGATGAATTTTGGTACAGAGATAGCTGGGACCCAGGAGACGGACATAGGCTATTTTTTAAAAAAAGATAGTGGGATATGAGGGAGAAAGAGGGAAGAAAAGAGAAAACTTAGCTTTGCTATACAAATCAATAAGGCGCAAGGGCAAAAACTACAGGTAGCAGGTACCTGCAAATCAGGAAAGGGGAACTGTGTTACCCCAAATTTACCGCGAGCGAAGCCGCGGGCAAAAGCTAGTTATTTATATACTAGCTTCCGCTCGTGACTTCGTCCTTCGTCTCAATCACCCCTTTTTCTCATTTTTAGCCCATGTATATCACAGTATGCCCTCTGTGCCAAAATTCATCATCACAAACAAACAACAAACTCACTTTCGCTTTTATAATATTAGTAAGGATATTACGATGACGTTATTATAATCGACGCGAGGGGAGGGGCGAGCGAAAAAACACACCATGGCCTGTGTTTATATGTATACTGTATTTAGTTTATTGGATTGTTTTATTGTAATATCAATACAATCAATACTTTAAATTTTTTTTTTATGTATTTTGTTTAGACTTCCGTACGTTTTACTCACGGATTAACCACTATAAACCAGTGCTGTGCTATTGGCTCTTATAGCATTAGAAAAACACCATTAGAGGATCACCAGATTGGCTTGCCTATTCCACAGATAAAGCCTAAATTCCTCGTGTAACCACACCTTAACAGCGATGCCAGTAAAATGCACACACGGAGCGTATTAAAGCGATATAAGTGAACATAATCAGCGCTTGATGCTGTTAAACCGTTAAATTAACATTTTAGAGTATGTTGATGCTAGATATACCATAGATAAAGGAAACAAATACATTATATTTTGTTCTTTTTCATAGGCACACCCTCGGCGTTCAGTCTATGTTGTTAAATAGTTTTTGTAAAACTGAAGTATGTATGGGCTCTCTGCTCTTAATATAAGTTACTTAATAAATTAGTAACTGGTTGCAAGACTTTCTTTGTTTTGTTAATAAGCATTATGTTAAGTCAAGTATACCCACAGACGTTGGGAAATTTAGGTAAAGTTTTATTGTTATGTATTTGATCAGAATAAATTATTCTTTTCGTTTTATTTTTCCATAGTATAATTGGGTGGGTGCATTCCATGAAATGAGTGATACTAGACCTTAAATTAAAATAACATAACATTATTTAAAACTTAAAGTAAAAAAATGACAAAAATAACTTGTTTTTAAAGTTTCTGTAAATTTTCCAACTTTTCACCTTAAATTGCCAGTTGTGAGTAATTGGGGTATAACATAAATATAGTCACATCTAGATACAAAACAATTGCATGTTGTATTCAAATGCGATACTATCGCTACGCGGCAGCCCACCCAGCATAGCTAATAAATACGTGAAATTTGTGAACACGCTGTATCTACACGATTTTGTATGAACTCATACACATTGTAGTTTACTGGTATCATCGTTTTTGGTATGTACTGTGAAATGAGTTACTGGTTAAAACAAGCCTTAGCTAGACTAGTCAGACTTTCAGTTTTCTAACTATCTGTAACTACAGCAATGGGACAGTTACAAATTGCTATAGTTAACAATGTCCTTTTTCAACCCCTCAAATGCATTCTCCCAAAAATACACACAAAATTCGCATCCGAAAAGTGTTCTGAAATTCAATAATGTGAAGCGCGAGTCGTGACGTCATACGCAAGCGACATCACAACCTGTTTAGGAAGAGCACAAATATTCCTAGGCTGTAGGCAACGTCCCACCGTACAAGACCTCATCTTCTTTGCCTTTGGGTCGTTCAATTATGAAGGTGATTTTTAAAACTTTCGGTTCTACTCAGTTTACTGGTAAGTTTCATAGTCAGTAACGCCAAGCTTTTTTTTTTAATAACTTTGCCCCACACTAGGAATTTCTCCTGTGTCGTGGGTGCGTTTACAAACATATAAACTCACATACACAAACAGCCAGACCCGAAACAACTATCTGCAGGTCATACAAATATTTGTTCCGTGCGGGAATCGAACCCAAGACACGCAGCGCAGCAGTCGAGCGCTCAGTCAATGCGCCATCGTGCCGTCAAATGTTTTGCATGCGATTGCGGGCTATCTTTCTGAAACCATTCCTGCTACCCTACCATGACGTCTTAAAGCAGAACTTATTCCACTGAGGGAAAGAGACAGAGCTATACAGGGTGTCTAGCACCATCTCTTTCTCACACAGGAATAAGAACTGCTATAAGATGTCATGGTAGGCCTACTGATCATTATAATTGTTTTTTTTTCAAAGTTTGAAAGACTTGTTGTCTTCTAAGCAAGCGTGTTCCATCTTTGGCAGCATCATCGCCCCGAGGGTTCCGTACAAACTTGCGTCATAAACGGCTATCTATTTTGACTGCGTAGACTTGGTTGATTTTGTCAGAAGTTTAAGATACCATCAATTTAAGTTTTTACTTAAATCTTATATTTAATACTAGCTTTTGCCCGCGGCTTCGCTCGCGTTAAATTCGGGGTAACACAGTTCCCCTTGCGCCTTATTGATTTGTTATAGCAATGCTAAGTTTTCCCTTTTCTTCCCTCTTTCTTCCTCACATCCCACTTTTTTTTTAAATTAGCCTATATCCGTCTCCTGGTTTCCAACTATCTCTGTACCAAAATTCATCAAAATCGGTTTAGCCATTAAAGCGTGAAGAGGTAACAAACAAACTCACTTTCGCTTTTAAAATATTAGTAAGGATTTATAGTAAATACTATAGTATACAGTATAGTATAGTATATAGTAAGGATAATATTTCGATACATCCACGCGTTCCCGAGATGAAAGGTCTTGACAGACAGACAGACTATTAAAACGTTTAATATTGTGTAGGTCCCATTTAAAGTAAATTAAAAGGTAAATTAGGTTAATCATCATTACTTGTTCATACCGCTATTGACAACTATGACAAACAAAGAGCTAGTTTTCATTTCCAAGCTCTACTCGCTTCTCGCTACTCGCCCACGATACGACCAGTGCCTTATGAAGATAACAAAATATTCCCAGGATATATTATTATAAAGGAAAATATGTTTGTAGTGGAGCGAAGGAATTTTACGGAATGTAGGACACTTTATTTTACATCAGGCAAAGGGATAGTTTATAAGTTTGGAAAGTGTTTTTGACGTAATATCACTTCATGCTTGAATATTCTGTAGGGTTTTACAGGAGTGGTCTTAAAGTTACATCCACCGTACGTAATATCACTTCATGCTTGAATATTCTGTGGGGTTTTACAGGAGTGTTCTTAGTACGTCCGTACATGTTTTGCCATCAACACAAATGTCCTTCTTTCGGTATTGTTCGACGTTGAGCTTCTTGAGTTGTGAGTCGAGCTACACATCATCATCTGCCTAGCCTTTTCCCAACTAGGTTGGGTTCGGCTTCCAGTCTAACCAGATGCAGCTGAATATCAGTATTTTACATGGAACAACTGCCTATCTGACGTCCACAACCCAGTTAGTACTGGGTAATGCGATACCCCTTGGTAAGACTCGTTGTCAGACTTTCGGAACACGACTGTCAAAGATCTACAAATGACAGCCGGGACCAACGGCTTAACGTGCTTTCCGAGGCACGGAGGAAACTCGGTATATAACGGGTGGTCACCCATCCACAGATCAACCTAGGCAAGCGCGGCTTAACCTAAAGATCGACCCGAGCGGCTGCTATTATTTAGCCACGAGCTACATGATAACTGACAAATGCTTGCACTGACTGGACAGGTTCACTCAATCTGTGTGGTGCTATCTTAAAACGACAATTTCAGACACTAATCTGCATAATCCTCTTGTAAGTTGACTGTGACCTCCTGAGCTTGTTATGGCTGCTTTTTTTTCAGAGTAGTAAAAGTACTTTCAAAATAAACATAATTTATCATTCATCTGTAGCAACCAAGGAGTCCTGGTTTATGCCCGGTTGACGGCAATAACTTATAGGGCCCTATGCTCAGTACTAGTACTTTGGACTGTTAGACTTACAATAGCGGATTAGGGTTAACTATTGCTTTTAAAGCGTTTTGTCTTATAAAGATGCAGACAAACAGATTGGAGGGGATTCCGGACAAAATAAGCTAAAAATTTATGTTGATAATGCCAAAACTTGTGGCCAATCTGTGGGCCAACATTTGTCATCGTTGTCCCTTAAAGATGAATTTATTGCTCATCCACAAAGCATACCAAAAAAAACAATTAAACAAAACCAAAAACTCCTAATAACCCAAACAACAACAAAAAATACAAACAGACTTCATTCACAAAATACCCCGTTGTACCCCAGGATCGCAAACACATTAGTGCTGTGGCGTTTGTATCGATAACTCAGGGTATCGCGTTGGCCTATCGCCACGTCTTGCACTCTACTAATGCGGTGGGCGGGACTGGTTATCGATATTCCGTTATTTATCGATGCTTGCCAAGGATTTGTTGTGGTGCTGGGTATTTATTTGGGTGTTTTTAAATTGGTGTAAAGTAGTGAGGTGTGTGTTGAAGTTTTTGTGAAGTATGTAAAATAACTTAAAAAATATTGATTATTATTAGTTTTTTTTAAATCTATTTTAGAAATTAACAAACATGTATTTTTTAAGAGAGATGAATTGGTTTTCGTATTTAAAGAAAACTGTCGCCCTACACTAGGAACGTATCGTAAACAAACAGCCAGAACGCTAAACAGCAACCTGAACACTGTCTCTTGATTCTTAAAAGCAGAAATAGCACACCCTTACCACGACCGATGGCTAGTCACCGCTGAAATTAGCCGCCGTGGCAAAAAATAGACAGACATACTATATATGAATATATAAAACTAGTCGGTCGTCAGTTAAAGTAAGACAAAATAAAAAAGGATTGTGTGGTTTTATGAAAAACCACGGTAAAAGTGAAAGTTTTTTTCACATTATAGACATTTAGACGTTCCTACTCCGCGGCCGACCGTCACGCGGCATGCAACATACAGACGAAAAAGTTTGAGACGATATAATAAAAGTTTCACTTTAAAACACAAACTTAAGATAAAATATCGACAATCTGTGTCCCACCCCTACTCCGGTTTGGCACAGCTCTGGCTGTCAGTGGCAAGCCGACAATGCATCGTATTTTGCCATTGGCAAATCTAAACAGTAATTTATATCTTGAATTTTTACCAAGAAAACAGTTCTAAGGAAGCTATAACTTACATCAAGCTGTGAATTTAAAGGGTAAATAATTTAAAGCTTGAAATGTTCCCGTATTTTAATACTAGAGACTATGGTTCACGAAAATCACGATGATTTATGAAATGCATTTTCCAGTGTGATAAAGATTAAACGGATGCCCCTTAAGTTAAAGGGGAAAAAATATAAGTCCGTGATTAGACCTGTTGTACTTTATGAGTCAGAATGCTGGGCTGTACAAAAGGTGGATGAAAAACGATTGCATGTAGCGGAGATAAGAATGTTGAGATGGATGTGTGGAGTGACAAGAATGGATAAAGTAAGGAATGAATATATTCGAGGAAGTTTGAAAGTTGCGCCTGTTACAGAAAAATTAAAGGGAGTCGTTTGTCTTGGTATGGACATGTAATGAGGAGGGATGAAGGACATGTAACTAAAAGAGTGATGGATCTGAATGTTGTTGGACGGAAGGCGAGAGGAAGGTCAAAGAAAAGATGGATGGATTGTGTAAGGAATGATATGAGGGAGAAAGGAGTAAATGATGCCGTGACGTTGATAGGGGAGAATGGAAGAAGAAAACGTGTTGCGCCGACCACAAATAGAATGGGACAAGGGCAGGAAAATGATGATGATTTTCCAGTGTGATAAAGTGATAATGAAAAAATAAACCGACTAAGAGCGAGTCAGACTCGCTCACCGAGGGTTCCTAAACTTATTTATTTAATAAATTCACAATCTGCAAATATTTCTATACTAGGCTTATAACTAGTAAGTACATGAATGCAGCAAAATGTACTAGAGTACTAATATCACTTGCAACATAAACGGCCATATCTTTTCATTGCGTAGACTTAGAGGGTTGATTTTTGAAAGCACAACGGGACCACAGACTTGAGTACCTATATGGTAATTTCAACTCGAAACCTTCACGCGTTCCCGATATAAAGGGTTTTGACACACACACAACAAGGTGATCTATTAAGGGTTCCGTGTTTCCTTTTAAGGAATGGAACCCTAACAAAGGTTTATATCCTTACTAATATTATAAAAGCGAAAGTGAGTTTGTTTATTTGGTTGGTCTTCACACCTAAATGGCTAAACCGAATTTGATGAATTTTGGTGAAGAGATAGTTGGGACCCGGGAGACGGACATAGGCTATTTCTTTAATAATGTTGCTAATAGTGAGAAAATGGGGAGAAAGAGGGAAGAAACGAGGAGATAAAGATATTTTTTTTTCGATCATCACGCAGGTTAAAGTTAGCGTCAGCCCAAAATAAATATGAAACGCGGACGAAGTCACGGGCGGAAGCTAGTTTTAAATATTACTGCACTCTTTATGTCATATAAAACAGAAAAACTTAAAACTGTGTCCTTTTCAACAGTGTTGCAAGAATTTGATGAAAAGAATATGAAGTCGCATTTCAACTGTAAAATATTTTCAGCTTGTTTGATGACATGCGACCGTGTCAAGTGAGTTAATGAGAAATTGGAATAATTTACTTTTGTTAACGAACTTCTTTATTTAACATCTTATTATGAATTTATTGAATTGAAATAACAGATATAATAAAAAAAAACAATTCTGATGTAAGACATTGTATTAAAAACGAGGCGTTTTGAAAGCGATTGCTCCTTGTCATAGTCCTATGATATTTTTATTTTTTTTATTCCTAGTCTGCTCTGTCCCACTTCTACTCGTTAACAAAACTTTCATATACACACATCAAAAAAGTCTAAGCAACACATACTATTTCAAATTATTATATAATTTCTTACCAAGTAGGTTATACCTATGTAAACTTTTTTGATCTAAAGGACATATTGGCTGGATGGAATTTTTTTTTTTCAAAAATTCAAAAGCGAATGCATTGTAGTAGTATGCATGTATGTAATGCATTGTAGTTTGGCAATTTAGATGGCTACAGAATGAATCCGTGAGTAAAAAATACAAAATATTCTTAACGATTTGGTAGGTCCTGTTTACCAGCCTTTTGTAAACACATTTACGTATTTTATGTAAAAAGATGAACAAAATACATTATTTCTGCCTCTAACGATATTTTATTTCACGAAACCTATAAATCTATTTCACCCAAAAATTCCTAGAACTACAAGAAAAGATTTTAGAATAGAAAAAACGTTCACAAAGCATCAATTGTCTGTAAACTTTTGCTAGATTTTGTTGGTTTTTCACATAAAATTCTCCAATTCCAATAAACGTGATAAGTATTAAAGACTGGGCGAATGAAATAATTTCTTAATGTTTCAGAACAATTTCTCTTACAAAGATTTTAATAAAAAACTTTTCAGAGTTCTTAATGGCTTTTTACATTTGATTTTGTTAACAAAGTCTTCGATAAAAATTGAAGGGATTTGAGTATTTTTCTTTTATTATTACGGCAATTTCTATTATTCGCTTTGAGTACTAAAGAGAGTTCTAATTAGTTTTTCAATACTGTGATTTGTTTTGTTCTGACAGTTTTAATGGATAATATAGAGATACATAGAGAAAATAAAGATTTATTATTATTATATTAATATCTGTGTCATTGTATCGTTAGCAAACTAGCTTGTATCCAGGGTGTCCCATTTTTATGGATGTGAAATCATCAAATACTTTTCCCCGCTCTGGGCGCAGCGGGTGTTAGTGTCAGACTTTTACTGACTAAAACACATGCATGTTCCTTCTTTTGCCCTTTATGTTCTTACGGCCTTGGAACATGAAGGGCAAATGAAGAAACCTGGGTCGGTTTTAGGCCGCTTCGCCCAGACTGGGGGAAGTAATTAAATGATTTCCCAAAGGCAAAAAAACGACTGACGTCGAGCAAATACTTAGCGAGTTTTTTATAACAAATTTCTCAATATTAGACTCTAATCTGGTTTTGTACCCGCAAGAGTAACATCCTAAGACGTGGCATGAATACAAAACTGGAACAAGATCAGTTTCTTTCCATCACTTGACAATATTGAAAGTTCCTTACCGTGTGTCGCGAAAGGGGGCTAGACGGACAAGGTTAAGTCCAAAAGTTGTAACGACACTTTTTGCTATAGTTGTAAGCCATGTGGCGTGCGCGTGTTTCTCTGTCCGTCTCTCTTTGTCTCTCTCATAGAAAGCAAGCTAGTTATTTTCGTTTCGTGTTTCTATTTCGCATTAAACATTGTGGTGTCGCGACGATTATTTTTGTTGAGTGTATACAGGTTTTCCTACATAATAAATAATAACTTCATTCCATCCGGGTGTTCCTTGACACCTCTCAAGTTTAAAAAAAAACGTTTCCCCACTTTCGGCATTTCTCCTGTTTCGTGGGTACATTCACAACCACTAAAACTCACATTACAAAAAACAGCCAGACCTGAAAAAAACTATGTCAAGGTCAAACAAATATTAGTTCCGTGTGGAGATCGAACCCGTACCACGTAACTCATCAGTTAAACGCTTAGCTGCTGCACCAACCGTGTCGTCAATATTATTTTAGGTACAGAAAATCAAGAAAAACATAGACACAAATAATTTGTGTCTGTAATGTAATTATCAGACTAACATCAAACGTGCATTTTACTTAATCTTCTTCAGCAAAAACATCCAGATCACTTATACGAGTACAACGTCGTGGTCTATTAATTCATTTTAATGACGTCGAACTAGTATCGTTAGTGCTTCGCAGGCTTCTCGTTATTTATGTAATACTTTCGATTTGAGGTCGTTATTGCAGATAGTCGGGTTTAGATATGACGGGACGAGGACGATACGATGTTTGCAATTTTATTTTTATACTAGCTTTTGCCCGCAGCTTTGCTCGCGTTTAATTCGGGGTAACACAGGTTGCCCTTTCCTGATTTGCAGGTACCTGCTACCTGTAGTATTTGCCAGTGCACCTTATTGATTTGTAATAGCAAAGCCCTTTTCTTCCTTCTTTCTCCCTCTATCTCAATTTAAAAAAAAATAGCCTATATCCGTCTCCTGGGTCCCAACTATCCCTGTACAAATATTCATCAAAATTGGTTTAGCCATTAAGGCGTGAAGAGGTAACAAACAAACAAACTCACTTTCGCTTTTATAATATTAGTAAGGATTTATTGTACAAGTATTTAGACTCTAAAAATTTGTAACAGTGTTTCTTTTTTTGGCGTACAGTACCTCAAAAAGATAAAATGGAACTCGAAAACGTGTGGAGGTATCGAGTTAACACTATAGTCAAGTCTGTGGTCCCTTGGACCTGTGACAAAATCAACCCTCTAAGTCTACACAAGTTTGCACGGAACTCGAGTCCGATTCGCCATCAATTAGTTTATGGTAATTTTAACGGAATAATATTATTAAATATTTAACTATTTCAATGTAAGTGTACTTAATGTCCTTAAACCAACCCAGCCGCCGCGGGAGAAGCCCCGGTCGCCGGGCGCCGCGAGACGACTCCCGGCCACCGTAGATGCGGGCCTGTGGACGGTGAGCAATGGGTAGCTCACCGTCCGTCCGTCTATTGACGACAGGCCGTGTCGACGACGGCGCGTTCGTGTTTCACGCGCGCCTCAAAGAGAGTCAGCAAAGCAGAGGGGCTTGCCAAGGCCTCCGCCTGCCGGGGTTGCGGGTTGTTCGAAAGAGATACCGCGGCCCCGGAACGTAAAGGGCAATAGAAGGAACATGGGTGGGTTTTAGTGAGTAAAAGTCTGACACGCCCCCTCGCTTCGCCCAAAGCGGGGGAAGTTATTTGATGATTTCTCAACCCCAAAAAAGAAAGTGCACTTAATGTACCATATTTTCTATCGTTTCAATAAAAATAAGTTTTGAATTC
Source organism: Ochropleura plecta (assembly GCA_905475445.1). Classification (NCBI taxonomy): domain Eukaryota; kingdom Metazoa; phylum Arthropoda; class Insecta; order Lepidoptera; family Noctuidae; genus Ochropleura; species Ochropleura plecta. Next base: position 13,669,080 of record FR997748.1, read on the forward strand.
GAACAATAAGTAACTTAATTTCATATTTACCAGAACAAGGGCCTATTACAGCTACATAATAGAAATAGTCGTGATCTATGTGTAGTCGTATCGTCAACTCTAAACGTCTCTAACCCTATAATGAGATGACTCCAACCCTCAAAGCGCCGACGACATAATTATGTATCAGCAATTCCATTCGTTCCGTATTCGCTGCGCATTGGTCTACCCACTACTTGCGCCCCCAAAAGCATTTATGAAATGAAAAATTTGCCTCAAAAGAAAATATCGAGGTTTGGATTTAGTAAAATTATGAAAAGGTTTTCAAGTAAAATTAATAGCTACGGTATATTGGGGACATTTTTTTCGCACTTTTGTGGCTTCCTGTCTTGAAAGGAAGCTAGGATGATGGAAAATGTAATATGTTTCGTAATTGCTTCGGTCGCATTTTGTAAATTGGATTTTTTACTTTTTAGTGATGACAGGTAAGTGTTGCATTAGAAGGAGGTATTTCCTGAAATATTTATGAAAAGGCAATTGAAATGCGAATTTTATTTAAAAATTGCTTTCAAATAATTATTAGCCTACTTTTTATTACTGTGTAAAGAAACCAGTGTTCTGGGGGCTTAAAATGGCCGCTTTAACAAAATAATAATAAGAATTACGTTAAAACTCTTAAAGTGGTCACAAAATGACAATTCACAATACTAACTGCGTCTGTGTCCATTTTAAGAATTGTTGTTGGTAGTTGTACCTGTTTTTTTTTCCATTGTTTCCTTTATTACAACACTAGCTTTCGCCCGCGGCTTCGCTCGCGTTAAATTCGGTATAACACACCAAGCAGACCTGCAGTTTTTGCTCTTGCGCCTGATTGATTTGTAATAGCAACGCTAAGTTTTCCCTTTTCTTCCATCGTTCTCCCTCATATCCCACTTTTTTCAAATAAAAATTAGCCTATGTCCGTCTCCTGGTTCCCAACTATCTCTGTACCAAAATTCATTAAAATCGGTTTAGCCATTAAAGCGTGAAGAGGTAACAAACAAACAAACAAATAAACAAACAAACAAACTCACTTTCGCTTTTATAATATTAGTAAGGAAGTAAGGATTATTTTTAATTAAATGAATTTAGGGACTTGGTATGTTTATACGTATGACAAAATTACAAAAGAAAATCGTGAATTACAAAAGCTGAAAAGAACATACAATTCAGTAATGCAGAGAAAACAAGTATTGTTCAATAAATTATTCCTTTGCGATGTTGTGTTGGAAAACCTTGCTATCCCGAAATGTCTTGTGACAAAGCAAAGCATCGCGTTTGTATGCCATACAAGGGTGGACAGAGGTGTAAGAGTTTTATTCTGCTGGTTATGAGTTTCAAGTAATACTTTAACATTGCTTCGCGGAGAAAATAACATTTGCCTTGTGGTATTTAATAAAATGGAGATGAGATTTTTGAGATGAGTGTGGAGTGACATCATTTTTTTTGTCACTCCACACACATTATCCTATTAAGGTTTAAGGCTCCTGCACACAGGCGCGGCGCGGCAAGCTGCGACAAAATCAACGTAGAACAATTACTATGAAAACGCATGCTAACGTTCACACTGGCGCGGCGCGACACGTTGCGTTTTAGATTTTAGATTTTCCTTTCGATAAGCAAGTTTGAGCTGCGACACGCCGCGACAACTCTGCGGCAGAAAAACAAAAGACGCCTAGAACATTTTGTATGAAGCGAGCTCTGTCGCAGCTTATGTGTGAACGGCGGCGCGTTGCCGCACGCTGCGGCACGCTGCGGCATCGACTCGGTGATCGACTACTCGATCCTCTCTATATCGAAAAGGGGTAGGTTAGGGTCCCAACCTATCCATTTTCTTGCAATAAAAGCCCTTAATAGGTGTCCGCCACCCTGGGGACCGCTTGGGGAGAGCGGAGGGGTCTAATAAACTCGTACTGACTAAGGTCCACCTAACGGACTATCGATCGTACGATGACACGATGCGTTCTTGTCGCATGGTGAGTTCTGTCTGCGACGAGACTGTAGAAGACTATTTAACCTTGATACAAGTATAGCAAAATTTGGGACGAAAAATTTTTACTTCCATAATCTCGTAATTTGAAAATGTACTTTTTTATTTGTTAAGATATTTTCACAAACTTCATTTCACTTTGCAGGTGTAGGTATGAAACGTATATTTCAGTTTGTTTCAATTTCCTAAAACTAAGCGTTTTCTAGAAATAGCGATAAATTGTTGTTTGTTTTTAGTAAATTATTTTCTTTGTTAGTTTTTGTTCTAGGATTTTTTATTGTTTAGGTTATCTATAATATTATTAAATGTGTCGTATAGAGTAAAGAATGATTAATGCAGAAATGTTTACTTTACTTTTCGTTTCGCGGACCTATCATCAATAAAGTTGTCATAAAAGGGTAACTTTTTGTTTCTATGATTTACTTCCTGAACCCGATGAAAGACAAATGTTGCCATCACTGAACACAATATGTTGTGACATAAATATACGTGTGATGTGGCACACGTTTATTATTGTGTAATACATATTTACGTATTCACGTAAAACCCACGGCCGTGTCCACGACACAGCCCCCGATTTTTTTTGTGGATAGTAAAATCATTAAATAACCTCTCCCGCTCTGGGGGAGTATCTCATTTTTACTGAATAAAACCCATCCATGTTCATTTTCCTTTTTTGCCCTTTGTGTGCCGGGGAACGGTATTTTTTCGAATAACTCGTAACCCAGCAGGCGGTGGCCTTGGCAGGTCCCTCTGCTTTGCTGACATCTCTTTGAGGCGCGCGTGGTTCACTCGCCGTTGACACGGCCTGTCGGCACGGTGAATCTCCCTACCTATCTATAGACATGTTTCATAAAAATATGGCATCTGATAGCCTCTTAATTTAAATACTCATAAGTGAATACTGATAAGTGCTTTTAATTTCGTTTTTGTTGGATTTCTGTTTATCCTATCGACTGAAATTTGGTACATAACCAGTAAGAGTGACGGCTAGTTATACGTACACCGGTCTCATAGTTCAAATTTTTGTAAACAACGTTTACATATTATATTTTATTTAATAGATCGATAAGATCTAAGAATGAGTATGGAAATGGAATAATTGGTACTTATTATCGATTAAACAAAGCAAAACAAGTTATTTAGTGCTTATTATTTACGCGATTATTTTACATTTGACAAGTTTAATCATCGAATGACAAATGGTTGACAGGTAATTAGCACGGAGCTTTTAAACAAACTGCAGTGATGACATGTGACTCAAAGAGTGTTCCGAGCGAGATAGCTTTCAGTGTGCACACACTGTCTTTGTTTTATAATTACTAGTAATAAAAAACATTAAAATATGATTCCGCATCCAGGAAAATCCTCACTATTACACGCATTTTTTCAATTTTGATAGTGGAAGTTTTCACTGTAACCAAAAAATACGAAAATATGTTTAAAAAGATGTTCATGTTATGATCATACGGTTTCTAAATATAAATAAAAGTTTCTATATATAAATTTAACATTTTTAAAAGTTGCAACTAAGGAATACTATTTTCTGAGAAATTATTATTTTATTTTAACCCGTTTTTATTTATGTGCCAGTTCAACTATCTAAGTGATTAACAACTCATATTTTTTTTAAACATTTTTTACTGACAATGACGCCTGCCAGCCTTGACTCTTTATCACTTGGTATAAGTATATTTTCCCTTTGAATTAATTAAAATAATACAAACTTTTTGCCTTTGAGATAAAGTTAATTTTTTGAGATAAAATTCACATAACAACTGGAATTCCAGTTATCCTATAAGTTCCTTGGTAATAAATCAAATATCAGTCAGGTGCGTTCCAAATACAGTGAAGGGTTCTGTAGACGGATGGATTTGTTACGAACTCATAGAAATAATAAATTTTGGAAAAAAAACATTTTATAGAAAATCGACTTCAAAATAAAGGTTTTTTTTTAACAAATCTTGTCGTCTAAAAGACTAATGAAAGAAGTGATTTTTGTACACGTTATGCGACTATGTCAATCCTATCATACTTTAAAAAATATCAACTTACTTCCTAAACCAATTTTAGTTAGTCGTAAAAACAAAACCGAATTAACCACCTAAATCTTATCTAATCTAATTTTATTCAATTTCGTACAAATAGTTTCCACTAACGATTAAGTTGATTTTGTAATAAGTGAATACTTTTTTAGTTAAAAGGGTTCTGCTTTTGCCAATTTGCTATGGAACCCTAAAAAGCATCTCTCGTCTTTCGTACTGTTATTTTTTTTCTAATCAGGTTTCAAGATAGTAGATAGTAGCTGAGCAAAGCTGCGTCCTCGTAGACTCGGTCGGCGGCGGCGACCTTTCACGTCCTGCTCTGAGAGGGAATGGGAAGCAATCACCTACTTCTGTCAAGCAGTTATGCTTGAGGAAAAGATTCTCAAATCAACACAGCTGCCCCGGAAGACGCTCCGCTCGTGTTCCACGCGCGCCATGGCTACTGCTAACAACAAAAGGTCGTAGGTATCTAATACAGAAACCATCATTAGGACCTTGCACCTCAGACACAGATAAATACATAGGTACAGCCATGTTTTCATTTTTACGTCATTAATACAGGATTGCTAATCCGAGTGTCTCGATTTTGTAATTTTTGTAGAAAGGGAGCCATCGGTACAGCATACTGATTTGTAGGGCTGCTCGGTGTACGAACCTAAAGAAATGGGTTAATTACACCAAAAAGTTACCAGATTTCTGGCGCGTCCTGCATAGTAATCCGTTCAAGATGGTGTTAACTATCGAAGATGTTTACGCAAACACGTACCGACGGGTATCGCGGGATTATTCGCAAAAATAGTGCTCCGCTAATCAGGAGAGTGGTAGATATGCAAGTGCACGCATGCGAGGTGCGGGCTTGTTACCTGTCTCAAATACTAAGATCGGGATGGATCACACCGTTAGATTACGTTGAGATAACGAGCGCCTACCCATTCCGCAGCAGACGTCTGCTGGTCAAAACACCAGAGCAGCGGAGTGTACAGCATAATACTGGTGACCCGGGGGTCAGCAGTATTATGCTGTACCCTGTAGCTTGCGTGCTTGAGTGTTTCCTCGTGCACTTACGTCGGGACGTAAGTGCACGAGGAAACACTCAAGCACGCAAGCTCTCCCCAGGGTGGAGGACATCTAATGCAGATTTCCATTACCAGAAAAAGAATAGACCACGATCCTAACCTAACCTAACCTACCCCTTTTCGATAGGCTAAGATCATGTATTCGATCATCGAGTAGATGCCGCAGCGTGCGGCAACGCGCGGCCGTTCACACAGAGCGCCGCGACAGAGTCCGTTTCATAGAAAATGTTCTAGGCGTCTTTTGTTTTTCTGCCGCAGAGTTGTCGCGGCGTGTCGCAGCCCGTCGCGCGGAGTGTAGTTTGCCGCTCGATAGCGATAGTTTGCCGCAAGGCGCGCCGCGCGACAGAAAAACAAAAGACGCCTAGAACATTTTCTATGAAACGGACTCTGTCGCGGCGCTCTGTGTGAACGGCCGCGCGTTGCCGCACGCTGCGGCATCCACTCGATGATCGACTACTCGATCCTCTATATCTCGAAAAGGGGTAGGTTAGGATCACAACCTAGCCATTTTCTCGCTAGAAAAACCCCTAATAGGTGTCCGCCACCCTGGGGACCGCCTGGGGAGAGCAGAGGGGTCTAATAAACTCGTACTGACTAAGGTGTCGTCTTAACTGACTATCGATCGTACGCTGACACGATGCGTTCTCGTCGCATGATGAGTTCTGTCTGTGGCTAGACTGTATAATCTGTTTATATTACAAACCAGAAGACTGTTTACAAGTATGGCAAGATTTAGGGCAAAAAAAATCACTTAGATAATCACGTAATTTAAAAATGCACTTTTTTATTTGTTGAGATATTTTCACAAACTTGATTTCAAATTGCAGGTATAGGTATAAAACGTATATTTCAGTTTGTTTCAATTACCTTAGACTAAGCGTTTTCTAGTTATAGTGATAAATTGTTCTGTGTTTTAGTAGTCTTTAGTAAATGATTAAGTTTGTTGGTTTTTGTTCTGGATGTTTTTATTGTTTAGGTTATCTATAATTTTATTAAATGTGTCGTATAAAGTAAAGAATGATAAATAAAGAAATATTTATTTTGTAAGTATTTTCAAAATTTAAATAAAACAGACACGGCTTCAAATTTCTCATTCGTAATAAAATTTGCGACGAAAAAGGGTTCAGAATACGCGGTGTATAAGGCGTGCCCTAGAACGGTTCGTCTTGGAATACCCCAGTTTATGAAATGTCTTTCAAAACGTTTGTTCAACCGACTTTATATCTTCGAATGTACGTTATATGTCCGCAAAATTGCAATTCTTAAATTCAAATTGACAAAAACTAGCAAGTCATTTCTAATAAACAGTAAACGCTTTCACAACAAGTTACCAATTTCAGTTTCAGAACTGATCGATGGAAAGTTAATAACTACATCAAACGTGTCCGTATTAAAAAAGCATATCTATTCATAATTAAAGACTACGTTGAAGATAGAGAAGTTTGGCTGTAGTTCCTCCTGCACATTTGGTTTCCCTGGTACCTAGCTCAAAAACGGCACAAATTTGTGGATGGCTCTAAGTATTCTCAATCTTATTTTTTTTAAATCTATATTATCAGTTTTTTTACAATAGTTATCAAATCACAAATTTATACAATCTTTGTACAGATGGCAACATCTGCGTCACTTGTTTCATACTTATAGTTTTTTTTTATTTCATGTATAGATATTTTAAACAATTCTTTGTGAATGAGTCGACATTTTAGACCGTATAGATTCCTAGAAGCTTGTTAACTTCTTATACTATTTTACGTTTTGTAAAGTAAGCAATGACTTGTTGTCGGGCCAAAGCTCTCCTCCCATACTTAGGTACTAACGCTGAAACAACTACATTATAAAACCAAATGATTTCGAAAGAATCATACGCGGCTGCTATTATTTAGCCACGAGCTCATCTTTTTCTTCGCGCAAGCACATGCAATGTTTAGTAGAGAGTAGTACGGGGAGAACGCATCATACCATCGTACAATCCCTGCAAGATAAGACAACCCGTAAAACCACCACGGTTTTTCCTCGCACACTTTCATAAGGGGCGATATCTTGATGTTACTTCTGCTGAGCTCCATGATTATTTTACAATTGACAAATATGGTCAATAACAAATGACAGATACGTAATAAGGCGAAAAATTGCACAAATGCGCACCACGTACAGTGACCGGTCCCATAGACGTTATTTATTTATTTCATTGTAAAGAAAACTTAGAGACTAATAACAAACGTAAATATCAGTTAAGTTTAACATTTTGCTAATTACAATCTTCCACATGCTAATAACTACTATACGTCATTTGCGCTGACCAGTTAATAGGTATGTCGTGCAATATCAAAAACAAAATTGTAGGTTTTATTTATGGTTGTCACCAAAGTAGGTACTCGTTATATAAGTCTTTAAACTGACATGGTTACTAATATTATAATTAACACTTGAAACGGGATATTTACCATGTTTATTATAAATGTGTATATATTTTTAATAAACATGATAAATATCCCGTTTCAAGTGTTAATTATAAAGTACTCGTTGTTCAAAGTCTTTCTGATTTTGTGTGCTCTGGTGCAAAATAAATCTATATCCAGGTATGATGGTTAACTATTAAAAGTTAGAACACTAGGTACCTACGTATGCAATAGGCGTTGTGCCTGTATTTAGTCGATGCGGATGGTACATGGAGTAACGGCCGTTTTCTTTGGTTATTTTATAAATAAATAAATATCTTGGGACAACTCACACACGGTCATCTGATCCCAAGCTAAGCAGAGCTTGTGTTATGGTAACCAGACAACTGATATACATACTTATATAATTTATAAATTCATACATATTATAGATAAATCAAACCCAGACACAAAACAAACAATCATGCTCATCACACAAAGTTTGTCCTGGGTGGGAATCGAACCCACGACCTCCGGCTTAGCAGTCAGGGCCACTAACCACTAGACCAACAGGCCCGTCAAAAATTTGATTTGTGCGAAGAACTATTTTACTAAGTAGTTTGAGACCATCAACCGAGCCGTTTGAGATGTTGACTAAAAAAACAGATATCACTTAGATTCTCGAATACGAGATTTGTAGATCACATAATTCCACACTTGAGAAACGTACAAAGTGGCTACGCACTAGAAAACAGTTGAGAACTTTAAATTGTTTTAAGGTTTTTGTTTTAAACCCAATTCTGGGTTAAGCTCGCCGTTGTACATCCAAACTAATATATAATATATATATATATATATACATATGAACTAAGTGTTAGGAACTAAGTGACGTCTCACTACAAGTTGGTCTGGAAATGAACTTGGACAAAACCAAGATAATGACATATATTGATAGTAATAACATCAACATTACCATTGACCAAACCACCATAGAGCAAGTAAATAAGTACGTCTTCTTAGGACAGGAGATCAGAATGGGTAAGGACAACCAAAATTACGAGATCCACCGACGAATAAGGCTCATGTGGGCTGCCTACTCGAAGCTTGACTTTGCTTTCAATATGAAAATCTCTCCTAAACAAAAAGCCAGAATATTCAATCAATGCATCCTGCCAGTGCTTACTCATGATGCTGAGACTTGGGTTTTCACTCGAAACACCATCAACAGACTGGAAGTAGCCCAGAGGGCGGTTGAGAGAAAACTGGTAGGAGTGTCATTGATGGACCGCAAAACGAATAAATGGTGTCGAGAGCAAAGTAAAGTCGCAGACGTAACCAAAATGGTCGAAAAAGGCTAAAAAGAGAGAAGAGAGAGATATATATATAATATTATAAATGTGCGAATATAAATGCGAAAGTAACTCTGTCTGTCTGTCCTTTCTTCACGCCTAAACTACTGAACCGATTTGTGTGAAATTTGTTACAGACATAGTTTGGAACTTGAGAAAGGACATAGGATAGCTTTTATTACAAAAAATAAAAATAAAATTTATTTTGGACATGCAGCGCCATCTATTGGTCAAAAGTCGGCATCAATTCAGTACTATAAATGTCGAGCTGTTCCTATGCTCCGTAGATAAATGGCGTTGATCGCGCAATGGTGTCATTACACGTGTTCGATTCATGTTATTGTTTTAATTCATCGGAAAAATGTATGAAAAAAGTTGCGGGGGTACATCTTGGAAAGACTTTTTCTCCCATGGACAACTCTACGTTGCGTGCTCAAGAGTGTCGAAACCACGAAACCTTTATATTTTTGCAAAGGATGGCAAAACTAAAAACGTGGTTTATGTACAGAAATGTCTTGGTGTAAGAAACTTTCATAATCTCTAAAGCCTAAAATAATAGAAAATTGTTCAAGGGAGAAATAGCTTCCTATCATGTACTACACCAAAATCTCTGATATTGGTTTATTGTTTTACTAATGTAAGTACCATCTAGTTTATAACCCGGACCAATAATATATTTCGGGCGAGTGAATACTACGTGAAAACATTTGGATACATTTAGTTGTAATTTTATTCGTTTTGCGAAATCGTGCGAATTTGTTCAGGTCTGACTAAAGTAGCTCAGTATCGAAAAATGTGCGTACTGACTTTAAGACCTGTCCTGATCTGTTCTGTCATCTGCATATAGTAGGATATGTGAGTTTCTAAAGCAGTCTTTTATGTCCAAAATAAATATTGTAAATGACAAGGGTCCTAAGATTAAGTTTTGGGCCACTCCTGATGGGGCAGATTTCCATCCAGACGCGTGTCCACGTAATACCACAGCCTGCGTTCGATTAGATAATCGAACGCAGGCATCATACATAGATATGTATGACGAAAACCACCGGAATAGATGGCCGTGAATTCCTGCGGAATAAAGCTTCTGGAGAAGCATCCGATGATCTATACGGTCGAAACACTTGCTGTATATCGCATCAACCTGGCATCGTTCGGCCATCGCAGTGGTTATAATTTCATTGGATATTATCAGGTTGGAGGCAGTTGACCGTTTTCTAAAGAAAACAAATTGTTCGTCACCAAATTAATGGCGTTGCATAGCTGCGTAAACTTCAAAATACATAATTTAGACAATTTCTGTATTTAAGAATAATCTCCCTTTTTAAAAATGTGTGTAATAAATGCCGATTTCCACACCTTCGGGACAACAACCTCACGCAGCAAACCGCTCGAACAGTACACAGACCGGTGCTACCAGGCTTCTTGCACAATTAATTATGAAAAGGGGGGTTATCAGATCAGGCCCACCAGATTTAGATGGGTCCAAACCTTTAAGTAACTTGAGTACCATCACCAGATTTACGCTGACCGCACTCAGGTTCACGGAGCTAGTAAATCGTCAGATTCTGTCAAGTTCTTGGAAGGTAGACTGAAGATATTAGATAGGAAAAGAGCTTGGAGATACCATCACCGGTTTCCGCGGACGAGCCCATGTAATGCAGTACGTTAGTATTACCACTTCTTTTGCCCTTAATACGACCAAAACATTTAGGGTTTTTGGCGATTAAGGATTCGATTTTTTCCATATTAGCATCAAACAAACCGCCTCTAATTCCTCAGGCCCGATTGCGCAAAAGAGAGAAAGATTGGTAATTGGATAAGTTGCCGTAATTTTTGTATTTATTCTACATGATATTGTCTCCCCATATTCCGAAATTATACATTTTGCAACTTCTCACTCAGCTGGGGAAGTGGGCCAAAACCAGACGACGACGACGACGACCAGGTAGCAGACGTTACTTCGAGATACCGCTGCCCCTTGAAATGTGCAAGGAAACATCGCGGCGGTTTTGGGCGTGCGTCGTCGTCTTGCTTGCGAGCTTCAATTAGACCAACTGAGAGAGACAGGCACTACTAAAAAGGTCGTGAAATGAAAGGCTAAAGGACATTGTTCGGGCTCCATACATCGTTGCCTAAGAATTAAATAATGCGTATCTTCGATTGAAACTTAATTCAAATCACGGACACTACTGAGAATTGCTAAAATCTAAAACCCTTTAAGAAAAAAGCGATCAGGTGGTTGTGGTGTTTGAGGGCAGAGTCGAAGAAACGTTTTAAAAGACGTTCTAGCTAGGGCCCGCCTTTTATAGGTATGAACCGTTTTTCATCGCAAATTTGATTACGATTGAAAATTTTGAAGCCGTGTCTCTCTTATTTAAACTATGAAAACACTTACAAAATAAACATTTCTGCATAGTCATTCTTTACTCTTTACAATAGGTACATTTAATAATATCATACCAAACCTAAACAATAAAAAAATCCTATAACAAAAACCAACAAAAATAATAATTTACTAAAGACTACTAAAACACAGAACAATTTATCGCTATTACTAGAAAACGCGTAGTCTCAGGTAATTGAAACAAACTGAAATATAAGTTTTATACCCATACCTGCAATTTGAAATCAAGTTTGTGAAAATATCTCAACAAATAAAAAAGTGCATTTTTAAATTACGTAATTATCTAAGTGATTTTTTTTGCCCTAAATCTTGCCATACTTGTGAACAGGTTAAACAGTCTTCTGGTTTGTAATGTAAACAGATTATACAGTCTCATCATGTGACGAGAACACATCGTGTCATCGTACGATCGATAGTAAGTTAGGACGACACCTTAGCCTGTACGAGTCTATTAGACCCCTCTACTCTTCCCAAGCGGTCCCCAGGGTGGCGGACACCAATTAAGGGCTTTTATCGCGAGAAAATGGATAGGTTGGGATCCTAACCTAACCTAACCTACCCCTTTTCGATAATGAGAGGATCAAGTAGTCGATCACCGAGTCGATGCCGCAGCTTGCCGCAACGCGCCGCCGTTCACACATAATCTGCGACAGAGCCCGCTTCATACAAAATGTTCTAGGCGTCTTTTGTTTTTCTGTCGCGCGGCGCGCCTTGCGGCAAACTATCGCTATCGAGCGACAAACTACACTCCGCGCGACGGGCTGCGACACGCCGCGACACGCCGCGACAACTCTGCGGCAGAAAAACAAAAGACGCCTAGAACATTTTGTATGAAACGGACTCTGTCGCGGCGCTCTGTGTGAACGGCCGCGCGTTGCCGCACGCTGCGGCATCCACTCGATGATCGAATACATGGTCTTAGCCTATCGAAAAGGGGTAGGTTAGGTTAGGTTAGGATCGTGGTCTATTCTTTTTCTGGTAATGGAAATCTGCATTAGACGTCCTCCACCCTGGGGAGAGCTTGCGTGCTTGAGTGTTTCCTCGTGCACTTACGTCGGGGGTCAGTAGTTTATTAGCGTAGTTTGCGTAAACATCTTCGGTGGTTAACACCATCTTGAACGGATTACTATGCAGGACGCTCCAGAAATCTGGTAACCTTTTGGTATAATTAACCCATTTATATAGGTTCGTACACCGAATAGCCCTACGAATCAATATGTTAGGACCTTTTGTTATTAGCGCAACTAACAACTCGCAACGCCGGCAGGCAGTGGCCCTGGCAGACCCCTCTGCTTTGCTGATATCTCTTTGAGGCGCGCGTGGAACACGAATGGAGCGTCTCCCGCGGCAGCTAGGTTGGTTTGATTATCTTTTCCTCAAGCATAACTGCTTCGCTGTCTATTCCCTCTCAGAGGCGGACGTGAAAGATCGCCGCCATCGACTGCCTCTACGAGGACACAGCTTTGCTCAGCCCTAGTGGGGCAACCGATATCGATTTGCAGAAAATAAATTTATTAGTCTACTTCTTCCACTTTGACAGCCAGATGTTTTTGTTTATTCCGCCACTTCTTTTTACCAGCTATAACACTAGAAAATGCTGAAATGCAGTCGTTTTGGAGGTGTTTCTCTTGTTAACTTTGACGTTCAAAAGCGCTGATTATCAGCCTGATTTGATAAATGACTTTTGATTTTGATAATCCAGAACATAACTTTGTACTACTATCTTGAAACGTGCGTTTAGAAAAAAAAATACAGCACAAAAGAAAACGGACGAGGGACGCTTTTTAGGGTTCCATAGCAAATTGGCAAAACCGGAACCCTTTCAACTAAAAAAGTATTCACTTATTAAACTATTAAAATCAACTAAATGGTTAGTGGAAACAATTTGTACGAAGGTGAATAAAATTAGATTAGATAAGATGTGGTTCATTTGCTTTTGTTTTTACGACTAGTTAATTTAATAAATAATATTTTAAATAATTTAAATAAATAATAATATTTTTTAAAGTATGATAGGATTAACATCGTCGCATAACGTGTACAAATATCATTTCTTTCATTAATCTTTTAGACGCCAAGATTTGTTAAAAAAAACATATAACCTTTATTTTGAAGTCGATTTGCAATACCATGTTTTAGAAGTCGATTGAATTTTTTTTTTGCAAAAAAAAAATATTTCTATGAGTTCGTAACAAATCCATCCGTCTACAGAACCCTTCACTGTATTTGGAACGCACCTGACTGATATTTGATTTATTACCAAGGAACTTATAAGATAACTGGAATTCCAGTTGTTATGTGAATTTTATCTAAAAAAATGAACTTTATGTCAAAAGCACAAAGTTTATATTATTTTAATTAATTCAAAGGGAGAATACTTATACCAAGTGATAAAGAGTCAAGGGTGGAAAGCGTCATTGTCAGTAAAAATATGTTTAAAAAAATAGTAGTTGTTAATCACTTAGATAGTTGAACTGGCACATAAATAAAAACGGGTTTAATATAATAATAAAATAATAATTTCTCAAAAAATTGTATTCCTTAGCTGCAACTTTTAAAAATGTTAATGAATGACATATCATCATGGCATTCGTGTTACTCATATCTTAGAAACTGTATGATCATACCCTTATTCAGCCGATCATAGATTACGCCGACTCTTGCTACCTTGATGCTACTGAGGAGCTATTAAATAAGCTTGAGCGCCTACAAAATTTATGTATTCGTTTTGTTTTTGGTCTCCGTAAATATGACCACGTTTCTCACCTTCGCAAAGAACTCAAGTGGCTCCCAATCCGCCTTCGCAGGAACACTCGGATCCTTTGTCTCCTCTTCAACATCCTACACAACCCTTCCTATCCCTCTTACTTACGTGAACGTTTTTCCTATGCCCGCCCTAGCGACGCACCGTGTAGATCTCACCTTAGATCCCTACTCAAATCCCATCCGCACAAATCCAGTTATTATTCTTATTCCTTTTCTGTACACGCTGTTAGGTTGTGGAACTCACTGCCGCCTAGCATTCGCGATTTAAAGTCCTCTATTTCCCTATTTAAAAAAATAAAACCGACTTCCAAAAAAAAAAGTGGAAAATAACTTTATTTCCGGAAGTCGGTGGCTTTTGTTGGTTTCGTTGACTTTTTTGCCACCGACTTCCGGAAATAAAGTTATTTTCCACTTTTTTTTTTGGAAGTCGGTTTTATTTTTTGCAAAAAAGTTTTTTATTTCAGCATTTTTAGTTTTAGTATTATGATATAATTCGCAAACACGGTTATTTTAAGCTTTTTAGTGCGTAGGTCCCGTCTTAAATACAAGCTTTAGGCAGTTGTCTCACCAACGACGAGAAAACGACTAACTATCGGCTATTTTCTCGCTCAAGAAACGTACAATAGAATACTTTCCGTGTGAATAAAAGAGATGCATTTACAAACAGTTGATCGCTGACTGTTCACACTGCCGGCGAGCACTCGCTTCACTAGTTTGTCGCTGAGCGACAAGAGCTATGAAAGATAACACTCACTCGGCGATACTCGCCAAGCGATTAGAAATCACGCTGAGAGAGCAACCAGTGGTCATGTCATTTGGTCGCGTATGAGGCCGCAAGACTGACTGTACGCTTGACTGCCGCGAGCGAGTGATGCGAGTAATCGCCCGCCTCACTCGCACACTCGCTTATAGCCGAGCTACACAAATATCGGAACTACGCACTTGCTCCCCACGTCTCGCTAACTCGTTTCTAGTTCTAGCTCTACTCGTTACTCGTTAATCGTTGCCGGTGAGACAAGTGCCTTAGTTCCACATCACGCTATAGTATTTAATACTATCTAAATTATGCTTTAGTTTAAAACCAATTAAGAAATCATATGCATCATCGCCTAGGGGATACAGCTGATACTTGATCTAATGATTGATTATGTTTCTTAATGACTGGGTGAGGGGAGGGGAGGGGGTACGGGCACCCTGCTCCCACTCGCCTGCCTACCCTGGCGAAACCCATACTTATACATGTGATTGCAGCAATCACGGCAGATTTGCGGTCATTTATTGAAGAGTTCCGTTGTATATCACTGAAGATCTATCACCAAATTAAAATACAATCACCTCAAAAAACTGCGATGACCTTCCAAATCATAGTGCATAGCGTTTTTTGTTCATTTGTCTTCGACAACCTCTAAAATTATATCATCAACGTAGACGAAGTCAATCTAATACGCATTATTAAAGATAACTCAAAAACTACTGGCCGGATCTTGATATTTTTTTTATGGGACCAAACGACAACCACCAGCTTTCGAATAAAAAAAGAATCATCAAAATCTGTTCACCCAGACCAGAGTTATGAGGTAACAAACACAAAAAAAAAAAAAAAAAAAAACATACAGTCGAATTGAGAACCTCCTCCTTTTTTGAAGTCGGTTAAAAACAGAGTGAAAGAGCATTACCTGTCCTCTCAATCATAATATATGTATTTATTTATGGATATATATTTAAGCATTATGTATTTATACAAGTATTTATTAATATTTGCTTATATATGTAGGTTAATATAGGTTAAGGCACACACACATATTTTTCTAATACTCTCTCACACACTATCGTCTACATTTCGTTCTCATATCTCCTTTCGCAGGTCTGCTGGCAGAAATTTCTTAAGAAATAAGCAGTACCTTTGTACTCAAATTTTATATGTTTTTTATCCTGTCTAGTTTACTGTGTGTACATAAATAGTTAAATCATAACATATGAACATCTTTTTTTAAACATATTTTCTTTTTTTTTGTATTAAAGTGAAAGCTTCCACTTTCAAAATTTAAAAAATGCGTTACTTTAAGAGGTGTAATAGTGAGAATTATGCTGGATGCGGAATCTTATTTCAATGTTTATTTATTACTAGCAATTGTAAAACGAGGACATCAAGAAAGCTATCTCGTTCGGAACACTATTTGAGTCACATGTCATCATTGCAGTTTGTTTAAAACCTCCGTGCTAATTACCTGTCTACCATTTGTCAGTTCATGACCAAACTTGTCAAATGTAAAGTAGGTAATGACATAAATAATTTGCATTAAATAACTTGTTTTACTTTGTTTAATCGATTAATAAGTACTAATTATTCCATTTCCATACTCATTTTTAGATCTTATCGATCTATTAAAATATATGTAAACGTTGCTTACAAAAATTTGAACTATGAGACCGGTGTAAGTATACCTATTCGTCACTTTTACTGGTTACCGCATACCAAATTTCAGTCGATAGGATAAACAAAAATCCGTCGAAAACGAAATTAAAAACACTTATCATTAGTAATCACTTTTTATGAGCATTTAAATTAAGATGCCATATTTTTATGAAACCTGACTACAGATAGGTAGGGAGATTCACCGTGCCGACAGGCCGTGTCGACGGCGCGTTCGGAACCAAGCGCGCCCCAAAGAGATGTCAGCAAAGCAGAGGGGCCTGCCAAGGCCGCCGCCTGCCGGGTTTACGAGTTAATCGAAAAAATACCGCGCCTCGGAACACAAAGGTCAAAAAAGGTAGACGAACATGGATGGGTTTTATTCAGTAAAAATCAGACACTCCCCATCACTCCGCCCAGAGCGGGAGAGGTTATTTAATGATTTCCATGACCATCCACAAAAAAAATAGGTGTGTGGCTGTGTAATGGACACGGCCGTGGGTTTTACGTGAATACGTAAATATGTATTACAGAATAATATACGTGTGACACATCACACGTTAAGTATATTTATGTCACAACATTTGTCTTTCATCGGGTTCAGGAAGTAAATCATATAAACAAAAAAATACCCTTTTGAATCAACTTTTTTGATGATATAGGTCTGTGATACGAAAAGTACGAAACAAATGGCATACAGGATTTATCGAGATTTCTGGTAAACGTCAAATCAATACAGGTTTTACCAAGCGTTGTTGGAAAAGTTCCGATATAGGACAAATTAATCTCGTTGAACATGAAGAAGAGAAGAGAAGAAGAGACATTAACACTAAAGAGGCTCGACCGCCCCAGCTGTAGATGTACTGGCACCGTCGTTGATCCGCTCCGACGCAATAATTCATATTCTTACGTTTCCGGCACCGTTTTACTCTATCATATGGTATTTTATGGTTATGACTGGATTGCTCTTTCTCAGGCGTATTTAATTTCTAAATTTGACTTTGGCTTTTTGACGAATACAGGTCGACATAACAAAATATATAATTCACTGTACATAAGTATTTCACATTTATCATTCTTTACACTACCTATACGACACATTAAATAATATTATACCTGAACTAAACAATAAAAAGATCCTAGAACAAAAATTAATACAAATAGCAGTAGTTTAGTAAATTATACCAAAAATGTACTTAAACAAACAACAATTTATCGCTATTACTAGAAAACAATTCGTCTTAGGAAATTGAAACAAACTGAAATACACGTTTTAAACCTACACCTGCAATTTGAAATCAAGTTTGTGAAAATATCTCAACAAATAAAAAAGTACATTTTCAAATTACGAGATTATCGAAGTAAAATTTTGATGTCCTAAATTTTGCTATACTTGTATATAGGTTAAATAGTCCTATAATAGTCCTACAGAGAGAGACGAGAACGCATCGTGTCATCGTAGGATCGATAGTCCGTTAGGACGACACCTTAGTCAGTACGAGTTTATTAGACCCCTCCGCTCTCCCCAGGCGGTCCCCAGGGTGGCGGACACCTATTAAGGGTTTTTATAGCGAGAAAATGGATATGTTAGGATCCTAACCTACCCCTTTTCGATATAGAGAGGATCGAGTAGTCGATCACCGAGTCGATGCCGCAGCGTGCCGCAGCTTGCCGCACCGCGCCGCCGTTCACACAGGCGTTGCGACAGAGCCCGCTTCATACAAAATGTTCTAGGCGTCTTTTGTTTTTCTGCCGCAGAGTTGTCGCGGCGTTCGCAGCCCAAACTTGCGTATCGCGTGTCGCGCCGCGGCAGTGTGAACGGTGGCATGCGTTTTCATAGTAAATGTTCTACGGTGATTTGAAATCAAAAGGGATAGGTTAGAATTTTTCGATAGCTTAAGATCGAGTAAATAACGCCTGCCGCGCCGCGCCAGTGTGTGAGGCTCTGCGACACAGCTTTGTCGCCGCTTGCCGCGCCGCGCGCGTGTGCAGAAGCCTTTAATGTTGCGCCTTTACAAAAAAAACAAGAAAGTCGATAGTCCTGACACGGACATGTTATGAGGAGAGATAAAACGCATGTGACTAAAAGAGTTAGATATGAACGTTGATGGATGGAGAGGGAAACTAAACCGAAGAAAAAGTGGATGGATTGTGTGAGGACAAGGAAGAATGAAACAAAAAACGTGTCTATCTTAACCAGAATGGGGAAGGGGTAGGAAGATGAGCTGCTTATATTTTCCGAACCAGGTGGGGGGAGTCTTCTAGTCTGTCATAATACATATAGTGACCCTTTATCTTAACCTTATATCGTAGTTACTAAATAACCCCTTAAACATGAAGATTTTTGGACTTTTGTCAACCCGTTACATAGTCTTTGTCCACATTCCACAAAATAATATCAACGAATAAATCTTCAAGTCCGTACACAATTAATACTGAGAGTGTCCATGTCCATATTTTTGGCTTTCATCCAGAAAGTTTTGTGCAAAGCAGCGGCTTCAGCGCTTCAAGCCAACAGATAATCACTGCGAACCGACTTCTTGGCAGAAGTCGTGACTTTATCTTTGGCGACTTTCAGTTTTGCTGTGATACGGCTTAAAATATTGTCTTTGCTAACTGATTTTTGGATTCACTTTGTGAGAAACTTCCTAATTTACACTGATTTGGAAACTTTTGATGTGGAACTGTTTCTTCTGTGACGTAAATTGTTGGACAACTAATTGAAAACGCTTTCAAAAATTTAAGCTGGTGCAAGTAATTTCGGAGATTTTGATAGTAACTTTAATTTTACAGTAACAGCCTTTTTTCGGATGGTAAATCATCAAATAACTTCTCCCGGAGCAGGAGAGAGTATCAGACTTTTACTGACTAAAACCCATCTATATTCCGTCTGTCTGTCTTTATGTGTTCGGGGCCGCGGTATCTCTTTCGAACAACCCGCAACCCCAGAAAGTTACAGCCTGGAGTTTGGATTTGTTTCTGGATGATGGTATAGGCTATTTTATATTACAAGGGATTTAAACATAGCTGGGGAAATGCAGTAGTACTATTTGTTAAACCTGTACTTAACTCTTAAGAAATAAGTCGTAATTTTTTTAAACCGACAAACACTTGATATTTTTTCTGTATCGTGGATGCGTTAACAAACATTCAATCTCACATACACAAACAGCCAGACCCGGAACAACTATCTGTAGGCTATACAAATATTTGTTCCGTGCGGGGATCGAACCCGCGACACGCAGCGCAGCATTCGCTCGCTCAGTCACTGCGCCAACCGTGTCGTCGTAATGTTCTGTTATTTAGAAATTACACACTACATTTGCAATGAACCCCAAAAAGAAAGCAACACAACATATCAAAATACAGTAACAGTAACGAAAATACCAAAAAGAGAGGCTAAATTTATACGCCACTATCTCTTAATTAGCCCCGAATCCTAAATACTTGTTCAAAGACTCCGACAGAGCGGCTCTTTGAAAAGAACACGTTTACAAAAGGCTGCGACATACGAAAGCAAACTTTATAATAAGCACTAGTAAAACATGCCCCAACTGTAATTAGGAATGCTACAGTTATGCCTCGGATACATGAGCCAAGATACCAACTATGGCAGGTCAGTAGTAACACAAACTGTCGTTTTGCATCCTAGTCAAATTAAAATAAGTAACTTTGTTAATGATTTTTTTTAAATAATCCTTACTAATATTATAAAAGCGAAAGTGAGTTTGTTTCTTTGTTTGTTACGTCTTCACGCCTAAATGGTCAAACCGATTTTGATGAATTATGGTACAGAGATAGTTGACCCTGGAAACGAACAGGGGCTATTTTTTTTAAAGTGAGATATGAGGGTGAAAGAGGGAAGAAAAGGGAAACTTAGCTTTGCTATTACAATAAATAAGGCGCAAGGGCAAAAACTACAGGTAGCAGATACCTGTAAATTAGGAAAGGGGGAACTGTTTTACCCCGAATTTAACGCGAGTGAAGCAGCGGGCAAAAGCTAGTTAATAATATAATGGGTAGATGTATAATTTTTATGAGGAGCACGTAGCTAAATAATGGCTGCCGCTCGGTCGATCTTTAGGTCAAACCGTGCTTGTCTAGGTTGGTCTGTGGATGGGTGATCACCAGAGTTACATACCGAGTTGCCTCTGTGCCTCGGAAAGCACGTTAAGCAGTTGGTTCCAGCTGTCATTTGTAGAACTTTGACCGTCGTTACAGGAAGCCAGTGCCCCGTAAGTCTGACAACTAGTCTTACCAAAGGGTACCGTATAACAAAGTATTAACTGGGTTGTGGAGGTCAGATAAGCAGTGGCTCCACGTTAAGTACTGGCATTCAGCTGTATCCGGCAAGACTGGAAGTCGACACCAAAAAATTTGGGAAAAGTTTAGGCAAATGATGTACATTCCGGTGGGATATTTTCCGACCTCCACGGGGCAAAGTCCCCACAAAAGGGAAAAATCTTCGAGCACTATCTGGCTATTCTAGATTAAAAATTACCCTCGTGTACCCCAGGCATTAAAAGCTAAAGTTGTATCTCTACAGTTTTTAATTATGAACGAACAGTTTATTCAAGTTGTGCTGACTGACTGCGAGTTAAGCTCTAGTATTTGTTTTAAACTGAATTATAAAACTAGGGGCATACTTTGATAGATTCATCTTATAAATTCATAGCTGGTAATTTGGACTCATGAAGGGTTCAAACCTTCGAATGGCTGAGCAAATTTTCTTGAAATATACGTATATATATGTATAAGACACATTAAAAAAAACTAAATCAAATTCAGTTTATCCGTTCATGAGCTTTGTTGCCATAGACAGACATAGAGATACACTCTTCAAACTTAACACCCCTCTTTCTGGTCAGGGGTTTTCGTTATTAATTTTCAGCAAATTTCGTCGTATAACTGACCTACTCCAATATCAACATTAAATTTATAAAAATAGACAATAACAACTCCATGCTTAATGAAAGCTATTCTCAAACTAAGCACGAGCTATTGAATTAAAGCTAAAAGTAAATAATTTAAGCAACACGCGTTCTTAGTTTCCTGATAGAAAACTTCGGACGAAGAATTTAGAAAGTTTGTCTTTAATTAAATCCCGGGAAAAAGAAAATGTCGAGAACAATATATTAGTTAGGACCAAGTGAGTGGAAATACAAACGAAATTGTTAGAAGATGTCTTTTAGTTAAGGGATGTTATTAAAATGAATGTTTTTTTTTTGATCCGTTTGAATATTTTTTGGCAAAAGTAGTTCCTTGTTTGCTTACTGTAAAAATATATTCGCATTCTACAATATTCTAAAACGAAATTCCCATCACTACATATTTCGATTGTGACAACGCGTAGCAAATCGATTACTTGCTACGCCAACGTAGCATGCGTAGCAGTGACAGCTACGAGTGCTACGGCGTAGCCAAAATGCAATCTTTGAGTTATTGTGTTTGGTTTACCAAAGAACATTTCGTGTCTGAAATTCTACTGGTATTTGCTTTTTAAGAGTATACAGCAATATTATTAAAAAGTGGAACAAATTGTTTCATTGTGAGGAAGCAGGAGTGTCTTGAACTTAAAAAACCGGTGTAATTCAGATTTGCGCACTCAAAGTTACGTACAAACTTGTACGTCATTAATAAAAGTCTCAAAAATTGCTATAACCTCGCAGTAAAATGAAAATGAAAAAAATGAGTCATCATCCATATGAAAATTATGACTCATTCTTACAGTAAGATGGCTTGTGTCCCAGAAGTTTGAACGATATAACCGAATTTCACATGTTTTATTAAAAAATACTTCCATAGCAAACATTGTATGTTCAAGCGAACCCCTGTTTTTGTATTTATTTAAAATAAACCAAAGCTAGTAGTGCAAAACATTTTTCGCCTACAAGGAAAAGGTTTCACCGCAAAATATTATACTTTTTTCTTTTACTTGCCTTTACAAGAAAAACCGAAACCAGCTGATTAAACAAAACATTCTCTTTCGAAAATCAGCAAAAAATCCGGTCCTTTCAAAATTTGCACTGTGTTGAAAAAGGAAAGCTTTTTTTTACCAAAAAGTATTAATTCAACTGTGGTGTTCGGAAGAAACACATTTGTGCGGAACAGTAGTGTTTGTTGAACAAAAAAGCCGAATCGAAGTAGTTACATATATTGAGCACGTACCGATCGAAAAATTTCGTTCGGCATCATTCATCGCTGAATCTTGTTTAGGTCAGTTTAGCATAATTCGAGCTAGCCTAAAAACCTTTTCTTGAATCGTATATTTAATATTTAATCGTATATCGTGACGTTTCAGAAACTAGTTTTAATATAAAGTTATGTTTGCAGTAATTGTCTCACGGGATCGTACTACAAGAATAAAACATCCAAAACTCTTTCTCCTTTTCCCGATCGGCATTGCCGAAATAAGCCGACCCGAACATGTATGCAATATCCCTAATTCAACTGTGGTTGATACATATTTATTTCGCCCTGGCTGGTTTCCAACGAAAGCGTTGGTACCGAACTGTTTTATATTTCGCAACAGCGTTAACTGTACAAAACTGTTGAACAGACAATGTCCAATACGATAGTTTCCAAAACGATATTTATTTTAAAGGGCATTTTGTTAGTTTCCAATTCAGCAGGAATTTATTCCGGTTTGTTTAGTTCTGGGTTAATGCGAATTTAAATGACGGTTTCACGTTTATTGCGTGTTATGCATTTTGATTTTGTATTTTTGGGACTGCCATTAATTGCGTCAGCGGGTTGTCTATTTGATGTTAAAGCAAAAATTGATTTGGCAACAGCCTAACTAATTAAAAATTATGCTGTCCTGTTTTTCGACCTCCAAAATATTTAATCAATGCCACTGATTATGTTAAAACCTCTATCTAAATTCTGAGCTAACAAAGAGATATCGACGGTTGAGATGAAAACTGAGGTTTCCAAAAAAAGAATCATTTCTTAGATACTTGTATTAATTAAGTTTTTGTATTTTGTGAGTAATCAATGTGATTTGTAGTTAACTTTATATACTTTCTGGCTAAACAATGATTTATTTAAAATGGAATAGACTGTCATGAAAATATTGTTATTTGACTATTTGTTCATCCATAACTTGTTTCAGAAGCATTCTTAGGAAAAAATGTGTGCATGTATTTGAGTTCATAGTCTCTACTTCAAAGTATAGACAAACGCGACACAGAAACGAATCGAAACGGTGAGTCGATGACGTCACGTGAACGCTTTGTATATTAGAATTCGATTTAGTTTGATAAATCGGCTAGTTTTAGTTTCTGAAAGATTTGTATGAAGTTTGGTGCTTAGCTTAAGATTGATGCCGTCGCCAATGTTGGCCGCTGCCAATAAAAATTGCTATTCGCTGCAAATACATAGAATCGCTATTCTGAAATCATCAGTTGCTTTTTCGAAGGTATTGCTTTATGATGAATCTATAAACGTTTTATGCAGAATATTCTGATGTTGGAAAAGTAGAAACCAAAAAAACATACTAGTCTATTTCCTGTTGTGCCCCAATTCAAAACCTTTACAAAATAATAATTGACCTTAAAACACAAATACAGTCCATTTATTTCTACCAACATTTATTCAAACATATTAGTACCAACATGTTACTACCAACATGTTTGTAAACTATAAACATGTGCACCTAATGAGTTCCGAATGAGAAACTCTAACTTAACTTTATCTTCCGAAAGTTGTGACAGTCGCCGTGAAATTACGACTGTGCCCGAATGTGCACGATGTTTGCCGAAGTTGTACCATGTGCATTGATTGTATCTTATCACCGTGGTTGGGAAATTGGTTGGAGATTGTACTATGGAACAGCTTCTTACTATCAATAATTTATTTATTTATGCACACACAAAATACTTGATAGGACATTACATTTAGACAAAATCACAAAGGTACTGCTTATTTCACTACAAATTTCATTTAAAAAAAAATACCTTTAAATATGTAGAATAAGACCTATTAATAGTACACAGTACACATAAAATAACATCAGGACTGTAATTTCCAAAGGGAAAGCAATGTTTTATCTATAGTACACCCCGATTTTACATTATCGTTCTCTCCCCTTTTTTTTGTTTTAATTTTCCAAAAATCTGAAAAAAAAACAACCAAAAAAACCAGTTCGATAAACATAAACCTTGTAATAAACCACACGAAATCTCCAAAACTCAATAAACTTACGAATTTAACAGCAAAAATCAATCTAAATTAAACTAACATAGAAGGAATTCAGCGGCCATTAGTCAAGATTACTTGGCCGCAAAGATAAGCGCACTATGTCTAGAAAGAGTTATTTTGTGGAATAAAGCGCTCATTCCAAAACCATTTGTCGGACGATCACGACGTATGAACGGCTTATGATATTATTTGACGGTAAATTCTTATTGAACGTTTCGATTCGAGAGAGAATTTCTCTAACAAAGATCTGTAGTTATTTGCTGTGACAAATGTTATTTTTAATGCTGGTCATTGCTACGATCATTGTTATTTAAAAGGTAAATTTTAACTTTTTTTTCGTCAAAATCATAATATTTTTATTTTACATAGGCCTATAAGGGCACTTATAAAACGTCGAGAAAAGGTGCACGGTTCGGGTTGGTCGATTCCCATGGAGAAGAACCGGCAAGAAACTCCATGGTTATTCTTTTAAAATCATTTGGTTTTCCAATGTTGTTGTTACAGCGTTAGTACTTAAGTATGAGAGGACAGCGTAGGCCCGACAATAAGTCATTGCTTACTTTACAAAACGTAAAATAAAATCATACGTTAACAAGCGTTTAAGAATTACGTCAAATTTTTACTAAGAAATTGTTATAGTTATGAAGGCATTATATTTGTATGGCTTACAAATGGTTGTTCCGGGTCTCTGTTTCTGAATGTGAGTTTAAATGTTTGTAAACGCACCCACGATACAGGATAAATTGCTAGCGTGGGGCAACGTTTTCTTAAAAAAAACCGGTCTAACATAGAACCTCCTCTGTTTTTGAAGTCGGTAAAAAAAGATTAGAAACAGTAAGGTACTTTACGAATCTCTGATATTATTTTTATGAACACACAAAAAACATGAACTAAAGTCCCATTCACACTAAAACAGCAATGTCCCATCATATCCATGGGTATTATCGCCCACATCATACCGGGCTTACACTGGACCCCACATTACGGGTGAAACGACGATGAAAAGTGGCCCATTTTTATCCCCTGGGCAAAATCCGGGACATTTGTAAAAAATGCCCGCGCTTCGGACCAATGATTGTCGAATATTCGTGTAATGATGGGACTTGAGTTAAAAGAGATAGCGGGTACATTGGCGATTCTTTATTTCTTTCTTTTCCTTTTTGCGTAAATGTTGCCCCACACTAAAGTTTCTTCTGTATCGAGGGTGCGTTTACAAACATTTAATCTCACGTACACAAACTGCCGGACCCGGAACGACTATCTGTAAGTCATACAAATATTTGTTCCGTGCGGGGGTCGAACCCGCGACACGCATCGCGGCGGTCGCCATTGCGCCAACCGTGTTGTCAAATTACAATTTGAATGCACGATTTTTATTTCTTTAAACAATTATTTTTATTTTGCCCGTACTGTACTACGATTAGCAGTGATTCTTTCAAAATATTCTAAGAACTATTTTTCCTTTTCATATCTAGAGCTAGTTTATCTTATGTCACAAATTAAACATGGGTTTCTCCTGCCTTTTTTTCGGGAAATCATGAAATGATCCAGGAGTGTCGAATTGTACTGACTAAAACCCATCAATGTTAATTTTTTTGCCCTTTGTGTTCCGGGACCACGGTATCCCTTCCGAACCAAAACGCAGCCATGACAGGCATCTTTTTAAGGCGAGCGTGGAGCACGAACTGTTGTTGACGTTTGTCGGCGGACAACTCTTGCCGACCGTATTATAACTGGCTTTAATCACTTTATTTTGTTTATTTTTAGGGTGTTTCAGTTTTTTGTAATCGTTACTAATATTATAAAAGCAAATGTGAGTTTGTTGTATGTTTGTTTGTTACGTCTTTACGCCTAAATGGCTAAACCAATTTTGATGACTTTTGGTACAGATATAGTTGGGACCCTGGAGACGGACAGAGGTTCTTTTTTTAAAAGTGAGATATGAGGGTGAAAGAGGGAAGCAAAGGGAAAACTTAGCTTTGCTATTACAAATCAATAAGGCTCAAGGGGAACTGTGTTACCCCGAATTTAACGCGAGCGAAGCCGCGGGCAAAAGCTAGTCCTCAATAAACGCAATTTTCTTTCTTTCTTTCTGAACATCTTCCATAGAACTGATTGTCTAGCGTCTGACTATTATGACTCATTCAATCATAAAATACCTTCATGTCCTAGAATAAACGTAATCTTTACAGTATCAACCCAACACTTAAATTAACTTTGATGACCTACAATTAAAACTTCGTCCACCATTTACAACCCCGCCCCCGCTACCGCTTATGACTTAATACACCGGACATTCTACAACGGCCATAGACGGGTCAACTCGAGTAATGTCACGTGAAATGAGTGTAGTAGGACCCTTCCGATTCTGTAGGGATGGGACACGAATGTGTATCGATGTGTCGATAATTTTGTTTACTTGTGTCAATTTCGACGACGGGATTTCTTGAATAAATCCTTTCCTTAGAGCTCACTTTTGTAGTAAACTTTAGAATCAGAATGCTTTATTTGTGAACATGTTTCATATTCTTTTTACCATTGGAAAGTAACTTCAAGCAATAATCAGACTAAAAGGATATTATCTCGTGTTAAACGTAACAGTGTCTCCAAGACGTTGAAATAAGTTGAAGGGCGTTTTAATAAATATACAAAATTCAAATACGTAGATTTCAGAAACAGCTAAAACATTCAGTTCTTTAAAAAGATGTTTTAAATGATGTCAAAAGTACCACGAATCTAAGATTTTATAAAGATGTTACTAACGAATTTATCGCACTCATCATTTTCCTGCCCTTGTCCCATTCTATTTGGGGTCGGCGCAACACGTTTTCTTCTTCCATTCTCCCCTATCAGACGTACGGCATCATTAACTCCTTTCCCCTTCGTATCATTTCTTACACAATCCATCCATCTTTTCTTTGGCCTTCTTCTCGCTCTCCGTCCATCAACATTCAGACCCATCACTCTTTTAGTCACATGTGCTTCGCCCCTCCTCATTACATGTCCATACGTCAAACGACTCCCTTTCAATTTTTCTGTAACAGGCGCAACTTTCAAACTTCTTCTAATATACTCTACGAATTTATCGCACTATTTACACGCAATTATTTTTCCGGTAACACAATAACACCAAAATAATTCAAATGTTAACCTATTAGGTTTAGCGGACACAATGGTGATTTGTGATGTTTTGCTGTGTGAAAACAATGATTTTTTGTTTGTTTGTTACGTGTCTTCACGCCTACATGGTTAAACCGATTTTGATGAATTTTAGTACAGAGATAGTTGGGACCCTGGAGACGGACATAGGCTAGCTTTAAGAAAAAATTAAAAATGAGGGAGAAAGAGGTAAAAAAAGGGAAAACTTAGCATTGCTGTTGCAATAAAAAACTACAAGTAGCAGGTACGTGCAAATCAGGAAAGGGGAACTGTGTTACCCCGAATTAAACGCGAGCGAAGCCGCGGGCAATAGCTAGTAACTTATAATATTATTATTATGAATACCTCATTATAATATGTTATTCGAACAATTTAGGCTCAATCTTGTTTATTTTCTAAACACATCGTCCCGGATATTTTCGCCTCGAGGGACGAATAAAATGTTTTTCTTTGTTTAGTTAAGTATTTGCTTACGGTGATGATATTTTAGCAAATTATGTTTTAGGTATTTTGATGAATGTTTTGTTTGCTTTTGAATATTGTTTCGTAATTTTGTTTTGCTGTTTTCGGATTTAGCCCATGGACTACTCCTATCAAAATACCTAAAACATAATTTGCTAAAATATTTAATAAGCATGTTATTTATTCAATCTGATACGAGTTTCCTTATAATATTATTAATGATGTATTTTAAAGGGTAGGAAAATAATAATGAAAACACTGACATGTTTTTGTGGTAGAATGCGAATACTAAACTGCCATGGAAGTTATAATTAGATCAGCAAGTATGAGATCAAAAAGACCAGACCAACGTCATAGTGGTTTATTTACAAGGTCCTAGGTCCTAGGTCCGAAGCTGTGCATTAAAAATAACAGTTTTAGAAACCAATTTGACTGTAAAAAAAAGAATATTATTAAATAATGTACTGTAATCTAATGTATCAGGGATGATGTTTTTAAATTATAAGTTTCATTAAATTAAGTAATATTATAAATACAGAAATATACAATTACACAGCACATAACAAAATCAGATACACCAACACTTAACTCCTTCGGCCTCATGTAGTAAATTACTTATTGACAAGTTATTACATATTAAAAATTATATACAAACTAGCTTCGGCCTGCGACTTCGTTCGCGTGGCATAGTTACTTTGGGCTAACACTAACTTTAAACCGCGTGATGATAAAAAAAAATATCGTTCTCTCCCCTTCTCACGTTTTTTTAGTCAATGTCCATTTCCAGGGTCTCAACTATCTCTGTACCAAAATTCATCAAAATCGGTTGGGCCATTTAGGAGTGAAGATGTAACAAACACACAAACTCACTTTCGCTTTTATAATATTAGTAAGGATTTACAAATTAACACACCATATTTCTTAGAAGTACCCAAACAAATGCGTTTTAACATATTCCCGTCTCAAAACTATCGACATCGACAAGCCTACACCGTCCATCACTACTCGTCCACGTAGTAACCGCGTCTGATGACGCCCATAACGCCACCTCGCGTGTAATGACGGTACCTCCATTACTGGCCCGTGACGTCATCGGCATGAATACTTCAGTCTGTAGCCTATCGCCACGGCTATTTGGTCAAGTTTTTGGACTTGGAGTTGGGAGGACAGGTTAATTTTCATTGGACTATTTCTATTGGATGTACCTAAATGCTGGACAACGCATTTTTTTTTGCTGTTTTAAAAACGTTGCACCACACTAGAAATTTCTCCTGTATCGTGGATGCGTTTACAAGCATTTAAATTTATTTACATACACAAACGAACAGGGCCGGAACAACTATCTGTAGGCCATACAAATATTTGTTTCGTAAGGAGATCGAACCTGCTACAAGCAGCGTAGCAGTCGACGGCTCAGCCACTGCGCCAAACGTGCCGCATTTTGTTTGTAAGTGCACTGATAACTCGAAAAATGTTCTTTGGACAGGTCGGGGGCGTTGTATTCAAAATAGGCGTGCCTATATGACCAGGGGACCTATTATCCATCAGGCCATCTTGCAATACCCGATTGATTAGAGGTGTATCTAATAGAACACCCACTAGCTATATTTATGTTTCATGTAATAGAGGGCTATCCTAGTACCACTGGGCACAAATCCAGACACCGTGGCTGCTACTGAGAATTCCTGATTAATAATTTAAGCCTAATAACAATTCGCTTGACCCGAGAATCGAACTGATGACCTCATGCTCAGCCGATATGGCCTTTCGATCAATGAGACAGACTAAAATAAATAATACTACTAGTTTTACTCAAAACAAGTTTTTTTTTTAAAGATGAATTGGACGCAGCTTTAGTACAAATGTCCTACTAATATTATAATTAATGTGAATGTATGGATGTTTGTTACATTTTCACGTCAAAACGTGGGACGGATCTTGATGAAATTTGGCACAGATGTAGATTATAGTCTGGAATAACACATAGTATACTTTTTTTTTCGATATCAGGCGGGCCAATTCGCAGGCGCCAGCCAGTTCATTTATAAAAGTTAATTAATCAGAATTCTTTGAGCAACATCGTAACAGACTGGTACTCTAGAGATGGGAGAAGGAACAGAGGAAGACAAAGCAAGAGATGGGAAGACGAACTTAAACTGACGGCAGGCCCAAAATGGAGAAGGGTTGCTAGAGACAGAGTACAATGGAAACTGTTAGAGGAGGCCTTTGCCAAGAGGCAAACTGAACTCAGAGATCTACTATAACGAAAGAGGCAACCACAACACAAAATATGAAGAAAACAGTTCAGGATAAGAGGCTTATTATTATTAATCAGAATTCTTAACTTCTTTTTTTACACTACTACTGTCATAGGAATCTCTGATTAACGAACACAAATTATACACCTACCCTTCTGCCCACCCAATAACGTCTGTCCTTTATATTCAAACCGTTGTGAAACAGGGTCGTGAAGGTGTAATGGGGTCCCGTTGTTACAAGAGCCCCTGTTATAGCACCCATTGCGTTGTGGTTTCAGACCTCTGCCCTAGGGATGGGACAGCGTTTGATCGTTGTCGGTAGTTTTGTAAGCACAACACTAGGAGTGTTTATGCTAAAGAGATACTGAGAGTGAATAAAGCAATATTTGAATAGATTTCATACTAGTTTATGTAGCTTTGATTTTGGTGTATAACTGCTGGTAAGTGTAACTTGGTTAATTTTTTTTTTGTTAGCTTCTTAATTGTCCCAATGCTGACCAAAATCCTCCCCTTTCTCCTCTTAAATGTATTTTTTTATATGATAATAATAATTTAATTGGCTCTTTGTGTATATAAGCTTAAATGTACACGCACTCACGATACAAGCGAAATTCATAGTATGGGGCATCGTTTTTTTTTATTTCAAATTAAATTATGTAAGCGACATAAATATAAATATTTTTCACATCTGCTTGCAGAATACTGTATAAGATATTTTCTTGTAGACTTTGTATTTCTAGGAATTGATTTGATTATGAAACCTCTCTTTCCTGTGCCATATTTGGCGACGACGACGATCTTGTTCCACCTCTCCGAGTTCATTCGAGTTCTACCTATTATTTCTCCAACATCTACAACCTGAGGTTATGGCGTGCAGGTTGTGCTTCTAACGGATCTGTGCGCATAACACCTATCATGATTTCTCCGCTGGCAAATCTTGAGTTTGGACTTCTGTTGTTCCAGTAAGTAACCAAATTTGCGCATCGTAGAAGGATCTACGATGTCGATGAGTTTTATTTTGTGTCATGCTGTCAAAGTTTGAGGGTAAGCTATGGGGCCCCAGAGGTCTTCTTTTAAAACCTAAAATCTGCCCAGCATCTCAAGCTCAAGGCTTGCTACCACAATACTAACGAGGCTATAAATAGCCTTCATTTCAATCTAGGTTTAATTATTTCACAGCGTCAAAATGGCTACAGAAACATTTCAGGATGAAACTGAAAACCGTCTAGAAAATCCATTTCTCTTTCCACTTACGTGATACATAAGAACATATGTAGAAATTCAAGATGTCTGAATAGTTTCTTATGACGTCGCGAATATTTTATGAGACAAATGTCTCCTTCGTTCGTAGGTGAGAGTTATGTATTTGGTACGTGAGGCGGACTTATATGTAGGGGTTGTTATGTGTTGTTGTGAGATGGGTAGTGTCGAAGAATATTTAGGGTTTCGTAAGGCCGAATGATAAAACGGAACCCTTTTAAGATCACTTTGTTGTCTTACGTCTATCTGTCAAAATTTTCTCAAAAACGTGTGAATGTATCTGTCTGAAATTAATTTTTAATACTCAGGTTAGCAATCACTTGGAGCAGTGAATCCTTTTTCGATAACGCGTGGGCGAAGTCGCGGGGCGCCCGCAACTTCGTCCACGCGAGCAAATTAAAAAAAACAATACTATCAAAATATACGTCCATTTATGTCATGCTCCGTTATGACGCATATTTTGATACTTTTAAGAAAATGAAAACCAGTAGAGTTCTTTCCTTTGACCGAAAAATCAGAACCCATCGAAAATCAATCAATAGGATCATTTTGATGTCCCTCTGTCTGTCTGTCAAGACTCTTTATCTCGAGAACACCTACTCGTGAAGGTGTAGAGTTGAAATTAAAACCATATACTCAAGTCTGTAGTCTCTTAGAGATATGAAAAAATCAACCCCCTAAATCTACGCAGTCATAAGATATTATTATGACCGTTTATATCGCAAGTATGTGCCTCCCTTGGTGCGCGAGTCCAACGTAATTGACCAGTTTTTTTTAATGAGATGTTGATGTTTTTGTAGCAGTGGAAGGTATCATTTTCGTTTTGGGTGTTGTTTAAAGATGTTTTTAAGCCATTTGTAAAATAAATAGTAATTAAAGAGCTCGAGGCTAAATCATATCACCTAGACAACTCGATTGTCAAAGTTAAACAACATCTGCGGACGGTAGTACTTGGAAAGGTGACTATTCCTTAAAAAAAACTGGTCAAGAGCTTGTCAGACTCGCGCACCGAAGGTTCCGTACATTTTGAAACATAAACAGCTATATCTTTTGACTGCGTAGACTTAGAGGATTGATTTTTGCACAGCATAAAGAAACCGTCAACTTGAGTATATGGTTTTAATTTCAAATCGATAACTCAACGCGTTCCCGAGATAAAGGGTCTTGATAGACAGATAGACGGAAAATAAAGTGAACCAATAAGGGTTCCGTATCGTTTGTAGAACGTTTTCAGACTCCACGAGAAGACAAAAGCCTGTAAGTCTGACCACTAGTCTTACCAAGGCGTGTCGTGTTTCTTTTATTGGTTTAGGACATCAGATAGTCAGTCGCTCCATGTTAAGCAGTTCAGTTGCATCCGGTTAGACCAGAAGCTGACCTACTTCTAGAAAGTTTTACACAACCTTACAGTTATTACTTAATAATAAAACTTGAACTGAAAATAAAAAGCTTTCTTAATAAAGCATAGCAACTTGTTTCATTCCTAGAAATATTTCTCTAGAATAACGCTCGCAAAATAAAATTCTCACATACTAAAATTTTATATTCCCACCACTCAAATTATATCAGAACCGAAATAAAATTCAAAAATGATTGCCTCGATATAAAAATATTGTTGATCATAAAAATACACACAGGAAATTCTTGAAATTATCGTTCTATAAGTTAAAGACTCCTTTTTATACAGAAAAATGAAAATAATTCAACACTTCAATCCTAGACAATCGAGCCAAGACATGTTTCGGGCGTCGGGAGCCACGAGGCCACCGCAGGCACGGGTCTGTGGACTCTGTCCGTTCGTCTAATGACGACATGACACGTGGCCGGCACGTTACAGATTTTTTTGTTAAACCGTTTCCCCACACTTGGATTTTTTCCTGTATCACGGGTGCGTTTACAAACATTTAAATTACACAAACAGCCAGACCTAAAACAACAAATTGTAGGCCATACAAATATTTGTGCCGTGCGGAAAACGACCCCGCGACACGCAGCGCAACAATCAATCGTTCAGCCACTGCGCCAACCGTGCCGTCAAAGATATGCCAGCAAAGCAAAGTACTACATTAACATTATGTTAAGAACAAAAGATTTGTTAATATTTTATCTGCCTTGCCTTTTTACAACTACTTTTGCAGCATACCAGTATTTCATCGACTGTCTATCTGATCTCAACAATTCAGTTAGTACTGGGTAATACGATGTATAATGGTACA
Source organism: Ochropleura plecta (assembly GCA_905475445.1). Taxonomy (NCBI): domain Eukaryota; kingdom Metazoa; phylum Arthropoda; class Insecta; order Lepidoptera; family Noctuidae; genus Ochropleura; species Ochropleura plecta. Next base: position 13,703,076 of record FR997748.1, read on the forward strand.
TACGATAGGAGAAAAGAATGCAGATGATGAGTGGTTTTGGAGACTATTAACCTCTAGAGCCCCAGCGGCACAAATTTGTGCCACCAAACCCCGACCGATTTAAAACTGTATATTTGTAGTAAATATAAATCTTAAAATCAGATTACCCTTGCGTTAAGAGCCCGCCCGGCGGTGCTTGACGGATAGTTGACGTAAATAATTGCGGTCCTTGAGAGGTTCACTTTTTGAGCGCTAGAGCTTAGTGCGGGTTGCTGATGCAGTTTTTCATACTTTTGTACAGACTGCAAACTATGTAAAAACTATGAACAACTGTGTCAGCTATGCGAGCTGAGCTAAACTAACAAAGCTTAGTTCTTGGTTTGCTATCAGCTTAAACGCACGCTCGTGTTCTCTACGCCGAGAAACTCTTTATACCTACATTTTTGTCACATATTTGTGTTGCAAGGGTCCAGGGCACTCGCTTGACTGCTACATATATATATTTATGACTAGCTTTTGCCCGCGGCTTCGCTCGCGTTAATTTCGGGGTAACACAGTTCCCCTTTCCCGATTTGCAGGTACCTGATACCTGTGGTTTTTGCCCTTGCGCCTTATTGTTTGTAATAGCATTGCTGTTTTCCCTTTTCTTCCCTCTTTCTCCTTCATATCTCAATCTTTTTTTTAAATAGCCTATGTCCGTCTCCCAACTGTCTTTGTACCAAAATTCATTAAAATCGGTGTAGCCATTAAGGCGTGGAGACGTAACAAATAAACAAACTCACTTTCGCTTTTATAATATTAGTGAGGACAATGGTTTTAAAAGTTAAAATCTACAAATATAACCTATTTCTAATATCAGTGGCTATAGATAAAACAGTTTCGCTCAAGCAGCACTCTTTTATTAAACGACTTCATACAAAAGTTTCTCATAAAACACAACACGAAATTCACCAAAAATAAATAATAAAATGAAAAATAATAACAGCTCCCATCCGCTATAAATCCATCCTGTAGCTCCCTGAATCACTTTAGCGCTATCGTGTGAAACACAATGTATCATAACCATTGTAGGTCGTGTTCCGGCGAGGAGCTTCCTGGACACAGCCAACCGGCAATGTATAGTGTACATAGCGAATAAATCGAGCGGCTAAAAGTGCATTTTTCTCCGTACAGGCGTGATATGTAGGACATTTCCTTCCTCCGCGCAGTCGGGTAAAGTGTTCTGTGTTTGTTTTTGCGTATAATATGTCTTGTGTTTGGCGTGATGAAGAATTGGTGCGAGGTTTAATGTTTTCTTGAGTTTTTCTCGATATTTGTGGGGTTTTATTCGAGCCAATGGGTTTTAGAAATAGGTACCTAGTCGTTTTAACTAAAATTCTGGTATTGGCATCCGGATAGACTGGAAGCTTATTCTAACATTGGACAAAAAAGGTAGCCATATTAGTTAAGTTCTAGAGAGTCTGCAGCCTTTTATACGCATTGTGAATCAAAATGGGAGAAAATAATCTAAATTACCTATATTTATTTATTTATTTACATTTGGCAAAACAAACAGCAGTACATTAACCATGAAAAGTGTTGACTTAACATTAAAATTAACAAATATAATACCCACAACATTTTCCACAGATTACTCTATGACATAATGCAAACTGTTAGCAAACGTTAACTGTAACAGGGCTAAATTAACGTTATCAAATTAAAAGAAAAAAAAAGCAAAACCAATATTCACAGAAGTAACAAAAAAAAAGAAAGAAAGTAAACAATATTTTTGTACGTAATGTTTCATGTAAATCTAGACTATACATTCAAAAAATCATGCAAAACCTATAGAATCTACTGCCGATCCTTTAGAATTTCAATTAAATCATTTTTAAAATTACATCTGTATATGTCTAAAAATGTGGTGATTACAAATGTCATGATAAAGATAAAAGATAAAGATATATTTATTTTGTAAAACATGAGTGTGTATAAAGATGATAAAATTTGCAAAGTTGCTACATGTTTTGCCATCCATTCATCCATGACCACAGGATAAGTATGGAATACGAAGGCACATTGCTCCACTCGCCGACAAATTAGCATTACTGTTAGCCCACATCAGCCAACTGGTAGGCAAAGGCTAAAGCTTTGTGCACAAGTAAATGTTTTTACTTGTAAGGCATTAATGATATGAATACCCACCCCAAAAAAAAATCATTAAGTTCGTACAATAGTACAAAGGCAGACTTAATGCCTTTTTTTGTGGACGGGAAATCATCAAATAACTTCCCCCGCTCTGGGCGGAGCGGGGGGGAGTGTCAGACTTGTACTGACTAAAACCCACCTATGTTCCCTCTATTGCCCTTTACATTCCAAGGCCGCGGTATCTCTTTCGAACAACCCGCAACCCCGGCAGGATTTAATGCCTTAGGCAATATCCACAAGTCTACCTTAGGGTGATGCAGATACAAAACACAGTTCCACTTCTTTCGATCCTAGGCTAAGTTGGTTCCCTGGTTGTCGGTCCAGTCCAGCCCGCTATCTTCTACGAGATCTGCCGCGTCTCCACCTAGCTGTGACAGGGCGCCTTGTAGTGGTCTTTGACAAATATTCGAAGGTGCAAATGCAAGGTTTGCCAATGACGCGCTCAAGGCGTCAAAAATTTAATAAGGGCACGAGAATTTCGATGCTGGAAAGTTACGTATATCTTTAAGAAATAGTGGAAGCTGTCAATTGATTCAAATATTCGGTCATCTAAACAGTTGTTTTATAAACATTTTTCACTAATACAACTTTACTACTACATCTAATATATAAAATTCTCGTGTCACCGTTTTCGTTCCCATACTCCTCCGAAACGGCTCGACCGATTCTTATGAAATTTTATATGCATATTCAGTAGGTCTGAAAATCGGCCAACATCTATTTTTCATACCCCTAAGTGAGCAGCGGGTGAAACCGCTGGGCACAGCTAGTATTTATATAATTCACTTGCTTTTGGTCGCGACTTCGCTCCTCTTATACGTGGAAGTTAATCCAAAAAAACATTTTAAATGTAGCTTATGCCACTCAAGGATATTGGCACTTCTCGTTAGAGAGAAATAAAACCGGCCATTGAGAGTCCGTTCTGTACAAACTTGCGACTTAAATGGCCATTTCTTTTGACTGCGTAGACTTAGAAGTTTGATTTTTTATAGTCCCAAGAGACCACAGATTTGCGTAAAGGTATCAAGTCAATTTTTCATCCGTCTGTCAAGACCCACAGACAGACGGACATAAATGTGATCCTATTAGGGCACTGCTTTATCATTTTGGGTACGAAACCCTAACATCGAAACTCACAAACAAATTTGACCATTTTGAAATATTATTATTTACTAGCTGTTCCCAGCGGTTTCACCCGCTGCTCACTTAGGGATATGAAAAATGGATGTTGGCCGATTCTCAGACTTACTCATCATCTGCCTAGCCTTTTCCCAACTATGTTGGGGTCGGCTTCCAGTCTAACCGGACGCAGCTGAATACCAGTATTTTACATGGAGCGACTGCCTATCTGACCTCCACAACCCAGTTAGTACTGGGTAATGTGATACCCCTTGGTAAGACTGGTTGTCAGACTTTCGGAACACTGACTACCTGTAACGACTGTCAAAGATCTACAAATGACAGCTGGGACCAACGGCTTAACGTGCTTTCCGAGGCACGGAGGAAACTCGGTATGTAACAGGTGGTCACCCATCCACAGACCAACCTAGGCAAGCGTGGCTTAACCTAAAGATCGACCCGAGCGGCTGCTATTATTTAGCCACGAGCTCCTCCGACTCTCAGACTTACTGAATATGCATAAAAATATTCATAAGAATCGGTCGAGCCGTTTCGGAGGAGTATGGGAACGAAAATTGTGACACGAGAATTTTATATATTAGAAGAAGATAAAGATAGCATAGATAGAATGGCAACATTCACAGACGGACGCAGAAATTTGAATATATGTAACCGATATTGTCTCTATCTAGACTTTGTCCCGAACTGCATCCAAGCTTCCCGAATCAAATCTCAAATGCACAGTCACCCGAATTTAGTCGAACAACCTGTAGGCTGTAGGCTATGCAAATATTTGTTCTGTGCAGGATTACCGTCAAACCTGCGACGCAAAGCATTCAAGCTGATCGTTCAGTCACTGCTCAATTGCTCATACGTGCAGTCAATCTAAGTTTTGCTTATACATGAATTGATCATGATTTATTCTCAACCAGAAATATATTTTGAAGCTTGTTTTTATTGAAAGGGTGTGCAGAGGTGTTTGGAGCGCTGATATTGATGTTGCTTAATTATTTTTACTTTTACGGGTTCCGTTTTTTACAAGAAAAAAATAGAACCCAAGAAATAAGCTGTGCTCTATGTTTTTTTATGATGTTTTTTATCTTGTGGGTACATAAATTCTTACTAATATCATAAAAGTGAAAGTGAGTTTGTTTATTTGTTACGTCTTTACGCCTCAATGGCCAAATCGATTTTGATGAATTTTGGTACAGAGATAATTTGGGACCACGGATATGGAAAAAAGTGAGAAAAGGGGGAGTAAGAGGGAATAAATATATTTTTTTTTCGATCATCACGCGGGTTAAAGTTAGTGTTAGCCCAAAGTAACTATGCCACGCGGACGAAGTCGCGGGCGGAAGCTAGTTATTCAATAAATAAACCCTTACTTCGTTGTCCGTCTGTCATCCCAATGACTCTACTGAATTTGGGGATTGAACCCACGACCGTCACACTCAACAATCGTACTTGTGAGCACTAGACTACCGATGTGCTCATTGAATTTGTCTACATCTTCAATGAATTAACAACGAGAATGAGATCTAGACTTAATGAACGTAGTAATACAGCAATAATAGTTTCAATCTAGTCCTAACATCTCCTCAAACAACAGTTAACATGCCAGCAAGTCTGTTAGGTACTTAATGAGAGTTCATTATAAGGCAACAAGGCGCAATAAGGCCATGTACCAATGTACAGCCCACCAACCCGTTGTCTCCGCAACAAAGCAAGCCGAGCGGTAACATCAAAGGTTTATAAACCCTTTGATTTTGCCGCGCCTTAATGAAAGTGTTAAATACACTCACTGTAATTTAGACAGTGTTTGACACGGTACGCTGTTATCTGAGGATTAATTTGGTTAATTTATTTTTGGGGACGGTTAATTAGTTAAACTATAAATATATTCGTAAATAAGATCATAACTATTGAGTTTCATGCCCATTCTTATCCATATAAAACATTAATAGCTAATTAATTAAAATCTTTAGTATTTTCATGTAAGTATGTTTGAAAGAAAGAATATAAAATAAAAAATAGTCGCAATTACGACGAGCAAATAAAATAAACATAAAGATGTTTAGCATCACAAACATTCATAAATACTTTTGGTTGCGTAGACTTAGAGGGTTCATTTTATCACAGTACAAAGGGACTACAGAGTAACGGTTTTAATGTTTTAATTTCAACTCGATACATCTAGGCAAACCCGAGATGAAAGGTCTTGACAGACAGACAGACAGACAGACGGACGGACAACAACATGATCCAATAAGGGTTTCGTTTTTACCTTTTGTGGTACAGAACCCTAGAAATTGACCTTGTTTTTTGACTTTAAAAGTGATTTCAAAATGTACAATAAAATATCTGCGGATTTTTTTCACGGAAATAATGATGATAGGACCTTCGTTATCTTCAAAAGGTGCAAGCGCAACTGCTTAGCATCAGGTCTTTTTTTTTGGGTGGGAAATCAGGGGGGCATGTCAGACTTTTACTGACTAAAACCCACCCATGCTCCTTCTTTCCGCAACCCCGGCAGGCGGAGGCTGTGGCAAGCCCCTCTGCTTTGCTGACATCTCTTTAAGGCGCGCGTGAAACACGAACGCGCCGTTGACACGGCCTGTCGTCAATAGTTTCCTCCCGCCCGATTATGTGCAGGAACCTCCCGAAACTTCCGTGTCCGGTGAGGAACTGCGTCAGGCGGTAGGTGAGGACGCCATGACGCCTCTCCAGCCACTCCTCAAAGAGGGGACCTACCGCAACTATTATGGCATGCCCTTAGCATCAGGTCTTGGGTTCGATTCTCAGGTCGGGTTTCCTTTTGAGGTACGGAACTCTAAAAAACGAGACGGTTGGCGCAGTGGCTGAGCGATCGACTGCCGCGCTGCGAGTCGCGAGTTCCATCCCCGCACGGAACAAATATTTGTATGACATACAGATAGTCGTTCCGGGTCTGGCTGTTTGTGTAAATGAGTTTAAATTTTTTGTAAACGCTCCCACGATACAGGAGAAATCCTAGTGTGGGGCAACGTTTTTATAAAAGAAAGGTACGTTTTAAAAGAACCGGTTATTCTTTTATTAAAACTGTCCTCGCCAATAGCACGGTATTTTTAAAACCCTTCCAGCGACAGAGTTAGTCTACCGCTCGTGCAGGTTAGTGATGAATGTCTCCCAGCCTCCCAGTGTACCAGCTATGCAGGTATGCAGTCAGCGACGTTTTAATTCACCGCCCGAATGCCGCGGTGCCTTTCAGCTTCAACCAATATTTTCTGAATAAACTTGTACGGGGCTTTTAAAGGGGACGATCCGACTGGACGATTTGTCGTGTCGTTGGATGCAAAAAAAATGTTGTTAAAACAACGTTGAGTTTTGTACTTTAATACAGAGTGTGTCGGGAAACTTTACTGCACAGATTAGAAAAAAAAAACTGTTTTCCAAACTAATTTCAATGACTATTTAGTAAAGTATTGATTTTTTATTAACTTCCAAGCCGTAAGGTACCATCCTTACTAACTATAAAAACGAAAGTGAGTTTGTTTGTTATGTCTTAACGCCTAAATGGCCAAACCTGTTTTGATGAATTTTGGTATGTACAAAGATAGTTGGGACCCTGGAACCTGGCATAGGCTAAAAAAAGTGAGAAAAGGGAGTGAAAGAAGAAAGAAAAGGGGAGAGAAAGATATTTTTCTTTTTTGATTATCAAGCGGGTGAAAGTTAGCGTAGTCCAAAGTAAAAATGCCACGCGGACGAAGTCGCAGGCGTAATCTAGTTATCTATAAAAACGGAAAAAAATATGATGGTTTTATAAAAGCCCTCTTAAATATTTTTTAAATTCTGTTTTTTAGTATTTGTTGTTAAAGCAGCATCAGAAATACATAATCTGTGAAAATTTCAACTGTCAAACTATCACGGTTTATGGGTTACAGCCTGGTGATAAACGGACAGACGGATAGACTGCCGGAAAGCGTAGCGTCTTAGTATTAGAGTCCCGTTACCTTTTGAAGCACATGTGACTAAAAGAGTGATGGATCTGAATGTTGATGGACGGAGATCGAGAGGAAGGCACAAGAAAAGATGGATGGATTGTGTAAGGAATGATACGAAGGAGAAAGGAGTGAATGATGCCGTGACGTCAAATAGGGGAGAATGGAAGAAAAAAACGTATTGCGCCGACCGCAAATAGAATGGGACAAGGGTAGGAAAATGATGATGACCTTTAATGTACGGAACTTTAAATTGGGGATCCCTTCTCTATATTCGTGTTCTAAAAACCAATCGTACTCTCTAAACCCCTCGTCGAAAGGCAACAGCATCAAAAACTTTCGTTGAAAGAGGACGAGGATTAAAAACAGCTATTCCCTTTAAAAATATGTCTTTTTACGGATTACTTGTGGGTAAAAGAAACATGCCTTTGCACCGTGTTTCTTTTGCTTTTATTCAGACTCAATCTTTTAGCAAGTGGTAATTTTGTTTCGGATAAATATTCGTTCGTATCTTTTTTTCTTTCTTTCGTAGATTTTATTTCGGCGGCGGTGAAAATGTTTGGGTTCGCGAATTAGGATTTCTGTGTTTATGTAAAAATAATGTGGTTGGATTAGGACGAAGTTTAAATGTGTTTTTATTATTATTTTACTTGTTCACAATTTTATGGGTTTAAAATAAAATAATCTTTATTACCATACAAATTACAGGAAAGGAATTACAATATTATAGTTTTTTTTTTAATTTTGCCTCACATTAGGAATTTCTCCTGTATCGTGAGTGCGTTTACAAACATTTAAACTCAAACAGCCAGACCCGGAACAACTATCTGTAGGCCAAACAAATATTTGTTCCGTGCGGGAAACGAACCCGCGACACGCAGCGCGGCAGTCGATCGCTCAGCCACTGCGCCAACCGTGTCGACAATATTATAGAATTAATTAATAGGGTGACACAATCAAAAGTAATTTATTTAAACTAAGCTGCTGATCAGCAAGTTTTGAACGTCATTACACAAGACAGTCCCTCAAAACGCCCACCCTTCGCCACTTCCTAGTGTTGTAGCTGGGAAGAAATGCGGTGTTATCGCTAAAAGAGATCTTTTAAAAACAACGTGAGTAGTATGGCCATTATGTAAACTACACAACTATCTCATCATTTTTACCTAGTCTTTTACCATCTATATTGAGATCGGCTTCCAGTCTAACCAGCTGTAGCTAAATACCATTACATTTATGGAACTGGTAGGTTACCAGACCTCCACAACTAAGTAAAAAACCGGCCAAGAGCAAGTTAGACTAGCGTATCGAGGGTTGCGCACAAACTTGCGACTTAAGGCGCGGTAACAAGCTAATCTTTAGGTATTCGCGGAAGTGAGGCAAGCTGCCTCACTGCATGGTCTGACACAAGTCACGACAGTACTGCATCGAAAGAATAGAAATAAGGTAGAAAATGTTTTGGTGTGTGGTTTTATTTGAATATCATGTCCGCCAAAATGTAGGTCATTTTGCAGTTTTAATTGATTATAAAAAAAAATACAGTTCCGTGTTTGAAAAATTTTAGATATCTCTTTAGTCTATAAAATTTCCTTTGTTATAGATATAAAAAAAGATGATGGTTGTCGCTGAAAAACTTGAGAATTTCGAGACGAAAAAAATTTTTTGGTGGTGTTTTTAAACATTTTTTTTTCGTAGTACTAGACCACTTTTGTAAACTGATTTTGTTTAAGTCTTTACTTATGTATTTAACTATACACGATATTTTTTTGGCTAGTTGCATGTACAGATACGGCTAACTTTGCGACGAAAATCTAGACGTTTTACGAAGTGTTTGCTTTTGACCGCGTAGACTTATAGATTTGATTTTTTCACAGCAGTCAAAGACTACAGATGTTAATATATGGTTTTAATTGCAACGAGACACCTTTACTCGTTCTTGAGATTAAGGGTCTACACAGACAGACAGATAGACAGACAGACAAACGGACAACACAGTGATCTAAAAATGGTTCCGATTTTTCCTTTTAAGGTACAGAACCCTAAAAAGAGTCTGGTTGCCTGATTTGCGGGTGTATGAGTAGTCGTAACGACTGTCAAATATGCAAATAACAATAAACGTTGCTTAACCCTGAAAATCGAGCTGTACGACTGTTTTTACTAAGCCACCAAATCATAAAAGGGACGTGTGTTGAACATCCTTACTTCCTTACTAATATTATAAAAGCGAAAGTGAGTTTGTTTGTTTATTTGTTTGTTACCTTTTCACGCTTTAATGGCTAAACCGATTTTGATGAATTTTGGTACAGAGATATTTGGGAACCAGGAGACGGGCCATAGGTAGGCCTATGGCCCATCTCCTGTTTCCCAAATATCTATCTTAATATTTTATTACAAAAAAGTGGGATATGAGGGAGAACGAGGGAAGAAAAGGGAAAACCTAGCGTTGCTATTACAAATGAATGAGGCGCAAGGGCAAAAACTGCAGGTAGCAGGTACTGTGTTATACCGAATTTAACGCGAGCGAAGCCGGGGACATAAGCTAGTTTTTAATAACCGGTTCTACAACGCCTTTCACTATACTAAATAACACCCATTCTACATATTCTGTGTTGCCAACCCCAAAAACTTGCTACCCCTTCAATATTAAAATTGTAAGGGCTTATAAAAATGCCTCCGTCGTGTAAAATGTGTACATTGACAGGTTCATTATACTTTAAAATGGCTTCCACCACTTCACACAATATTTTACGACGATATAACCCTTATTTTACAAATTTTTACACGAAATTATCAACCCTTAGTCACGGTATACAATATTGTTATACACCAGACACTGACATAGACTAAGGAAATTGTATAGAAGTGGCACTTAACATCATATCACGGCTGTCTCTGAAAAGTTATGCAAAAGTGAACCTAATGTTACACCCATCAGGCCGTGTCGACGGCGCGTTCGTGTTTCACGCGCGCCTCAAAGAGAGTCAGCAAAGCAGAGGGGCTTGCCAGGGCCTCCGCCTGCCGGGGTTGCGGGTTGTTCGAAAGAGATACCGCGGCCCCGGAACGTAAAAGGCAATGGAAGGAACATGGGTTCGCTCCGCCCAGAGCGGGGGAAGTTATTTGATGATTTTCCATCCGCAATGGTATGTCCGGACCATGGACTGAACGTCCATGGTCCGGACCATGGACTGAACCATGGCCGGATCGCCGCCGCCGATCGTCGTAAGGTTCTTTACACTCTAAAAGTCTAAATCATAGACACTTATAGGCATTTAGTATATATTTGCTTTTAGAGTCACTTCTAAACATTCTCATCTCATACATCACTGACGCAACCTACGCTGAATTTTATTATAACCCTCCAGTGTCTGTCACACTTCAAACTACTGGGGGTCGGTCCGACCCGTCGTAATCCTTTTCACAATACAAGCGAGACCATTTTAGGCCATTCTCTGCAGGTTGATATTTATACCATTATATTACCCTTAGACGGAATTTTACGAAATTGCCTTGTAATATAAATTGGTGATTTATCTTCAAGGTTTAGCCTTGCCATGTGTTTGTAATGTGCCCGACGTGTTAATTGAAAATGGTTTAAGAAAATATTTTGGCGTAATTTTAAAATGTTTTCTGCTTTGTTGTGAAATCAATTTGAAATTTCCATTTTGTTTATGTTGTGGTATAGTAATGAATCCTTACTTTCATATTATAAAAGCGAAAATGAGTTTTTTTGTTACGTCTTCACGCCTAAATGGCCGAACCGATTTTGATGACCCTGGAGACGGACGGATGAGGAAGAAAGAGGGAAGAAAAGGGAAAACTTAGCCTTGCTTTTACAATAATTAAGACGCAACGGGCAAAAACTACAGCAAGGGGGTACCTGCAAATTAGGAAAGGGGAACTGTGTTACCCCGAAATTAACGCGAGCGAAGCCGCGGGCAAAAGCTAGTTAAACGTATTTTTGAAATACTACACAATTCTCAGAAAATTCTTTGAATAGGCAGTAATTAATTTAGGAAAAATTAAAATGTTCTGCCAATCTTTCTCAACGATTCTAAGACGAGAATCAAACAATCTTAATTATTAACGAAATTATTCTTCAAAGCACAAAACATAAATTCAAAACCAAAACGCCTTTGAAATTAAAACATTCAGACTTAAATGAAACAAAAGGAAAATCTTTTTCACTTCATTAAATGAAACCAATATTAGTTCAGGATCTTTACGATTAATTACATTACACGTTTCGGTTGCTATTCTAGGGGTTGGAGGACTTCTATTACTTAAATGTTTTATTGCCACCTTCAAAAATAAAGTAGTTAAATACTCTGCTAGTAAATTAGGCTATGGTCACGATAATTTGACGACACGTTTGGCGCAGTGGCTGAGCGATTGACTGCCGCGCTGTGTGTCGCGGGTTCGGTTCCTGCACGAAACAAATATTTGTATGGCCTATAGATAGTTGTTTCGGGTCTGGCTATTTGTTTATGTGAGTTTAAATGTTTGTAAACGTACCCACGACACAGGAGAAATTCCTAGTGTGGGGCAACGCTTAAAAAAAAGATTTAAAAAGAAAAAAAAATGTGTATATGTGTATAACGCCCCGTTTGTTTTAATTTTATTTTTTGACAATACCAATGTTTTATGTACATAAATACATATAAATTAAAATATATTCAATAAAATAGTCTCGTCATCATCTGCTTAGAGAAGCTCGTGGCTAAATAATAGCAGCCGTTCAGGTCGATCTTAAGGTTAAGCCGCGCTTGCCTAGTTTGGTTTATGGATGGGTGACCACTAGTTACATTTTCTGTGTACCTTTTTTTTTTCTTGTGCTGTTGTGTTGTGTCTGTTTCGAATAAATATTTTTCTATTCTATTCTATTCTATTCTATTCTACATACTGATATTCCACCGTGCCTCGTAAAGCTCGTTAGGCTGTTGCTTTCGGTTGTCATTTGTAGATCTTTGACAGTTGTTACAGGTAGTCAGTGTCCCAAAAGTCTGACAATCAGACTTACCAAGGGGTATCGTATTACACAGTACCAACTGGTATAGGTGAAATAAGCAGACGCTCCATAAAAAATACTGGTATTCAGCTGCATTCGGTAAGACTGGGAGCCGACCTCAATAGGGTTGGGAAAGGCTAGGCAGATGATGTGATCATTATCCACCTAGAACTTTATTGGAGGCTGCCAGTCTAACCGGGTGTAACTGAATTTCACATGGAGCGATTTCACATCTGACCTCCAAAACTCACAAAAAAAACTTTAAAGTAGTTTATGGTTTGATAAAATATTTATTTTGTATCATAATAATTATTTTTCAAACCCAAACTCAAAGCATTTATTTCAATTAGACCATTACAGGCACTTTTGAATGTCATAAAAACAAGAACAAAAAATGATGCTGCTACAGTCCCGGTCACAAGGCATAATAACTTGTGAAAGTACTGTAGTTGCCCATTCCAAAGCGTTGATCTCTATGGAGAAGAATGGGCAAGAAACTCCATGGACACTCTTTTAAATTATAATATTTTTACAAAATCGTATTTACATCATTCGTGTTGAGATTATACAAATATGTGAGAACGATGTAGAAAGACGTGCACAGTAAGAGCGTCCAGAGTAAATAAAAAGCAAAATTCAATTTAAAATCTAAATAAGTTAAAAAATGACCGTGGTCAAAAATGACCAGTCCCAACTGACAGCGCCCGTTCACGAACATGACGTATGGATCAGCCCCATTCAGCTCGACCATTTTTTTATTTGTCATTGCTGATTTTTTTAAATGCATATAAATTCATGCAGAGATTTGTTATAAAATAATAATAATTTTATAACAAACTAATATCTCTTTAAATGTTAAATAAAGAGCCCATTTTGATACAAAACCGGCTTGAAAACAGAAACAAGTATTCCAAAGGCATACTATTAGCATGACATAAAATTAACGCTATTCGAGTTCAAAGATTTCAGCAAAATTGCCGGCGGGTCTTCTCGACCCATCTCTCTCTTAGTAACCCTGGTATGGCCAGCGGCGTTTTAGTGTTACGTTCCGAATTAAAAAGGAGACAGTAAGTGTAGGGTTAAATCTAATGTATCCTCAAGGTTCTACTTCAGCGGGTATCAGCATTTAAGACTTATTTGTAGTGAAATTGATAGAATTAAATACAGGGTGTAAAATAATTCCTTACGAAACCGTCAACCATGCATTTTTTACATCGCAATAAGTTACTCCACGCAACAATAAATAAATAAAGTAGGTACAAGTTACAGATGTTAAATTTAAGAATGATCCTTATACTAACTTTTTAAATGCATGTAAACGGTTTTAGCTACATAATATATTGATAACGACTCATTTCAAACTCAAGTCGCGGGCGCCAACTAGTATTTCCATAACACACACCCACATACACACACATACGCACACACACAACATTTAAAAACAAGTGTTGCTAATTAGTTTATAAGTTTTTTCTAAATTTAACCTTTGCTCATTTGTAGTTTTAAACAATAGTATAGTTAAGTGTCTCAATATTGTTAATATTTAAGGGAAAGAGCGAGATAGTCCCAACACAAGTATTACCAATAACTTACTGGGGGTATCTCATTTATAAACAACTAGCTTTTGCCCGCGGCTTCGCTCGCGTTAAATTCGGGGTAACACAGTTCCCCTTGCGCCCGATTGATTTGTAATAGCAACGCTAAGTTTTCCCTTTTCTTCCCTCTTTCTCCCTTACATCCCACTTTAAAAAAAAAAGATAGCCTATGTCCGTCTCCTGGTTCCCAACTATCTCTGTACCAAAATTCATCAAAATCGGTTTAGCCATTAAAGCGTGAAAAGGTAACAAACAAATAAACTCACTTTCGCTTTTATAATATTAGTAAGGTATGTAACTGTTTTGAGGCAAAATTTTTTTTTTCTTTTTCTTAAAAAATTAAGAGAACATTTGCCTTTAGTTTTCTTTGATACATTTACACCCTCTTTTATTGAAAGTAGGTACAAAGAAACAAAGTCTTTTATTTCAGGTCTTTGAACTTCCAGCTATTCATGAAAATCACTTAAAATTAAACGAAAAATATTTAACACAAAACAGCTTTTGATTGATTGACTAACGCGGCATGATTTTCTAAATAACTAACTATCTTTAAGAACGCTTTAAGTTTCATATTAACAAACTTAGAACATTTATTTTAATTAGACGTATGGTCTAATTAACATAACATATGGTCTAATTAACATAACAGGCACATTTCAATGTTAAAAAAAATAATAATGAAGTTACAATCCTAGTCAAGAATAATATCTGTGAATGGACTTTGGTTGTCCATTAAAAAGCGAAGATCTCTATGGAGAAGAATGAGCAAGGAACTCCATGGAATACTGTTACTGCTAAGCTTTGTCGTCCCACAGCTGAACACAAGACTTCCGAATCTTTAGTTTTATGGCTGACTAGTTTTTTAGCTCCTTTGGCTAACGCTAACTTTAATCCGCGTGATCATCGAAAACAAAAATATCTTTCTCTCCCCTTTTCTTCCTTATTTCTCCCCCAAAATTTTTTGTAGGCTATGTCCTTCTCCAAGGTCTTATCTATCTCTGTACCAAAACTCATCAAATCGGGCCATTTAGGCGTGAAGACGTAACAAAAAAACAAACATACAAACGAACAATCTCACTTTCGCTTTTGGAGTACAAAATGTGGACCACTGGGCATCACCAGCGAGGTCTACCGCGACGCCTTCTGGCTACGTCAGGGCTCTGTATATGGTTAGTCTAGACCACACCTCGTCAGGCACAGACGACAGACCTAGCCACCCCATTCCCACTTTCGTTTAGCGACTTTTCGAGCAACATCAGCAATTTGTGGTATCACAAACAAAGATTGAATCAAATCATTATCATAGATTAGGCTTACTAGTTCTTATAAAGACTGGTCAAGTGCGAATCGGAATCGTGTACCGAGAGTTCCGTACAAACTTGCGATATAAACAGAGATCTTTTGACTGCGTAGACTTAAGGGGTTGGTATGTATACAGCTCCAATGGACCACAGACTTGAGTATATGGTTCTAATTTCAACTTGATACTTTGTCATACATACAGACAGACAGATGGACACCAAAGTGATCATGTATCATTTTCTTCACAAATTGATGACATCCAAAACAAATACAGACCTTCTGTCAAAAATATCATTTAATGTTCCTGACAGGTTACCTCGGACAAATACTTATAATCTATTTAGACAGTCTTTTCATAAAACCAATTTGGGTGATAATTCTCCCCTTACAAGGGCAACCAAACTGTACAACGCTATATGGCGCAAAGCTGATGTCGATATTAACCATGACAGTCTTAACATATTTAAGAAGAAATTATATAAGTACTTTCAGTTAGAGGACATTTGAATTCCAAAGAATAATTAATTAATTAAATAATATCTTATTACCCTTAATAATAATTTAATTTATGTATTTCAATTTTTGTTTTTGTGTGTTGTAATTTTATTCTCATTCGGACATATTATTGAAATTGAATATATTATTGAAATTGCAATTTAATTTGAATGTATTTAAATTTTCTTGATATTTTAATCCTAAATAATAGCATGATTGTATAATTGTAGCATGTATTCATTTTATTAAATAATTTGTATTTACAGCATGTTTACCTACTCAATAATGTGTAAGCTGTGGTTACCTGTAATTGAGTGTGCGTCGCAGGACATTATATTGTGCAATTTTAACTTTGTAAAAGATGTATGTAATGTTACTCGTTGGTAATCCTAAATAAATAAATGTAAGGGTTCCGATTTTTCCTTTTAAGGCAGGCAACACTAAAATTGGCAAAATTATGCTTCGATCGTCTCGGTACGTGAACTAGAAATAAAAAAACGCAGTTTGTTTTGTTTATAAATAAAAAAAATCGCTATTCCGCCGTGTAATTGTCTGTGCCGTTATGGCTCCAAGGTTTATAGTTTCCAAGGAGAGGCGCTTACCTCTCCTCTAATACATGAGTTTTAAGTTCAAATCCGGGCACTGCAATGTGACTGATATCGTGGCCCCGGAACATAAAGAGCAATAGAAGGAACATGGGTGGATTTTAGTCGGTACAAGTCTGACAGTGCCCCCTTCTCCGCCAGAGCAGGGGAAGTTATTGGATGATTTCCCATCCGCAAAAAAACGGTTCTGATTTTATCCTTTGGAGGTACGGAACCCTGAAAACACAAAGGATATCGAACCTTTGACCTCTCTAGAGCAGACAGAAAAATAGCTAACTTCGCCATTCACTATCGGGTCGCCAAACATAAGGCCTGAATGGTCATTAACTTTTTAATTAAATCAACAATAGTGATCACAATCTAAAATAGCATTTCTATGTAAATGTGAAAGGTTTTAAGTTCATAATGTTGATTGAATATTGATCACCTTTTAAAATTTGATGTGGTTTTTAATTTCATTGCCCGTTGTAAAAGTTTCTTCAATGTATTCAGGACTAGTTGGCACCCGCGGCTTTTTTGTTTTGTAGGGTGGGAAATCATCAAATTACTTACCCGGGGGGAGAGTCAGACTTCTGCTGACTAAATTCCACCCATGTTCCTTCTATTGCCCTTTACGTTCCGGTGCCCTCCTATTGTGTATATCCTTATTATGTGAAAACTTTTATGTATTTTTTCTGGAATAAACGATTATTACATAAGACTTACACGTAACTGGCAAAAATGTACTATTAAGTACACCTCTGCTTAGCCCTTCAGATATAACAGGTGTAGCGTTATGTTACACGCTGTGAAAGTCAAGTTTTTTTGCGAACAAGAAAAGCATTCCACGCTAACACAAACTTCATCTTTTGTTTCCAAATACAAGATCCGACGAAAAATCAACAGAAACTATCCTATTTGTTTGCAAATACGTCGGTTTCATATTTACATTGTCGGCGAAGAATGGACGGTATTTTGTTTTCGTTTAGTCAACACTAGACGTTTCCTGTGAATTTAGCATACAAGCTTTAAGTTACAGTCTCGTCCGTTAAGTTTATTGGTTGGCAAGCTTTAAAATATGCTTAACTAGCTTTTAATGGATAGAATGAGGAAGAAATCATAATTATTACGATGAATATAAAACTTTTTATTTTAATAAGGATTCCGTACTTCAAAAGGAAAAAAACGAAACCCTTATTAGATCATGTTGTTGTGCGTCTGTATGTCCGTCAAGACCCTTTATCTCGCGAACGCGTATAGGTTTCAAGTTAAAATTAAAACCATATACTTAACTATGTAGTCTCTTTGTGCTGTGAAAAAAACGTATCTCGAAGTCTACACAGTCGAAAGATATGGCTGTTTATATCACAAGTCTGTACGGAACCACCAAATGAGTCTGACTCGCTCTTGGCCGGTTTTGTAGTTATAGTATCGCACACAAATTAATAAGTATTAATTTAACTTTGTAACTTGAAGTTGCAGACTCTCACCGACAACCATGCAAGTTTGCCATAATGCCGTAATTCTAGGAGGTTCCTATAGTCACAGTTGGTGATAATGGTGAGTTCCGTAACGTATTTAAATATTGGTTACCCTATCAGTTACCCTATATTTCAAATTCCTAGTATTGTTTTGTTATTGTTTAGTTTATAGAATTTATAGTCTAAGACCTGCAGCAGTGAATCCATTTCAAGTTAGCACAAAGATTGGTATGCATCTCCCCCTCATCATCTATTGTGCCCCATGTTTATATAATAGGCTTCTTTTGGGTTATCTTTGTCATCATCGATCTAACCTCTGTCTTTAGACAATATTGACGACATATTGGGCCTATTAAATATATATTTTACTAGCTTTTGACTGCGGCTACGCTCGCGTTAAATTCGGGGTAACACGGTTCCCCCTTCCTGATTTGCAGTTATCTGCTACCTGCAGTTTAGCCTTTGCGCTTGATTTATTGTAATAGCAAAGCTAAGTTTTCCCTTTTCTTCCATCTTCCACCCACATTTCTCCGATTTATTTAAAAAAAACTAGCCTATGTCCGTTTCCAGGGTGCCAACTATCTCTGTAACAAAATTCATCAAAATCGGTTTAGCCATTTAGGCGTAAAGAGGTAACAAACAAACAAACTCACTTTCGCTTTTATAATATTATAGTAAGGATAAGGATTTCCAACAAAAAAAACAAACGTGTTCAACTTTAAACGATATTTTTTTGTATGACACTATCACTTTGAGTCTAACTATGCTAAGTCTTATATCAACAAAGTGAATAGGTCCAAAAGTAAACAATTAAGTTTTTGACCATTAACTTCTTAGATTGTTTCATTCTCCACCGTTTTCTTTGTTCCCTGCAAACTGTAACTAACATTTTATAGTAAGTGTTCGGTAGAACCGTGTGTTGTAAGTAAGTGGACGACATATCACGGTCATAAGTTGTGTCAACATGACAGCCAATCAGACGGGCGGATGGTGGGCTAGTGAGGGGAGAGTGTCGATGTTTGTTGGTCGACGTTAAGTGTAAATATCGATTCAAAATGTTAAACAAAATACTTGTATTAATACGGGTATCTTGTAATCACTCAAAATCATTGCTTTGATATTGATTGGTGTGGTTTTTCAGATTTATAGATTTTTAAATGAAAAATCCTACTTAATATTATGAATGAGAATGTTTGTGAAGATGGATGGATGTATGGATGTTTGTTACTCTTTCACGTCAAAACGGCTAAACGGATCTTTATGAAATTTGGCACAGAGGTAGATTATGGTCTGGAATAACACAAAGGATACTTTTTTTTTGATATGACGCGGGTGAAGCTGCGTGCGCCAGCTAGTATGCAATAAGAAGTTAAAAGTTTTCTGAAGTCTAAGTTTTTACTAGACAAATAAAAAGATTTACCTTTTCATTGTTATAATACTACTTCATACAAACTTTTTGAACCAACATAAAAAAATAAAACAATATTACAACTTTAACAAGCAATAAAACCCAGAACTTGATAAAAATCAAAAGGGTTGTATTCAGGTTCCTCGTTGATCTAAGTCGGAAGCCTACTTGTCAAGTTGTCACATAAATAGCCCCCTAAACTTTAAATAAGTTTACTCAAATCTATTTTCATTAAACAAGCGTTTTTGGTTTTTTATCCTTACTGCGAAAGTGAGTTGTTTGTTTGTTTGGTACCTCTTCGCGCTTTAATAGCTAAAACGATTTTGATGAATTTTGGTACAGAGATAGTTGGGAACCAGGAGACAGACATAGGCTTTTTTTTTTCTTTAAAAATTGTGATATGAGGGAGAACAAGGGAAGATAAGGGAAAACTTAGCGTTCCTATTACAAATCAATAAGACGCTAGGGCAAAAACTGCAGGTAGCAGGTACTGTGTTATACCGAATTTAACACGAGCAAAGCTGCGAGCAAAAGCTAGTTAAATTTATAACAAAGCAGGTTCGCAGGCTCGTGGTTAGCTTCATTTGCCAAGTTCGGTCTGTGGATGGGTGACCACGGATACAAGTTTTGCGAGTTTTTCCTTGCAGCACGTTAAGCTGTTAGTCTCGGCTTTCATTTATAGTCTGCTGACAGTCGCGAAAGTCTGATAACCAATCTTATTATTTAGTACTAGCTGACGCCCGCGGCTACGCTTGTATGATTTTAAAAAAGTATCCTATGTGTTATTCCAGACTACAAACTACCTCTGTGCCAAATTTCATCAAGATCCGTTCAGCCGATTTGACGTGAAAGAGTAACAAACATCCATACATCCGTATTTATACATCCATCCATCCTCACGAACATTCGCATTTATAATATTAGTATGAAGTAAGATATTTTTTTTGTGTTTGTTAAACGTATCTACAACTATTTAATTGAAATGCCTGAACAGGCAACTAAGTTCTAAGAACCTACCCATTGTTAACATCTAAAAATCGTACACTTAGTTCGCAATAAAGGATTTGACTTTGACTATCAAGTTTAACATTACATGAAGTTTTAACTGGTTTGTAGAGGTCAGACATGCATTATTATGTTTTTTGTTAAAAAACGTTGCCCCACACGAGGAACTTCTTCTGTATCATGGGTGCGTTTACAAACATTTAAACTCACAAACAACCAGACCGGGAACAACTATCTGTAGGCCATACAAATATAACCCGCGACACGCAACGCGGCAGCCGATCGCACAGCCACTGCGCCAACCGTGTCGTCAACAGGGATAAAGGGTCTTGACAGACAGATGGACAACCAAGTAATAGGGGTTCCGTGTTTTTGTTTTCAGAAACTAAACCCTAAAAAATAAAGACTTGCCTTTATTTTAAATCAATGTTCAACCATGGTTCATAAAAATCCTTCCTAATATTATAAAAGCGAAAGTGAGTTTGTTTGTTACCTCTTCACGCTTTAATGGCTAAAACCGATTCTGATGAATTTTGGTACAGAGAATGTTGGGAACCAGGAGACGGACATAGGCTAATTTGTTTAAAAAAAATGGGATGTGAGGGAGAAAGAGGGAAGAAACGGAAAAACTAAGCGTTGCTATTACAAATCAATAAGGCGCAAGGGGAACTGTGTTACCCCGAATTTAACGCGAGCGAAGCCGCGGGCAAAAGCTAGTTATTAATATTAGAGTCATAAATAAATTATTGTAACTAAATTACAAAAAAAACAAATGGCGTTATTTTAATTTAGGTGAACAAAAAAGTAAAAATATTAGGTGTTTTTAAGGTCAGTATATCTTCTTTTTTATTAATTTTATTAGTTTTCAAAAAAGTAAACATTACTGTTGAAATATCGTAGAATTTGATGCAATAAACGTAAATTAAAATAATGAACGTTAGCAAACTTTGATAATGGCGTCCATTTCGGCAATCGAAAACTTTGTTAAATTGTAATTAATTGATAAATGTGGCCGCAATCAATTTTTATTATGGCCTGTAAACAAAACAATTTATTAACTTGGAAAATGAATTGATTAATTGAGTTGAACCTCACCCTCTGATCATTTGCAGAGAAAAATAATTGTTTCTAAAATAAATCAATCATAATTATTATCACGACTGTGTTATATTAAAAGTCTTGCTTTCTTAGTTTATTTTTTACCTAGGTTTTTCCCGCAGCTTTGCTGGCGTTAAATTCGGGGTAACACGGGTTCCCTTTTTCTGATTTGCAGGTATTTTTGTGTGTGTGTGTACCGATTTTTAGCGCCTACCTTGAAATCTAGCGAAAAGTCCCATATAAAATTTCTCCCCTTTTCTCACTTAGAAAAAAATTGCCCATGTCCGTCTCCAGGGTCCCATCTATCCCTGTGCCGAAATTCATCAAAATCGGTTTTGCCATTTAGGAGTAAAGACGTAACAAACAAACTCACTTTCGCTTTTATAATATTAGTAAGGATTATCTTGTATCTGTATCTCAATTGAATTATGTATGGAACGCTAATTCATTATCTATGTCTTATATCTATTCAAATAATATAAAGCTCAAGAAGTTGTTTCATTGAACACACTTTTCTCGGCATTGAAAGATTCTTCAAGTGTTGGACACGGACAGTCTATATTATATCGAGGATAGCTATATAATATTACTCTACAACCCTTAGGAGCCACACACTCCGGTGTGTGGATCCTAAGGGTTGGTATGTCCACATAGGCCTTGTCTCCGTTATAGGGAGTAAATCAACCCTGAACTCCTGGATTTGTAGATTCCAAGTGTTTTTACATTTCTGTTTTCATAACTTGGTTTTGTGTATATATATAATGGTACTTTGCCTTCTCTTTAATATTGTTGAACTCAGTCCAAATCTAGACACAAACATTAAAGAAATAAGATATACCTAAAAGCAAAAAAAAACTATCGACACATCCCATCCCTACCAGCGTTAGGTTCCCTAGGATATTGCGTTTGTCCCGCCTGGGGCCACTCGATTCACTGAGGTGCCACATACTCCGTCTCTCTCTAACACAAGGGAACAAACATCTTACATCCCTCTCCCCCGTAACAGCATACGTCTTTTCTATGAAACAAATGGCTATACGATATTTTATTTGATACTTTGCTGTTGACGATAGGTTTTTCCGAAGATTACTGGATATTTTCTCTTTTGTTATTTATGGAAAGGTATTGTTTCCTGCGAAGTTGGTAAATAGAGGGTATGCCGGAAATTAGGTAAGTGGATACACTAGCCATGTGTAACCGGACGGAGGGCGATTTTGTGAAGGTTTTATGGGATGAAAACAGCTTCGACTAGTGACGATAAATAATGTACATCCGACGTATGTAGGGCAGTGAACCTCGCTATAACTGCTTAAAAATTAGCTGAATTTTGTCATTATGTCCCAGTTTTCTCCAAGCAGAGAAGAGAAGAGATGTGTTTTAAATATTGAAACAAAACATTTTTATTTTCACATATGTAGCTTCCACTGCACTGCTCGTCTATCATCATCTCAATTTATGTGGAAATTGGCGCTTTGTTGTGACAAACTGGGTCAAATGCATGAACTACATCTGCTGGGGTTGCGGGTTGTTCGAAAGAGATAACGCGGTCCTGGGGCATGAAAGGCAAAAGAAGGAACATGGGTACAACTTTTGTTCAGTAAAAGTCGGACACTAACCCCGCTTCGACCAGAGCGGGAGAAGTTATTTGACGATTTCCCATCCGCATAAAAATGCATGAACTACATTCCTTCCTAAATTAATTTACTTGTGACAGTAACAACCTTGCAGCAACCTTAATGAGAATAAAGGTCACAACGGTATGTAACGCTGATAAAGTTCTTTTTATTATTTGTCGAGAACTCACAAAGGTGGTCGCTGTAAAATGCCTTTATTAGACCTTTTTATCGTAGAAAAAAACATTATATGACCACTGTGGACGAAGTGGTAAGAAATACCAGACTTTGACTTAAACCAGTTTGTGAATCTCGCAGATCCGTGCATCGACCTTATCGGGTTCATGATAAGGATCTTTTTGGCCTCGCACAGGACTAATTTATTTCAACTATGTCTCCTTTTTTTCATATTTTGTCTTTTGTTTTATTTGTTAAATTTATTTTTTTACATTTTGTTTTACTGTTTTGTCCTGTAAAATGGAAACTTTTTTTTCTGGTATTATGTTGACATCTCTTTAATCCGTCGTAGTAGACATGGGATTTATTAGGTTATGTATTAAATCTATGATTATTTGTCACTAAAATAAATATATATACCATCAAAAATCTAGCACGAAATTAGTCGATTTAGAAAACTAAGTCTAAGTACTTACTGTAAGTATGAAAATCCGTGATCTGTACAGTGTTACAGTCCTCCCCCACTTGAAGGTAGGTAATCTCACAGCGGTAGACCCCCTCGTCTTCTGGCTTCACGTCGTTGATCACCAGTTCAGCGTACGTCGTGTTCTTTGAGTACGATATTGTTACTCTGTGGGCAAAGAGAGATGGCGTGTTAAATATCTTTTAACAGACGGCTTTTAAATGATAGAAATCTTGTTGGAATATATAAGGATCGAATGATTGTAAGTAGGTTCTAGTGGTTACTCAGTGGTGTGTGTGTGGGTATGTATATATTCATCGAAAATAATTTAAAAATTTAGCCAGTCAAATATTAATTCTGTAGGTATACATTCGAATCTTGTAAATATTTTTATTATAGTTTAGATACAAATGTAGTTTATTATTAATGTGCATAAACATATTTTGGATATTTAGTCATACACAAACGAATATGACTGTTTAACTTCATAAACAATCTTTTCCCAAAGCTATTGAAGAAATAACACGAACTAAGCACAAAAATCTCCAACACAACCCTTGCCTTAAAACGAGCAAGTCACGTCCCAAAAACAGGCGAATCTGGAAACTTCATTGCGCATCCAAACTGAACTAACTAAGTATTTACGTTTTTTACGTCGAAAATCCTTCGGCTAATGGCAGTTGGGTGATACTGCAGGTTCTAAGTACGAGTCTTTAATTAAGTGGACTGTCTGGTAGATTGATAGGTCTGTGCTGAGAGACTCCCGGACCGAATTGGTTTTTAGTTGCGATGAAATTCGGGTTTGAGAGACTTTTTTTGGGAAATGTAAGGTAGTCTGGATTTGTGCCTGGTTTTAGGGTGAAATGTGTGTGTATTAGGTACACTTCTGCCTTATCCTTTAGGGATTACAAGCATGATGTCATGCATATATGTATTTAGCAATGATTTAGTGCTCTTTTTGCACAGTTAGATACAAGATTGAGGGTAGAAGAGTGAGACATGGGTAGTTTACTTGACTAGGTTTTGCGCATAGCTCAGAAATCCTTACTAATATTATAAAAGCGAAAGTGAGTTTGTTTGTTTATTACGTCTTCACGCCTTAATGGCTAAACCGATTTTGATGAATTTTGGTACAGAGATAGTTGGGACCCTGGAGACGGACATAGACAATAGGCATAGGTAAAAAAAAGTGAGAAATGAGGGAGAAAGAGGGAAAAAAGGGATAACTTAGCTTTGCTATTACAATCAATAAGGCGCTAGGGCAAAAACTACAGGTAGCAGGTATCTTCAAATCAGGAAAGGGGAACTGTGTTACCCCGAATTTATCACGAGCGAAGCCGCGGGCAAACCCTAGTTATTAATATTTAGGTGAATTGGAGTAGAATTATCTGTATACAGAAAGAAAATAACAAATGCTACAAAATATTATGATTATTTTAATAAGATATTTTTGCTTCAGAACTGTTGGAAGACCATGACGGATGAGTTCCGAGACGACTCCCAGGCCGTGTTGACAGCGTGCGAGTGTTCCACGCGTGTCTCAAAGAGATGCTAGCAAAGCAGTAGGGCCCGTCAGGGCTACTGCCTGCCAGGGTTGTAGGTTGGTCGAAAGAGAAACCACGGCCCTACCAAATATTATGTTCGGGCCAGTATCAATCAATGGTTGCGGCTTAGAACGAGTATTTTACAAGAAGCGACTATCCGGCCTATCTGGCCTCCACTACTGGAGTGTCGTTTTACCCAGCTTCTTTGTAACCCTTCACCCCTCAGACACACACCCCTCAGATAAGACTGGTTGTTATTCTGACTACTCTTTACGACTAAAAATCTACAAATGACACTCTTTTCGAGACACACAGGAGTCTAGTAAATACAGTGATGAATGATCACCCATCCACGGACCGACCTTAGCAAGCGACCTAAAAATTAATACGATACGGTTGGCGCAGTGGCTGAGCGATCGACTGCTGCGCTGCGTGTTGCAGCTTCGATCCCTGCACGGGACAAATATTTGTATGGCCTACAAATAGTTTTTCGAGACTGGCTGTTTGTGTATGTGAGTTTAAGTGTTTGTAAACGCGCCCATGATACAGGAAAGAAATCCTTGTCCTAAAAATATATATGAATATCGCTACCCATTTTTGCCATAAACCGATACAAAACGTATGTCTATTTTCTGTGCGTGTATGTGAAAATACTCTAGCGCTTGCTAGAAGGCAACTAACTATAGTCTAATGACGTTATAGAGTCGGCACTAATCAACTAAACACGTTGGAACTGTATTGGTGAGTCGAACTGTGCAATACAGATGAACGTGCTCGGAGGCTTCGGTCCATTGTGAGGATAATGAAGCAAGATTGGGTTTTTGTTTATTATGCAGCTCCTGTACTACCTATAGTCCTGCCTATAGTCTAGAAGTTTGGTACAGTGTAGAGGATATTGGATGAATCAAATGGTAAGTTTGCCCAGATTGCAAATGTCACTCACCTTAATTTGATTGTAAAGAGAAATATCGTACATAACATCATGCATCTAATTCTCAAAGGGTTAAGTAGAGTGTATCTAACAGTGCACCCATATTTTGGTAGTTTTTTTTTTAATCGTTGCCCCACCTTAAGAATTTCTCCTGTGTCGTGGCCAGTCGTGGGTGCGTTTACAAACATTTAAACTCACATACACAACTAATTTTATTTTAGTTCCATGCAAAAACACATTTATGCTTAAAAATTTCTTCACAACATTTTGTTCCTTCCTCCTCATCACATGACCATTGCCTATACCATGTCCTATGGTTGTGGTGATTAATTTGACACCAGGATGCAATCTTAAAAAAAATAACTATTTCTTTTTTGACTACCTACTGGTAATATTCAACGGAAAAAAAATAATACTCGATAATAAATAAGAGATATATCATAAAACCATAACTAAAAATGCTGAAATAAAAATCTTTTTCTAAAAAATAAAATCGACTTCCAAAAAAAAAACGAAAAAGTGGAAAATAACTTTATTTCCGGAATTCGGTGACTTTTGGTATTACGATATATCCCTTATTTTTTATCGAGTATTCACTTTCAATTGTTGCTAAAAGATTCACAGATCATCTATATAGACATAGAGACAAAATATGTACTATAGATGAAGAGAAATTGAAATGGGACCACATGCAACAGCTTTCTAATAAAAAAGAATCATCAAAATCGGTTCACCCAGTCAAAAGTTATGAGGTAACAAACATAAAAAAACAAATAGTCGAATTGATAACATCCTAATTTTTTTTGAAGTCGGTTAAGAATAGAGAACCACATTCTACAACACCCAAACAAAACAGACAGGATCCCAAAACAAGTGACGAAGATATACTTCCACCACGGTTGCTTACCATCCACGTAGAGATAACGCAGTTTAATCCCATTTTTCAATCTTGGACAATAAATTACACAAATAAATTGTGTCCTGTACCTGTAGAAAATAAAGTGGAACTAAAAAAAAATGGCTTCCTTTGCCGACGGCCAGTTAATTTGTCGACGCCAGTACCACGCCGGGTCGTTTAGGGTCTTTTTAATTGTTGGATAGCCCGGACTTCTGTATTGTCTGTTCGTTTATAGGTCTGTGGAGTTTGTTGTTGGGTAGAGTATATATCATACTAATATTATAAAATCAAAATTTAGTATGAGTGTGTTTGTTACTCACTGGACAGATATGGATGAAGTTTAGTATGTAGATATCATACACCTTTGATTACCATAAACGGATTTTATCTTTATCTACGTGGTTAATACCGCGGGGCACAGTTAGTTGTTTGCAGGTTTTGAATTTTGGTCAGAAATTCAAGGTCAAACGCATTTCTAAGCATAATAAGACTATAATAATCTCCCCACAGTTCGAACACGGGCCTCTTCTCTAGAACATAGAGTGCCAGTAATCAGACCTAGGCTGTGTTAGGGTACTCAGAGTGGGGACTCTGAGCGTTCAGTGAGAGACCTCAGAGATGACCAGCAGCGCCGTGGTCACGTGGTGCCGTGCATACATGCACAGTGAGGCTCAGGGGTGACCTATGTGTAGTCGCCCCAGGGATGTGCCTTAACAGGCCTTGCACAGACGGGGCTTCGGACAGGTCCATTAAGAGGAAACGGGGCCTCCTCTCATGTGCAGATGGTCATCACAGGGGTTGCTTTAGTGCGGTAAAAGTCCCACACTGTCCGGTCTTGTCCCCAAAGACCAGTCGCCTTTTGAAGGTTTCCACCCGACAACAAAAAAAAATGGCTGTGTCTATCTATTACTTTCCTGACCGTATTGAGAACAAAAGTCCAAATTAAATAAATTAAACGCGCTTTTCTGGGTAAAAACCTATGACCTTAATTTCATAACTCGGGGCCGTCAATTTTCAAAAACAAAGCTACTGATTGAAAAACTTTACTGAGGTACTAGAACTGTAGAACTATTAATTTAAGCTATTTTTCTTTTATAAACAAATACATGAAAACCAGCCCAGAGCGAGACGGACTCGCTAGACCCCGAGGGTTTAAAACTTGCGACTTAAACAGGCATATCTTTTGACTGTGTAGGTTTTTTTCTGTGGATGGGAAATTATCAAATAACTTCCACTGCTCTGGGCGGAGCGGGGGGCGTTTCAGACTTGTACTGACTAAAACCCACCCATGTTGTTTCTATTGCCTTTTATGTTCCGGGGCCGCTGTCTCTTTCGAACAACCCGAACCCTGGCGACTATGTAGGCTTAAGAGCTTTGAATTTCGAACATTGTACATGGTTTTAACTAGCTTTTGGCCGCGGCTTCGCTCGCGTTAATTCGGGGTAACATAGTTCCCTTTCCTGATTTGCAGATACCTGCTACCTGTAGTTGTTGCCCTTGCGCTTAATTTATTGTAATAGCAATGCTAAGTTTTCTTTTTTCTTCCCTGTTTCTCACTTAAAAATATATCGTATGAGGGTTCAGTTTCTTTCTTTTTACGGTACAGAAACCTATAAACAAAGGTATTTGCCTGCTCATCACATAATCGTTTAAACATTAGGTACCTTATTTATGACCTATACTGCAGTGGGGATAAAGAGAAGCTCGTGGCTAAATAATAGCAGCCGCTCGGGTCGATCTTTAGATTAAGCCGTGCTTGCCTAGGTTGGTCTGTGGATGGGTGACCACCCGTTACATACCGAGTTTCTTCCGGGCATCGGAAAGCACGTTAAGCTGTTGGTCCCGGCTGTCAATTGAAGATCTTTGACAGTCGTTACAGGTAGTCAGTGCCTCTAAAGTCTGACAACCAGTCTTATCAAGGGACATCGTATTTCCCAGTACTAACTGGGTTGTGGAGGTCAGATAGGCAGTCGCTCCATGTAAAATACTGATATTCACCTGCATCCGGTAAGACTGGAAGCCGACCCCAACATAGTTGGGGAAGGGCTAGGCAGGTGATGACTACAGTGGGCATAAAATTTGATCACCCATCTTACAACTAACCGCAGAATACGCATTCTTAACTAAACAACGATCCCTTTACAAACTGACTCCCCAACAAATTGCATAGTAAATTGTTTCAATAATCCCAGTTATTACATCACAGTAGTACAGTGCGCCACACAATGCCAGCAACATTAACATCAGCAAACTTTCCATTGTGCGACCAACAATGCGCGAAACTAATGCTACACCTGTGTCGCTGACTGTACTATGAATAATTTATGCCGCTACATTTGAATTTGTTGGTGTTGACTTTAACTTAGTTGTAACTTTACTGTGAAGTTAGGTTTTGGATTGAATTAGGGCTTGTTTTTTGATCTGCATACCCCTTATTGTAGGCCCTATAACTTTACTTGTGAATTGTGGGTTACTGTGAGTAATTTGTTATTTTCTATTTGTTAATTTTAATAGATGTATCCTAATTGCAATTTTAATTTTAATTGACATATAATAATATGTAATTTTAATAGTTTGATTGGCATTTAATATTTTTTTTTTAAAAATTTTGGAATACATATATTATTTGGATTGTTAAATTATAATTTAAATTTGTACGTCAGTATGAAAAGACATAGCAAGAACTAGCTTTACTTAGAACATCCATTCCCATTCTTAGATGTTCTAAGTAGTGTTGTGTAGATAGTCAGTGTTCCGGAAATCTGGCAACCAGTCCAAAAGCAAATAATATCGTATAACCCAGTACTACCAGTGTTGTGGAGGTCAGATAGGCAATCGCTCCATGTAAAATGTCATGTTATCTCCCAGTGAACCGGGGTCCGCATTTGTAACGACAGTGGAATAGATTCATATTACAATAACCGACGAAATGTGACTGTATTATAAGTGTACCTTTATCTAATCTTTCGTGAATTACATTGTTGCATTTTTCTTAAAATAACTTCCCCCGCTCTGGGCGGAGCGAAGCGAGTGTCAGACTTGTACTGCCTAAAATCCATCCATGTTCCTCCAATTGCCCGTTACGTCCCGGGAGCGCGCTATCTCTTTCGAACAACCCGCAACCCTGGCGGGCGGTGGACCTCTGTTTTGCTGACAAGACAATTACATTGTAGCATTACATTGTAACTGCCATCTTATTTATTCCGTGGAGCAAGACAAACTAAAGAAAACACGCAAACCAAGAATATAATGTTATCTACAATTTCTAGACACCTTGGATGGTTAGCTAATATATAAAATACTTTTAAAACCTTATTAAAAACCTGAACTCGTAAACTCAAAACTTTCTTTAAAAGTTGGTATATTTTAAAAACTTAGACATGGCTAGTTTACGGGGCTTTTAAGGGAATGAGTTGGAAGTTTGTGGAAATAGAGGGGTGTGATCAGTATTTAATAGAGGGAGCCTTAATGTCTAGGTGCTTTCTAGGGTTTTATGGCTTAACCTGACTAAGGTTATGGGGTCCTAATTGATTCACCACTTTAAATAAGGAGTCCCAAAAAAATATTCTGGGTGAAACTCTCTTTCTATTTTCACATAGCCAAATAGACCTTATGACCTACATATGTGGCCTTTTTTCACCTCAGCAGCACAAATATGTAGGTTTTGTTGCAAGAAAACATTGAGCGAATCACTCAGTGCGTGTAACTTTTAAATTGTTTTCAAACATGACAGTCACGCATTTTCTTTATCACGTTGGAATAGGCGTAATAAACTAAAAATGAAAGACATTTTGTAACATAAAAAAGTGAGTTTTTTATGTTAATTATTGATTTAATAGTTGAATAAATTTGATGAAATGAATACATATGTTCGTCTAGAAAATAAGTATTTATTGCAGCAAATAAAACTGATAATTATTTATACTGTAAATAAGTATTTTTAATTTAAACAAAATGTTAGTATTACATTAGAGAAATAAAACACTACCGCAGCTACTGTTTCAGGATTTGCTTATAAACGTTATTTCAATCTATTCCTGTTCATTGGTTTATTTTCGTTAGGCACTAACCACAAACTTTAGCACATGAACATCATATTATATGGTATCAAATCCTGTGAGCTTGGACTAGCTAATGTTTGTTGTAGAACATGAAATACACTGTTTTGCATATTGAGATCGGAGTAATATATGTCACTAAAGTGAAAATTTATACGTATTACACGAGACCAAAATTATTTGCAACTCGTGTCTCTGACTCCGTCACCACGCTCAGGATTCCACTTAAGAATCTCTCGCTACGGTCGTGATTCAATCATGGAATTTTTCGTTTACTCGGAAGTCAAAATCAGCACTAACAGCAAAAAATAATTTCGCTCTTTTGTTGCATGAATGACTATTAAAACGTTTTGGTTTTAATAAGAATGACAAGCTGTTTCGATAGCGTATGTCAATTACAAACATATTCGATAGCTTATGTTAATTCAGTAAGTCTTGGACTTTTCTACTCAGAAATAACGTAAAGCTGTTGCCACATTGTCCTTGGTTATAGTCGTAGTAGTAAGTGGCCCGAAAGTTCGACTACCAGTCTTACCAAAGGGTATTACCCAGTACGAACTGGGTTCAGAGGTTCAGAAAGGAAGTCGCTCCAAACAAAATACTGGTATTCAGCTGCATTATGAAAAGGTTAGATAGATAAGTCATTTGATTGTCTTAAGTACGGGTAACGGAAAAATCAAATGACTTAATTTTGCCACTGAAAAGTCATCTTTATAGAGACCGATTCATAAAGACGAGTTTTCAGTGGCAAAATTAAATCTCAATAAAGAGATAAACCTGTCTGATTATAACCATATAAAAAACTACATCAGTAACTCATTTTCCTCACACAAAACTAATCCATTTTACTACTCAATAAAAAAACTTTCCATAACAACGCACTAACCCACCGTTAGTTTTAACCACAGCTTATTGTTTAACCAACAGTTACGAGCAACCAGTAATGGTTACCGTTAACTACTTTAATGTACTCTCGATGTACTTTCAACGAGTTTTTATATTGTGGCCTTTTAGTTCAGCAGGTTTATTATGCTTTGTTGTTTTATAATTATGATGTAGGGGAAATATTAGAGCAGAGCTTTTTTTACGGGAAGAAAATCATCAAATAACTTTCCCCACTCCGCCCACAGCGGGGGAAGTTATTTGATGATTTCCCATCCAATAAATATAAAAAAAATAGTTCACGAAAGATTAGACAGAGGTATACTTGTAATACAGTCTCGTTTCGTTAGTTATTGTAATATGATTCAGAAGAGGAGAGTCAGACTTTTACTGACTAAAACCCACCCATGTTCCTGCTTTTTAACACATTTATTTGTACGCTTTCGGGCATAACATAGCGCACTTTTTTTACCAACCACATTTAATATCTATCCACCTATGTTAAACAAATGAATAAATGATTTGATTTGCCTTTTATGTTTCGGGGCCGCGGTATCTCTTTCGAACAACCCGTATCCTCGATATAAGAGCAGGGCTTGGACAAAGTAATATATTATTAGCAATCACAATCACACATGGTAAAGTCAATGTTAATTTTATCGACTTTTCTTGTTTATTTGGTTTAAATTAAATTAAATTTCGTTGATATAGTGCCTATAAATACAATTATCTTTCTTTCTTCGTTGAGACTGGCAAAATGTCTACATAAACTCTTTCAAACTTGAACTCGGTGCATTTATTTAAATTAGACAATTACATGCACTCTTGTATGTCAAAAACAAAAGAATGAAGCTACAGTCCCAGACAATGCATAATAACTTGTAAAAGTACTGTAGTTACCGATTCCAAAGCGTTGATCTCTATGGAGAAGAATGGGCAAGAAAATCCATGGACACTCTTTTAAATTATAATATTTTTACAGGATCATGGTTACATCATTCACGTTAAAATGATACAAATATGTGAGAACGATGTAGTTTAACGTGCACATTAAGAGCGTCCAGAGATATTTACTTGACAGGCTAAATTGAATCAGGAATAATACCAATCGTTCCTTTATCGGAATCATTACGAACAACCAATATCCTTTCAATTTATCACATTAATAAACCCAAGCGCTGTTTATACCAAATTCTCTCGTCTAACCAACCAATCACAGCCCCAAAACCAAAATCCAAAATGGCTTCTTAAACGTAATCCAAGATGGCCGCGTAGTATCCAGGACGGGCAGGTGTTCCGCGCGCTAGCTAGACCGCACAATCGCTCTAACTGACATCATAGTATGTTAACGGCCGCAGTCAACCACGCTTCTTATTGTTAAGCAGTAAGCAGGATTTAATATATTTTTTTTCTAATTTTTTTAAAGAAATTTACTCACAATAACAAAATGTCTTCTTGGATGAAGGTTATATTCCTAAAGTATAAATTCTTGTGATGTGCCTACACATACCGCAGCTTCGTTTTGACGTTTTATGCGTTCGTATTGCTACGTAAGCTACGCCGTAGCATCGCGACGAGCTACGCCGTAGCAGTGACCCGAGCTACGTCGCAGTCGTGGAATGCATTATTGATGAACCAATAAAACTATATGTGCTGGTTTTTATTAAACTGTTTGTTATCAAAGGTGATAATATTTAAAGTTAATACCTAAGGAACTGTATGATTTTGATAATATAACAAGATACTCCGATTTCAACACTTCAAAACTTAACCCTACTTACAAATAACCTTTCCTATTTCCCGCTTTGCGCACCCCCCACTCAAACCATATACTACATAAATCCTCCTGCTCTGCCCATCATTCAGCTCAGCACACAGTTTGTTACATCGCCGCAGACACAAGCTTACATCACCCGCCTTACGGGTTTGTTTATGTTTGTGACATTTTCACGAGGCGTTTATATTGTTAGTTACGCTAGGTATTAGGCAGTAAAGGAATATAAATAATCGGAAAAAGCCCTTAAAGCCCTTAGCTCGCTTTCTTCGCGGTTTTTTTGTATTATAATAACCAGCCTATAAGTGTCAGTATTTATTGTAATAGCAAAGCTAAGTTTTACCTTTTCTACCCTCTTTCTCCCTCATCTCACTTTTTAAAAAAGCTTATGTCCGTCTCCAGGGTCTCAAATATTTCTGTACTAAAATTCATCAAAATC
This sequence comes from Ochropleura plecta, assembly GCA_905475445.1. Taxonomy (NCBI): domain Eukaryota; kingdom Metazoa; phylum Arthropoda; class Insecta; order Lepidoptera; family Noctuidae; genus Ochropleura; species Ochropleura plecta. The sequence goes on from FR997748.1 coordinate 13,737,090, forward strand.
GGTTTAGCCATTTAGGCGTGAAGACGTAACAAACAAACAAACTCAGTTTCGCTTTTATAATATTAGTAAGGATTATAAGTCCAGGTTGCCTTGCGATATTTTCTTTGACTGATGTCTTTGACGTCCAAAATAAACATAGAAAAGTATATATGAATTGAAAAAGTCACATTGATACTTTCCCTTGAAGCCACAATCTCGTACATGAGAGGCGTGGAGAATCAACAACTGAGCCATCACCATCTCTTTCTGTGAGTTGTATATTTTTTAATACTAGAAGACTTGGGTGTTTCCTATTTGACTACTCTGAGAAAAACACTTAAACTAGTTAGTGAGTTAGTATGAGTATAGAACACATTATGATTCTTCTAACCGTAACCCAATTTACTTGCGCAGCATTGTGTTCTGCTTCCATACTTCTATATTTCTCGTCACCTCAGCAGTCACTTTCATTTGACCACATCATCCTTCATATAGTTCATCCATGGTTACTTTTGACTTGCTTCTCAATCTTTAGATACCATAAACAACATCTCATCATCTGCCTAGCTTTCTGAAGCTGGGTCGGCTTCCAGTCTTACCGGATGCAGCTGAATACCAGTATTTTACATGGAACGACTGCTATCTGACCTCCATACCCAGTTAGTACTGGGTAATACGATACCTCTTGGTAAGACTGGTTGTCAGACTTTTGGGACACTGACTATCTCTAACGTCTGTCAAAGATCTACAAATGACAGCCGGGACCAACAGCTTAACGTGCTTTCCGAGGCACGGAAGAAACTTGGTATTTAACGGGTGGTCACCCATCAACAGACCAACCTAGGCAAGCGCGGCTTAACCTAAAGATCGACCTGAGCGGCTGCTATTATTACATGTAACATAGTTAAAATGTGAACACACTAGCTCCTGTATTACAGTGTGCACTAGTGCAGGAGCTAGGGAACTTAAATAAATGTTTGCATGATTTCTGTAATTTTTTTTTCTTCTACTCTTAATTTAGAGATCATATAATATGTCCCTTTTCATGTCCAGCCATTGCCATTATAACTGTCCAGATCATCTGAAGACTATGGAGATTATTAAATAGCAGTGTCTGCATGTGATAGCGGGCAGTTTTTTTTTGCGGATGGGAATCGTCAAATAACTTCCACCGCTCGAAGCGGAGCGGGGAGGAGTATCAGTATTTTACTGACTTATAACTAATCAATGTTTCTTCTTTTGCCCTTTATGTTCCGGGGCCGAGGTATCTCTTTCGAACAACCAGCAACCCCGGCAGTGACAGTGACCTGGTGGCACGATAACAAACAGATAGAGTTAATTTGTTTTTATTAATAAGAAAATAATTAGCTAACCACCTGTAGCTTGGACCCAGTTCTTGCATATTTTTAAATGTTTTTTTTTTATTTTTTTTTTCTAAGAAATATTTAAAAATGTAATTTTCAGATGAAAAGTGTATAAAGGATTTAATATGAATAAGAAAACATATTTGTAGTGGATTGGAAGACATTGTACAGTTATTTTGATTCTAGTCAAATTTATTGACCAAAGCCTTAGGCGAGGCAAGATCAGTTGAAATATTTCATTATTTACTACATACCAATAAACCTTTGATTGTTACAAGCAAGTTTGCAATATCAATATATTTAATTATAACAGCCACATTCGTATACATTAGTATTTCAAATCTACAGATTTCAGTTGTTACAAATATTCGCTCCTATAATTCCCTTGAAAAGGAATACTGTTTACCTTTGCTCACAGGTATGTATATTTTAAGCGTGTTTCAGATGTTTCTTGTAATTTTGCCAGCGCATGTTGGCGAAATCAAAAAAAAAACTTTGAATTTTTCGATTTCAGGAACCGCGGTTTCTAGAAGTACCCTAACAACTAACAATCCCATTTTCCTCCATGAACAACTAATTACAACTTTACCCAAATATACCAGAATAGCTCGCTGTAAACAAAACAACATAAGCTCATAATAATAACAACCCACACGACGTAGTCGGAAATAATCGGGTGTCTCAGTGAGGCTTCGTGAGCCTTCGGGCGATTTCGTGCGCCATCGGAGCGGAACGGCACCGCTTGAGAAAACTATTGGCTGTATATTGAGATGGGGTTGCCAGCTTGAAAGTTTTGGTAGATTAGAAGGTATTATTTCATGGTGGACTAGTAGTATAACTTGTCCACTTCTTGTTACATTATCGCTTTTTAAAACAAAAAAATATTCATTTTATACTTCTCACTGAATTATGAAATTAAGTTTAATGTTTTACCTCAAAACAGAGTTTTTACCACTAGGATAAAAAACGTCCCAGAATTCCTTAAAAAAATCCAGTCGCTAAGTAAGGAACAATTACAAGCCATCCTTTCCGGGGTAATTTTAAATTCGCAGTTGGCAACAATGCTTTTTTTAACAAAAGTTGAATGTCGGCGAGTCCATTTGTGTTGGGCCGCGATGAACTTTATAATGTCTTTAGAAGTTGTAATATGAGGGTAGAAATCATTTTTTAATGTCAGTTATGGTTTTTATAGCATTAAAAGATTCTTTTTTCAAGGTCAAAGAAAGTTTGAATGGGTATGACAATCTTTGTTGAGGAGTCAGAATTTTTCTTTTAAAGTTATGCAAGTTTTTGTTGACCTAAGGGTAATTTCCTGGTGACTTGATAATGTTGATTTAAAAGAAGATGTTCCAAAGTTTAACAAAAGTTACTTAGCAACGATGGAAGGGAACAGTTTAGAAGACCTTGCTTAGAGATTCCTACAGAATGGTTAAATGCATACTCGCAAATGACATGCATGTTTGATCAGATGCATGATTTGACGTCGCAAAAGGCCCCTTAACCTCTCAAGGAGCGCCATTATTTACGTCAATTATCCGTCAAGCACCAGGTAGGCTCTTATCGTAAGCGTAATCTCATTTTAAGACTTATCTTTATTACAAATACAGTTTTTAATCGGTCGCCACCAAACGGCACAAAATGCCAGCGGGGCTCAACGGTAATACTTTTTTAATGGCACGTTTTTGTGCCGCTGGGGCTCTAGAGGTTAAAAATCCTTAAGTAGGCCTGCTACAATCGGAGCTGGTGACTTTATGTAGCTTTAGCGTTTTTCAATGGAAAAAAAGGATTATACATGTTTTTTAAATAACAAGAATCACATATATGCGTAGACTTAGAGAGTTGATTTTCATATCTTCAAGAGACCATAGACATCTGCGGGGGTTGCAGGTTGTACGAAAGATCTACCGCGGCCCCGGCATGGGTGGGTTTTAGTCAATACAAGTATGACAGTCCCACTGCTCAGCCCAGGGCCAAAAAAAGGGGACCATAGAGTTGAGTATATGGTTTTAAGTCCAAGTCAATACCGTCGAGATAAAGGGTCTTGACAGACAGACTACAGTGATCCTAAAAGTGTTCCGTTATTTTCCTTTGAGGTGTGGAAGTCGTACTTGTCAATCCTTACTAATATTATAAAAGCGAAAGGAGTTTGTTTGTTACGTCTCCACGCCTAAATGCCTAAAGCATGTTTGATGAATTTGGTACAGAGATAGTTGGAATCCTGAAGAAGGACATAGGCTAATTTTAAAAAAGTGAGATAAGGGGGAGAAAAAGGGACGAAAGGGGAGACAATATTTTTTCGATCATCACGCGGGCTAAAGTTAGCGTTAGCCTAAAGTAACTGCCACGCGGACAAAAGCTAGTTGGTCTATAAATTGTTTGCATTCGGCTTAAATGTCATGTAGTATTAGGGAAAATGAACATTATTTCCTTCATTACTAGACACGAACCTATTTCAGAATGGGAGGCAATATGGACAGGAACCACAGACAGAACGGTTTGTTGACCGCAAACCAATCCTCGCCCGATTACTGCTGTACATCATCGGAAGCTGGTTAGTACAGTCGGACTGAAATTCGAAAGTTTTGTCGAATACATGACATACAATTACGCTTGTAACTTCTAAAAAGCTAGACAGAGTGTTCCTAATACCACATTTATCCAGTTATGTTTAAACCTATATTTAAGTTATATCAAACCGTGCACAAATCCGGACTCCGAAATTTCTACTTAGAACTACTGATAAGAAAATTAATAAAAAAATTGACAGACCTGGGTATCAAACCTAAGACTTCAAGCTCGTATTGGTGAAAGAAGAGACCAATAAGAAGTGAATATAAGAATCTGTTAAATTTGGAGAAATATAATACTCCATGTAAAAAAAGCCGTATGGTATTGGTATGAGCCCAATTTTTTTTTAGGCCGCGATATCTCCTTCGAATAACCCGCAAACCGGGACCCTTCCTCCCAACAACCTCCCACCCCCTAAACAAATAAAAGTGCGTAAAGATAGATTAATAGCGACTCACATATTGGCTTACCACAGTTTTATGGAAAACACTAAAATTATATTACGAGCAGAAATAATTTCCTTGATCCATAGGATTTTTATATCATGGTGGTTTATAGCATTTTTCTCGTTAAAACTAAATCTTAATGTCCGCAAAACGTGGGATGTGTGGTAAAGCTACTGTTATTTTATTTTTATGTCCGCATGGGATATGGGATATGGTCACAGTAGTGTTTTGTGGTTGAGTGAGGATATGAGGCTTTTGGACAATGGTTTTATTGTAGAATAAGTGTTCTGTAAGGTTTTATAACTTACGAAGGCAGGCCATAATTGCATTCCTGTTCTCAAAGGATTTCGAGTTAAGAGTAATTTAGGGAAAGAATAGTCTTTTCAAATGGATTATGTAGTCAATTGTATTTTATTGTTTAAAAGTGTAGCTCACTATCACCATACTTTTGAATGCACGATTGATGCAGTAGTTAAGCGATTGATTGCTGCGCCGCCTGTCACGAGTTCGATCCCTGCACGAAACAAATATTTGTGGTAGTTGTTCCGGGTCTGGCTGTTTGTGTACGTGAGTTTAAATCTTGGTAACTCACGATACAGGAGTAATTCCTATTGAGCAGGGCAGCGTTTAAAAAAAAACTATTTTAAATATATATAGTTAAATCCACTGTAAGCTTATAAATTCAAAGTAAAGGCTCCTACGATAACATTCTACAGCCTATAACTTGTTCTACTGCGAGGCAAAGGCACTTTCCTGGATTTTTTTCCTATGTGGATGGGAAATCATCAAATAACTTGTCCCACTCTAGAGAGTGGGGGAAGGTAATTTCACCCTCACATCCATCTTTAAATGATAATTTAAGCTATGAATATACAACTACCCGCACGCGTTAATAACTTAAAGCTCAAAGACATCGCTCCTCAGTTTATTACGTACTAAATTGAGCTTCATATTCAGCTCCAGCTTGAAATATTTAAGCTATATAAACGTTGAGCTGCTCATAACCGGTTAACCGGATCGACCTTGTTAAAGGGAGGGGATGTTGGAGTTATCTATGGTCGTAATAATACCGTATGTCATAATAAAGGAATTATTTATGTCCTGCATGACGAGAACCTCATGAAAGCAGAGTAAGATAAGCAAATCAAGTTTATTGACTTGGCTCGCGAGGTTGTCGACATGTGGGATGTGGACTCAGCAATCATTGTACCGATAGTAATATTTGACAATGGCTTAATTGCCAAGAGCCTCGACCAATACCTGAGGAGGTTCTCGTTAGGCAGCTAGATCAAAGGCTTGATAGAGAAAGCGGTACTCCTGGACACGGCTCGTGTTGTTAAGAGGTTCCTTTCTCTGGAGCCCTGACCGCCGGTAGCTAGGACCCTGTTTTTTCGATCAAGCTTAGTGGTAATGGTAAATAAAAAAGTCAGCTACATGGTGACTTTCAGCAAAGTAGAGCGACCTGCCAGGGCCACCACCTGCTGGAGTTGTGGGATGTTCGAAAGAGGTACTGCGGCCCCGGTACATAAAGGGCAAAAGGACGAACATGGGTGGGTTTTAGTCAGTAAAATACTGACACTTCTCCTTCGCTCTGCTTGATGATTTCCTGTCCGCAAAAAAAGTCTCTCATCTTGACAATCCACCTATCACAAGATATAAACTCAACTGACAAATTGTTTTCCTTCATAACACTTTCCCTTAAATAGTGTTACAGGCATGTCCTGTAAAGGGAAGCTATCATCCCTTATGGAAATATAAAATCAAGTAGTTTTGGGCCAAGGGCGATACTCTCTATTACTCCATAACCTGAAGACATTACCTACACCCATCAAGGAAATCTCAACTCTGTATTTGGAAGTTGTTGGTTTAATATTGAATGGGGTATTTTGATGTTACATGATCGCCTTTATTAATTCAAACTCTGTTATTAGGGTGATAAAGTTGATAATTGAGTGTGAGGTTTGGGAGACTGTGATTTGTGGTGACTTGTCAGTATGTTTCATGATTTTGTTATTTATTATGTTTTTGGTATTTATTTACATGCTCGTATATTATGTATGTTTTTCAGCGACCCTTATGCATGGCATAATGAATAATTTAGTAAAAGTAAAAATATTATCAAGGAAAAATATTCTTTTCTGAAATAACTTATGAATCGAAGCGTAGCGTGTGTCTTATTGCATATTTCTAAGAAATGATAAGTAGCAGCCAAGTACTTGGAAAAAGATTCGTTAGGCCGTTAGATAGTTTTAATTACTCATTATTCTCCTGTCTTTATCCCAAGTTTCGACACGGTTGGCCCAGTGGCTGAGCGTTCGACTGCTGCGTTGCGTGTCGCGGGTTCGATCCCCGCACGGAACAAATATTGATATGGCCTACAGATAGTTGTTCCTGGTGTGGCTGTTTGTGTATGTGAGGCACCACAGATTTAAGTATATGGTTTTAATTTCAATTCCATATCTCCACGCTTTTTCGAGAAAAAAAAATATTGCCAGAAAGAGACTTTTACAACACCACTTACAAATTAACAATATCTTTAAAATTTCAACATAACTCCATTTGGTAAGTAGTGAAATGAACTTTGGTACCCAAGGTAAGATTAAACTTGTGTTATGAAATAAAGAGTCTTGACATACAAACGGCCAAAACAAAATATCCAATAAGGGTACCGTTTTTTTCCTTCTAAAGGTACAACGTCAAAAACCGCATGTCATCATAAAAATGTCCTCCACCATAGCATTTCCCATAAGTACCCCAACACCGGGGTGATCCCTCAGCCACCTCCCAGACAGGGGTTATTTATGGGGCCCATAAAACCAGCCGTAAACCATGGTAATGAGATGGTGCAAGTTTGCACCCCTATCTTTGGAATGGTTCACGATGTTGATGCATTTTAGAGGTGCTATATAATATGTTTAGTTTAAAAAACCAGCCAAGAGCAATAGACTCGGGCACCAAAGGTTCCGTACAAACTTGCGAAGTAAAAAAACTTGGTAAGACTGGGTCTTAGAATTTCAGACTATTGACTATCTGTATCGCTAAACTCTTAAGTGACTGGTATTGTAAACTTTTTTAGGACCCAGTCTATCGTTGTAGTTCAATTTTCTGGAAGTTTATGGTATTGCAGGTCTCTATGGCCGTAACCTCAAAAGTAAAAATATTTTACAGAAACGTGTGACGACACGGTTGGCGCAATGGTTGAGCGAACGACGGCTGCGCTGAGTGTCGCGGGTTCGATTCCCGCACGGAACAAATATTTGTATGGCTTATAGATAGTTGTTCCGGGTCTGGCTGTTTGTGTATGTGAGTTTAAATGTTTGTAAACGCACCCACGATACAGGAGAAATTCCTAGTGTGGAACAACGTTTTTTAAAAAAAGAAAGTAGTTGGGTCAAGATGGGTTCCCCGCCTTCCCCCCTCGCTGTATCAATAAAAAAACATAACTACCCACATAATCAAATATTCCAAAAACTCATTTCAGTTTCCCGTTTCATAACCGCACATTCGGATTCCTAAAATGAGTGTGAGATCGTAAACATTTTACTGCTGCCGTTGGACGTGACATTCTTCACGTTACTGACCGCTGAAGCTGAGTCAGTGGGTGAGTGTGATTGAAAATGTGCGTAATTTTCTTCAGCCGAAGCTGAATGACATAAACAGCGTTCTCACTGTAACACTCGCTCGTTGCTCTTCGAGCGAGGTTGTAGTTTTCAGATGTTAGAGGTGGGATAGGTATACAAATGATAGCAACTACAGGTTTTTAATAACTTTAATCCCTAGGGAGGACCCACAGCTTTATATATTGAAGTTATTTTCCTAGGGGGGACCCTTTTATCAAAGGAGAAAATACACTGTTGTGTATTTTTGTTTTAGTGAAATATCACACACTGAACAAAAAAAGTGTGTGTGTCAGCTCCGACGCACGACTGGAGTTTACTCCTTAAGTACAATAAAAAAATATCATAAAAAAATAAATAAATAATTAAAAATATCACTGACGGACGACAAATTTCATAAAGCGCCATCTATATATATTCAACTGTACGACAAACACCATAGGTGCGGTTGCACCAAAGTTGCACCAAAAACGTATCGAGGTTATTCATCAGTAGATTTTACACCTCACATTTTTCTCATACCGGGCGCCTTAAATATGAAAATCGATTCTTAAGGAGTAAACTCCAAAAACTTCACAAACTGATTTTACAAATTACAATTTAGTTAAAAAAAAAAAACAATAACTAGCACAAGTGGCTGCTAACCGAGATCTAAAAACTTAATGAGCGAAAAAATTACTGTTGAAGATGAAATGGCAGAATGAAATTCGAAATATGAATATTTAAAAATCTATTTTGACCCAGAAGGTAAGAGGTTGAGGTAACAGAGAGGGTAACATACACACTCTGTTACATCACTACTGAGGAACAGACCTACTCTTAGGCTACAACTTGCCACGTGGGACCAGAGCGGGCTTTTAGATGTCACATGTCATTGTGATTTACTTTTTGGATCATTTTGATATCCGTCTATCTGTCAGTCAAGCCCCTTTTTCTCGGAACACGTAGAAGTGTCGAGTTTGAAATTAAATTAATAAACCTTTATACTCAAGTCTATGGACCCTTAGAGCTGTGAAAATATTAAGTCTCTAAGTCTACGCAGCCAAAAGATGTGGTTGTTTGTGTCGCAAGTTTATACGGAACCCTTTTTTTTTCGGGTGGGAAATCATCAAATGACTTCCCCCGCTCTGGGTGGAGCGGTCATGTCAGACTTGTACTGACTAAAACCCACCCATGTTCCTTCTGTTGCCCTTTACGTTCCGGGGCCGCGGTATCTCTTTCGAACAACCCGCAACCCCGGCAGGCGGAGGCCCTGGCAAGCCCCTCTGCTTTGCTGACTCTCTTTGAAGCGCGCGTGAAACACGAACGCGCCGTCGACACGGCCTGTCGTCAATCGACGGACGGACGGTGAGCTATATACGGAACCCTCAGTGCGTGAGACTGACTCGCACATGGCCGGTTTGTGATACTTGAAACCTCCTTTGATGGACATGGACTTTTAAGAAATTAGAACAAATCACTCAAAGTCAATAATTATAAATTCTTGTTCTTATCTAATGAACAGAGTCATGGTCACTACAATAAAAGCATTTCTATTCTCTTGTATTAAAGAGAAACATTTCCTCTTATATTAGAGTTATAAATAGAACCAAATCTTGAAAATTGCCGCATTCACACAAACAGTTATCAAACTCCAATTTAAACTGCCTCAAATTCTAATGAACGGCTCCCAATCTTCGGTTGTGGACATTATCTAAATTGCTGGCTCATATCCGGCCAGAATTATGATTGATGACGTCACATCCTTCCAGTCCTTCGCCCGGGGAGGCTGTTCCTATCCAATAATTGGATGGACGTGAAATGTCCTTGTGGGTTTGGGAAATAAAAAATATTGTGAGTAATGTTTTAAGTAAGTGGAAAATTTGGGTGTGTTTGTAATATCCGATCTTCCGATGCTTTGGATTCAGTTATCTGCAGTTTTATGTATACCTCTTAGCTATGATAACTCTATCCTCTATACTATCAAGTTATGTTAAGCAGAGCAGTCGGACTGCCAAGTCATAGGTTCCGAGTTCGAACCCTGTGCTGATTTTCTGGATAAATGTGCGTATAATTTATCATTTTCTGCGTCAAAGAAAACATTGTGAGAAAACCAGCATGCCTGAGAGATATTTTTCGACGGCATGTTTCGCCAAGTTAGAGGCCTCTACTCGAACTTGCCGAAACTCTGAAACCAGGTTAGTCACTAACTGCACGATAAATTTTAATTTAATTAATTAGTCATTTATACGTAAACAGAATCAATTAATAAAAAACGTTGGTTATTGAATTAGATTTTTCTTTATGGTAAAAAACCTTAAAAGTAAAGCATTCCTAAATAAACAGTCTACTTTCACTCTTGTCAGAGTAAACGTGGCTGTAAAAAATAAACTTTACAGCCCACGTGAAAAATAGTTTTGTACATACCGATGTAAAAATTCCTCTTTAAAAGAATTAACGTAAATGATTGATGATCAAATATTATCTTTTTTAAATTCTTACATGTCACAACATTCTTACAAACACAATAAAAACTCAATCATCCCACAAGCACAAGCAGGTCAGATTCCTATCCATTGCGAACTTTCTCTAGTAAAAGAGGACACGGGTCTGTGGCCGGTAAGCAATGGGTAGCAAACCGTCCATCCGTCTAGGTCCATCGTCAAGCCGTGTCGATGGCGCATTCATGTTCCACGCGTGCTTCATAATTGTCAGCAAAGCAGAGGGGCCTACCAGGGCCACTGGGTTAAAAATATATACCGCGGCCCCGGAACATAAAAGGCAAAAAAACTAAATGAATGGGTTTTAGTCAGTAAAAAGCTCACACTTCCCCCTCTTTTTTTGCGGATGGGAAATCATCAAATAACTCCCCCCGCTCTAGGCGGATCGTGGGGAGTGTCAGACTTGTACTGACTAATCGCAACCCGCAGCTGGTGGCCCTGGCAGGGCCCTCAGAAACTTTCCCCCCTTCGCTTAGAGCGGGGAAAGCTATTTGAGCACAAGCAGGTAACTCACAATCTAAATCCATTGCGAACTTTCTCAAGTGTAAGAGGCAGAAAAATACAAAAGTGAAACACAAAACGCGATTGTTGGCTCGAAGCCCAGATAAAAATAGGAATAAAGGATAATCCCAGCTAAGCCAGGAAAACTTCGCCAGTAAACGGTATTAGCTTAAAATTTTATTTTCTTAAAGCATTACTGGGAATGACGATAAATATCATTCTTTGCTTGTTTTTGCTAAGGGCAATGTTTGGGGTTCACGGCTGTGTTTAATATTAGCTTGCAGTTTTGTAAAAGGCTGTTGTCGATAGGGTATTTCCTAAGATCCTAAACATACTCGCTGTCATTCTGCTGCCAAAGTATTTGGAGTCGGCGCAGCATGTATTCTTTTATTCATCATCTTGTCAGACACATTCCGTCTTCACCATCCTTCATACAGTCCACTCATCGTTTCTTTGGTCTTCCAATAACTGTTCATCTAAGAAATGGTTGGACGGTTGGATATTTGGGTATCTGACAATCAGATACCCAAATATACAACCAATCCAACGAAGTCAAATAAACGGCCTCGTTGGTCGATTGGTCGTAAGTACGTTTACTGAGCATAAGGTCCTGGGTTCAAATCCAGGGTCGGAAAAAATGTTATTGGATCTTTTATCAAGATTTTTGACGTGATAACGTCTTTAAAATCGTTTTAGTCGGGTGACATGTTCAGAAACTTGTGTCACACCAAAACCTCACGAGCGCGATCGATCGATCGTCTTATTGGTGATAACTTATATCACCAATAAGACGTTATCACGTAAACATCTCGATCGTAAACCTACTTTACAAACAACCAATTTTTTTTTTTAGTAGCCACAGAGTCTGGATTTGTGACCGGTTGGAGCTAAGACATAACTGGCAAAATGTCGATGTACTATAAGGTACACATATGCCTAAACCTTTGAAGCATACAGGCGTAGTTTTATGTGAGTCATATTATAATGATTTCCCTGGCTTAGGATCAATGAAATCCATATTGATGAGACTTGGGTTTTTGGATTCCTACCTCCTCCTATCTAGATCAGTCTCAGACTATTAGTAACTTAGGTTTTAGATATTAAAAGCCAGTGATCGAATACACGAAATGAGATTTTAAGTTCGTATTCAAATAAAAAAAAATAAGAGTTGGACGGGTTCACAAAAGGTCCCCCTAGCACCAAACAATATAATACCAATATTTTTAATGTAATTTGCACCAACTCTGAATAAAATGGCTGTGACATACGGATGGACAGGACAAATCTGTTAAGGTTCCATTCTAGCCATTTGACTACTAAATCTTTAAAATAGGTCAAGAAAATCGATTAACTTTTAAAAGTCACCAAGCAAATAAAGCCTTCTAACCTATTTGAAAACGTGCAAGTACCTAAGGACCACTAAATATAAATGCCTTCATAAACCCCTAATTACTTCCATAAAGATCTTAATTGTCAAATTAAATGCTTAATAAAAAGGAACGAAGTCATTTCATTTTGTTCCGATAACTTTGCCTCCGTACACGTAAACCTAATAAACTGTTGTGTACAGTCAACAAGCTTAATAAGTATACAGGTTCGAAAATCAGTTGGAGTTTTTTTTACAAATCGATTAACGTCTTTAACTCAAATTGAATACCCCTTGTATGTCGGGAGACGCTCCGAGCGTCGGGTGCTGCGAGACCACTCCCGGCCACCGTAAATGCGAGTCTGTAGACGGTAAGCAATGGGTAGCTCACTGTTCGTCCATCTATTGACGACAGGCCGGGTCGACGGCGCGTTAGTGTTCCACACACGCCGCAAAGAGATGTCAGCAAAGCAGAGGGGCCTGCCAGGGCCACCACCTGCCGGGGTTGCGGGTTGTTCGAAAGAGATACCGCGGCCCCGGAACATAAAGGGCAATAAAAAGAACATGGGTGGGTTTAAGTTAGTAAAAGTCTGACACTCCCCTCCGCTCTGCCCATAGCGGGGGAAGTTATTTCATGATTTCCAATCTTCAAAAGAAAACCTCTTGCATGTCGCGGCGCCATGTTAAAAGTCAAAACTAACTGCTGACGCTTTTGCCAATTGCTTAAGATAACGGTGCTTGTGATTAAAATGACGATAATATATATTTTAAGTCACCTATGGTAACTGAACGATAGTCTTGTTTACCCTTAAAATACAACGCCACCATATAAAACGAGTTTGTTTATTTTCTTACAAATAAATTTAATTTTCAAAAGCATTTAGAACGTTTACGAACTTGTCTCTGACGTGTCTGGTTGCTTATTTCTTTTGTTGGCCATACCTATAGTTATTATACTTGTCAGTGTCTGGGTCACGTGGTACCTTTAAGTAGATAATATTTTTGGTCCCTAGACGTGTTATTCTAGCTTACTATCTCCCGTTTTCATCCATATTAAAGCTCCGCAACTTAGGGCCAAAATATAATCAAAAATAATCGTGCATAAAACATTAGGTGAGTTAAGTTAAAAGTAATAAGTAGGGTGGATCAAACACTTTTTACGTTTCCATGGCAAAGAACTCAAAGATCGCAATTTTTTCACAAAAACGAAGTGCGTTTAGCTTTTGCAACAGCCGAAAGCAACCTACCGCGACTATTATTCTCGAAATCGCCAGAATATCTAAATGCAATTAATTGTCAAAACTGTATGCTTGCCCTTGCTGCTTGTCCTTGGAAACTTTATTTTAGGGAACGGAATTCGAAATTCGAAAGGTGAAATCAGTTTTCAGACGTTTTATTTCAACCCGTCCCACCATGCTATCATTGGTTCTGGTGAAGGTTCTAGCGAGGAAGTTTTTATTTAGTGAGTAACAAAAGTATGATCGTGGACCAAGTGAAAGGAGTGTGAAGGATCTTAGTCCTTGCGCTCTGTAGTTTCTGCCTGCCCCCTTATGGGCAAAAAGCGTAAGTTTAGTTATATGTGTTGTTGTAGGTAATAAATAAACCTCAGGTACACATTGAAAGCACTCTTAACAACTTTAACAAACCTCAAGCATACTAAAACAGTAAGAGACATCAAAAATATGTCGTAAACGAGCCTCCGCATACCCCAAAAAATACATCACTTCACAATTTTTTTCGCGAGCAATCTCTCCAAAAAATCTCCCTAATGAACACTCGGTTTTCCAACAAAACTCTGTGTAAGCCGGAATATATCGGCGTGGTGGTACACTAATATGACAAAACCGCCAGTGTCAGGACACCGTGTCGTAATTTTTAAGGATTTGCTACCGGGTACTTATCACGCGCTGTCTGTTGAGATTAGACTTGAGTAGAGGGCCCTAAATTGGCGGGAATATTTTGAAAAAAGGTTTTTTTATATTTAGAATGATTAGAAATTGTGTTGTGTGAAGTATGGTTGTAAAGAGGTATTGTTTTGTGTTTTAGGTACGTCACAACAATGTTATTGGATCACTGAATTATTTGACAACTGTGGTAAGGTTTTTACCATCTTCGCATTTGTTTTAGAGTGCATTTTGCTCTAAACCAAACAAACCTGAATACTTACCACGAGGGGCCTTGTTGCATGGGATCGTTTAGTAATAATTCTTTTTAGCTTCATGTTTCTAGAAAAGAATAAGGTTCGATCAGCTAATTGATATTTCTAAAGGAAATTAGTATGTATCCCAACTACACAAAGGCTAATTTCAAAAGGTAAGCCATACAATCTTAATACAATTAGCAAACAATAGTTCTGTTGCAATTTTATTTTGCGATAAACTATTTTCTATGCTATTAACCTTGTCTTATCTTTGTTTTGTAAAGTTTGCTGTTTAGCAATCCACGATTTATTTATATTAGCTGTTGTCATAAAAATATTATTTTCGTATTTGAACTGAATTCTGTAACCAATTTCATGCGTTAACTTTAGACTTTTTTTTTAAATAAAAATACTCTAATAACATTGCTATGTTTCAATAAAAAATCCCTTTAAAATCAATCACGCCGTTTTCGAGATCAACCGGAACAAATAGACAGACAGACAAAAAAAATCCAGAAATGTTTTTGTTTTTCAGCTGAATCCAGTAAGACTGGGCAGACGGTAATGTAAGTGAATTCCAAAGACATTAAATAAAAATCTGATATTTTGAAATTACTAACACTTTTTATTTTCTATACATTGTAGATAATGTATGATAACAGATAAAGCAATGGCCATGCACCAAGTATACAACCCCTAATACCTGACTACCCACAAAACCAGAATTACGAACCACCCGTCTCAGTACACACTTGAAACTTTCACCCCCTAACAAACCCACCGCTTGTTTCCAAGCCCACCAATATAAATAAGAGGCTTTATCCAAGGATTATCTCTTTAAGAATTGCGCTTCTACGGTACGACCAGGTCTGAACAAATATGACAATGAGGTCGCTCTGTCTTCGCGACTTAGGGGACAAAAACTTTAGGGTAGTTGGGTTTTTGTTGGAAATTCGGCGTTTTAGGAGTTAAAATAGGTTTATATATTTAAAGATTGGTGTTCAATAGATATTTTAAGGGCTAGTGTGTATATTGGTGGTATTATTAATTACTAGCTTTTGCCCATGGCTTCGCTCGCATTAAATTTGCGGTAACACAGTTCCTCTTTCCTGATTTGCAGGTACCTGCTACCTGTAGTTTTTGCCCTTGCTCCTTATTTATTGTAATAGTAAAATTATGTTTTCCCTTTCCTTCTCTTATTCTTCCTCATTTTTCACTTTTTAAAAAAAAAAGTTAGCCTATCTTCGTCTCCAGGGTCCCAACTATCTCTGTACCAAAATTCATCAAAATCTGTTAAGCCATTTAGGCGTGAAGACGTAATCAACAAACAAACTCACTTTCGCTTTTATAATATTAAGTAAGGATGTGTTTTCTTTAAGTTTAATGTCATGATATTTTTTTAGGGTACATCAAAGAAAAAAATAACTAGGATCACTTTGTTGTCCATCTGTCTGTCTGTCAAGATCCTTTATCTCGGGAACGCGCAAAACTATTGAGTTAAAATTAATAAAATATACTCAAATCACTCCTTGGAACTGGGAAAAATCAAACCTCTAAGTCAAAGCAGTTTAAAGATATTGTTTTTATGTGGCAAGTTTCTACGGAACCCTAAGTGCGTGAGTCCGACTCGTACGTATGTTATGTTATAAGTAGGTGTTTTACTCACAAAAAAAACTGACAACAGCAATCCAAATCCTAAGACCAACAAAATTCCCTCACACACAATACATAGATTTCCATATTTTAAAATTCTGGTCAAAAAGCACTACCTCTCTCCATAAACAACAATAGTAAATATTTCTTTGCTCTTCATGATTGTTATTTTATATATTTTACATAAGTATTTGGTTTTGTTAATTTTTTAAAAATTGTTTGAACATTTATTTTGAAAAATGTTACGCCACAGACTACCTACAGTACTGTTTCTCCTCTTTTTAAATCCATCCAAAGGTTGTCTTGAAAAGATCGCTTTTAGCGATAAGTCCGCCCATTGTGTCACCCTATTTATAAGTTTGTCTAGTGTTATTCTTGTTACTTGTATGGTGTACATAATAAAGACTTCTAGAAGATTCTATTTATCTGTCTACCAACAAAATTCCATCACACACAATACATAGATTTCCTTCTAAAACCTTACACGTAGAACTATCCAAACTCCGACTACTTAAACCTATCATACGAGACAGTTATAATTTATGCAAGGCTCACGGCGTTTAGTCGCAGGGGCGAAAATGTGAGTTATAGCACACCCCTTGTGTAAAGTGCGTTGGAGGGATATGGATCCTGGTCAGATGTCCCGGGTGGTTGTCAGCCTGAGTTATTGCACGTTTTAGGATAATGATGTTTGGTTAGTGAAAGAAATGGGTGAAAAAAGGTTAGCATCTGTTTGAGTTTCACGATGGCCTTGACTATGGATTGTTTTTCTAACAAGTTATGTTGTATTTCTTAAAAGATTTCTAAATTAAAGCAAGATTCAAACAAACTACTACTACTTGTGTATGGAAAAAAACACGTTTTTTTGAGATTCGTACCAAAAAGGTAAAGATTAAATTATATATTCCTCAAAGAGATGTCAGTAAAGCAGAGGGGCCTGCTAGAGCCACTGCCTGCCGGGGTTGCAGGTTGTTTGAAAGAGATACCGGAACATAAAAGGCAATAGAAGGAACATCGGTGGAGTTTAGTAATTACAAGTCTGACAATTTCCCCCTGCTCCGCCCAGAGAAGTTATTTGATTATTTCCCATTCGCAAAAAAAGGTAAAATGGAACCCTATTACTAAGACTCCGCTGTCTGATTGTATGTCTGTCTGTCACGAGGCTGTATATCATGAACCGTGAAAGTTAGACAGTTGAAATTTACACAGATGATGTTGCTGCCATAATCCTTACTAATATTATAAAAGCGAAAGTGAGTTTGTTTGTTACGTCTTTACGCCTAAATGGCTAAACCGATTTTGATGAATTTTGGTACAGAGATAGTTGGGACCCTGGAGACGGACATAGGCATTTTTTTTTAAAAAGAGTGAGAAATGACGGAGAAAGAGGGAAAAAGGGGAAAACTTAGCATTGCTACTACAATAAATAAGGCGCTATGGCAAAAACTACAGTTGGCAGGTACCTGCAAATCAGGAAAGAGGAACTGTCTTATCCCGAATTTAACGCGGGCGAAGCCGCGGGCGAAAGCTAGTAACAAATTCTAAAACAACCGACCAAGAGCACGTCAGACTCGCGCACTGAGGGTTTCGTACAAACTTGACCACAAACTTGAGAATATGGTATCCATTTCAACTCGATACCTCAAGGCGTTCCCGAGATAAAGGGTCTTGACAGACAGACGGACAACAAAGTAATCCAATGGGTAGCTCACCGTCCGTCCGTCGATTGACGACAGGCCGTGTCGACGGCGCGTTCGTGTTTCGCGCGCGCCTCAAAGAGAGTCAGCAAAGCAGAGGGGCTTGCCAGGGCCTCCGCCTGCCGGGGTTGCGGGTTGTTCGAAAGAGATACCGCGGCCCCGGAACGTAAAGGGCAACAGAAGGAACATGGGTGGGCTTTAGTCAGTAAAAGTCTGACATGCCCCCCCGCTCCGCCCAGAGAGGGGGAAGTCATTTGATGATTTCCCACCAGAAAAAAAAAATGGGTCCGTTATTTCCTTTGGAGGTACGAAACCTAAACAATCAGTCAGTCTGTCACACGATGTAAACTTTTCTTGATATCTTTAATCATATCCATATTTCCTTCATTTTCATAAACCCAACAACGAACATCGTGTTTAAACGCACCAAGTATGACGTGACAATATTTAAATTGCCTGTAACAGCGATAACACCTCGGATATAAATTAATGAACGTTCCATTAATTAAAATTTAAATACGTAAGGTTTGCGTTTCCACGCGAGGTAATGTATTGGAGTTTTTTGATGATTTTTTATTTAAATTTGGGTCGAGATCAGTATTTATCCCACGAAAACTTACCATTGGGATAAAAAGTATCCTTTTTCCTAACTCAAGGTTTTGACATTTCTTGTACTTATTATGATCGAAATTCTTTGTCAATTGATATTGGAGTATATTGTAACTTTTTAATTAATAAAAGAATTTCTGTAATTCAAACCTTTAATTATTTATGAATGCTTCTGTGTACACATTGGTGGTCTACTGGTCGTAAGCGTGACTGCTAAGCCTGATGGTCTAGGTTCGATTCCCGGACCGTTTTTGGGTTTTTCCATCAGAAATATTTTATTAGCAGCCATAGAGTCTGGATTCGTGCCCGTTTGATGGCAATAGGCTCGCCCTTTTTACTTGGGACTGAAAGATCACTGGTGAATATTGTGTGCTTATTAGGTACACCCTTTTTCGCATCAGTATCAGACTTGAACTGACTAAAATCCAACCATGTTCCTTCTATTTCCTTTTATGTTCCGAGGCCGCGGTATCTCTTTTGAACAACCCACAACCCCGGCAGGCAGTAGCCCTAACGAGAAAAGCTTTGCTGGCATCTCTTCGAGGCGTGCGTAGGACAAGTAATGACTCACTGCACTTAGTTAAAAAAAAATGACACTTTTTGAATCGGTAATCTTTAGAGGTAGTGTCAGACTTATACTGACTAAAACCCACCTATGTTCCTTCTATTTCCCTTTATGTTCCGTGGCCGCGGTGTCTCTATCGAACAACCCGCAACCTAGGCAGGATTAGGTACACCTCAGCCTGTGATATGATATACTGTAATATAGATTCACAACCAAAACCCACTGGCGCAAAATGGTCCTCTCATAAAATTCTACGCCTCTTTCACAAAAAGGAAGGTAAATACGAGCGCATCGTCCAATTACAAATCCATCTGATATGACATAAATCAGAGCACAATCGAACGGGGCGTCGCGCTGTGAGAAAAAATAAAATTTATTCGACGGTCCACCGCAAATGTTGGGAGTCATGCGCGGTGCAAGTTATAAGAGGGAACGGATAGAAATTTTTTTTTGCAGTTGGGAAATCATCAAATAACTTCCCCCGTACTGGGCGCAGCGCGGGAGAGTATCAGACTTGTACTGACTAAAACCCACCCATGTTCCTTCTATTCCCCTTAACGTTCCGGGGCCGCGGTATCTCTTTCGAACAACCCGCAACCCCGGCAGGCGGTGGCCCTGGCAGGCCCCTCTGCTGACATCTCTTTGAGAAGCGCGTGTGTGACTGTCGTCAATATACGGACGAACGGTAAGCTACCCATTGCTCACCGTCCACGGTGCGGACAGTATATTATGTATCTTGTTAACTTCTAATATTTTCGCAAAACTGACCAATTGGGCACCACTTATAGGTATAAGTGGTGCCCAATTGGTCAGTTTTTTAGTTAGGTAACTAACCTACTATCACAATCTCAAGGATTAAAAAAAGGGACACCCGGATGGAACCAAGTTATTATTTATTATGTACAAAAAACCTGTATACACTCAACAAAAATAATCATCGCGTCACCACACTGTTCAATGCGAAATAGAAAGACGAAACGAAAATAACTGTCATGCTTTCTATGAAAGAGAAAGAGAGAGGCAGACAGAGAAACACGCGCACGCCGCACGGCTTACAACTATAGCAAAAAGTGTCGTTACAACTTTTGGTCTTATTTTTTTTTCGTCTAGCCCCCTTTTCGCAACGCGCGATAAGGAACTTTGTTCCAAAACTTTGTTCCAATGAAAATATTCTGCTTCATTATTAACAATCCAAAAATATATTATATTGGATAGGATTTATGAATTCAGCAAAACAGTTTAAATAATTGCATGATTTGTATTTTGTTTTTATGTCTCTATTTTTTCTTTGTTTATCAATTGTTTTTGATGATTGTCATCTTAACGAGCATGGAAACAAAATTTCATCACATTAAAGAGCTTACATACTTAAATATCTTCTTCATAACTTTAATGTAATTGAAATTTTGTGTATATTTTGTAACCCTTATTATGGGAAAATTTCATGAAATAAATGAATTACTTATAACCCAGCTCAAAAAAAATTAAATTCACCGAAATATTGCCATTCAAAAATAAACTCTGCCGCCTAAAACTTAGACCACAAACCTCAAGACCAGGGGAGACGCGGCATAAATCAACCATCCGATGGGTAGGCCGAATGAAATGTGGTATGTAAATCCTATCCCCCTTATATCGGGAGGGGATGAATTATAGTCAGGTTATCCCCCGTCCATTGTGAATTTTACTCCGTTTCTAAGATATGTACCGAATGTGTGTCAGAGAGGTGATTTATCCTCGTCCAAATGCAAGTGGTCTGTTTTTGGCAGCCATTTTGAATATTAGCGTCGTTGTGATTGGTTGTTGGGTAGATGATTGTTTTTGGGATAGCAACTACTGCTTGGAAAATAACGTTGTACTGAAGGAGAATAACGATAGGTTTTTTTTTTTTAAAAAAAACTTTGTTTCACTCTAGGATTTCTCCTGTATCGTGGGTGCGTTTACAAACATTTAAACTCACATACACAAACAGCCAGACCCGAAACAACTACCTGTAGGCCATACAAATACGGAACATATCCGTGCAGGAATCGAACCCGCGACGCAGCGCAGCAGTCGATCGCTCAGCCACTGCGCCAACCGTGTCGTCGTGTTATTATTAGCCTACTACTGCTCTCAACCTGGTCCTGAAGACAATAATGAGGTCGACGATGGAACGAGCTAACCCAGAAGAAGCTCGCGACTTAAATAGATCCGGGTTTTATGAACTCGGGAACATAGACACAGGTAGGGAGTTCCACTCCTTGGCTGTGCGCATAATAAAGGTTGAAGCAAAGCGTGTGATATCAACAAGGTATGGCTGATAACCCGCAGTACATCTGGTCTCCTGATGGAAGAAGGGATTGAGCTCGTCGATCTCTTGTTAAAATCTTCCCTTATTAAGGAAGAAAATTCAAAACCCATTATTTTATTGCCCAACAAAAAGTCCACACCGACAGTAAAACTTCGTCCCCGTATGCATGTTAACAATACGATAAAAATGGCCTTTATATAGTTTCATATCAAACAAAACTATCTGGAAACATCAAAACGAACCTCCATATATATTTTATTTCAACCGTTTTTCTCCAAAAACGGGTTTTTCCATCGTTGTACCTAATAAAAGAAAAATAAACTATGACAGTAAACGGAACATAGTTCACAGTAAAACAAACCAAATATTTATTGAGATCGAAACGAGTATAACCGCGGGATAAAACAGTATGACAATAAAAGTCAAGTTTTATTATGATTTAGTACATTCGTAGCTATATGACCCGCATTCGACCGACTAATGTAACTTGACCTGTTAACCTATAAACAATATTTAAGTCTAAAGCTCAAGATATATTGGTGCTGCATGTCATGTCCTGGAAAAACAATCTTAAGTAAAACACCTGAGCTGAACTCTATCTCTGGAACATAAAGGTGGTTTTACTTTAACTTTTGTTGAAGGATAAGGTTGTTGCCATCGTCACGTATGCTATTATGCTCATGATTACAGTTCGCATAATGAGGGTAGGTATAATTTGGTGACGTCATCGGCATATTGATGTGGATAACTTTTTAGGGCGTATTTGCATGCTGATCCAGGTATTAAACCAATGGATTAGGGCTTATCTCCTTATAGGAGCGCTTAAGGTTTACTAGGTACGGTTTAGGCATACTAATATGTGTATTACCTGTTGTAACATCACTATTTAGTATGTTACTAATATGGTCTTCACTAGTAAATGTATTATCTGTGGTCTGCGGCACTCTGCCACACTTCATGTCACGATGTAGAACTGTGTGTATCTCTCGTCCTGTGTCTCCTACCAATAAACCTGTATCTTATCCAACTCGTCACAAAGGGGAGAGGAAGGTGACAGACAGGAGTCTAGGCATCAAGGATCCTCATCTCAGCAATCCTCAAATGTAACAACTAGGTCAGGTCGTATTGTAAAACCTACCAGAAGGTTAATTGAAGAAATGGATTAAGTTAAATTATAAATAAGGTCATAAGTAAAGTTTAAGTATAACTATAAGTATAATTAAGCATGTTGTCTTGTATAAACTTAAATTGCATAGCACTTATATTAATTGTCAGTCGGGGGTCTAATTTGAACTCAACAAGGGGGATGTTGTAACATCACTATTTAGTATGTTACTAATATGGTCTTCACTAGTAAATGTATTATCTGTGGTCTGCGGCACTCTGCCACACTTCATGTCACGATGTAGAACTGTGTGTATCTCTCGTCCTGTGTCTCCTACCAATAAACCTGTATCTTACCCAACCGACTATCATTCATAAACATCCAACATAACATTACCTAGCCAAGACTAGGTTTTTGCTGAGAATACCGTTACAGTTTTAAGAGTGTAATTGAATTTGTCCTTTATTATAGTCTTCAAGAAACTATTCTAGGTTGGAAATTGGCTTATTACAAATTTTCAATCGTACGGGATAACGTTTTTTTTTTTTTTAAAAAAAAAACGCCCCATACTAGGAATTCGTCCTGTATCGTGGGTGCGTTTACAAACATTTAAATTCACATACACAAACAGCCAGACCCAAAACAACTATCTGCAGGTCATACAAATATTTGTTTCGTGCGGGAATCGAACCCGCGATACGCAGCGCAGCAGTCAATCGCTCAGCCACTGCGCCAACCGTGCCGTCAAAGTATGATGTTAGCTGGTCTTCTCTGTGTTAGAGGGAGTTAGCTATAATCCAGCACGCGCGCCCAGGGTCGGGTGGAAGATGTCACAATGTTTTCAAAATCTTGTTTTTAGGTTATGCGGTTTCCTCACGATGTTGTCCTGTATGGCTTTAATGAATTAATGTGAGTTTTTTGTATTTGTTTGTTGTTTCTTAGTGGATGCCACTAGATGATGGGATTAGGCTGAGCCTGCCAGGACCACTGCCTGCTGGGGTTGCGGTTTCTCGAAAGAGATACCCCGGCTCCGTAACATAAAGGGCAAAAGAAGGAGGTTTTAGACAGTAAAAGTCTAACGCTCCCCCTTGCTCCGCCCAGAGCGGGGGAAGTTATTTAATAATTTCACTTAACGTTAAAAAAAAATGTCGCTCCTTTTTTATACGGGATTAAAACCTAGTTGGCGAAATAGTTGTTTACTTATTAATAACTACATCTTCTGCCTAACCCATCAAGGTTTACAGGCGTGATATTGTTTATAACATTACTATGGAAACAAATCCTTTTAGATGGCTTCTATTACTTGCAAGCTTTAATATTTTCCTGTTTTTGTATCATTAAAAATGTATTCTAACAAACAGTCTTTACATTCCTATCTCAAATTCAGAGTCGTAAGCCGTTTACAAGACATTTAAGGAGTTCTTTTAATTATGGCTACCAGGACAACAGAAATATAAAAGACGATACTTTATAAAAAAAAAACTGTCGACTGCGTTGTAACAGACACAAAAAATCAAAAAGTTTTTAATTTTTCGTTGCCCAGTTGCTTCTTTCAACTGTATTGTTCAGACCGCTACTTACACCAAAGCGTAACAAGTATTTTATAGAGCTTAGAGAATTCTCGTAAAAATAATTTTGTACGCTGTAATCACTGAGAAACTGGCTAAAGTGGAGGCGACTTGGACGTAAATTGGATTTCTTTTAAACGTTATGAAGATAGTAAAATATTTATTTTGGCGCGGTGTTCTTATATTTTTTGTTGAAATACGCTTTTAATTCTGCTTATGGAAGAAATAGCAGTAAAAAGAATAGACGTTTTAAGTGTTTTCTTAGTTTTTATTATGAAAAATAAAATCTGTGAAACGAAACGATTAATTAAATATTTATTATTCTTTGATAGTTTAATTTCTGTGTTTAATTTAGTTTCATCCATTTAGAGCCTTACTGGTGTAGCGTTTATTTGGAGACATTATCTTAATATTAATAAAATTGAATTAACCCTAATCTACAAATACAGGATACAAATCACCAAAATCCAAACTATAAATTCTTGGCTCTAGACTTCAAGATCAACTGGGAAATTAATAGTCATATATCTAAAATAATACAATTTTTTTCGCTAAATAAGATCCAAATATCTGTAGCGGCTTGTTGTTCGACAGTGCCGACCTGGTCAAGTGTAAAGCACTCCTAACACTCCGGTGTAACAGAAAGCCAAGTGTCTCAACTAAATAACCGAGATTACTCATAATTCAAGCCGGAGTTAGTTCCAAACGAATCCCGTCGAATATTCTTTTACCACCCCCAATCCCCCGGGGTAATGGGGGAAGATGGGGGAATTAATGGGATTATTAGAGAAAAGTCTTGGGGAATTATTCAATTAAGTATATTATCACGATTTCTGTTCGATTGAATGTGAAATGTGGAAGTTAATATTAAAATTTTATGGGCAGGGTACTTGCAGTTAAATTGGAGAGTTTGAAATTGGATGATATTAAAGAATTGCTAAACTTACTTACTGTATATTTGAACTGGGTATTGCATTATTAATTTACTCCAGACATGTTACAAGTATACTAAATACTGCGCATCAGTAGGTTTGTGTTTAAATGCATAACCTAATCAGAAACGAACTAACGTTTCGATTAAATGTTGTTAATTGTTGTAGGTAGTATATTTGTTAAGTTTAATGTTAATTAAGTCAATAGTAGAAGTTTGTTTTTCCAAATTTAATAAATAAATAAATCTAGAGTAACCTTTCCGCATCTTTGAAAACAACACACACATATGGAAGTCATCATCATAATTTTCCTGCCCTTGTCCCATTCTATTTGGGGTCGACGCAACACGTTTTCTTTTTCCATTCTCCCCTGTCAGACGTCACGGCATCATTTACTCCTTTCTCCTTCATATCGTTAACACACTGATATGGTAGTAATTCTTTAAAAATATGCTAAAAATAATCAATTTTTGAATGTCAAAAGTACATACAAATTTCTTCAAAACGCCCCTCAAAATTGCATCTGCGATACATACCTACGGCATAAAAATGTCTTCCCAAAAATTTCATATTAATCAAAGATAAAGAAAGATTCATTCCTCCATCTCCCCTAAACCAGGGGACTGTAATTTAATTTCAACTTTCCCTCTTATCTCGATACAGTTGATAAGGGATTTAATTAAGTTTACAAACTAAGTAATTTTTTATTAAGATTTTTGAGATTTGTTGTCGTCGGACCAGTGGGTTTGTGATTTAGATTTTACGTTTAAAATTTTAAAGTGCTGTTTTTTTTAATTTTGGCTGAATTTTGCGACGTTTTCAGAAGGATTTTCAGGCGATTGTTGTCGTTTCAACCACGTAGACCTGGATTAAAAGTAGCATAATGTGTTAATCTAGGAAATATACTATCGAAAGACCAAATTTCATCTGAATCAGTCCAGACTTTTGAGCGAACAAACTTACACACATTCATACAAATTTTCGCCATTATAATTTAGTGTAAAGAGTGTGATTATTAAATAGGTTAACCAGGCGGTTGCCTGGATTGGTCTGTGGAAGGGTGACTGCGTACATACCAAGTTTCAAGTAGAAGTACCAAGTTTAGCAGCCTTGGAATTTGAATTTGTGACAGATTGATGGTAATTGGCTCACCCGCTAAAACCTAGGATTTAAACAAAAGTGGCGACATGTAAATGTACTATTATTACGTATACCTACCTCTGCCTACCCCTTTTGAAATAACAGTCGTAATGTTATTTTATGTAAATGTACACCTATAGGAATGTTTACACCTCTATCTTACCCCAGAGGGTTTATAAGCGTGATATAATATCGATAATAAAAACACGCACTGGGTTCCGTACAAACTTGCGACATAAACAGCCATATATTTTGACTAGACTCGTAGACTTTTTTTTTTTTTTTCGGGTGGGAAATCATCCAATGACTTCCCCCGCTCTGGGTGGAGCGGGGGGGCATGTCAGACTTGTACTGACTAAAACCCACCCATGTTCCTTCTATTGCCCTTTACGTTCCGGGGCCGCGGTATCTCTTTCGAACAACCCGCAACCCCGGCAGGCGGAGGCTCTGGCAAGCCCCTCTGCTTTGCTGACTCTCTTTGAGGCGCGCGTGAAACACGAACGCGCCGTCGACACGGCCTGTCGTCAATCGACGGACGGACGGTGAACTACCCATTGCTCACTGTCCACAGGCCCGCATCTACGGTGGCCGGAAGTCGTCTCGCGGCGCCCGGCGCCCTGGGCGTCTCCCGCGGCGGCTGGGTTGGGCAGATGTTCTCTCCCTCAAACGCCCGGCCACCTCCTTTGCTAGCATTACTGCTTCGCAGAAGGTGGTGACCGCTTCCCATTCCCTCTCGCTCCGGACCATGGCCTGAACCAGGGCCGGACGCGAGAGATCGCCGCCGCCGATCGCCTCCACGAGGGCACGGCGGTGCTCCGCCCAAGCTGGAGACTCGTAGACTTAGAGGATTGATTTTTTCACAACACAAAGACACACAGAGTTGAGTATATGGTTTTAATTTTACCTTTATACGTCCACGTTCTCCTGAGAAAAATGGTCTTGATAGACAGACAGACGGTTTCCGCTTTTTCCTTTTAAAATAACTAAAATATATAAAAAAAAACAGTAAAAATTACCTGCTTTCGAGTTCTTAGCCTCAATGTTATCGAGTCGTGTGTAATATTACAATTATAATTAATAGCTCGCGTTCGTGTAAATTTGTGAATATAGAGGAAGTCATTGTAATGGTTTCGATAGATTTAAAGATTACGTACTTGATTTGTGAGTTTTTCCCGAAAATAATTATAGGTACAGCTTATTTTCTTGTACTAACTTGTGCCTGCGACTATGTCTGCGTGGCAGTGTGAAGTCATGATATAATATAAACACGCGTTGACTGAATTAAAAAATAACATACTTTAAAATAAAAAAAAAACACTATGTATTTCCTTTCGGTAGTCGATTTTTTTAGGATTCTTTATCTCAAATGGAAAAATTGAAACCCTTATAGGATAACTTTGAACTCTCTGAGTCTACGCAAATAAAAGAGATTTATTTTCGTTGGATCCCAGTTTTTGATCCCATTTTTTAGGTATTAACGATGGGTCCCATTTGATATTACCATTGAATCCCATTTTATGACAACATGTGTACATTTCAGAAGAAAAGTGATTTACTTTTATTAAATATTTCAAAAACACCGTGTGTGTATTTTGGATTTTTTAGGATTGTTGCCACTGGGGAATAAATGAGACAAATGATGTACTCCAAATAGTACTAGACTGG
Organism: Ochropleura plecta; assembly: GCA_905475445.1. Lineage (NCBI taxonomy): Eukaryota > Metazoa > Arthropoda > Insecta > Lepidoptera > Noctuidae > Ochropleura > Ochropleura plecta. The sequence goes on from FR997748.1 coordinate 13,764,778, forward strand.
CATGAGTTAAAAATGATCAGGTTTATTTGTGATGTTTATAAATAAATAAATATGAACGCCTTTAAAACAAGCGCCTTTTAGCTCAAAAAAAAATACTGCCGTCATAATTTTTCCATATTTTTTTTTATATAATGTGGCCGTTTCTGGCACACAGGTCACAGTTTTAACCTAACCTTTTTTTTTGTAAATAAGTAATTATCCTAATCTAAATAGTTCAGTTCCGGGTAAACAACTAAAAACAATCTCTTTTTTCTATAAATGCAAGTCGTTTGTGGCGTAGGAGGTCACAGTTTTAACCTAACCAAACCTAGTTCCCGGTTCCTATAATTTGTTTGGGTAATGAAATTTTGTCCAAATCTTTTCGGAAAAACGGCAGGCACCCGTTATTCTAACATAACCAATCCACATACCCAAATTTCATCCAAATCAGTCTAGAAGTTTGAGCGTGTTGGAATAACAAACATATGTATATACAAAATTTCGCCTTAAAATATTATTGTGATTTTGTTGTTGGATGTACCCGCATTCAGATGTTTTTAAACATCTGGGATCCAACGGAAATAGTTTTTGGGATTCAGTGGCAATAAAACGTATTTTTTTAGTATTTTTCTAATTTGGGATTCAACGGAAATATATAATAATGTTTTGTGGGATCCAACGCCAAAAATATTAAAGTGGGATCAAAAACTGGGATCCAACGAAAATAAGCGATAAAAGATGTGACCGTTTATGTCGTAAGTTTGTACAGAACCCTCAGTGCGGGAGTCTGACTCGCGCTTGACCGGTTATTTGTATTATTTTGTCCTAAATCTCATGCTTCTCAGTAGTGCTTGCTCCACTAAATCATGGATGCAGTAGAATCAATGTAATTAGTATTTAGAAACATTTATGCCTATAGAGACGTGTGGAGGGAGAACGCGTGCTGCGCGGCCCCTAAATGAATTGGGATTAGGGCAAGAGAATGATGATAAGCCATGTATATCGTCAAATGATAACAACAACGCATAATCCGATTCACCAGCGTGATATCGACAAAAAAATCCTATGTGTTATTCCAGACTATAATCTACCTCTGTACCAAATTTCATCAAGATCCGTTCAGCCGATTTGTCGTGAAAGAGTTACAAACATCCATACATTCATCCATCCTCACAAATATTCGCAATTATAATATTAGTAGGAAGGACTAAATGCCTTAGGTAATCCTTAGATGGCCTATTTTCTCCAACACTAAGCGCCACCTAAATGAATGCCTAGTGGCTAAAACGGGCTACTGACAAATTAATCACATTCACAAATTCCAAAATAATAATTGACAAACAGATCTATTAACGAGAGCATTTTAACAGGCTTTTAAAATTCACCACAATTAGACACGACGCCATTACTCACGCAGTTAATTTGATAAAATCTATTCTAATAATAAAATCACTGAGTTTAACGCTACGTAAAATATTCGCTAATTAACATACCAACAAAGGAATGAACATTATAAATGATTGTGTTGCATGTAACGATTTAAACTGCTTTCATTTGTTTATTTCCGCGATACATTACAACCAATGCGTATAGTGAACCTTTTAATGATCTCCCTGTTTTGTCAATTTTTTTTTGTTAGAACCGTTGCCCCACACTAGGAATTTCTCCTGTGTCGTAGGTGCGTTTACAAACATTTAAACTCACATACACAAACAGCCCGAAACAACTATATGCATTTCATACAAATATTTGTTCAAAATTGGCAATGGCTATTCAATTTAATGTGGTATATTATAATAGTAGTTTTTCATAATTATAATGGATATTACTGTATAAAGTCTGGTTCATAAAACTTTTTCGACAATTGTGTTGCTGGAGAGTTTGTTCCGCCACTTCTTCTTCCCAGCTAGAACATTTGGAAGTGGCGAAGGGTGGGTGTTTTGGGGGACTTGTGTATAAATGACTTTTCATTTTGACAATAGATTAAATAATTATAAAATGTACTTTGGTCAACCTTTTAATGACATTTCTTGTTTTTAAAACAGATACCTACAAGATTGAAAACATTTTTTTTATATGAAGGTCCTCAAAACACTTACATTTAATCTATTTTTACAAAGAAGTGTTTTGGTTTACTGGTTGTAAGCCCGACTGCCGAACATTGGGTAGTGGGTACGATTCCTGGCTCGGGCAAAGTGCTATTGGGTCTTCCCTTTAGGAATTTCTCAGCAGCAGCTATGGAATCATTATTTGTGTTCAGTTCATAATAAAAGTCATTAAAAAAAATCCACTATAGAAAACTTATAAAAAAAGGTAATTTACACCTGACTGACACGAGCACGCGACGACTGCGCCACGACTAAGTCACGTACCGCCTTAGCCCAGGCTTCGAGTTGCGAACTACGATCCCGAACTCCATAGAGCTAGGATTAAAGGATTTGCTATTGTCGACGTGTAACCAACTTGAAAAAGTGGTAAGCTAGGCGGGGACACGACTACACGAGTTTTCGTGTTATGTTTGGAATATGGGTTTATTTTTCTATGTCAGGATACAGATGAGGAGACTTTAGGCGCCTGTTATCCTTACTATACTAATATTATAAAAGCGAAAGTGAGTTTGTTTGTTTGTTACGTCTTCACGCCTAAATGCCTTAACCGATTTTGATGAATTTTAGTACAGAGATAGTTGGGACCCTGGAGAAAAATTACAAAAGAAAATTTTAATAACTTTATTTTATTTTTAATATTTTCTTTCTACAGGTTAGTGACGATGAGTTATTTTTCAAGACCAATATTCTGCAGAAAAACTTACGCAATCAACTTCAAATAAAGTCTACACAACTTAAAACATTAGCTCATTTGGTACCTCTGTGTAAACTGTTCTTGTAATTAACATAATACGAGCGATAAATATTAATTATTAATGTTTGTTTTGCGTGTCGTAATCTGGACAACTCGCTCACTTACGTATGTTAAACGAGGGAAGGTTAATAAGCTGTCATTATTTGTATTTGACGTGAACAGTTGCACGATTTACTTAGATATTTGTGAAGTGGTTTGTTTAGTTGCCGCTGGGAAAGCTTAACATACAATAATAACATCTCGCCTGTAATCTTAAGGCGTTGGGCAGAGGGTTACTTAATAGTACCACCCACCGTTTTATGTCCCATGTAATAGGGGGTGATCTTATTGCAATCAAATGGAAGCAAATACAGACTCTGTCGCTGCAACTATGAAATTTCATATGAAAAACCCAGCAGCACTTTGTTCGACCCGAGAATGGAACCAGCTCCAGCAGACTTGCGACCACTATATCAACGAGGTAGTAACTGCGATCACAAACGAGTCCAAAAACTGGTAAATTCTATTCGTTCCTTAGCATAATTACTCTTAAATGTCCCGTCTGTTGAGACATAGGCGTCTTCTCAGCCGTGTCAACGACGCGATAGTGTTCCACGCGCGCCTCAAAGAGATGTCAGCAAAGCAGAGGGGCCTGCCAGGGCCACCGCCTGCCGGGGTTGCGGGTTGTTCGAAAGAGATTCCACGGCCCCGGAACACAAAAGGTAAAAGCAAGGACATGAACGGGTTTTAATCAGTAAATTTCTGACACCCGCTCCGCCCAGAGTGGGGGAAGTTATTTGGTGATTTCCCATCTCTAAAAATCCTCTATGAGATAGAATGCGCTGTTGTCTTGTTGATTGATAGTCCAATGCCTGCTGGTAGATGTCACATGTCCTTTGTGTCAATCTTAAAGGCATATATCACATTTAAATAATCATGTTAATTGGCTCAGTCTTTTTTTTTCGTTTGGTTACCTGGTGACCTGGTGGCAGAGTTTTTATGCGTATTTGCGTTTTGGCTCCACATGGTGTCGAGAAATATCTCTCAAGTTTGCTCGCTATGTTTTCTTCCTCCGAAGGAAGTGATACTTATACGATGTGCACGAGAATCCAAAAAAAACCCATAGGTATTTATTTATTTATTTTATACTTCAAGCACAAAATACAGAGGTGGACTTAATGCCATAGGCATTTTCTACCAGTCAACCTTATTTTTCATATCTTATATGTCGGTTCTTTTCGTTTCTTTATCTTACTAGCTTTCGCCCGCGGCTTCGCTCGCGTTAAATTCGGTATAACACACCAAGCAGACCTGCAGTTTTTGCTCTTGCGCCTGATTGATTTGTAATAGCAACGCTAAGTTTTCCCTTTTCTTCCCACGTTCTCCCTCATATCCCAATTTTTTTAATAAAAATTAGCCTATGTCTGTCTCCTGGTTCCCAACTATCTCTGTACCAAAATTCATCAAAATCGGTTTGGCCATTAAAGCGTGAAGAGGTAACAAACAAACAAACAAACTCACTTTCGCTTTTATAATATTAGTAAGGAATATAGGTATCTTGGGTTCGAACTCGGGACTTATGGCTTGGCAGTCCAACAGTCACAACAATAAGATCATTGCATTGCTAAGTAAAATAGTTCAGTGAAATAAAACAAATTAAGAAACGTTTTTATGCTCATTCATAGGCACAAGGCAAAATACTTGATGCATTGATTCTAGAATGGTAGTTATGTCGGTTTATAATGATAAAGACTAGATAGTTTTAGGCATATTATATACACATACATAAACTGTTTTACGTCCGCCACATCACCATATCAGGTCCAGTTGAAAACTAGCGTCGGGCACTAGCTGCTCAGCAGTTTGCTGAACACACTGTATAGCTCTGTCTCTTTCCCTCAGTGGAATAAGTTCTGCTTTAAGACGTCATGGTAGGCCTACTGGGCCTATTTGGCGCAGCCGTGAGACACACATTATTTTAATTTTATTTGTTTTTAGAATTAAGTTTCATTATTTTTATTACTGTGTGCATTTATGGCTTGTGCCAAATAAACTTGTTTTCTTTCTTTCTTCTTTCAATATGATACCAGATCCCCAAACATGTTACTCCCATTTTCAATTCCATTAAAAACTAGCTAAAAAACCAACTCGCATTCATCAAAAACTGCACACAACACAATGCATAAAAACAAAAGCATCCAAACATTCATCCGTTCACTTCACCCCCACAACAAAGAACCTCAAATATGGCGGCTACGTTCGAAATTCGAAACCGACGGCTCCATAATCCAATGACTTTCAACTAGCCAGTATTAACGCTACCAGTATTCCGTATAAAGGGGTCTAAATTACCCCCAAATGGGAGATGTAATCGATTTTTCTTTGCCTACCCTCAATTAGCCGTGTGGATGTATCAGTTTCAGGTACCGTTTGCAGAATAGATGAAGAGAAACTTTACTAATTAAGAAAGTAATAATATTATTTGGTGCAGAGATATTGGGAGAGTTTTTCTTTTATACTTTCAGTTGAACGTTATACTGCCTAAGCTGTATGATAAATAATCACCTACTTTGCTTTTTGCTAGCTACGTTGGACAAGTAAGTCGGCTTCTAGTCTAACCAGATAGTTGAGTATTATATGGAGCGACTACAAACTTGACCTTCACGACTCAGTTACTGGACAATTCTCTAGACTTTCGGGTCACTGACTACCTGTAACGACTGTTAAAGATCTACAAATGACAGGTAGCTTCAACGGTTTAATGTGCTTACGAGTTTTATAAATGATTCATTTAACGAATAACTTAAATTAATTAGTTCATTTATTCTGCTAACGCTATCTACCAAGGCATCTAATTGCACTTCGATTTTGTCCGAACAATGTAGCAGTTAATTTAGCTCCGACGTGACGGATACGACACGACCACGCTATCAAGGTTTTTTAAACAAAACTCATGGGAGTTTATTTCTAGGCGTTTATAATAATACAGACTACTAACTACTGTCTGCTTCTGAGAAATGCCTGATGGAAAATCTCATCATTTATACCCTACTAATATTATATGTAAATGCGAATGTTTGTGAGGATGGATGTATGTATAGATGGATGGATGTATGTATGGATGTTTGTTACTCTTTCACGTCAAAATGACTAAAAGGATCTTGATGAAATTTGGTACAGAGGTAAATTATAATCGCGGACGAAGCTACGGGCGCCTGCTAGTACTAAATATGCTTGCGTTTGACCGCAATTCACCTGATGCAAAGCATTGATGCCTGGAGCATGCTTGCATAGAAGAAACCGATTCACCAGAACTTTGAAGAGATCTAGATTATAATGATCAGGGAACAGGGAAGCTGGTTGTGAATTCCACAGACAGGCAATTAAATATGAAAGCATAGAGCTTTGTTCGGGTTTGTGGAACTGTAACTATGCGACGCTTTGCCGTATCTCGCTTCATCCTATGATAGTATGGGGATAGGGGAATTAGATCGTGCAATTAATTCCATTGTAGTAGTCCTTAGAGTCACTAGACCAGCCAATAAATATTTGTGTCTCTGACAATGAAAGAGAGAATAAATGGACGGAAAGCGAAAGGAAGGCCAAAGAAAAGATGGATGGATTGTGTAAGGAATGATATGAAGGAGAAAGGAGTAAATGATGCCGTGACGTCTGATAGGGGAGAATGGAAGAAGACTCATGATTTGTTTTTTTTTTAAAACGTTGCCCCACTCTAGAAATTTCTCCTAATCGTGGGTGCGTTTACAAACATATAAACTCATATACACAAACAGGCAGACCCGAAACAAGTATCTACAGGTCATAAAAATATTTGTTCCGTGATCCGTATAAGACATGTTGCTCCGACCACAAATAATGGGACAAGGGTAGGAAAATGTTGATTATGTAAGTATATCAGGGGGTCGAAAATAGCCACTTAAGCAGAATCAGAATTACAATTCACAATATTAACTGCGTCTGTGACCATTTTAAGAATTTTGACGCAATTCATATTATTATCGTAATAGCTTCCGCCCGCGACTTCGTCGGCGTGGCATAATTAATTTGGGCTAACGCTAACTTAACCCGCATGATAATCGAAAAAAAATATCTTTCTCTCCCCTTTTCTTCCCTCTTTCTCCCCATATACAACTTTTAAAAAATAAATTAGCCTTTGCCCGTCTCCAGGGTCCCAACTATCTTATCTGTACCAAAATTCATCAAAATCGGTTTGGCCATTTAGGCGTAAAGACGTAACAAACAAACAAACTCACTTTTGCATTTATAATATTAGTAAGGATTATGATTCTGCTAAAGCAGCCATTCAAACACCTTCATCATCATTATTTCAGTCCAGAATCACCCATTATTGGGTATAAGCCTCCCTTCTTCTGTTTTGTTCGTCCCTCATCCATCTGTTTCTCGCGATCTTGACTATACCAACCCTACCTATTTGACAATAACAAAAAACTAACAAACAGTCGTCAACTATAAATATTTCCAATAGCTACCTGTACAGTTATGAGCACAATCGTCGTTGAATCTCGTGAGATTGCCACTTTGTCCGATACAGTACCTTTAACGTGTTGTTGACTGTACTGGCTGATTGGATTGTTAGGTGTGGGTAGTTTTGGAATTGAAATCGAGTGTGCTTTCATTTAAACCAGTATTAATTCTAAACACATTCCTCTGCGTTCTACTACATATCATCTGCCTAGCCTTTTCCCAACTATGTTGGGGTCGGCTTCCAGTCTAACCGGATGCAGCTGAATATCAGTATTTTACATGGAGCGACTGCCTATCTGACCTCCACAACCCAGTTAATACTGGGTAATACGATACCCCTTGGTAACACTGGTTGTCAGACTTTCAGGACACTGACTACCTGTAACGACTGTCAAAGATCTACAAATGACAGCCGGGACCAACGGCTTAACGTGCTTTCCGAGGCACGGAGGAAACTCGGTATGTAACGGGTGGTCAGCCATCCACAGACTAACCTAGGCAAGCGCGGCTTAACCTAAAGATCGACCCGAGCGGCTGCTATTATTTAGCCACGAGCTCCTCTGCGTTCTACTACATAATTATATGAAATTAGGAGAGCCTGGACTTATTAGCATTTTAGCCACAAAAATGAAAATGAAAATCAAAATATTTTATATAGGCCTACATGGGCTCTTATAAAATGTCGAGATCACGGTGCACGGTTCGGGTTGGTCGTTTCCTATGGAGAAGAACCGGCAAGAAACCCCATGGTTTCTCTTTAAAATCATTTGGTATAAACAACACAATATTATCTGCCTAGCCTTTCCCAACATTGTTTTGTTTGGCTTCCAGTCTTACCGGACTCACCTTAATACCAGTATTTTACATGGAGCGACTGCCTATCAGATAATAGATCAAATCATCGAACTGGTCGTTACTAGTAACTATGAATAATAACAATCAGTCAGATATTAAGGAATAGACATAATTCCCGACTGAACAAGATTGTATCACGCGTTTATAGCCTCACTGCTACCTGTGCTGTAGGTACGGCAGTATAACGATCTCATTAAGATTATCTGCCTGAATTATTGCCTGTTTATGTTATTATACTCAGTTTGAGATAGATTGTGATCGTGATGATGTATGGGAGAATAAAGTATGTAAGTGCATAGATATGTTTCTATTCTTAATTCGGTTTATTAATTTTTTAAACTTATTATTTACATTTTATGTTTTTTTTTTTTTAAAGAAGAAACAAGTTTTGAAAACTGTGGCCTGTCAGTATCGGGAACAAGGTTCAAGCTACCGGACGGGGCTAAAGAGAGGAACCTCTTTTTTCCGATCGGCGATTATAAATACCTTTCCCCGCTCTGGGCGGAGCGGGAGAGTGTTAGACTTTTGCCCTTTATGTTCCGGGTCGTGATATCTCTTACGAACAACTCGCAACACTGGCAGTCTTTGGCCCTGGCAGACCATGCACACGAATGCGCCATGGACCTCCTAACGATACGACCCGCGTCCAAGAGTACCGCTTTCTTTGTCAAACCCTAGATCCAGCTGCCTAACGAAAGCCTCCTTAGATATTGATCGAGGCTCTTGGCAGTTAAGTCAAACATAGGTAGGTTTTAGTCAGTAAAAGTCTGATAGTCCCCTCCATTATTTGATGATTTACCACCCTCAAAATATAAAAAAGTGTACGCCAGATTCGAACCTAAAACTGTATTATCACGGCTGTTTCTTCCGGGCCACCAACGCTCATTTTGGATAGCCTATGATTTAGTACGAATCAGTTTGTTTATAAAAGTAATTGTCAATGTGACATTTTTTTATAAGATATCAAGTTTATTTCATTAATAACAGGAGAAAATACGGTCTTAAAAATTAGCAGTCCCTTCGTAACAGCGGGTCTTTTTGGCAAAATTCGGACAATAGACACAAACAACAATAAAACACACAATCCGAGGCCTCACATGTTTGGCAGGAAACAGAAATACATAAAAAAAGAACGTGACCTTAATTCAGGTATTGTAAGAGGTGGCTTGAAGGCACACATTGTTGTAGAAAACTATAAAAGGGTCAAGAACTTTTCGCGTTAAAGTACAATTAAATGAAATATCTCCCAACTATTTTTGTTTTAAATAAACTTCACCTCCCTCTAAGAGTTTCTCCTGTATCGTGGGTGCGTTTACAAACATTTAAACTCACATATACAAACAGCCAGACCCGAAACCACTACCTGTAGGTTTTTTTTTTAATAAAAAGGTTGCCCTACACTAGGAATTTCTCCTGTAACGTGGGTGCGTTTACAAACATTAAACTCACATACACAAACAGCCAGACCCGAAACAACTACCTGTAGGCCATACTAATATTTGGAATCGAACCCGCGACACGCAACGCAGCAGTCGATCGCTCAGCCACTGCGCCAACCGTGCCGTCAAACCGTCATGCCGGTTTACTTTTAATACTTACATAATCTTTTATTAAAAACTTAGTATTTAATAATATACGTCTTCATCACATGCACGCAATGGACACACATCACACATTGAGATTGCAATGCATATTTGACTTTAGTGGATACGAGGTTTTATGCAGTTCAATATCTTCTAAAGAATCACAGCTACCACCCTAGAAAATATATCTAAACTTAGTTATAACGAAAAAAAATAGAGTTCAGCCCTATTGGCGGCTAAGAAATCATCAAATAACTGTCTCTGCTCTGTGCGGAGCAGATTGATTGATCAGACTTTTACTGACTAAAACCCACCCATGTACCTTTTTGGCCCTTTATGTTCCGGGGCTGCGTTATCTCTTTAAACAACCCGCAACCCCGGCAGGCGGTGGCACTGGCTGGCTTTGCTGGCATCTCTTTGAGGCGCGCGAGGAACACGACAACAAAAAAAGAAACAAATAAAGTTACTAAGTCTATGTCCAAAAATGACAAAACAAAAAAGAAACGCAATCATCTTTTCACGTGGAAAATCGATTCTTATGGCTTCAACTTTTGTATTATTGCAGTATCTTTAAAACCAAATATACTGATAATTTGAGACTCGTTAACAATAGTCCTAATAGTTTCACAAATATGCGTATCTGTAGCAATTCTCAAAGGACCAAAAACTTAGCTTAATCGTGTCCAGTACACACATATCACGGCATATAACAAGATAATATTACCCCGAAGGCTATAACTGGGCATTAGGATTTATGAGGTCCCTTTCGACCTTCTTGAACCATCCTTACTAATATTATAAAAGCGAAAGTGAGTTTGTTTGTTTGTTACCACTTCATGTCTAAATGGCTAAACCGATTTTGATGAATATTGGTACAGAGATATTTGGGACCCTGAAGATGGACATTTAAAAAAAACTGAGAAATGAGGGAAAGAGAGGGAAAAAAGGGAAAAGTTAGCGTTGCTTATACAATAAATAAGTACTACAAGGTAGCAGGTACCTGCAAGTCAGGAAAGGGGAACTGGTACCCCGAATTAAACGCGAGCGAAGCCGTGGGCAAAAGCTAGTGTTTAAATAAGTGTGCGCTTGAAAAATGAGCAAGCGTGTTTATATTCGGTTTTGTGTTCTTTAAGGTGACGACTATGCTACCAATGGGTATCATTGTTTCATTTGTAGATCTGGTTGACAATTTATGACACAACACACACACATACATACACAGTGTATATTTAAATAAATAAATAAATATCTTGGGACAACTCACACACGGCTATCTGATCCCAAGCTAAGCAGAGCTTGTGTTATGGTAACCAGACAACTGATATACATACTTATATAATTTATAAATACATACATATTATAGATAAATCACACCCAGACACAGAACAAACAATCATGCTCATCACACAAAGTTTGTCCTGGGTGGGAATCGAACCCACGACCTCCGGCTCAGCAGTCAGGGCCACTAACCACTAGACCAACAGGCCCGTCAATATAATATGTGTATGAAAAGAAGCTCGGCTGTCTAGTAACAGTTGCAAACGATGTTTCCCGATGTCTACTACTGATTGGACAGTGATATGTTTTTTTAAAGCATTTTCTAAGTCCATCAGTGAAGCCTAAGGGGAAATTTTCATCATTATTTTCCTGCCCTTGTCCCATTCTATCATATCATTCCTTACACAATCCATCCATCTTTTCTTTGGCCTTCGTCTACCTCTCCATCCATCAACATTCAGATCCATCACTCTTTTAGTCACATGTCCTTTATCCCTCCTCATTACATGTCCATACCAATACAAACGACTCCCTTTATTTTTTTCTGTAACAGGCGCAACTTTCAAACTTCCTCTAATATACTCATTCCTTACTGTATACATTCTTGTCACTCCACACATCCATCTCAAATAACATAAAAAAATGGTAAATATAAATTTAAAAACAAAATGTCACTATCAACTATTTAGGAGACCGTGAGAGTTATTTTTAAAAATCGTGTCACTGACAGTGTTTGACGGTTTTTAAAAAAATATTCAATAAGAATTTCATATGGAGCGACGGCCTATCTGACCTCCACAACCCAGTTAGAACTTGGTAAAGCAATACCCTTTGGTAAGACTGGTTGTCAGACTTTTGGAGTACCCACTACCTGTAATGACGTATTTGATTATAGAATAGACCTTCTGATTGGTTTAACAATCTGTTGACTGGAGGTACAACAGTTATTATTTTTTTAAGTATTTGAGATTCATATATACTATGTATTTATAATTTTTTTAAATATGATAAAGAGGAATAATTTGTTTGTATTGAATAGGCTCCAAAACTACTGGACCGATTTTAACCATTTTTTCACTAATAAAAAGCTACATTATCAGCACCCACGGGAACTAAGCAGCAACTAAAGACGCGGGTGAAACCGCAGGAGACAGCTAGTATTTTATAGTTTCACCGTGCGAAGAAATTTTATTGCAATCCATCTCGTATCGTAGACGTGTTAAAAATATTAAATAACCAACTGCAAAGACTCTTAAGCGTAATCCCATGTCCTAAAAAAGAACCATAGAAAAATAATACAAAAAAAAAATCTTGAACAATATAATCGTAGGCTTTCAATATCGGTTGACCCAAACATCGTTTATATATATAGCCGTTAATGCGATACTGTTGTATGTTGGTCCTGTGGCCCATTCTGGTCCTTTGGGCCGTACGTGCCGATTGTGTACTACGCTCTAATGGGTTTCTTATGAGAATGGCTTTTGAGGACTTGCGGAAAGATTTCGGTATGTGTTTTGCTGGCTATTTTGATATGAAAGTCAATGGGGGTTATGATTTTTGAATGTGTTGCCTAGTTTACAGTTAAAAATAGGTCATAAAAAGTATGTTTAAGTCCCATGTAATAGGGTCAAAACCCTTTAAGCAAAAACTATCGAGGAATCAGTTATCAATGAGCTTGTTAGTTTCTCAATTGTCGCACAGCTGGGCAAAGGCCGCCCCTTTCTCCCTCTATATCCTCTGCCGCCGCGGAAGACGCCACGGGCGTTGGGACGGGCCTGTGGACGGTGAGCAATGGGTAGCTCACCATCGTCCGTCTATTGACAGGCCAGGCGACGGCGCGTTGGTGTTCCACGCGTGTCGCCGGAACATAAAGGGCAATACAAGGAACATAGGCGGGTTTTAGTCAGTACAAGTCTGACGACACTCCCCCCCGTTACGCCCAGAGTGGGGGAAGTTATTTGATGATTTTCCATCCGCTAAAAAAGCCTCTATATCCTGTGTGTTGGGGTATTACAACGCATAATTTAAGAGGCTAACAAACCGCACTCGGGTGGTGTGGATTGTAGATTAATTATTATAAAATTGAGACATAATTATACACCCCTACCTTACAAAATCAATACAATTCCTAAAAACACGAACGAAAAAAAGATGACATTAAAAAACTTAAATAATTTAAAGTTGAGACAAAACTACGGTTCTTGCGAGGTACGAAGTTTTCCCATTGAATATATTAAAACTTTTTATATCAACTTGGTTAATATTTCAATAAGGGATTTGCATATTTGATGTGGAACTATCCGGTGGTTTTTCGAAGATTATTATCTTTTTTATCAGTGTGGTTGGTGGGTGATTAATTATGCATGCATTGGTTAGGCTTTTGTGGTTTTAAAGTTTTATTTTAACGTCAAGTTTGGCGTCTTTTGGTTGATGATATTGTTCGCTTTTGTAGTCCACAGTGACCATAATTTAATGAGAATGAGTTGAGTGCTTCTTTAACAGTAATTAAGCATATATTACAGAGCACAAAACAATAATCCGTAGCTGTTACTGAGAAATTCCAGATAAAAAAAAAACAATAAAAAATTAACCCTTCTGGGAATCGAACACGGTACCTCATCGTTTTTATGCTTTCTTTCCTTGTAAAAAAAAACTTTGCCCCACACAAGGAATTTCTCCTGTATCGTGGGTGCCTTTACAGAAATGTAAACTCACATATACAAACAGCCAGACCCGAAACAACTACCTGGTAGGTCATACAGTAGGGATCAAACCCGCAACATTCAGCGCAGCAGTCGACCACTCAGCAACTGCGCCAACCGTGCCGTTAAGCCGTTTGAGAACAATAGACCAAAATAAAATTAACTGTAGGTAAAACTCCTTAATTAAAACTTTTCACACAACCACGATTTAATATGCCAGTGACAAAAAAAAACTGTCGAAGCGACACTCAAAAGTCGCCAGCAACAAGCCTTAGTATTCCAGTGGCGATGGACTGTTAGCTTAGGCTCCGTTATTGGGGCTCGCCCAATGTATAGACTTCATTATTTTGGATATAGCCGCTGGCTGTTGATTGTCTGGCTACGACGTTTAGAGGGTGGTGTTAGGGTATTTTTTTAGGGTTCCACATAAAATATAAAAATAATATTTTCTTCAGTGTTACTTAGTTTGATGTTTATGGGGACGGCTAGGCGTTTTTTTTTATTGATTACTAGCTGTTATCCACGGCTTCGCCCGCGTGATATCGAATAAAAGTATCCTATGTGTTATTCCAGACTATAATCTACTTCTGTGAAAAATTTCATCAACATCCGTTCAACCGTTTTGACGTGAAAGAGTAAACAAACAACTATACTAAGGAAGATGTGTATGTGTGAAGACGCATATACTACTCAAGACTATAATCTATCTCTGTGCCAAATTTCATTAAGATCCGATAAGCCGTTCTGCATGATTGAGTAACAAATATCCATCCAAACTTTCGCATTTATAACACTAATTTATAATAGAAGTATGTGTTGACGGCGCGTTGGTGTTCCACGCGCGACTCAAAGAGATGTTACCAAAGCCCAGGGGCCATATGTAAAGGCCACCGCCTGCCTGGGTTACGGGGTGTTCGAAAAAGATACCGCAGTTTCGGAACACAAAGGGCAAAAGCCTGACACTCTCCCATCAAGTTATTATATATGTAATATTGTATGTATCTAGACTATAGTTCTCCTAAAACTAAAATACCTACACGTTTGTGGACTGTAACTACCACAGGCGTCTAGATAGCTAAAAGTGATACGACAGTACGCCTGTCGACTTATCAGGTTTTACTCAGATTTTTTATACTTTCATAAAGAACGGCATGTTGTACTGTCACCACAAGTATAATTACGAATTTGTACTGTCACTACATTATTTACAAAAATTTGATATACGCCCGTGAGCAATGTATGAAAAAAGTAGTGTCTCAGTAGCTGCGACCTGTAAGATAATACTGTCCACGAACGTGTTAAGGGAATTAACATTTAGCATTCATCACAAATATCATTGTATAGTAAGCAGGTGACTAACTGTGTCAATATACATAAAGCCCCATGTGTACTAAACCAAAATGCACACAGAACACTTGCTACATAAATGTTACTCCATCGGGTACATCCCAAATACATTGCATTCACTCAACATTTCGGAATTTCCTATTACATTCACACTATCTGCAGTCCCCAGTAAAGCTATCGTGTTACATAGATATTAATTCTACTGACATAGCTTAACATCATGCTTGTGTTGACTAAAGGATTAAGCAGAGGTGTTTAGTTATGACACTCCAATCTGTAAACAAAATCCAGAGACAAAGTGCTTTTGTTTAATTATTGGGTGACACGGTAGGCGCGGTGGCCGAACGATCGACTGCTGCGCTGCGTGTCGCGATTTCGATCCCGGCACGGAACAAATGTTTGTATGACCTAGATAGTTTCGGGTCTGGCTGTTTGTGTATGTGAGTTTGAATGTTTGTAAACGCGCCCACGATACAGGAGAAATTCCTTGTGAGATTCAACTTTTTTTTTTAAATATAATTTTCCTCGTTGGTGATATATTTTTTTGTGTTTTAATATTGTTATTTATTTATTTAAGAATCAAAAATATGTTTTAATCATTGTATTAATTAATTAACTACTATTATTTACAAATTACAAAGACATAATAATAAAAACTGTTATAATTAGAACCAACATTATATTATGTTGTTTAATCATTTAATACGTAAGATATGCAGTGCCTTTACAAGGTGCATGTCTTAATATTGTGTCATAAAATATGTATGCATGCCTATTTATGAGTGTTTTACATGTTTGTAAATAAATAAATAAAGTGTCATTGGGTATTTCGATCTGAAATTTCTCGGTGGCAGCTACGCAGAATAGAATAGTTGAGTAGTTATTTATTTCACGAAAAACAATTTTACATAAACACATTGCACAAGTAATAGTCTTAATTATCAAGATTTTAACTTAGAATCCTCTGATACCGAACTGGGACAGATTCTGTATCTCGGCAACCAGCGCTTACGTACATTGGATCTGTACCCGGATGTTGCAAAATAAACAAAAAGTACGCATATGTTTTCATAGTGACATTCTTTTAGTTATATTTGTAGATTAAAACATTGATGGAAAAATTTATAGAATACTAGCTGTGCCCAGCTGTTTCACCCGCTGCTCACTTAGGGGTATGAAAAATAGATGTTTGCCGGTTCTCAGACTTACTGAAATATGCATAAAAAAATTCATAAGAATCGGTCGAGCCGTTTCGGAGGAATAAGAGAACTAACATTGTGACACGAGAGTTTTATATATTAGAAGATTACCATATTATAAAAACTATAAAGCTCTGAAATTAACAGAAACAAGTACATGGCAAAAATACTTTACCTGGATCCTGTGTTAAGCTCAGAACTGTAAAATAAAAATTATTGTGTTAAATACATCACACAAAAGTGGATTTCATTATTATTCAACGAATATTATAAATGCGAAAGTTTGTAATGATGTATGTATGGATGAATCTTTGTTTTTTACAGGATATAGACAAAAAATGGCACGTTTATAACCTGTATTAAATATGATATGGAAGGAATATTTTGACGGGCCTGTTGGTCTAGTGGTTGGTGGCCCTGACTGCTGAGCCGGAGGTCGTGGGTTCGATTCCCACCCAGGACAAACTTTGTGTGATGAGCATGATTGTTTGTTCTGTGTCTGGGTGTGATTTATCTATAATATGTATGTATTTATAAATTATATAAGTATGTATATCAGTTGCTGGTTACCATAACACAAGCTCTGCTTAGCTTGGGATCAGATAGCCGTGTGTGAGTTGTCCCAAGATATTTATTTATTTATTTAATTCAGGTACAACGATCCCGTAGAATGATTACCGAACTTTGTATGTGTCTAAAAAACGTAGAACGTACCTACGTAAACAACAAACAATAATTGTGAATGGGTTAAGTAAATGGAAAAACAAAACATGCATAATTACTATTGTATCGTTTTAAAAATACATGAATAAGTAATAATTGCAGTTAGAAGTATTTTTACAGCTGTAATATGTACGGGGATATGTGGTTTTTATGAAACTTTGCCCCTCACTAGAAACTTTAAAATTATCGTGGGTGCGTTTACAAACACTTAAACTTACATACACAAACAGCCTGACCCTAAACAACTATCTGTAGGGCATACAAATATTTGTGCCGTGCGGGGATCGGACCCGCTATACGTACCGCAGAGGTCAAACGCTTAGCCACTGCGCCAATCTAAAATTTTAAGTACAACTTGTAAGTTGTACTTAAAATTTATAAATTGCTTATTCTATGTATGGTTACAGTGTCATTTTCTCAAACAATTGACCAAACTTAAACAGTTGCCTAAATATAAGTGCGTAGTTGGATTTTTAACACCGAAAGTGCAATAATTTTTTTATTTTTTTATAATCATTTCACATTTTTTTTTAATTGTCTAATGTATTTTTTTTTATTTTGCAAAGTGTATAATTTATAATTGTAATCTCGGCGTTCTCTTTCCATTTGTATGATTCTGCAAGTGCTGTGCACTTCTGTAAGTGACGAACTCACTTTAGTCTCATTTATTGTGATTTTTTTTGTGTATATGTGAGTAAGTCGTTGAAGTGCCTTAATAAATAAATAAAAATAATACAAATGACCTGGGGCATAATTTTACATTGCTTCTAATTTAAAGGCTTTTCGTACCCAAGGAACACTCGCCCTCTAAATGTTTTCTCCATTTCTCCAAGCGAAAGTGAGTTTGTTTGTTTATTTGTTAAGTCTTCACGCCTAAATGGCTTAACCGATTTCGATGAATTTTGGTACAGAGATAGTTGGGACCCTGGAGACGGACATAGGCTTTTTTTTAAAAAAAGATTGAGATATGAGGGAGAAAGAGGGAAGAAAAGGGAAAACTTAGCATTGCTATTACAATAAATAAGGCGCAAGGGCAAAAACTACAGGTAGCCGGTACCTGCAATATCAAATCAGGAAAGGTGAACTGTGTTACCCCAAATTTAACGCGAGCAAAGCCGCGGGCAAAAGCTAGTCTTACCATAAAATACCAAAAATATTTTCGACCTCCTACTCAAAATTCATGCCTGCATCATCTTATAACTGGCACCCCTCTCAAATTTATTTAGCCTCGGCCTTAGCTCGACAATAAACACTCCTTGTCGACCAAACAGCTTGGACGCGACCGGAATAACCGATAATATTTGTTTGGAACGATTTAAACCGACCCTTTTAGCGTTTTTATTGATGTCCACAATATTTTGGGAGAGGTGGAATGTTTTGATCGGAAAATCAGATGCAAGGGATATTAGGAAAAAGGGATATAAGGATAAAGTCGACTTGAAAAAAATCTTTTTTAAAAAGGTACTTGCTGTTAGCTTTCTTAGTATTTACTTACTCATTATATAAGTACTTTTTAGGATTCCGTACCTCAAACGGTAACCTTATAGGATCATGTTTTTGTCCATCTGTCAACCCTTTATCTCGGGAAGCACCATATATTCTAGTATGAGGTACCTTAAAGCTGTGAAAAAACTTTTGGAACGACGTTCCTTTTCGCGCGTTACGAAAGGGGGCTAGACGGAAAAACATTAAGACCAACAGTTGTAACGACACTTTTTGCTATTTTGTAGTTGTAAGCCGTGCGGCGTGTGCGTGTTTCTCCGTCTGTCTTTCTCTATCTCTCTCATAGAAAGCAAACCAGTTATTTTCGTTTCGTCTTTCTATTTCGCATTGAACAGTGTGGTGTCGCGACGATTATTTTTGTTGAGTGTATACAGGATTTTTGTACATAATAAATAATAACTTCGTTCCATCCGGGTGTCCCTTGACACCTCTCAAGTTTTCTTGTGTCTTCACAGTCAAAAGATATGGCTGTTTATGTCGCAAGTTTTTACGGAACCCTTGGTGCACGAGTCCAACTCGCACTTGGCCGGTTTTTAAGTGATACAAATCACTTATCTTTTACTGTTACTTATTGAACAGATATTGTGAAGTTACTGGCAATGATCGGGCATATAGTATAGATATACGAGTATATACCTAGCAATTTTTTTTTACAGACTACGACTGCTGACTTTCTGTTGAAAACTATGAATATAACTTTAGCCGACGTGGGAATTGAATCCCACACTTCTTGTACACACTTGCAATTACCAGATCAACTACGACTTTATTAAAAATAGTTTTTAGAAGATAAAACAGACGTGAAAATCCACGTTTTTTCTAATTTTCATTACACAAAAACACAGATATCCCATTACCTTTCTGTTGTAATCTCCAATCAGAAAATTGGAGATCAAAACAGAAAGTTTAAGTTTCGTGGAATGGCAAGGTTAACAGACAGCTTACCTCACAATTCCACGAAATATCTCCAACTAACCCATTAACCTTAATGGACGATTTATAATTGATAAGACAACAAATTAGTGCCAAAAGCTTCGTTTGAAAACACGTTTGGCATAAATAGTTGGTAAAGATTTATTCCCTTGCACTGTACTGGCAAGCCTGGCAACATTCCAGAGCATTGCTTATCGCTTTCCAAGAGTAACCTATTCTCGCAGCTGACAAATTTGGGATGAAAATCAGCTAAAATGGCCGATATTTAGGGGTAGCTACATTACTCTAGCTTTACATTTTGTACGCGTTAAGGTCTGAAATTATGCTACAGGTACAACCGGGATAAAGAATACCCTATGTCTTAACCCTGATAATAGTCTACTTGGATGCCAAGCTTCATCGAAATCAGTCGCACTACTACCTACACAAAAAAATCGGTTAAATGATAAATGATGTTTATTTTGCAAGTTGGTTTTCACCAACACTTTTACACGTCTTTTTTTTAAACTGGATGAGGCCGGTATTTTGTACCCGACTACTCTGAGAAGAAACAGCCGAAACAAACTCAGAGGTCATACATAGTCTCTTATAAGGTCCTGACAAAAAAATTTTGGTCAACTTACATGAGGACTATGCGGATTAGTGTCTGTAATGGTCTTTTTGAAGAAAGCACCACACAGATTGAGTGGACCAGCCAGTGCAAGCATTTGTCGGTTATCATGTAGCTCGACTCATAACCCTAGGAGCTCAACGACACGACGAACAATACCAAAAAAAGGACATGATCCACTGATCCAAATGGTTCAGTTTCGTTTGTTACATTTCCTGAAAATTTTCAATCTAAAACATAATAGAGGACAGTATAACAACTTCATATCTTGCTCCGAATACAGAATATACTGCAATGGAAATTGCATTCCTTGTAGGTCGACATTCTTTAGTCAGTATTTCATATTTGAGACAGAAACGGGACGGACAAACAGTGGTAGAGGAAATATTGCAATTTTTGTTGTTATTGATATTGTGAGCGATATATTTATATAAACGGGAGGGTAATTGAGGTTAATGTTGTTGGTTTTGTCGTAATGAGAGGGATATTTTTTATTTCTTTTCTCAGGACCAACATCTTCACTTAAGACTTTCATCCTTACTTAATATATATATATAATATTATAAAAGCGAAAGTGAGTTTGTTTGTTTGTTTGTTTGTTACCTCTTCACGCTTTAATGGCTAAACCGATTTGGATGAATTTTGGTACAGAGATAGTTGGGAACCAGGAGACGGACATAGGCTAATTTTTATTTAAAAAAAGTGGGATATGAGGGAGAACGAGGGAAGAAAAGGGAAAACTTAGCGTTGCTATTACAAATCCATCAGGCGCAAAAGCAAAAACTGCAGGTCTGCTTGGTGTGTTATACCGAATTTAACGCGAGCGAAGCCGCGGGCGAAAGCTAGTCTTCAATAAATAAGGCGCATGGGCAAAAACTATAGGTAGCAGGTACCTGCAAATCAGGAAATGGGAACTGTGTTACCCCGAATTTAGCGCGAGCGGAGCCGCGGGCAAAAGCTAGTTTGTTTTTTTTTTTTATATGGTTTCTTTTTGTTCACATATTATGCAACTTTCAACAGTCTGTAGTACTGATGATAATTAACCGCGTACAAGCGACGACTTGAAACAACGATGACGCCACATCATCACACAATGGCCTAGCTATGCGTTTGGCGGGTTCGACCCCTGCACGGAACAAAATATTTGTACGATTTTCAGGAGATATTCCGGCTCTGGCTGATCGTGTATGTGAGTTAAAATATTTCTAAAATCACTTATGGTACAGTAGAAATTTCTAGTGGTTACTTACAAAAAGAAAAAAAAACACATGTTAATAAATTTTCAAAACAAAGTAACATCAAAAAGACTAAACCGTTGTAAAAACGTTTCCTCTAGAAAAAAAGGACCAAACAATTTTGATACTTTTTGCCACCATAAGTAAATAATAATATTAACCCTTTGACCCGGTGTTCAGGGCAGCGGGTCGGAAAATACTGGTTTTAACCAGCGCATTCCGGTCTGAGGTGGTTTTAAACCGGAACGGCCGTACTTGGAAGCGGTATGAACGCAATTTTTTTAAGCAAAATGTTTGTTTATATTTCTCGATGTTTTTTGAAAATTCGTATTTTTGGCAGCATTTTTTCATTCGTTGTTTTAAATGTACTTGTAGAATTCCAAACTGTGCGCTTGATAGAACTACCCATCAGTAAAAAAACGCACTTGGATATTAATTGTCAGTGTCCCGAAAGTCTGACAACCAGTCTTACCGAGGGAAATCGTATTATACTATAACTTGGTTGTGAAGGTCAGCCGGGCGATCGCTCCACTAAAAAAAAAAATACTGGTATTCAGCTGTATCCGGTTAGACTGGAAGCCGACCCAAAAAAGTTGCCAAAACGCTAGTTACATTAAATCTGGTTCTTTGTAAGCAATCACAAAAATCACTCAGCAACTGATTACAAACTACACATTGCAAAACCCATCCAATTTTAAATACGTATTAAAGCTTCCCGATATTACATAGCCAACATTTCATTCACATTAGGAATGTTTCCCGTGAACATTCTCGTTCAATCAAAACATTTGAAATTCAACAGCACCGAAATTCAAATGAATTTCAATCACAGTTATGTTGCCTGTATTTCAATTCTCTTAGAAATAACAAACATATTCAACGTCACGATTGTTATCTCTGAGAGATTAAGCAGAGGTGTATTACATAGTAAAAAACTTGAGAGGTGTCAAGGGACACCCGGATGGAACGAAGTTATTATTTATTATCTACAAAAAACCTGTATACACTCAACAAAAATAATCGTCGCGACACCACACTGTTCAATGCGAAATAGAGAGACGAAACGAAAATAACTGGCTTGCTTTCTATGAGAGAGATAGATAGAGAGAGACAGACAGAGAAACGCGCGCAAGCCGCGCGGCTCACAACTTTAGCAAAAAGTGTCGTTACAACTATTGGTCTTAATTTTTTCCGTCTAGTCCCCTTTCGCAACGCGCGATTCAACTTAGGTCCAAAAACATTTATAACTAACTTCAAAAAAGGACGGGGTTCTCAATTCGACTGTATTTTTTTAATATACTTAACTATCGTATTGTGAACTCTTGGTTTTGAGACAAGAGTTGAAAATTAAATAACACTGCAATAGGTATCACCTAAAGTTAATTAAGTTTCATATAAAAGTAGATGCTTATTTAAACAATACAAATTCTACTAAGAACTATTTGGTACAATTCGTACCGCTTCAGCTAATTCGCTATTCACAAGTCATAATCTTGTGTTTATAGTAATTACTGCAGATTGTGGTACATAAATATACGTATACTCGTATATAAATATACGTATTCAGAAATTGTATCTTTGTTTGTAGAAATTGTACATAAACGTGTGTAATTTTGCTTTGAATCGTGATTTCTGTGGAATATTGAGATAAAATGAATAGTACACATGTAATGTTTGTATTAACGCTCGCGTTTCGGCTGTTACGTAATGAGCCTTATTTATAGAATGGATTTAAGATATTTCCATTAACTGGATGTAAATGCTGACTTCAGGCTCTTAAGAAGGCCGTGTCGATGGCGCGTTTGTGTTTCACGCGCGCCTCAAAGAGATGTCCGCAAAGCCGAGGGGCTTGCCAGAGCCTACGCCTGCCGGGGTTGCGGGTTGTTCGAAAGAGATACCGCGGCCCCGGACCGTAAAGGGCAATAGAAGGAACATGGGTGGGTTTTAGTCGGTAAAAATCTGACAGTCCCCCCCGCTCTACCCAGAGCGGGGGAAGCTATTTGATGTTTTCCCACCCCAAAACAAAAAAAGACTGTTAAGAGTATGTTGGTCAGAAAAATAATAACGGTTGGCCCGGCCCGAGGATAGAACCGAGGCTTAATTGCACGTGGCAGATTGTGATGAGACCGTTGTCCTTACTCATACATATTACTAGCTGTGCCCAGCGGTTTCACCCGCTGAGGTTTAGGGGTATGAAAAATAGATGTTAGCCGATTCTCAGACCTACCCAATATGTACCCAAAATTTCATAAGAATCGGTCGAGCCGTTTCGGAGGAGTACGGTAACTAACATTGTGACACGGAAGTTTTATATAATAGAAGATAAAGGCGAAAGTGGGTTTGTTTGTTCCGTCTTCACGTCTAAATGGCTAAACTGATTTTAATTAATTTTGGTACAGAGATAGTTCAGACTCAAAGTGAGAAATGAGGGAGAAAGAGGGAAGAAAAGGGAAAACTTAACTTTGCTATTACAATAAATAAGGCGCAAGGGCAAAAACTACTGGTAGCAGGTAGCTGCAAATTAGGAAAGGGGAACTGTGTTACCCCGCGGGCAAAAGCTAGTTTTAATATAAGACTGTGTACCATACCATATTTGGACAAATAAATGTTTTTTTAAGCCAGACATGCACTTTGTCAGAGAGTTTCAGTATAATTAAAAAAAGACCAGCCAAGCGCGAGTCAGACTCGTGCACCAAGGGTTCCGTACAAGGGCACGCCACAATAGCGGCGGTAAGTCCCCTCTTTGAGGAGTGGCTGGAGATGCGTCATGGCGTCCTCACCTACCGCCTGACGCAGGTCCTCACCGGACACGGAAGTTTCGGGAGGTTCCTGCACATCATCGGGCGGGAGGAAGCGCCCGGGTGTCACCATTGTGACGATCGCCCGGAGGACACGGTGGAGCACACAGTGGCGGTCTGCCCAGCTTGGGCGGAGCACCGCCGTGCCCTCGTGGAGGCGATCGGCGGCGGCGATCTCTCGCGTCCGGCCCTGGTTCAGGCCATGGTCCGGAGCGAGAGGGAATGGGAAGCGGTCACCACCTTCTGCGAAGCAGTAATGCTAGCAAAGGAGGTGGCCGGGCGTTTGAGGGAGAGAACATCTGCCCAACCCAGCCGCCGCGGGAGACGCCCAGGGCGCCGGGCGCCGCGAGACGACTTCCGGCCACCGTAGATGCGGGCCTGTGGACGGTGAGCAATGGGTAGCTCACCGTCCGTCCGTCGATTGACGACAGGCCGTGTCGACGGCGCGTTCGTGTTTCACGCGCGCCTCAAAGAGAGTCAGCAAAGCAGAGGGGCTTGCCAGAGCCTCCGCCTGCCGGGGTTGCGGGTTGTTCGAAAGAGATACCGCGGCCCCGGAACGTAAAGGGCAATAGAAGGAACATGGGTGGGTTTTAGTCAGTACAAGTCTGACATGCCCCCCCGCTCCACCCAGAGCGGGGGAAGTCATTGGATGATTTCCCACCCGAAAAAAAAAAAAAAAAAAAAAAAAAAAAAGGGTTCCGTACAAACTTGCGACATAAACAGCCATATCTTTTGATTGCTTAGATTTAGCGAGTTGATTTTCACAGCACAAAGGCACTACAGTAGGGTTACCATGACATCCTATAGCAGTTCTTATTCCTGTGTGAGAAAGAGATGGTGCTAGACACCCTGTATTGCTCTGTCTCTTACCCTCAGTGGAATAAGTTCTGCTTGAAGACGTCATGGTAGTGTAGCAGATTTAAGCATATGGTTTTAATTTCGACGACTCGTCTTGACACACAGACAGACAGATGGACAACAAAGTGATCGAATAAGGGTTAGGTTTTTTCCTTTTGAGGTACTCCAATAATGATCTTCATGTCTTTGTCCCATTTTACTTGAGTTTGACGCAACACGTTTTTTCTTCTCTTTTCTCCAGTCAACCACCAAAAAATCAATGCAGTTTAAAAAAATATGACAACTATATTTAGGACTAGCTGTTCCCCGCGGTTTCACCCTCGCTGCTCAGCACCTGTTGGTCGTAGCGTGATGTTATATAGCCTATAGCCTTCCTCAAGAAATGGACTATCCAACACTAAAAGAATTTTCCAATTCCAACCAGTAGTCCCTGAGATTAGCGCGTTCAAACAAACAAACAAACTCTTCAGCTTTATAATATTAGTATAGATATAATAAGTATATAAAGTATAGTATATATAGTATAATTATATAGTATAGAACTATAGATAGTGTTCGTATCAAACCAAAATATAGTTCAACGCAATACGCAGTTGGTTAAAATATAAACCAAAATTGATGCATAATTAGCACATTTTGCTAAATCAACGCTTATGACGTACATTGACCCATTAGCAGACTGTATTGGCGTTGTTAAACAAATATAGATGTTGGCAGAGATTCTCAAACTTTCCGCCATTTTGAATCATCGGGTGACAGTTTTTTTTTTTTAACCGTTGCCCCACACTATGAATTTCTCCTGTATCGTGGGTGCGTTAACAAACATTTAAATTCACATACACAAACAGCCAGACCCGAAACAACTACCTGTAGGCCATACAATATTTATTCCGTGCGGGAATCGAACCCGCGACATTCAGCGCAGCAGTCAATCGCTCAGCCACTGCGCCAACCGTGTCGTCAAGGTTGACAAGTCTAGGTACAATAAGTTACAGAATTGATGTGTCTATAGGGAAGTTTGTTCTGATACTTATTCTTTCCAGTCAAAAAATAGGCCATGGTGAAAAGCAGACTGGTTTGGTCTATTTTAATAAAGAACTCTTCTGCCACAGTTCTTGAGACAATTTGAAGAAGAAATGACACTAAACAATATTGTAAACTCCTTTCACACAAAAATATCTATCAATGTTATATTTATTATTTTTACTACTTTCTAGGACTATAGGTAAGCAGTGATAGCCTAGTGGTGTGACAGTCGGAATGCCAAGTCAGAGGTCCCTGGTTCGAACCTTGGTCCATGTTTTTCGTATTCATGTGTGCATTATATAATTACTAGCTGGCGCTCGCGGCTTTGCCCGGGTGATATCGAAAAAAATACTCTATGATAATCTCAAGATTCGTTCAGCCGTTTTTACGTGAAAAAGTAACAAATATCCATAAGTCCATCCACACATCCATACATCCATCCATCCTTACAAACATTTGCATTTAAAATATTATAGTGGGAAGTCGGATTAGTAGGATGACTTGCTTCGGTGAGGGAAACATCGTGAGGAAACCAGCATACCCGACAGATATTTCTGAACAGCATGTTAGGCAAATCAAAAGTCCTTGATTGGCATTAAAACTTTGAAACCAGGTTAGTCAATAACCACACCATAAAAGCAACAGTGCTATGAGTACAACTAATTAATACAAAACATTTGAGCAACACAGACTTGTAGCGAAAATTCACCGTCGCAAATACCGGCAGTGTTGCAGCTAATTGAGCGTTGTCCTACCCTGTGTCGGAATAACGGACGACCCAGTACTGTATGATGCTGTAATTGGGGCAATAGGGAAGGCCTATAAAGGCACGATGAGATTTTAATGGTACTATGCTTTGTACGTTGTGTCCTTGGCTAAACGTTTTAGAAGTAAATTGACAGTTCTGAAACTTTAAAGAACTAGGGTTGGTGTGTAATGTGTATACTGTTTGTTTGTGTGTGTGTGAGTGTGTTCAGTGATTTGCGAGAACTTTTTTTCAAAGAAATCTAGAGTAATAAAACATAAATAAAGTAAAATCTTTTTAATTCAGACATATTTATTTAGCTCATGTTATTGTTAGTAGTATGATTTAAAAATTATGTTACATTTACAAATTAATTTTATTATTTATATATACCATAACTGCTACTATAAATATTCAATTTTATTATTTGACAATTTTGTTTTTATATGATGATGTCACCAACATCTGATAGCATTATCTTACTATAACTATTATAAATGCAAAATTTTGAGCAGATGAATTCTCTTCCACGATAAACTACTGAAAGGATTTGGATAAAATTTGTGAAACAGATGTAAACCTAGGTGTACGCACAACCTCGCGGGACAATTACAAAACATTATGCGAACGATACCGCGGGCATAAGCTAGTAATTATCTGAAATAGAAAGACAGAACATTCCAGAGTCATCTAAGTTTAACGTCTAAGATCTTAAGTCTTGCCAAGTCATTGCTGAAAAGTTTTTTTCTCTACGTAGCTGCACTTTGATTGTACAATTAGATGTAACTTGCAGTAGAGTTTATAGAATAAAAACTGGAATAAAGCTCACAATTGCATAAACGTCACAACTAATACAGACGAAACCAAAGAGGTGTCATGTTTATGGTCTTTGCTAATAGGTGTGCAATGTCTGATTTCCACAGCTATATCATTAAAAAAAACCAGAAAGATAGCCAGTTTGACCCATGTGGGCATAAGCCAATGAGTTAATTTAAACATGGCATAGTTTTCCAACTACCCACTACCCATTAAAGTGAATGAACGAAATATTGTGCATGGAAAATGTAAATTAGTCCCAATTTCGGCCCTCTGGTGTTGCCAAATTGTGATTGTATTATTAACTTAATTTATAATATGGCAATACTGTTTTGGGTTAAAAATTGTATGGTTGTTTTATCTATGGCTTCAGTTGTGACACAATAACATTTTCAAAGGGCAATTGAGTGACTTGAAACCGCAGGTTACGACAAACTTGTGAATAGTTTAGTCAAACTCAAAATGTGTTAATTATTGGTTAATTTCACATTAATTCAAATCTTATTGAAATTAATTTGATGCTTAGTAACCAATAAAAACATCTGCCTGCATACGAACTTCAGTGTTCAATCTGGAAATCTCTTAACCAACTGCGGGCCCAGGTTGACCACTGTAAATATAATCTGGCCAAATGGGGCATCATCGACTCATCTCAAACACAATACCAATGTGGAGACCCTTAGTAGAATTTGTCCCACATACTTTCCTGCCTATCCTACACAACCACTTGAACCTATCAAGATTTAAACGAAGCAAATGTTAGAGGTGTGAAGTTAGCTACATACTGGTCTAACACAATATGTGTTTCATCGACTTCAATCAATTACATTTCGAAATAAGTTGTTTAAAGACACAACCTATCTCCCTCTTGGAAGTGGACGTTAATAGCTGCGACACAGTTTTGCAACTATTTACATACGTGATACAATTTTTCAAGTATATTTTTGTTCCAATAAAGATTAAATAAGTATTAAGTATCTTAATGCACAAACCTCTTGGAGAATGACGGACCATTCCCTCTCATATAGTCACAGCCTTTAGAACTCAAGAACCTTGCCATTGGTATACTGGAGCTACACAGTATTTCTTAACATAAATTACTACGGCCAACTGTCCCAAGTATTTCACATATGGTTCTACTAACCTTAATTATTCACCTCAAAATCGCGATATTGAATCTGGCAGCACTCCGGCCATAACCGGTTGTATCCGGTCCGAACTAGTTTGAACCGACGCAAACCGGTTCATATTTATGTGACCTCGTAAAACCGGGAGTAATAAAAATGGTGGCTTATGCAGTTTTTATGCATAACTGAAGCTATGTTAGTTAGGATTTATGTTTATTTAATATTTCATACTCTTGACGTTTATGGAGTTAGTAATATATAATTATGTTGTTGGTTCGTTGTGTTTATAAAGAAAGTTATGTTCTCGGGAAATTGTTTGAAAAATTACTCTGGATATTAAAGTGCATGTCTGGATTCTAGTTTATTTTTTATTTCGTGTTTTTGATAGCTGGTGAATGTAGTATGATTCGAATAATCAATTAATCATTCAAGTTTCTAAGTTTCTGTTGTTACCAACAGGGGGTAAATGGACTTGCAAATAGCCCTTGTTTAGATTATTTATAACAGAAAATCACTAATAACAATTATTAAATGAACTTAAATGGTCAAGTCTGCCATAATAAATTGAATAGACTCTCTCAATCATAAATAATACATAAATACCTCTTAACCAATCCAATACCCGAAATCTGTATGACCTACATGCAAGTGCCATTACGCTCCAAAAACGCTTAACGACCGGTACAAATCAACGTACATCGCACAAGGGGGTGGAAGTAGCGGGCACACTAGGAGAGCTGCAAAACGGATTTACAGCAGATTTATACACCGGTGCTTAAGCTTCGTTCAGTTTCGAACTAATCAAGTTGCGAGAGTCGTTTTGGATTCAAGGTGACAGTAGAGTTATGTATTGGGTTTGCTGTTTTGAAGTTGAGAGCAGATTTGAAATGGTTGTTGTTTGAAGTAAGGATGAATCGAGAGATTAATTCAAAATGAAAGTAAATCCTTGTCTCCAGTGTTATGGGTTGTTAGGAAGAGATACCGCGACCCCCGAACATAAAGGGCATGAGAAGGATCGTGGGTGGGTTACAGTCAGTAAGTCTGACACTCCCCGCTCAGCTTTACCCAGAGCAGGAAAGTTTTTTGAAGATATTCTATACGAAAAGACAAAAAAAGTATGCTGTCTATTTCCAAGTTTCAGAAAGACACAAATACTAAAGTCCTTACAGGAAAAAAGAAAGGTTGCATACTTGTATAGGTAACGATTTTTGTGAAAAATATTAGGTACCTACTGCAACTACGTTCGTTGTTTAGTGTTGCTTTATTATTATATAAGTATAGCCATCGACATAATAGTTACAAGATTTACAATCAATTAACACCGTTAATTAGAAATACTGATGAATTATAAGAAGAACTAGGATTCTTTTTTTCAATACGATTGCAAATGCAGATTTAAACGGCGCGTTCGTGTTCCACGCGCGCTTCAAACAGATATCAGCAAAGCAG
The DNA here is from genome assembly GCA_905475445.1 of Ochropleura plecta. Lineage (NCBI taxonomy): Eukaryota > Metazoa > Arthropoda > Insecta > Lepidoptera > Noctuidae > Ochropleura > Ochropleura plecta. The sequence continues at coordinate 13,794,891 of FR997748.1, forward strand.
AGGGGCCTGCCAGGGCCACCGCATGCAACGGTTGCGAGTTGTTCAAAAGAGATACCGCTACCCCGGAATATAAAGTTTAGAATATAGGCTTTAGTCAGTAAAAGTCTGAAATCTCCCCGCTCCGCCCAGAGTGGGAGAAGTTATTTGATGACTTCCTACCTTACTTAAAAAGGTACCTTTCTCGTTGCACACACTAAGTAAACAAAACAGTCTCACAGTTTCGATAAGAATATGTTTAAGCCACGTTAACCACGTTTACTACAAAAGCATTTTCTTAACAAAATTCCGTGACTCCCCACGAAAATTACAGACAACGAAAATGCACCAAACACTTTAAGCCAGCATCCCCGTCTTAATATCATAATAACTGTTTCGCCTCCTCCTATAATCCTCTAAAAACGGTTATAAAATTATCAGTAACCACGATATCCGTATCCGCTGCAAGTTTTAAGGTTTTAACTGTAATTATTTCGCCTCAACTTTGCGGTAGAATGTGCTAAACTGCTAATTAGCCACCGCGAACTATGCCCAATTAAGACTGGCTGTTATTGTCGAGTGTGCTGATGGCTTCATTTGGGTGGGTTACTTTCATATTTTGATGTTTGTTTGGGTAGATGGACCGGGATGCTGCATCTAAGGTTTGTAGGCGAGTTTATTTGTTGAACTAAGCAAGTCTGTGAGAACACTGATGTTAAGTCAACTATCGATTCTGACTTCATCGTTGGTCTTGTTGTCGCAGTCGCCACTGTTGAGTATCAGGGTGTGGTTTTGATGATCAAGTCAGTTATTCAAACTCAAACTCAAAACCTTTATTTCAATAAGCACTTTTGAATGTCATGAAAACAAAAAAAGATGCTGCTACAGTCCCAGTCACAAGACTTAAACAAACAAGAATAACTTGTGAAAGTACTGTAGTTGCCCATTCTAAAGCGGAGGTCTCTATGGAGAAGAATGGGCAAGAAACTCCATGGACACTCTTTTAAATCATATTAAAGTGTTATTGGGTTTTTCATCAGATATTCAGTAGTAGCACGGAGTCCTGATTCGTGACCAAGTTTAAGCGATAGACCAAGGGTACATAACACTTGACTATGTCCATCTTTTTACATCACTCACACCTTCCTGCCTTGTCCCATTTAATTGGGGTACGTAAACGTAATGCACCGATGCATTACGTTTTGTTTTTTCATTCTCCTCTGTAAAGCTATCATTTATTCTGTTGCTGTGCCCTTACAGGGTCCATAATTGTACTTTAGCAATAAGTCTCATTTAATATCATTTCACATTATGGTACGCAAATAAATATGAATATTTTTTTTGAGGATTTGTACCTCAAAAGGAATACCGGAATCCTTATTAGATCACTTTGTTGAACGTCAGTCTGTCTGTCAAGACCCTTCATCTCAGGAATGAGTACAGATAATATGGAGTTAAAATCCTTACTTCCTTACTAATATTATAAAAGCGAAAGTGAGTTTGTTTGTTTGTTTGTTACCTCTTCACGCTTTAATGGCTAAACCGAGTTTGATGAATTTTGGTACAGAGATAGTTAGGAACCAGGAGACGGACATAGGCTATTTTTTTTTTTAAAAAGGGGGATGTGAGGTAGGAAGAGGGAAGAACAGGGAAAACTTGGCGTTGCTATTACAAATCAATAAGGCGCAAGGGGAACTGTGTTACCCCGAATTAAACGCGAGCGAAGCCGCGGGCAAAAGCTAGTCAAACCATATATTAAAAAATTTAGTCATTTTTAGCTATGAAAAAAATAACCCTCTAAATTGATGTAGTCGTAAGATATGGCCGTTTATGTCGCAAGTTTGTATGGAACCTTTGGATTTTTTCCTTCACACAATCCATCTACCGCTTCTTTAGTCTCACTCTACCTCTTCATACATCAGCTTTTATACTCAGCACTCATGTATTTTCTCTTTTAGGGTTTTAGAGGAGTTCCTGGCTAAATAATATTAGCCTTTTGTATCAATTTTATGACGATACGGTTGGTGCAGTGGCTGAGCAATCGACTGCAGCGCTGCGTGTCGCGGTTTCGATTCCCGCACGGAACAAATATTTGTATGGTCTACAGATAGTTGTTCCGGGTCTGGCTGTTTGTGTATATGAGCTTACATGTTTGTAAACGCACCCACGGTACAGGAGTAAAACCTAGTGTGCGGCAAAGTTTAAAAAAATAAAAAGTATTAGGCAGTCTCTCCATAATAGAATATTGGTATGACTGGAAGCCAACTCTAATAAAGTTGTGAAAGGCTAGGCAGATGATTACTTTTAAGGTTTTTTGTGACCTAATTTAAAACTACAATACATTATTACACCCAGTAATTACCCAGCTGACAATCCCACAGTTAATTCTGTAGTAACAAAGTTAAGTCGAATAAGCTTTGTAACTGCCGCTTGGAGTTAAAATAAGCTTATTAAACTGTTACCGATGCAGACTACGGTTAACGGAGAACTTGACGGTTTAGCATAGTACCTAGCGAGTTTAGAATTTAGATCGTGTTAGGTAATTTTGATTGTGTCCCTAGGATAATTTTGGTTAAGATGGTAATGATGTTGCTGTTCTGGTTGAGATTATAGAGGTATAGCAATATAGTTGGGTTACTCTAGTGTAGGGAAGAAAAGGAGAGAACAGCTCGTGGCTAAATAATAGCAGCCGCTCGAGTCGAACTTTAGGTTACTTGCCTAGGTTGGTCTGTGGATGGGTGACTACCCGTTACATACCGAGTTTCCTCCGTACATCAGAAAGCACGTTAAGCAATTGTTCCTGGCTGTCATTTGTAGATCTTTGACAGTTGTTACAGGTAGTCAGTGTTCCGAAAGTCTGACAACCAGTCTTACCAAGGGGTATTGTATAACCCAGTACTAACTGGGTTGTGGAGATCAGATAGGCAGTCGCTCCATGTAAAATACTGATATTCAGCTGCATCCGGTAAGACTGGAAGCCGACCCCAATATAGTTGGGAAAAGGCTAGGCAGATGAAGAGTGTGGGGAAAAGATGGCGGTAGACACCTTGTATAACTCTGTCTCTTTCTCACACTTGAATAAATCCTGCTTTAAATTGTCATGGTCACCCACCTGGTGTCCTGTGCTATATATTAAAGTACTAAAGTTAGCAAAAAGTTTCCAATTATTATAGAAACAAATAATTTAGAAATGCCTTGTTGCTGTTATTTTTGTAGCAAGTCTTATATCGTCAGCCTAGCACTTTTCCGACTATGTTGTTCTAATTTAACTACATTGTATATGCAGCTGCTCCGTTGGTCTCGCAGTCGCAAGCTGCTGCTCACGGGGTCCTAGGTTCGATTCTTGGGTCGGAAATGTTTTTTTCCATTAAGGAAGTTTACAGTAGCAGCTCGAAGTTTGGAAGTTGGCGATGAGATACTCTTCTGCCTCGGAAAGCACGTTAAGCCATTAGTTTTGTGCCTGATCTCTCTCCTGTCGTTTTGGATTGCCGTCCCATCCCACCCTGGACTATGAGAGTGAGGGAACAGAGTGTGCACCTGCGCCTGCGCACACACTTGTTCTCTATAGTATCTTCCGCGCAGATGGTTAATCGATTGGACCAAAAACGGTCAGGAGGACTATATGTGCAACTAAATACCAGTATTTTAAAAGAAGCGACTACCTTTTACCTCCACAAACCTAATACTAGGTAATGCTATACCCCTTGGTAAGACTACCCGTCAGCCTTTCAGACACCGAGTACCTGTAATGACTGCCAAAGATCTTCTAATGACCGCTGGGACCAACGGTAACGGTAGGTCATGAATAGTTAATCTGACGATCGACCCATGAGGTTGTTATCATTTAGCCATGCGCTCGAGTCCGCCAGAAATACTGCTAAGCATAAAACTGGATTTAAAACTTTCAGATTTCTGTCACCTATTCATTATTAAGTTTTTATTCTGGTTTTATAAGCATGCTTGCTACCAATCATACAAATATTTACTAGTGAAAGACGGGATAAGGACGAAAAGATATTTCTAATTCAATATTTATTACTACTTGATAACAAATCGCTGTCTACTGTCGCACGCCCACTTGTTAGGGAGTATTCGTGTGTCAAAATTGAAAAAAAAAATCGGGGTTAAAACTTTTGTATGAAAATATTCCCCAACTAGTTGGCGCCCGCGGCTTCGCCTGACCGACATTGAAAAAACCTTTGTGCCAAATTTCGTCAAGATCCGTTCAGCCATTTTGACGTGAAGCAGTAACAAACATCCATACATTCATACATCCATCCTCACAAACATTCGCATTTATAATATCAGTAGGATAAAACACCACAGATAAAACCATAAATAGGTACATTATTTTGTATTATATTGTATATTGGATATTCCCAACTCAACGTCAAAAGTTCATTTTTATATCCAACCAATAAATATATTAGGCAAACCATGGCTCTTATTATTCATCATAAACCAACCACCACCCTCTCTACCCACTCTCCTAACACGAAGTCAAGACACAAACCAGTAACGACAAAGATTTATTAATATGACAAAGGCTGTCAGTTCTGTTCCGAGCATGTTGCAGGCTATATTAAAATTTCAGGAGTCGTGGATTTTCCCCTATTATGCCACCTGTATTTTACGGTAAATGTCAGTTGTAGAGGTTTACCTTTTTTTCTTGCCACAGAGACATCGGGCGGTTTTATTAGATTTCCTTATTTTTTTGGAAAGGGACTGTTCTTTTTTATTATTATTTTAGGAGTGAAGTGTGTGTTGGGTTATGATAGAAATTGTGGAAATTAAAAGATTTGAGATAAATGTTCCTTTGTTTTTTTAAATCACCAAATAACTTTCCCTGCTCTAGGCGGAGCGAGGGTGCATCAGACTTTTACTGACTAAAACCTACCCATGATCCTTCTTTTGCCTTTTATGTTTTGGGGCTGTAGTATCTCTTTCGAATAACCTACAACCCCGGCAGACAGATAAATCCCTGTCCCTTAAGTCCCTGTAGGTGGTCTGGCGATAACAGCTCACAGGCCCTTTACCTCGTGTTTTTTTTAAACATCGTTCAAGAGACTTAAAGGAGCATAATTATAGAAGAAGATTAAAACTTAGAGACCCACTCTTTCCATAGAGAGAATGCCTGTATCTAAGCAGTGTGAAAGTTTTAGGCTGATTACGCTTTTGTTACTGCCAGCCATTCACATCAGACAGCTTATTCTATTCCTAGAAATATTTTTTTCTAATTCTATTTTCAACAATCCAGGTGTAACATTAAAAATAAGAATCCATTTAAATAACCATTCATCTTTGTTGACTAATTCATAACGTCAAAATAAATCATAAATTTTAATTTATTTTAAATCCCACAATAAAATATATTTAACAAGCCACGGTCGACAAAATGTCACCCTTATATTCCTTTTAACCTTAGATCAGTCAAAAATAATGACACCAACGAAATTACATAGATGTATCTAGACAAAAGCCTTCAGCAAAATTTAATAAAAGTGCGTAATAGTCTGTCTCTACATATTTATGAGACAGCGTCTACCAAATTATAATTTGATTATACAAAAATCCTTTTTGTCCCCAAAACCCTTATTAAAAGTCAGTAAGGCAATCAGTGTACTATCGAGAAATCTAAACTGTGGAGAATTAAACCTAAGTGCTACCTCGTAGAAATGTCTACGGCGTAGCAAGGCCTACGGCGTAGCAGAGACAGCTATGCCGTAGTAATATGCTACGTGATCTGACGTCACGTAAGGTTGTGAAAATGGTACGTATGCATGTTTAGGACTGTTCTATTACATTGCTGGGGCGGGAAGGTGACTAACTGAATTATTATGATGTTGCCGCCATCTTGAATTAGAAAAGAAATCCTGGGTTTGATACCTGGGTCTTTATTTCGCATTGGCAGGCTAGAGTCGGTAGTCAAGTCAGGTTGATGACAACAGGCTCGCTACTATTGTTGTTTTATATTTAACTAGCTTTTGCCCGCGGCTTCGCTCGCGTTAAAATTCGGGGTAATACCCCTTGTGATTGGATTATTGATTTGTAATAGCAACGCTAAGTTTTCCTTTTTCTGCCCTCTTTCTTCCTCACATCCCACTTTTTTTTTAAATAGCCTAAGTCCTTCTCCTGGTTCCCAACTATCTCTGTACCAAAATTCATCAAAATCGGTGTAGCTATTAAAGCGTGAAGAGGTAACAAACAAACAAACAAACTCACTTTCGCTTTTATAATACATATTAGTAAGGAAGTAAGGATTTGTAATTGAGGGTTGAGTAGGTATGAGTAAAATTCTGCAATAAAGCCTTTGAGGAAAAACAAGGCCGTGTGTTATATTAACTAATAAAGCATATTATGTAAATAAAACAACTTTGCTTAATTGATAATGTTATTGGTTTAAAACAAAATAGCTCCTATTTAATATGAGTTACGTGTTTTGTTTAGATTGAAAATGATAATGTAAAGTTCGTAATTATATTGCGAACTAGGTTTTACGTTCAAACCTTTCAGAATACCAAGTGGGTTTTATAATTACCGTGCCGTCATTATAATATGGGTTTTATATTATAATGACGGCACGGTTGGCGGAGTGGCTGAGCGACTGACTGCTGCGCTGCGTGTCGCGGGTTCGATTCCCGCACGAAACAAAAATTGGTATGGCCTACAGGTAGTTGTTTCGGGTCTTGCTGTTTGTGTATGTGAATTTAATTGTTTGTAAACGCACCCAGGAGAAATTCCTAGTGTGGGGCAACGTTTTTTTTTAAAAAAAAACCTTATTAATTGGATTGGAATAAAAAAACCTTGGCTGACCAACGTGGCGATCAATATTTGTCCTTTATGTGTGTGTCAAGAATTTTTCCCTTGAATTTGGAACATTAAAAGGCTGATTTTCCTATAACACTAGCTTTTGCCCGCAACTTTGTCTACTTTTTTACGAATGGGAAACCATGAAATAACTTCGAAGCGGAGGGGGCCGTGTCAGACTTTTGCTGACTAAACCCATCTATGTTCCTTCTTTTTCCCTTTATGTTACGGGGCCGCGGTATATCTTTCGAACAACCCGCAACCCCGGCACAGCAATAGGCTCTTTATAATCCTATCAGAACTGGCTAACTAACCCTCTGCTTCGCTGACACCTCTTTGAAGTGCGTGGAAAACGATCGCACCGCTATGCCTACTGGGAGTAAATATCTCAAAATATCCCAGAGAAACGTAAACGAACGCATAAAAGGTGAAAAGTTAAAAAAACAGACGGTCGCATTTATTGAAATAAATTGCTAGGGGTAAATAATTTACAGCAGCAAATATGGCACATTCCAATTCAATCAAATTACTTCCAGACGCCAAACGGCACTAAATATTTAATTCACAGTATTTCGATTGCACTTTTGTAAAGAGGAAACCTTTTTACGTCATTGTCCTTTATACCGTTAGCGTGCGAGAAGCCTGAGCCTGCGCAAAAACCCACTTAATGCGAGATGACGTCAACATTGAGCACAGATTCCATTATCACTCGTTAATAAATCCTACATAAGGTTCGGGTGTCATTGCTTGAGAGGAGCAAGAGCGATTGTCAACTCAAAAATCTACCTATAACGTTTCCACTGCTGGGAAACACCGTGCGGCCACAATAAGTGTCAAGTGGCATGTCTATCTCTACAATGATTTAAGTTTTCTGATTGAGATTAACATTTGCTTTTCGGTAGCTTATGTCACTTTTGATTATTTAGGTTTAAAGAATTTGACTATTTAATCGTTACCGCTGAATAAGATTGTCTCTCACTGTCTTATGATTATTGATTTGCCCTTTACACATTAAAACAAAGATTCTGGTGGTATTGGTAGCAGAAATAATTAAAACGGTAGCATTTCCCCGAATAAGACTACTCACAGAGATGCTTGCGACTCATAGTGGCAAAAGATGATACATCGCTTCTCGCTAACACTGTGACCTTGCTCTACAGCTCAGTATCCCATCTTTTCGATCGACCGGATTACGTGTCGATATATACCGGCAATTCTTATTGCCTTCTGATTAATCTCCTTCAAGAATCTCTTTCACTAGAGAAAAGGGAATTAATCATTCGTTCGTTCGTTCGTTCACTCATTCTGATGAATGAGTATTTTATCTTAAGGAGTTTTTGCTGGAATTAATTTTATGCAATCGGGTAAGGCGTGTGAGACAAGGAATTTGTCTGTTGATATTTACTATCTTTGCGTGACAGTTGAGCATGAGGTACTGGGTTCAACACCCAGTTTGGGCAAAGGGTTATACGGTTTTCCCATCAGCAGAAGCATTTACGGAATCTGAATGTGTGCCCGGATGACTATACGCTCGCCCTTATTAAATGAAGTTTAAGCGAAATGTAAATATACTTACTTATACTAATATTATAAAAGCGAAAGTGAGTTTGTTTGTTACCTCTTCACGCTTTAATGGCTAAACCGATCTTGATGAATTTTGGTACAGAGATAGTTGGGAACCAGGAGACGGACATAAGCTATTATTTTTTTAAAAAGAGTGGGATATGAGGGAGAATGAGGGAAGAAACAGGAAAACATAGCGTTGCTATTACAAATCAATAAGGCGCTACCGAATTTAACGCGAGCGAAGCCGCGGGCAAAAGCTAGTGTACTATAAAGTACGCCTCTGTCTAATCCTTTGGAGATCACAGCTGTGATAGTCGTTAATCGATTAATAATAATAAAAACCCGTACATCGTTGAAAAGCACATGTTTTTCAACGAAGTCGAAGATGCAAAATGTATGCTTCGCGACATAGGAATCTCCTCATCTACTTTCTTCAAACTTTTCCTTGTCTTCACACCCAATTTTTTGTTTAACATTTATTTCAACACGTAATAAGTCTACCATTTTGAGCTCATTGTGAATTCAATTAGTTTCACAGTGTATACGATCGACCAACCTATTTGCACTTCACTGTACCTTAAGCAAATACAAATAAGGCCCAAATTCGAGTGCTAAGGCTATAAGGAAAAGTGTATCGATGAAAACCTTATCAACACTTTACATGCACCTTACGCGTATGAAAATAAGGACTAAAATTGATAGTATTGATTTACCATCAGTGACGAACATACAAAATTAATTTAAACTTTATTGCTGTAGACATAAGATTTAAAGTTACAATCACAGTCAGTAAAGATAATGTGTACGTCCAGTTGGAATGTCGATTCCGCAAACTTAACATGGAATTGGTAAACACCTTATGTCGTGGACCACAAGGGTGGAAAACCAATTGGCGGACTGTATTTTCACGTATGTTTTTGAGTGGACAGCAGAAAAGGGTGTCTAGACTAATTTAATTAAATATAAATGGGATCAGCTGTTACTTATAGTTCGGCCATCTTTAATTTTAAATGACATTTGTGCTTTGCCTACAAATGTATGGAATTAGGGGTTTGGTAAGTGATAGATAGAGTTTCATGTTTTATTTATAATGTTTTGCAGGTATTTGAAATAACTTTAAACATTATTGCCTATAATTTTCTCCGGGTCTTCAATTAAGGTAGCGGTTAGTTTAATCAGTTGCAGATGAAATAGTTATAGGTTAAGGTGAAAGCTCCAACCTACCCGCGAAATTCAAATTTTCTTACGTTTTTTGCAATTTTCAGGCCAGTGCTAGGTTGTATGTTGATTAAAATATTATTCGCGGCTGTAAGACGTATGTAATTATAGAATTATAATCATCAAAATCACCAATACAACCCTCCAAGTTCATAAAGGCGTAGGAACAAAAAAAAACAGAAAAAGTCTTTCCTACAGCTTTATGAACTTGGAGGGTTGTATTGGTGATTTTGATGATTATAATTCTATAATTACATACGTCTTACAGCCGCGAATAATATTTTAATCAACATACAACCTAGCACTGGCCTGAAAATTGCAAAAAACGTAAGAAAATTTGAATTTCGCGGGTAGGTTGGAGCTTTCACCTTAATATAATAAATAGTTTACTTAGCAAAGACAATCATTATTCGAAAAAAATTGGGACAATATAGGTGCCATGCTCACCAATATCCTGTACCTATTTATTTTGTAAGACCAAGGACACTAGTCTCCACGACACAGGGAATCCTAGTGTGGAGGCTAGTGATATCTCAATTTGTGTAATACTCTCTTATACAATAAAGCTTTTTATTTTACCAAAGCATAATTTTCTGGCTTTTGATGCGAGAACTATGTATATTCGATTGGTTTTACCAATTGCTAAACCAATGAAGTAAGATATTTGATTTCATGATGGTTTATATTTTTCGAACTGAGACCAGTTTCAGATAGGTGACAGTTCAACTCAACGCTTTTACAAAAATAACTTACTCAAGTTTTGGTCTACGTTCAAAATAATATCAAAACAGAAAATACACAACTACCCTGCAAAACAAAATTTCATACAGCTTCACTTCACAGACAATACTAGAGAGTTTTTTTTTCACAAAACGCGGGTAGACGGAGACGTATCGGTGGTGTCATGTCGTACAATGGTCGGTAAGTGCGCGATTTGAACAATGGCCGCCGTGACGTCATCCGCTCAGCAGTTGAGCTGTTTATTTTGGGATCATTTAATTTGACATTTTACGTTTTCTGTTTTTCTTTTGAGTCGATTTGGGTCGGGGGCTTCTGAAAATTGCCGTGTCTGCCTCAAAAAGAAGATGGTTTTCGAATTAATTTGGTAAATAATACGAAGGGATTTATTGGGTAGTTATAGATAAAATTGGTCAGATAGGCAGTCGCTCCATGTGCGTGAGTTCCTCAAAATTAATTTAAATTTGTTACAGCGTGGTCAAACTAAAGATGTATGCAACCTTTTTGTATGCTGCGCGTGTTTCCACTGCTGAAAACCTATAAACTAAATCTGATGGACTGTCCTATAATAAACTAATTGAAATATGGACAATAACGCAGTTTATATACAGTTTGAAGATACCAAGTTACCAATAGCATATTAAAATAAAAAAGACATAAAATTGGGACAACGACATCTGACGCGACCACCACAGACACTAATCTGCATGGCCCCCATGTCACTTAACCAGTTTTTGGACTTTGAAAGAGACAGTGATCTCTGAGTTTGTTTTGTCTGTTTTTTTTTATGAGAATAATTAGGTGCTAAATCATCATCATCTTGTTCTTAAACATAACATTTTGCGACACGTTCAATATTATTTAAAACTTAACAGAAATAAATAAAACAAACTGAAATTACTTACCGTAACATAATGATTTACGATAAAAGTTTTATTTGGGAAATTATAAAACGTCGAGCAAACAAAAATATGAAATCCAACTCACCTATCCTTCATAGGTCCTTCTGGTCGATCTATAGCCGTGTTCCCTGCGATGGAGTATACGTAAAGTCGGGATTCAGACTTGTACCACTTGATGCTGTGCATGTCACCACAGGAGCGGCCATCGATGCGGCACCGGAGACGCGCCGTTGTGCCTACTATAGCTGAGGCGTGATCTGTGGGAAGAGAAAAAAAAATATTAGAATAGTTTGAAATTAGAGAATGGTTGTCGTTTTATTTTGAGCTCCTGGCTAAATATAAGCAACCGCTCAGGTCGAACTTTAGGTTAAGCTGCGCTTGCGGCACAAGCTCCGGCAAATAAAAATCAAAGTGACCGAAGATCTGTGGGGAATGTCTATCAAAGTCTGTACATCCATAGTTGAGACAGTAGCTCCATACTTAGCCTTAATTTTTAATTTGTGTGTGGACCAAGGAGTTTTTCCTGATTTGATGAAATACAGTAAAGTCATACCTCTTTTCAAGTCCGGGGACAGTAAAGATACGAATAATTATAGACCTGTATCCGTGTTGCCAGTTTTTAGCAAGGTGTTTGAAAAAGTAATGCTTAATCAGATGCTCAATCATTTTAACACCAACAAAATCTTACACGACCAACAGTATGGTTTCACCAAAGGACGTTGTACGACTGACGCCGGTGTAACTCTACTAAAGCACATATTTTCTGCGTGGGAAGAGTCCCAAGACGCCATAGGAATCTTTTGTGACCTCTGTAAAGCATTTGATTGCGTAAATCACGACACATTACTTTTGAAACTTGAGCATTACGGACTAGGTAATCTTGCTCTTAGTTTGGTAAAATCATATTTGAGTGATAGGCAACAGTTAGTACAAATAAATGGTGTTAATTCACAGGGTTTAAAAGTAAAAATTGGAGTTCCGCAAGGCTCAATATTAGGTCCCTTTCTCTTTCTAGTATACATTAATGATCTACCCTGCTTATTAAAAAATGAGTCTCAAAATTTAGTGTTATTTGCTGATGACACTTCTCTAATTTTTAAGATAAATAGACGGGCCCAAAATCTAGATAGCGTGAATGATGCCCTAATTGAGGTCCATAATTGGTTCACAGCAAACAATTTAGTATTAAATGAAAAAAGACCAAATGCATAAGATTCGCTTTACCGAATGTTAAAAGTAATAATTGTGATATAGAATTGAATAAAGAGAAACTAGAATTCGTAGATAAAACGGTTTTCCTGGGAATTACGCTTGATTCAAGGCTTCAATGGGGTTCCCATTTAACATCCCTTGCGGCGCGGCTAAGTTCAGCAGCGTATGCTGTTAGAAAAATCCGTCAATTTACTGATGTAGATACCGCGAGACTGGTTTATTTTAATTACTTTCATAGTATAATATCTTATGGCATTTTGTTATGGGGACGGGCTGCAGACATCGAGTCTATTTTTATTCTGCAAAAAAGAGCCATCAGAGCCATATATAATCTCCGTAGGCGCGATTCTCTAAGGGAACTGTTTAAGAACATTAACATCATGACAGTACACTGTCAATACATTTATGAAAACATAATGTACGTAAGAAAAAATCTGCATCTTTTTGGTAAAAGAGGTGACAGACATAATTACAATACCAGAAAAAGGAACCAATTAGTTCAACCGGGCTTCAGACTCGCTAAAGTAGACAAATCTTTCATGGGGTACTGTTTAAGGTGCTATAATAAAATTCCACAAAGTATCCTTGAACTGAGTGAGACGAAATTTAAAACATGCATTAAACGCACACTATGTAAACAAGCATATTATAAGTTGGACGATTATTATTATATTACTGACAAAAATGCTTGGCTCAATGTCGGTCCTGCTCCACAAGAACAGGGGCGAATAAATTGATAGCATTCAATAGTATTGTTGGAGCTGCTGAAGATTGTACTGCCGAAGATTGTGCTGAAGATCTTTGCATTGTATAGATTCAATTTTTTAGCATTATATAATCGCATAGCCCAAATTGTGTGAGTACTATGTACTACAAAGCTATCATTCAATGGAAACCTACGTCTTTTCTTGACGAATTTGCTCTGGCGGTTGAAAGCATGTCATGCTCACTCAAATGTCTCGCTGATGGTGGTGCATGTGTCGGATCATTTAGTTCCCTTCAAAATGGTTGATTTGAATGGTGCTGATCTATGCGTCATGTTCGTGAACGGGCGCTGTCAGTTGTGACTGGTCATCTCTCAGTTGCCACAGATTTTTTTAAATTTAATTATGTATTTTTGAAATTATTTTTTATATTATTAAATTATTGGGTTGTTTTATTTTAGTTTTTGTCTATTTGATTTATTTTCTATAATTTTTTATTAATTTAAGTATTTAAAACATTTATGTATGCTGTTTTGACTTCCGTACGTTTTACTCACGGGTTGACCACTGAAAACCAGCGCTGTGCTGTGGGCTCCCATGGCACAGCATCATGCTGAGTGGTGACCTACCTGTCGCAGTCACGACGTGCAAGCTATTTTTATTTTGTCCCATACCTAAATGTATTTGTAAATGTTTGTGATAAGTACTTTGCATGTTGAATGTTTTTTTTTTGTTATTTTGTTGTTCGTCGTAATTTGCGACTAATAAATGTTTTTTCTTTCTTCTTTTCTTAAATAAACACAAGTAGGAAAAACAATATAGTTTGTATGTCATGCACCCAAACGCATACTTAATTACATGGTGTACTAATTATTATTGCTGTACTTTCGGGTCGGATGGCGGTGCTGTATCGTGCATCCAATTAAAACTGAATATTTTGTATACCATTTAATGTCAAAAAAAAAATCAAGCTGATGAGCTTGAATGTTTTTTTTTACACTGGCCGTGCATTTAACATTATTTTGCATTTGATTACAGCTCATTGCCTCACACAATGAGGACTGGATCCCAGCAGTGGGTATGTTATACGCCTTTATTTATTGGGGTTTGAAATCATCAAATAACTTCCCCCGCTCTGGGCGGAGCGGGGGGGAGTGTCAGACTTGACTAAAACCCACCCATGTTCCTTCTATTGCCCTTTACGTTCCGGGGCCGCGGTATCTCTTTGGAACAACCCGCAACATGTTATACGCCTCACATGATCTTACAAAGCGTTGCTCAGATGTCCAAACACGTGCGCGAGCGCAAATTATATTATATATTAATAAATATTTAAAGTCATGAAAATTGACGTGTAAAACGAGTATAGTCCAATAAAACCACATATATTAAGTGTACTATCTCATTTATAACATTCTCGTGTCACAGTTTTAGTTGCTATACTCCTCTGAAACAGCTTGACCGATTCTTATAAATCCTATTATGCATATTTGGTAGGTCTGTGAATCGGTCGTCCTACCCCAGAGTGATCAGGGTATTTAGCGGGTGAAGCCACTGGGCATAGCTAGTTTAAATTCAAATTCAAAACCATTTATTTCAATTAGACCATTACAGGCACTTTTGAATGTCAAGAAACAAAATGAATCTACAGTCCCGGTCACAAGGCATAATAACTTGTGAAAGTACTGTAGTTGCCCATTCCAAAGCGTTGATCTCTATGGAGAAGAATGGGCAAGAAACTCCATGGACACTCTTTTAAATTATAATATTTTTTAAACAAGATAAAAGTATCCACGAGAACACTGCCAATAAGCTGCTCTGCAGTTGGTATATTTAACCACAACCAAAATAACCATAAATTGAAAAAACATTGCGAAATGAATTTCGTCGAAAAGGAATTAACAAGAACCTAAATAACGCAATTGGATTGTCCATCCACGTTCTCCCAACTCATCCGGATTTTTAAACGAATGTTTATTATTTTTAATGTAAAACCAACAGTAAGTAAGTTTGTAAATAATGATGTTAAATCCTTTTGTTCTTAATTGGCCTAATTACCAGGACGTTGGCGCTCGTCTGATTGGTGCATCGAGATTCAGAATAAATATTTTTACGAGCTTCAGGACTTTGGTGAGTGTCCATATTAATATGTAATTGTTTAATGCATTCATTCAATTCCATCATTATGTGCTTGGTTTTTTCCCAACTATTTTGGCCTGACTCATCATCGTCTGTTTAGCCTTTTCCCAACTATATTGGGGTCGGCTTCCAGTTTAACCGGATGCAGCTGAATATCAGTATTTTACATGAAGCGACTGCCTATCTGACCTCCACAACCCAGTTAGTACTGGGTAATGCGATACCCCTTGGTAAGACTGGTTGTCAGACTTTCGGAACACTGAATACCTGTAACGACTGTCAAAGATCTACAAATGACAGCCGGGACCAACGGCTTAACGTGCTTTCCGAGGCACGGAGGAAACTCGGTATGTAACGGGTGGTCACCCATCCACAGACCAACCTAGGCAAGCGCAGCTTAACCTAAAGATCGACCCGAGCAGCTACTATTATTTAGCCACGAGTTTTTCTATTTTGGTCTTACTGGATACCAGTATTCCACATGGAGCCAGAGGGACTTTTAGGTCACTGATTACCAGCAACTACTGTCACTACGGCATGATGTCCAGTCCCTATCGTATCAGCAAGAGACATGACTAAACAGGGCCAATAGACACAAAGGGACGTTTACAACTGGCCTTTGTTTAAGGGTATCTCACTCCATACGTCTACATTTTCCATTAGCCAAGTGTCACTTCTGACCCGTTGACCCCCCCCCCCCCGCCAACCCCCCGACCCGCACGGACCCAACCCTTTCAGCTGACATGAGGCGACAAGCAGCTGTACTGTATCACCGATTTAAAAGTTTTATTTGGAACGAGGGTACTTAAAACTTTTTGTAACGGCTTAGGAGTCAATGTCATGATCATGATTTACAGGAAAGTAAAAAGTTACAGACCTTAGTATAATCTGTTCAGCTTTTTCCTACATATGTTGGGGTTGATGTCCAGTTCAAAGTCAAAGTCAAAATAATTTATTTGTCAAAAACATGGTGTTAAAGATGGTACATACAATAATGGAAAGTTCAACATGTTAAACCAGTGCTAGGTATGTTAAATTACTTGTAAGTGAACTATTATGTATCTGATAAAACAAGGATATTATTGAATTCAGAAGCAAAATCATAACTATTTATATTTATTTTTCAAATATGCTGCCACCAATTGACAGTAGTTTCGCGCCGTAGGATCGGTGTTGCCAACAGGTATACAAATATTGGATATGTCATTTAAAATTAATTTATACTAATTGATACAAATTGCGGTTAAAAATACTTTGTCATACACTTTACTCCTTATTCTATTTAAGATATTATATTCATTGGCATTCATACATTTACCTTAACCACACAGTTAAACTGTATGCAGCTGTATTTTGACGAGTGAATAGAAATTTGACGCTATGGTTGGCGAAGTGGCTGAGCGATTGACTGTTGCGGTATGTGTCGCGGGTTTGATCTTCAGAAAAAAAAAACAAAAGTTCCAGACAAAAAGCAAAAGTTTGTTTGAGTACGTTAGTTTAAATCCTTACTTAAAATTATAAAAGCGAAAGTAAGTTTGTTTGTTACCTCTTCACGCTTTAATGGCTAAACCGATTTTGATGAATTTTGGTACAGAGACGGACATAGGCTAATTTTTTTTAAAAACAAGTTGGATGTGAGGGAGAAAGAGGGAAGAAAAGGTAAAACTTAGCGTTGCTATTACAAATCAATAAGGCGCAAGGGGAACTGTGTTACCCCGAATTTAACGCGTGCGAAGCCGCGGGCAAAAGCTAGTGTATAATAAACTAGCTTTTGCTGGTTCCCAACTACCTCTTTACCAAAATTCATCAAAATCGGTTTAGCCATTAAAGCGTGAAGAGGTAACAAACAAACAAACTCACTTTCGCTTTTATAATATTAATAAGGATGATACGTCAGAAATTCCTAGTATAGGGAAAAGTTAAAATTATACTAGCTGTGTCGTTTGCTCCCGCTACTAAGTTCCTTAGTTTCGTAGCTTAATCCTTACTAATATTATAAAAGCGAAAGTGAGTTTGTTTGTTTGTTTGTTACCTTTTCACGCTTTAATGGCTAAACCGATTTTGATGAATTTTGGTACAGAGATAGTTGGGAACCAGGAGACGGACATAGGCTAATTTTTATTTAAAAAAAGTGGGATATGAGGGAGAACGAGGGAAGAAAAGGGAAAACTTAGCGTTGCTATTACAAATCAATCAGGCGCAAGAGCAAAAACTACAGGTCTGCTTGGTGTGTTATACCGAATTTAACGCGAGCGAAGCCGCGGGCGAAAGCTAGTGTTATAATATATCTAGCCTACTAAGTTTGGCAAAGAATGCGAACGCAAAATTTTCAAGGAATCGTGTTCTCCGATATAAACTTTGCCACCCTGTTTCATCCCCTTAGGGGTAAAATTTTGCAAAATTCCGTCTTAGTGAGCACTTACGTCCTAAAAGGATTCCCCATACAAAATTTGAGACTCTCAACACTTGCAGTTTCTGAGATTTCGTGGTCAGTGATTTTCTCTTTTATATCTAACTAGCTTTTGCCCGCGGCTTCGCTCGCGTTAAATTAGGGGTAACACAGTTCCCCTTTTCCTGATTTACAGGTAACTGTTACCTGTAGTTTTTGCCTTTGCGCCTTATTTATTGTAATAGTAATGCTAAGTTTTCCCTTTTCTTCCCTCTTTCTCTCTCATATCAATCTTTAAAAAAAAAGGCCGTCTCCAGGGTCCCAACTATCTCTGTACCAAAATTCATCAAAATCGGTTTAACCATTTAGGCGTGAAGACGTAACAAACAAACAAACTCACTTTCACTTTTATAATATTAGTAAGGAAATAAAATCTAATATATAAAATTTCCGTGTCACAATGTTAGTTACCGTACTCCTCCGAAACGGCTCGACCGATTCTTATGAAATTTTGTGTACATATTGGGTAGGTCTGAGAATCGGCTAACATCTATTTTTCATACCCCTAAACCTCAGCGGGTGAAACCGCTGGGCACAGCTAGTAAATAGATATATATATATATATATATATATGGATCAAACCAAGACCAGCGTGGCTTAATCTTAAGATTAAACCTACGGCTTTGTCCACCCCCTACTATCTACACAGTCCAAATTATACTAGGTAATACGATAATCTTAGATAAGACTGGTTGTCAGACTTCTGATTACCCGTAGCAACTGCCAAAGATACCGAAAAGGCAGGTACCGTTTGATGGTACCAGTATCGGTATCGGTATCTTTGTCTTATCCCAACAGTAACTGTGTATAGTAAGAATAATTAGATGTTAATTAAATTCAGGCGTTTTTCACGTAAACATAGGCCTTTCTATTGAATTATAATAATAGTGTTAAAACGCTAAAGTTAATATTTCTTGTGAAACACAAAACATAGCGCCCGTAATCCCCAAAGGACGAGGCAGAGGTAACTGTCTTGAGAATCGGTCCACAATCGACGAAAAAATCGTGTAACAAACAAAAAAATACTGTCGAATTGAGAACCTTTCCTTATTTTGAAGTCGGTTAAAAACTATGCCAGTTTACACGAACACCAAATTAATGTCAATATTGGCAAGGATAGCAAAGTTGCTGTTACAAACTATTACGATTATTATCAATGGTAGTAAAAACGTTCTGATAATGAACATCGGAATTACACTTTAGATAACCTAAAAAGAAGATGGTTGGTTTATTTATAAACAGAACCTTTTATCAGCACACAAACCAACAAAAAAAACGCTAAATATTTAAAACCATTTAACCGTTGTTCAGTATTCCGAATAATCCTGGTATCACCCGGTTATCCGCGCTGCGATCCGGCTCGAACCGGTTCAATCTGGTTCAATTAAATAGTGCGCTTTGTTTAACACTCGTTTATTTGTATCGCCAACTATTTGTTGGATTTTTAGACGATATATTGTAATAGAAAGGTTTATGTTGTGTTTTGTTTTGCTTCGAATCAAGGATTTATGTGCTTTTATAAGTTGGTGGTTCTTTTTGTTTTTTTTATTTTGTGCCAATCATTTATTTTTTACTAGCTTTTGCCCGCGGCTTCGCTCGCGTTAACTTCGGGGTAACACAGTTCCCCTTGCGCCTTATTGATTTGTAATAGCAACGCTAAGTTTCCCTTTTCTTCCCTCTTTTTCCCTCACATCCCACTTTTTTTTAAAAAAATGGTTGTTTGTAAAGTAGGTTTACGATCGAGATGTTTACGTGATAACGTCTTATTGGTGATATAAGTTATCACCAGTAGTGACATCTAAAATGAAATTAAGTACTAATTTAAAGTTTTTTTTCGAGCCAAGTAACATATGGCGCTACCATCTTTATGAAATGTCGCTTGTGAGGTTTTGGTGTGACACAAGTTTCTGAACATGTCACCCGACTAAAACGATTTTAAAGACGTTATCACGTCAAAATATTAGCCTATGTCCGTCTCCTGGTTCCCAACTATCTCTGTACCAAAATTCATCAAAATCGGTTTTGCCATTAAAGCGTGAAGAGGTAACAAACAAACAAACAAACAAACTCACTTTCGCTTTTATAATTTTAGTAAGGATATTAGTAAGGATTAGTTAGCGATTTAACATTTTCATTTTTAGAATAGGTCCAGACAGCTGGCCCAGAATCGTCACACATTAGGTGGCTGAGATGGTCGTCGTCACCGATGAAGGCCCAAAAAACGCTGGCGTGACGATTTAACCTCGTTCCTGCCAGATTGGCAAGAGGAGGCTAAACACTGAGAGAGTTGAAAAGGAATGGGGAGGCCTTTGCAATTAAAAAGTCGACATATTTATGTTATCACGCTTTTATTAAACTCGGAGCCGACTGGTGACCAATTCAAAGTACAAATAATAAATCTTATCGAGACTTATATTTCTTTCCTTATTTTCAATATTCCAACTTCTAAATGGCCATTTTTATTCAAAAAACCAAGGATTCCAGTTTTTGTATTTCCTCATCAAGAAATCACATAGTTATTACAATAGAATAATGCATTTGCCTAATTAAAATACTAATGCAGCATTTTAATTACTCACGATAAAAACGCCCTCAGGAAAAAGTACCAGGATAATATGAATAAAGACGAGTACTTTTATTTCTTTTCTCCGTTCACAAAACACGTCTCTATAGAGAGTGCGACTTATGAAAAATACTTGCCATAGTTTTGCCTTTTAAAATATTTCGCTTCAAGTATTTTTTGCTATTTTTCTTACGAAGCTGTTTATTAGTTGCATAATCCTAATATTGCGCGCTTGAACATGTGGGTCTAGTAATACCTACTAGGGTAGCAGATTGTGTTGTAGGTAGCGGGTTCTAACGAAACTGATTTAAGAAGGTATAATTTTGTTTCTTTCTGTAAGACTAGTCAGTATTATACATGTATCGAGTATTGGGTAAATTCTAAAATCAAAATATATAAAGTTAAAAAAAAAACATTTTTTTTCTAATTCTCCTCCACCTCCATTTCATTTAATGTCACGATTATGGGGTGTTCTAAAATTACCACTATATTAGGTTACAAAATGAAGTCACTTAGCTAACCATACAATGTCATTCAACCAAAAAAAGGTGTACCAATTTTCTGCTCAGCCAGAAACCCGGAAATGGGTCAAAATTAACTTCTCTAGATGGTTTTTTACATAATGCCTGTTATGTTATGTTATATTATGTGATATTTGGCTTTGTTGTAATATTATTATCACGTCGTACATTTTGTCGTTTAGCACAATTTCTATAAAATAATATCAAAAAACATGTTTTTAAACGAAATTCATCATTTGCCTAGCGTTTTCCCAACTTTGTTGGGGACCGCTTCCAGTGTAACCAGATGCTTCTGAATACCAAAATTTTACGTGGAGCGACTGCCTATCTGACCTCCACAACCCAGTTAGTACTGGGTAACGCGATACCCCTTGGTAAGACTAGTTGACTTTCGGGACACTCACTACCTGTAACGACTATCAAAGATCTACAAATTACAGTTAAGACTAACAGTTTAATATGCTTTCCGCGGCACGGAGGAAACGTGGTAGCTACCGAATGGTCACCCATCCACAAACCAAACTAGGCAAGCGCGGCTTAACTTAAAGATCGACCCAAGAGATTGCTATTATTTAGCAACGAGCTCTTTCAAAGTTTTTAAACGAAATTATATCCAAATATAAAGTAGAACCTAATATCTTGCAATTCTCGTCTAAATGGGAACGCTCCAAGATAATTTACAGCGACATCCTTTCTTTTACTTTGTCCGATGAGAAGCGGAATGCGCAAGAATCTAGAAGACAACGTTTTAAATAATAGTGTAATTTACACTTGATATTATTTTAAGCTGCTTAATTGGTCTAATGGACGACTGTTGAGCATGTGGTACGGGGGTTTGATTCTAAAAAATATACAGCTTTTGGATAAATCCTGATCGTTGTTTTTGCGATAACTTGGTGCTTTGAGCGGAGCGGGAAGGAGTGTCAGACTTTTACTGACTAAAACCCACTCATGTTCCTCCTTTTGCCCATTATGTTCCGGGGCCGCGGTATCTCTTTCGAACAACCCGAAACTCCGTCAGGCGGTGGCCCTAGCAGTCCACTCTGCTTTCAGAAGCGATCTTGGAATCTGGGTTTCTGCCCAGTGTATTCAACATTACTTAGAACGTGAGTGTACTATTAGGTTGTACTACTCTGCCTAGCCTTTCGGGGATTCTAAGAGTGAGGTTTTGTAATATTTACTAGTTTTTTATCGGTATTATAATCGTTGCTAAAATTATTGTGACGTTACAGTTTGCTAACAAGTTTGAGCATCAGCATTATTCTCCAGGAAGTAGAAATATCGGAAACTCAAAAAAAATAACAAACACGGTTAGTATCCCGTTTCAAGTGTTAATAATAAGTCGCAAAAATACTGCTTTCACTATCAATTTAGAGTGTGTTTAGATTTTCTGTAAATTATAATAAATGCACCTATATGTGGTACATATAGAAACCATACACTATACTGGCACTAAAGATGTTAGATACAATGGAATTTTGATAAAAATATTTAGATTAGTATCTACTAAGTTATTAAATATAGGTTCATATCTTTAGAAAGGATCTCATACAATTGAACAAACAACTTAATAACTGTCCACAACTAGCTCCCGCCCCCGCTTCCGCTTCCGCTTCTACCAACCCCACAACCTAAAGCTTAAGTCTCCAGCGGAACAACTGCTAATTTTGTTGCGAGAAAAATGCGCCATAATCCAGCAGCTCTGCCCACCCCCTCCCTACGGTTTAGCGTCATAAAAACTCTTGTTCAAGCTTCAACGTTTTATACTTTGCAAAGTGGGGAACATGCAAACCGTTTTGAAGTAATCTTGGATGTTCTGCAGATTTTTGTGTGGTTGGACGAAAAGATTTAGGTCGTTAGTTACATTGTACATGTGGGCTACCTTCTTGGGAAATCTTCAATTAATTTCCCTTGCTCTGGGCAGAACGGGGGGAGTTTTTATTTTTTATATAAACGTTGCCCCACTCTAGGAATTTCTCCTGTATCGTGGGTGCGTTTACAAAAACATTTAAACTCACAAACACAAACAGTCAGACCCGAAACAACTATCTGTAGGCCATAAAAATATTTGTTCCGTGCGGGGATTGAACCCGCGACACGCAGCGCAACAGTCGATCTCTCAGCCACTGCGCCAACTGTGTCGTCAAACTTTTACTGACTAAAACCCACCTATGTGCCTTCTTTTGCCCTTTATGTTCCGGGGCCGCGGTATCTCTATTAAACAACCCGCCACCCCGGCAGGCGGTGGCCTTGCCAGGCCCCTCTGCAGCGTAGGCTCCCTTAAGAAACAATTAACAATGGTTTTCAGTTTGCCTATGTGAAGCTTATCGAATCAACACGAACAGTCATTGAGAAATTAAGTACCTACTAATATAGACTTATGGCATTAAGTCTGCCAATGTCCAACTATTATACATGAAGTTTAAATAAATAAAACTTAAATCCAGCTGCTGCAGTGGTAAGACTGGAAGCTAACTAACAAAGTTGGGGAAAGGCTGGGAAGATGGTAACGAGTCTATAGATTTAATATTTGGGTGGATGATACAGTTTTTTTTGTATCAGCTGGATGGTATTATTTACGTTTTTCACAATAGCATTTCATCGTGTACTTAATAAGAACGTTGTGACCTTAGAATCATTGGCAATATACATACACATCTTAGCTTTCGATAAGTTTTAAAACAATTAGCTATATCTATTTTCTTAGAATACTTAAACTTTGAATATCAAAATAACCATTATAAATACTCTCTGGACCCAGAGCTCCCACAACAGTGGCCTCAGTTTAACCCTCTGCTTCTCGCCTTCACCAGATTTCAAATATAATAAAACAAAATCACCTTCCAACTTTACCAATAACCATTCCTAATTTGGACCAATCAAAACACTTTGAACTAATACAATAACTGACATTATACGTTAACTGGCGAAAACCTAACAATTCCTTGAAAATACGGCCCCATAATGAATTCAAAATGGATTCTACAAGTTCAGTTAATTTCATTTTACCAAATTGAAATTGTTACCGAAGATGACATTTTAAATTGTTTCGTAACGAGAGTTCTAATTATATCTGGCGTTCTTAATGTTTCAATTTATTGTCAGTTCATGGTATTATGAAAAGGGGGGTACCTAATTGGATTTGATGAGTTTTAGGGAAATGTCACGATTTTGTGTATGTAGATGATATGATTGTTTTTCGGTTGAGCTGTTTCGTGTTGGATTGTTTTGAGTTGCAGACAGAAATGATGTTATAATATAGGGATTAATTTAATCTGCTTAAAATCATGTGCGTGTGTATTCAGCGTGTGCCACAAAATGTGCTTCTATTTAGACCATCACACTGAACAGTTTTGTTTTTGTAAGAGGAAGGTGTCCGATGAAATGACGAATAATTGAGGAGTATGCAAGAAGAAGAGATGCTGCGCCAACCCCAAATAACTTAGCATAACAGCAGGAGAAAGATGATGACACTGAACAACATTCTCCGTTGGACAAAATCGCAAAAAAACAGCTCCCATACATTTCGGTTAAGTAGGTATTGAAGTTTTTAGATTAGACTATCTTCCGCCCGCGACTTTGTCCGCGTAGCACAGTTACTTTGGGCTAACGCTAACTTTTACCCGCGTGATGATCGAAAAATATTATATTTCTCTCCCCTTTTCTTTCTCTCTTTTCTCAATTATTATCTTTCTCTCTTTTCTCAATTTTTTTTAGCTTTTGTCCATCTCCATGATCTCAACTATCTCTGTACCAAAGGGCCATTAAGGCGTGAAGACGTAACAAAAAAACAAACAAACTCACTTTTGCTTTTATAATATTAGTAAGGATTTCTCATCGCCAAAACGATGATCTTCAATAAAAGTTTTATCCCATAATAAAATGTTTTATTTAATGCAAACTTTAGTTTCCAGGAAATTCTTCATGCTAGGTAGACCAGCAGTTTGGACAAAGGATTGTCTGTAAGTGAGTGAACTTTAAGTTGTCTTTGACTCCAAGATTTATTTCAATTGATTTTATTTCATAACACCACTGAAACTATGCAACACTTTTTACTATTTAAATTGATTTCGCAAAGAGATGCAAAATACGGAGCAAAAAGGAAAGAACCCTCTTGATTTTTGGCGACAAAAACACTTTGTAAACGAACTATTAACTATTTCTCATTAAAAAAATACAAATTCACCACCATAAAAAGCAGTGTTTTCACTAAAATTCCAAATCAGTTTAATAAAACTGCCAAGTTTATCCAAGGGACCCCATCCATAATAAGAACAGTGAACCTTTTAAAAACTATGACAATAAAAAAGATATATTTCTGTAAAAGTTCGGCGATAAACGTGTAGCATGTAATTGGTCGACAATTTATGTGGCATTCGTACCACTTCGGGATTCTTCGGGCGGAATCGGGAAGTTACGAATCGAGTCCAAATTCGATGATAGAAGTTTGTTACAGTTAAATTGACTGTTTTTATACGTTTTTCGGCAATAATAACATTGTTTTGGCGACATTAAGCTTTCATATTTTCGTTAAATGTTGCATGAAAAACATTTTCTGCTATTAAATGAACAGTTCTTTTACCGATCCTTAACTTACCCACAAAAATAAAGTCAAGACACGGCAATTGAATCTTAAACTAAGGTAAATTTTCTTTTTTTAATAAAAATGCTCCACACTAGGATTTCTACTGTATCGTGGGTACGTTTACAAACATTTAAACTCAGAAACACAAAACGCCAGACCCGGAACAACTATCTGTAGGCCATACAAATATTTGTTACGTGCGGGGTTCGACCCGCGACATGCGCAGCAGTCGATTGCTCAGCCACTGCGCCAACCGTGTCGTCAGATCAACAGTCTTGCTTTATCAAAATAAAATAAACCTGGTTTTAAAACGAAAGAGAAATTATCATATGCCTAGCCATTTTCTCAACTAAACTGAAAAGAACAAGTATTTTAAATAATATAAAACAGAAAAACTAATATTAATAGAAACTAAGTACATTTTTATTAGATTTTCTTAGTCGACTCATATAAAAATGAAGTTCGTTACAATCTTAATAGGGTTCCAAATCTCTCAACCACGTTCATAAAAATTATTAAGCTCTTAACTTAAACGAATATTACTTAGCAATTCTAGACTTTCTTTTCTAGATGAAAGCTATTTTCTTTACTGAATTAAGTTTAATTAGTTCATATCGTCTTTCAAAGAAGAGACACGGAGGATGAAGGTCCTCCTCCGAGGCAAAATTTGACATAGGTAGTTTACTGAGAAGCGTATGTTTATTCTGCTTTTATAAATGTAAACGTAAACATAAAACAAATGAACGTATTGCTCATACATATGATATGCGTTTCGGAACAATCCGTTTCGTCCAATTGTGTTAATATCGGTGATGGTATAATCGAACATGATTAGTAATTACTTCAAGTTAATGTTGTAGTTCAACAAGTACCGACCAATTGATTTTGCTGACCCGATAAGTGGGAGGGAAGACCCTCTTACTTTTTTTTGGATAGGGCTTCATCAAATGATTGGGGGAGTGTTACTCTTTTAATGACTAAGACCAATCGATGTTCCTTCTTTTGATCGTTGTGTTCCGGGCCGCGGTATCTTTTTCGAACAACCCTCAACCCCGGCAGGAGGAAGGCATCTCTCACAATGTCAAGACCAAAAATCAAAATTCAACTTCTTAAAAGTTCACATCAAAATTTGAATTTCATCTTCTTTATCATCATTTCTTTTATTTCCATTGACAAACATCAAAACCGAGCCCATTAAAATCAAAATATGAAAAACATCTTCTAAAAGCATTCAAAAGATCTTAACTCAATTTTTATCTTAAAAAAATATTTTCCTAAGACCCCAAATTATTCTTTTCACGGACCGAAATAATAAGCTTTTGTTAAACAGTCAACAATGCTTACAAAGGTGTTAATTTAAGAATACGACCATTTGTTAAAACGAAATTACAATTCTAAATCTGTCGTCCTATAACGGTATTAAGGTTGTAATCTGTAATTCAAAAGCCTTTATGAATGTTATAATTTAACTGTGGGATCGGAGGTTGCCATTTTAATTTGTAATTAGGTGAAGATTTTAGTATTACGTAATGTTATGGGATGAGATGAAATAACCCCTTGGCCACGAGTCGTGCGAGCTACACACGTGTCGGTAGAGTGACTGTGTAGAAAATAATTGAACATGCTACGAGAGACCGCGATGTTTTTTGTAAGCTTAATATTATTATTTCCTTTATTCAGTTATTATCTTAAATTTTCATTTTTTTTTTAATATTTCTTATATAATCTATATCTATATACTTATAATAAATCTGTAGAGAGGTCAATTCTGTACATGAAATATATTTCCAAAATAACTATCAGGGGGTGATTAGTGATCGATACTGATGCCAAAAATGCAATCAGTAAAATTTTTGTCTGTCTGTCTGTCTTTCTGTCTGTCTGTCTGTCTGTCTGTCTGGATGTCTGTATGTTCGTTATAGAATCGAAAACTACTCGACGGATTTTAACGAAACTTGGTACAATTATTCTTCATACTCCTGGGGAGGTTATAGTATACTTTTCATCACGCTACGATCAATAGGAGCAGAGCAGTGAAGGAAAATGTTGGGTAATCGGGAGAAGTTGGTTAAAGCTACACAGAAATCATGTATGACGGAAATGTTCTCCTTAAAATTATATAAAAAATATCCTACAACAGCATAGGTCTATCTTTTATGGTTGACTCACAATAACACGTGTAACTCCCGATAACTTAGCAGTTCGAAGCTTTCTGATTATATTTGTCTACTCTTACGTTTATAACACTCCCACTCATCTCTAATTAAAAACAGTTAACATTATTACGTATTCAATAAAAAAAGAATCATATAAATCGGTATACAAACACCAAAGTTATGCATGACATACGCTAATAAGCCATCGCGCGTGAATACTGAATCATGCTATAAGGATTATTTTTGTGTAATATTTGGCTGTTGATGCGAATAGACGTTCAGAGTGTTCGACCTTATTGACAGACAATGCTTTCAGCCCGAATTTTAGTCTTTAAATGATTTCTTTTACCTATTGTTATTTTATAAAATAGGTATTAGTTATTTTGGTAGTGTTTAAATATTCGTTCAAATTACAAATTATTCATAGTATACATTTTATTTATTTTTAGGTGAAGTAGTAATAGGTACGCATAGATTTTTAGAAACCGAGTTTCGGCTAATTTATGTTCAGTTTTTTTTAAACTATATTGGTAAAAGCGTAGTTAATTATACTAATTATAGTTATAGGTAATATTAGGTCCTTACATATGAAATTGGCGTTTTTCGTACTGGCCACTTTAATCACGAATTTCTCCTCTTTGGTAAGGAATTCCAAATTCAAATTTGTACAGCTATTTACTCATGTATTTGTGCTTCGATGACCGTCATTCATTTGTTTTTTTTCTTCTGTTTTTTCTGTTTGCGTCACTCATTTTACAAAATGGAAAATTTAAAATATCGCATTATTTACGAGTACGAGTTCCGCCGTGGCACTAGTGCTGCGGAAACGACTCGAAGGGTGAATGATGTGTATGGCGGTCATGTTGCAAAAGAAAACACAGTTCGTTTTTGGTTCCAACGTTTTCGTTCTGGAAATTTCGACCTGCAGAACAAGCCCCGTGGACGGCCTGAGACCCAAGTTGATAATGGAGATTTGAAGGCTATTGTGGAAGCGGACCCATCGCAAACCACGTCCGAGTTAGCTGCAGGCTTCGATGTTAGTGATAAAACTGTTTTAATTCACTTGAAGCAAATTGGGAAGATTAAAAAGCTTGAAAGGTGGGTACCTCACGAATTGACTGAAGCAAACCGGCAAACGCGCGTCGACTGCTGCGTTACATTACTGAACCGGCACAACAATGAAGGTATTTTAAACCGAATCATTACCTGTGATGAAAAATGGATTCTTTACGATAATCGGAAGCGCTCAGCGCAATGGTTGGATCCTGGCCAGCCAGCCAAATCCTGCCCCAAGCGAAAATTAACCCCAAAAAAGTTACTTGTAAGCGTTTGGTGGACTAGTGCCGGTATTGTTCATTACAGTTTTCTCAAATCTGGCCAGACTATTACAGCTGATGTCTATTGTCAGCAATTACAAACCATGATGGAAAAGCTAGCGGCTAAACAACCAAGGCTGGTCAATCGCTCCACGCCACTGCTGCTTCACGACAACGCCAGACCACACACTGCGCAACAGACGGCTACCAAATTAGAAGAGCTTGAATTGGAATGTCTTAGACATCCTCCGTACTCCCCGGACCTTGCTCCAACAGATTACCATTTTTTTCGCAATTTGGATAACTTTTTGCAAGGGAAAAAATTCAACTCCGATGGGGCAGTCCAAATCGCCTTCAAAGATTTTATTGATTCCCGTCCGACTGGTTTTTTTAGTAAAGGGATCAATGAACTACCTATAAGATGGCAAAAGTGCATTGAAAACAATGGTTCATACTTTGATTAATTAAATATATTATATTAAAAAATATTCGACTTTTTGTTCCTTCCATACAAAACGCCAATTTCATATGTAAGGACCTAATATTAATTAAAGTATTTATAGGTTTTTATTTTTAAGTGAAGTAGGTATACATAGGTAGATCGTATTGGACGGGTTCCCTCTATCTGGCAGAATCTTGATGCTCCGAAATTTATTTGGCATAACACACTTAGCATATTTTTCTTTAAACGAACATTTTAAAGGCATAAAAATTATTTGATATAATTATCGTTTCGCATAATGTTTAAAACTTCGAATTTACTATGGCATACTTTTAAGATGGCAGAATTACATTTAGTATAATTACGATTTACAGAATTCAAATTTCGCATAATATCGTTTAGCATAATGTTCATTTAGAGCTATTATTATTTGGTATAATTTCACCTGGCATACCATCAGATGGCAGAAATGGCTAGGGTAGGTTAGGTCAAAACAGTGACCTGCTACGTGGTTAAATTTTTGTAAAAAAATGGGTAGGTTAGGTTAGGTTAAAATTGTGACCCCCTACGCACGAGCCGAGCGAGCGGAGCGAGCGGTACCGCGGCAGCGGCCGGCGAGTGCCAGTAACGACTTGCATTAATAGAAAATGAGATTGTTTTAGTAGTTTACCCGGAACTGAACTATTTACATTAGGATAATAATTACTTATGGAATTAAATGACATTATTACAAATTCAATTAAATAATAGTTATAATAAATGATATTATTTTAATGAAATAAATAATTAAAATAAATGACAACAAATAATGATAAAGATGATTCTAACTATAAACTTTCTGCGATATGACAATTCTGCCGTTTAATGATATCGAAATGAAATATATGTCAAAAGACGATTCTGACTGTGAACTTTCTGCGAAATGATGTTTCTGCTTTTTGAATATTATGGATATGAAATTTATGTCTAGAGATGATTCTGACTAACAAAATTATGAGTTTTGAATGTATGATAAATGAGTGTCTGCCAAACAATTTTCTGCGAAATGAAGTTTATGCTATCCGTTGTTATGCAAAATAAAATTATGACATAAAAAGTTCTGCTATAAAGGGTGGACCCAGTATTGGACAGGCGTTTTAGCTTTATTTTAATTTCTTTTTTTGTTACAAGTTGTATTACCTACATATTTCTGGGTATAATTCTATTAGAATTATTTAGTTTTAGTACCTACTTTATTTGGTAATTAATAGGTTCTTATAGATAATAGGCATAATTAGATATATTTAAAAAAAAACAAAATATATATAATTTAGTACTTAAATTATTTTCAGGTTAAATACTTATAAATTCAAATTATTATTTTTTAATTTATTTAGCTGTAGTTTTATTTAGTTGTAGCTGTAGTGTATTTAGGATCAGTTTTATTATTTAAGTAGGCACTTGGATTTTTTAAGTGTAAGGTAGCTACAGTTAGGACCTCTAACGTAGCTTATTTCGTTAAATAACTGAATAGGCATTCAGTTACCTTCGGTTATTTTCATAAATCCTTACTAATATTATAAAAGCGACAGTGAGTTTGTTTGTTTGTTCTTTCTTTCTTTTTTTTTAAAGTTGCCCCACACTAGGAATTTCTCCTGTATCGTGGGTGCGTTTACAAACATTCAATCTCACATACACAAACAGCCAGACCCGGAACTACTATCTGTAGGTCATACAAATATTTGTTCCGTGCGGGAATCGAACCCGCGACACACAGCGCAGCAGTCGATCGCTCAGCCACTGCGCCAACCGTATCGTGTTTGTTACGGCTTCACGCCTAAATGACCGAACCGATTTTGATGCATTTTGGTACAGAGATAGTTGGTGCCCTGGTGGCGGAAATAGGCAAGTTTTTTTAAAGTGAGGAAAGGGGAGAATGAGGGAAGAAAAGGGGAGAGAGACATTTTTTCGGGTCATCACGCGGGTTAAAGTTAGCGTTAGCACAAAGTAACTATGCCACGCGGACGAAGTCGCGGGCGGAAGCTAGTCCTTAATATTATTAAAGCGAAAGTGAGTTTGTTTGTTACGTCTACACGCCTAAATGGCCACATCGATTTTGATACATTTTGGTACAGAGATAGTTGTGACTCTGGAGACGGGCATAGGTTAAATATTCAAAAAAAAAAGTGGGAAAAGAGGGAAGAGAAAAATGATTTTTTTTCGATCATAATGCGGGTTAAAGTTAGCGTTAGCCCAAAGACGAAGTCACGGGCGAAAGTTGGTATTTAAATAAAAACATTTTAAAATATAAAAATTATGGTCCGACTGTACCGGGAGCAGAATCCAAGCTACCACTGGTAAAGGCTCCAGACACAGGAACCTCCGCCACTGAATCAGGTTCTTGACCCAACCGCCTAAGGCGAGCTTCGACAGGTGGTCGTCGAGGCTCTTGGCCAGCAGGTCATTATATTTATTAGCTTGCTATGTATGTATGTTTGTCCAGGGCACTCAAACCGATTGATAAAAAAAAATCTTGAGAGGTGTCAAGGGACACCCGGATGGAACGAAGTTATTATTTATTATGTACGCAAAACTTATATGACACACTCAACAAAAATAATCGTCGCGACACCACACTGTTCAATGCGAAATAGAAAGACGAAACGAAAACTGGCTTGCATTCTATGAGAGAGAGACAGACAGAGAAACACGCGCACGCCGCACAGCTTACAACTAGTAACTAGCAAAAAGTGTCGTTACAACTTTTGGTCTTAATTTTTTCCGTCTAGCCCCTTTTCGCAACGCGCGATAAGGAACTTCGTTCCAAAAAGAAAATTCTATCCATATTTTTTTTATTTAAAATGCAATGTGGCAGATTCTCAATGATGGACTAGCTACGCCCAGGATGTATGCTATGAAAAATACGAAGAAAAGTATATTTTTTAACCTATATTTTTTTATTCTTTTATTTGATTGGAGGCTTTTATCCTCAAAGGCAAGTCAGCCTCATCATAACTTAAACTAAACTACACACACATATGATACAAATTATCTATTAATCTACACTAAACAAATCAGCAAGGAGAATTGCTATTATATTTCCAGTGAGGGTTTTTTTTTTGGGTGGGAAATCATCAAATAACTTCCCTTTAACACCCATGTTCCTTCTGTTGCCCTTTACGTTACGGGGCCGCGGTATCTTTCGAACAACCCGCAACTCCAGTGAGGTTTGTGCTAAAATTTGTATTCTTTTAACTTTAAGTTACTCCACAGTGTTTCTCTTTCTTTCTTTTTCTTAGGACACTCTACAAGTATATGATGAACATCTTTAACCGTTCCACACCTATATTTAAAATGTTTTGTTTACTATAATTGGCGAGTATTTAAACGTCAACGAACTAGCCATCAGCGGAGCGGTTAGAGGGTGTTGCGTGGTGTAAGGTCCGCGCACCTGTCGCCTGAAACAAATCGCATCGTCTGCGGTCGTTTAAAGACTCAAGGATGTTTTCAAACGCTTTCGCTGCAGTTTAGTTAGCAGCAGACCGGGGTTGCAAGTATACATATAAGTTCTTAAGATACAGGCGCAGCCTAGTTTGGGGACCATTGTTTTCTAATTTTGTCTACATAGAACTTGTTACCGATATTTGTAATGATGTTAGATTAAGAAAAATGTTGTAACACTGGTTTAATAATAAATTATTCTTATTCTTGCACGTCTGGGAACAATCTACCCGGCTATCCTGTGCATTCGGTACTTCGCAATTTGGTCATTTATAGCAGTTGCATGTCATTATTTTATCTTGTCATCATAGCTTTATCCTACCCATATTATAAATGTGAATGTTTGTGAGGATGGATGTATGGATGTTTGTTACTCTTTCACGTCAAAGCGGCTGAACGGATTTTAATGAAATTTGGCACAAAGGTAGATTATGGTCTGGAATAACACATAAGATACTTTTTTGTTTCTATATCACGCGGGCGAAGCCGCGGGCGTCAGGTAGTCTTCTATATTTAGAACATGTGCAGACCCAAATACTAATTTAGTATAAAAATTAATCGTCAAAAAATACTCCATCTTGAGAAACATTTTTATAAACGTCAATAAAATCATTCACGCCACATTCATTCCCTCAAAGGAAACAATCTAAAGCGCCAAAAACAGAAACTACCAACTACATAAGTAATAGAACAACAATGAATTCATACACGCAGCAAAACGTCTGACAAGCGTACATTACACGCAACATTAAAAGTTTCACCGCTACATAAATATGCGGGTAATTTGCAAAGTTCCCGGCGATTTGGCACTCTACCCGCTTGTTGAGATATTATTTACAACGACGAACTGAAAGTATTGCAGTTATCTTGTAACCTCTTTGTGAAGGGGAAGCTTGTTAACTAAAGTACCTTTAACTGACAATAAAAGAAAAGTTTTGAATCTGATAATACTAAAAAGGTTAACGTGAAAATTAAATTA
This sequence comes from Ochropleura plecta, assembly GCA_905475445.1. Classification (NCBI taxonomy): domain Eukaryota; kingdom Metazoa; phylum Arthropoda; class Insecta; order Lepidoptera; family Noctuidae; genus Ochropleura; species Ochropleura plecta. The sequence goes on from FR997748.1 coordinate 13,828,644, forward strand.
TCGCAAAAAAAAAACAAAAAAAAAATAAGCCACTTAATAAAGGCCCCTAGAATTATTTCCATCAGTTATTTTTAGGGTTTCGTACCGCGTAGGCAAAACGGGACTCTATTACTACTACTCCGCTGGTCATATGTCTGCCCGGTGATAATTAGACAGTTAAAATTTTCATAGATGATTGTATTTCTGTGGCCGCTTTTACAACAAGTACTAAAAAACAGAATTAAATAAATACTCTCTGCTCCCACCCTGCTGGGGTTGCGGGTTGTTCGAAAGAGATATCGGAACATAAAGGGCAAGAACATAAAGGGCAAATAGGAGGAACATGGGTGGGTTTTAGTCAGTACAAGTCTGACACTCCCCAAACGCTTCGCCCAGAGCGGGGGAAGTTATTTGATGATTTGAAATCAACAAAAAAAGGGGGCTCCCATACAACAAACCTCAAACAAAAAAACCGTCTCCAGGGTCCGGACTATCCCAGTACCAAAATTCATCAAAATCGCTTTTGCCATTTAGGCGTGAAGACGTAACAAATAACAAACTCACTTTCACTTTTATAATATTAAGTAAGGATGGTACAGAAACCTTCGTGCGCGAGCCCAACTCACACCTATCCGGTTTTTTAAATAAATAATTACCAACCTCAAGAGACTTCCCACCGTATTGACAATGAAAAGTTTCGTAAAACATCCTCCCCAATAATAATTAGATTCGAACTCTTTTACCCAAAGTTTACCCTTACAATATGCCCAAGGGTATACCCAAAGGTAACGGGGTAATCATGAGACGAACTCATGATAATACAGTTAGACAGAAAAAAGTTTAAATCGTATGTTCACGCGGTGTAAGGGTTTTTTATTAGAAAACTTTCCTCATTTGTCCTCATGTATGTTTAGATTGGGCTTCAGAATAAGCGGGTGTTATACGCTGAAACGAAAGCGGGAATGGGAAAACATGTGTTGATGAAGATTTCAGAGGGTAAGATTCTATTCCGGCCGGGGTGGCGGGATGTTCGAAAGAGATACCGCGGCCCCGGAACATAAAGGGGAATAGAAAGAACATGGGTGGGTTTTAGTCAGTACAAGTTTGACACTTCCCCCCGCTCCGCCCAGAGCAGCGGGGAAAGTAATGTGATGATTTCCCTTCCGCAAACAACAAAAGACAATACAAATAAATTACAAAAATATCCTAATTTTTCCTCCACAAACAACACATAGAGGCTAACTTAAAAGATAACAATATTTTCAGTAAGCATCTAGTGTTCATTTGTGGGAGACTGGTGCCTAAACTAAGCCGTGGCCTGTATTTTAGGACACCAGGGACTCCCCCCTACAGGGACAGATAGCGTCAAAACATTAGCATTAGCTGCTGTATGACGAAATAATTATATTATCACTAGCTGTGCCCAGCGGTTTCACGCGCTGCTCACTTAGGGGTCTGAAAAATAGATGTTGGCCGATTCTCAGACCTACCCGATATGTACACAAAATTTCGTTCAAATCGGTCCAGCCGTTTCGGAGGAGTATGGGAACGAAAACTGTGACACGAGAATTTTATATATTAGATAATATATGTAATTCAACCAATTTAAACATTATTGTTAGAAGATAAACAAATTAAACTAAAAAATAAAATTTAAACCACGCTATTCGAAGCCAAACATTTTCTAAATATCGTTGAGGCATGGTTTTATAGCAGAGAGCGAAATATCCTTTCATCATCATCATCATCATCATAGTCTTTTCCCAAGTATTGTGGAGCTGGCTAGTCTAGTCCAGTCTAACCGGTTGCTGCTGAGCTTCCACAACCCAGTTGGTACTTGGTAATATGATTCTATTTGGTAAGACTGGTGGTGATACTTTCGGGCTACTGACTGCCTTTACAAAGCTTTATTTCATTTCTATCTTCCTAATTCACAGAAATACAGACAAATCCGCTTAGTTTTATAGTTTGAAGATTTTGCATAAGAATTCCTGATGATGAGCTAAGGGAAGTTTTAGTAAATTCCTCCTTTTCTTCTTTTCAAGCGAAGCAAGAGGGCGAAGGAAGTTTTTCCGATGCAAAATCTTATAGAACACGTAACTTGTCAGTTTCTAGAATAATATAATTAACTAGCTGGGCCCCGCGGTTTCACTCGCGTGGTGATAGAACATACAATATATCTTTATGAATTGTAGCCTATGTGTTATTCTGATATGTAAGCTGTATTATAGTGAAGTTTCATCAAAATCCATTCGTATTTTTTGCGTGAAAGAGCAAAAAACATACTTACGTACATCCTCACAAAGTTTTAGTAAAGTTTTAATGTTATTATAGTTTTGAGTTGGAAGTTTTATTAAAAATGACTTGTCAAAGAAACAAGAAAAGGTCGACTTAAGTGATTGAAAATAAATGTATCCGCTTCACAGTACAATTAAATTATTAGTTTAGAAACGATCGAAGACTTTCAAATCTAAACTCGACAAATTAGCTAAAGTACCCTAAAGTTGTTACAAAAAGTTTTATTTTATCTTGTAATTTGTCCTACAAGGGTACCATTGAGAAATATAATAATAACTTTTGATAGGCACTAAGGATGACAGTAAAAGTTTGATGACTTTGATTTCGTGTAAAAGGTCAATGTGATCGCTGTCAAAGAATTCTCTTTAGGTTCCAAGTTAAACAATGAAGCCTCAACGATTAAGGCTTGTTAGAACTCTTTGAATGGCCTATATTTAGTGTCTGGAAACAATTTTGATAGATTCCACCCACTCAATTATTTCGTTCGAAACCTGTATTTGTACTTTCAAATTAATTATAGACATCGTAATAATCATTGACTTAAGCTTCAAGTCCATAAATAATTAGTTTTTTGATAATTAGGACATCATTGTATTGTTTGTAAGTTTGTTCTGCCACTTCTTCTACACTAGGACTTTCTCCTGTATCGTGGGTATGTTTACAAACAATTAAATTCACATACACAAACAGCCAGACCCGAAACAACTATTTGTAGGCCATACAAATATTTCTTCCGTGCGGAAATCGAATCCGCGACACGCAGCGCAGCAGTAAATCGTTCAGCCACTGCGCCAACCGTGCCGGGGTGCTTGATTTGTTTACCACAAGATATGAATGTTGAGAAGGTAACAACTTCATAGATTTACCAGAGATTCCAATTTAAAAAAAACAGCTTCTAGAGACTACAAGACTTGAGTATATGGTTTTAATTTCAACTCTATACCGCCACGCGTTTAGAGATAAAGAGTTTTAACAGAAAGATGGACAACTAAATCCTTACTAATATTATAAAAGCGAAAGAGAGTTTGTTTGTTTGTTACGCCTTCACGCCTCAATGGCTAAACCGATTTTGATGAGTTTTGGTACAGAGATAGCTGGGAACCAGGAGACGGACATAGGCTATTTTTTTAAAAAAACATTAAGATATGAGAGAGAAAGAGGGAAGTAAAGGGAAAACTTAGCATTGCTATTAGGTACAATAAATAAGGCGCAAGGGCAAAAACTACAGGTAGCAGGTACCTGTAAATCAGGAAAGGGGAACTGTGTTACCCCGAATTTAACGCGAGCGAAGCCGTGGGCAAAAGCTAGTGATCCTATAAAGGTTCCATTGTTAGGGCTCAGTACCTAAAAAAGAAAAAAACTGAACCTTTATTGGATCAGTTTGTTGTCCTTCTGTCTGTCAAGACCCTCGGTGCGTGACTCCGACTCGCTCTTGACCGCTTTTTTTCTTCTGAGGTACAGCTGCCTTACTATGACGTCTTAAAGCAGAACTTATTCCACTGAGGGAAAGAGACAGAGGTATACAGGCTGTCTAGCACCATCTCTTTCCCTCAGCGGAATTAGTTCTGCTTTAAGACGTCATGGTAGGCCTACTAGCTCACCTTTCCGTCCGTCGATTGACGACAGGCCGTGTCGATGGCGCGTTCGTGTTTCACGCGCGCCTCAAAGAGATGTCAGCAAAGCAGAGGGGCTTGCCAGAGCCACCGCCTGCCGAGGTTGCGGGTTGTTCGAAAGAGATACCGCGGCTCCGGAACGTAAAGGGCAATAGAAGGAACATGGGTGGGTTTTAGTCAGTACAAGTCTGACATGCCCCCCCGCTCCGCCCAGAGCATGGGAAGGCATTTGATGATTCCCACCCGAAAAAAAAAATGGTAGGCCTACTGAACCTAAGAAAGAACAAACCGTTCATAATCGCCTGTTCAGTGCCCCCACAGACCATAACACACTCGCTTGCATGTGTACTCCGCTCAACAACGAGGTGCACCGTGAGCTGTACACAGTTAACACACGCGTCTACCTCAGCTGTCTGATAGTAATTAGTAGCAAGCGGTAATTGTTGTAGTTTTCATACTGGCAGGCTTTTGTGTAAGCGTTTGTGTTGTTGTTCTATTGTAGAGAGTGAATAAAGTTCTGTGCACACTGAGTAAATATGGATTTAGACAGGCATCTAAAAACTTAACTTAAAACAGCTATATTTTTTGATTGCTGACTTAGAGGGTTGATTTTTTCACAGCACAAAGGAATCGCAGAGTTGAGTATCATCATTATCATTATTTTCCTGCCCTTGTCCCATTCTATTTGGGGTCGGCGCAACATGTTTTCTTCTTCCATTCTCCCCTATCATACGTCACGGCATCATTTACTCCTTTCCTTTCATTTTCTCCTTCATATCATTCCTTACACAATACATCCATATTTGTCTGGCTTCCTCTCCCTCTACATCCATCAACATTCAGATCTATCACTCTTGTCACATGTGCTTCGTTCCTCCTCATTACATGTCTATACCAAGACAAACGACTCCCTTTCATTTTTTCTGTCACAGGCGCAACTTTCAAACTTCCTCTTATATACTCACTAGCTTTTGCCCGCGGCTTCGCTCGCGTAAAATTTGGGGTAACACAGTTCCCCTTTCCTGATTTGCAGGTATCTGCTACCTGCAGTTTTTCCCTTGAGCCTTATTGATTTGTAATAGCAAAGCTAAGTTTTCCCTTTGCTTCCCTCTTTCTCCCTGATATCGCACTTTTTCTAAAAAAAAATACCCATGTCCGTCTCCTCTCTGTACCAAAATTCATCAAAATCGGTTTAGCCATTAAGGCGTGAAGAGGTAACAAACAAACTCACTTTTATAATATTAGTAAGGATTCCTTATTTTATCCATTTTAGTCACTCCACACATCCATCTCAACATTTTCATCTCCGCTACATGCAATCGTTTGTCATATACCTTTTCTACAGCCCAGCATTCTGACCCACACAATACGAATATGTTCGCTATTCTGCCGAATATTTGTTTTAAAACGCAATTAATAAGTTATCCTAAACCACAAAGAAAACGTTTCTAATAGAAAGCTAAAAATAAAACCATTTTCATTTTATTTATTTCATCATTTATCTTTTACTTCAAAACAAATAAAATAGCGAACCGATATTTACAGAAACATTTTAGTTCAGTCTTGCATCTTCAGCAAAATAGGTTAATATTTCGTGTGGTTCCTACGAATGAACGAAATGAACAAGATCGAACTGCTCAGCGGAATGCATCTTGAACGATTCAAAATTTACAACGTATTGCCTTTTCAATAATGTTTGAGTAAAAGATACTATGCTATGTTGAATTCGTCATGTAGTATTCCGTTTATTGAATTTTTATGTTCTTTTATTGTTATAATTCTGTGAATTGCATTCATTCAGTGTTAATCGTTGGACATGAAAAGGAAAATTGTATGAAAGTAAATGGAATTAATGGTTGTAAGGAGGTAATTCAAGAAGAAAATATGTTGTTTAAACCTGAAGTGAAAGTGAAGTGTTTTGTTTTTTTTTTGTTATAGCCGTGTTACTTTTTAACCAACTATTTTTTTTTGGGATTTCTCCTGTATCGTGGGTGCGTTTAGAAACAATTAAACTCACATACACAAACAGCCAGACCCGAAACAACTATCTGTAGGCCATACAAATATTTTTTCAGTGCGGGGATCGAAGCCGCGACACGCAGCGAGTATTATAAACCATCATCTACAATGATTTCACAACGTAATGTTTTAGGGTTGTCGGGCAGTCAAGACCCTTTATCTCGGAAACGCGCGGAGGTATTGAGTTGAAATTAAAACCGTATACTCATATCTATGGTTCCTTAGAGATGTGAAAGAATCATTTGTCTATATCTACGCAGTCAAAAGATAAAGCCGTTTATGTCGCAAGGCTGTACGGAACCCTCGGTGCGCGCACTTGGCTGGTTTTTTGACTAAAATACAAATCATGCACATTTCTGATTAACATAATTACGATGTTTTTCTAGAATTATTATATTACTAGCTTTTGCCCGCGGCTTCGTTCGCGTTAAATTCGGTGTAATACAGTTCCCCTTGCGCCTTATTGATTTGTAATAGCAACGCTAAGTTTTGACTTTTCTTCCCTCTTTCTCACTCACATCCCACTTTTTTTATAATTATATATAATTAGCCTATGTACGTCTCCTGGTTCCCAACTATCTCTGTACCAAAATTCATCAAAATCGGTGTAGCCATTAAAGCGTGAAGAGGTAACAAACAAACAAACTCACTTTCGCTTTTATAATATTAGTAAGGATTTGCCAAAATGGGCGTTGTTTGTCAAGATATTTTTAACATTTAAAAAAAATATCTCTCAGATTAGTATTCTAACCGTAAACGTCTCATTGGCCTCTAAATGACAATGTTTTTGTATATATTTTTATCGCTGCGGCCTTCGGTCAAGGGACATGGCTTACCACTTATAGAACAATAAGGGTGAAATATGGCATGGCGGTTGAGGAAGTGGGACAACGTGCCAGTTCGTGTAGAAAAAATAAGAGGGAAATAACTGACTGAAAACATTTAGCATCGGAATAGAAAGATTCTTGGACCAAGACCTATAAACGGTACGTAGCAATACTTCTATTCATGTCCTGTTGCACAATTTTTAAAGTAGCATCGTAATGTATACATGCAGGAACATGTTTAATTCAAAGATAAAAAAGAAGCCAATTTCAAAAAGTATTAACAAGACTACAGTTAAAAAAAAACTAAATTATTTGTCCTGCCAAACTTCACTTTACTTTCAAAACATCAGCCACGCACTTAACCTCAATCATCTAATCTTCCTTTTAACAAAATCTACCCACCCGTTTAAATCTGATCAAAAAAAACCAGCCAAATGCAAGAGGCGCGACGCGTTCCCGAGATTAAGGGTATTGACAGACAGACAGACAAAAATACGGGATAACGAATTGATCTTATAAGGGTTTCGTTTTTTCCTTTTGGGGTAGTGAACTCCAAAAAACAAAATGTATCAGAAAGACTGACGTTTCGAAATACTTATACAATCCTTTTGAAAGCATTTGCAACTTGTATGGGCTATCTGAAGACTATTTTCCAAAACAATAGCTATCGAAAACACAGCAAAACTATCGACAACTGCATGTAACATGACACGTGTCAAATTGTATGCCAACAATAATTTCCTCTCCCTATCTATCGATATCCGCACGTCACTAGATTACGATAACACAGCAGCCTGACACGAACTTGTTATCTGCAACCATATTTCAAATGTGAACTTACAATGATGTATTACCTAACTAATGTTTTGGGTAAATATATGAAACAATGGTTTTGTGAAGGGGATTTCGTGCGTTTTAGTTTTCCAATATTCGTGATTTATTTTACTTAGATTTATCATCTATTATTTATAGGAAAGGTAACGTATTTTGTTTGTTTATCATAAATATTGTTAAAAACTAGTTACTTCCCGCGGTTCACTAGTGTTGAATTCAGAAATTACTTATTAAATTCAATAACTGGGATGAAAATATTCCGTGTCCTAAATATTTCAGATCATAGTCTTACAGTACAAAATAAAGTTATCGAGTTTGATCCTAATCCGCACATCGGCTTAGACGTGAAAACAATTAATTAATTAATGTTCATGTAAATGGGTTCTTCCACCAGAATTTCAAAAGAAGCAGCCGGTAGTCTGTATTTGTGTTTGGTTGATGGAAATAAGCTTCCCCTATTACTTTGGACTGAACATTAAAACCACTTTCGAACCCTCTAAGGCTTTGCAAGCGTGAAGTTCTGTTAAAACCTAAAAAAAAACATAAGTATTCTAAAATTCATTTAAAAAAAATACAAATTATCGTCAAAACATCGACACTTTCCAACTCTACACGAGACAGAACCGATGACGTTACTGATGACGTAACGCACATTTTTCTTCCATTATCGTTCTTAACGATAATGTTCGGGAGAATGATCCAATTTTGGTTTATGAAAAAATATCCCATAGTATGTTGATAACGCATGATGAAAGTACCATATCCATGGAGATTTGGATCAAGGGTACTATGGTGTCAACAGCAATGGAATTTTGTGGCCATATTATGAGGTCGGTGACCTAATTTTTGTAGATGAAGTGCATATAAATGTATGGATATATGAGGTACGCTGTAGTCACCATGTATGGATATATGAAGTGCGCTGTAGTCGCCACGAATGAGTATGGATGAAATAATGGGAGTATGTTAGGATCAGATTCTGTCTAACCATATTATCATTTGCCTAGCATTTTCCAAACAATATTGGGGTTGACTTCCAGTCTTACCCAAACGCAGCTGAAAACCAATATTTGAAGTTGAACGACTGCCTATGCCTTACCTCCACAAACCAACTACCACTGGGTGATACGATACCCATTGGTAAGTCTGGTTTTCAAACTTTGCTTGCCGGGGTTGCTGGTTGTTCGAAAGAGATACCGTGGCCCCGGAACACAAAGGGCAAAAGAAAGAATATGGGTGGATTTTAGTTAGAAAAAGTCTGACACTCCACCCCCGCCGAGGACGGGGGAAGCCATTCGGTCCACTGACTAACTATCTGTAACGACTGTCAAAGATATACAATTGACAGCCAGGATCCACGATTATGGCTGGTCACCCATCCACCGACCAACCTAGGCAAACGTGGCTTAACAGATAAAAAAGATAGAGTTTTAAAGATCAGACCAAAATTCCAGAAGTTAATTGAAATTCCTATCTCCTGTTCACATTTCCCCAAGAGCAGTAACTCCTACGACTCCTGACGACATAAATTTATTAAAAAGGGCCACCCATTCGTTTCCTTTCCATAAATAAACAGAGAAATACTTTTATCAAACGTTTCCAAACTTTTTCACTTCCGAGTGCGGAGTTCTGGGAACTTTTTAATTTGCTGTTAATCTCGGAACATAAATCTGTTCTTTGCATCTTTAGGACGGAGGCTGTGAAGTCAGCGGGTAAGGGCAAGCTTGAGAATATGATCTTATTTTGTTTATAAGACTCTTACCAGTTTTCTTTTCTGTATAGTCAGTTAAAAAAGTATCCGGCTGTTTGTGTCTGTGAGTTTAATTGTTTGTGAACGCACCCACGATACAGGAGAATTTCCTAGTGTGGGGCAACGTTTTTTTTTAAAAACCTTCCAGTTACGAATAATTTGTCCTCGGTTCAATTCATGGGTCAGGCAAATCGTTATTATTTTTCCATCAATAATTTCTCTGTAGCACCTACGGAGTCTGAATTCATCCCCGGTTGATGGCAATAGGCTATCCCCCTGTTTCCTGTGGGTGGGGCTGAAAAATAACTGGGGAACTGTGGGTTTGCTATTAAATACACCTCTGCTTAATTCCTCAAGGATGACGGTAGTAATGTTATGTTATTAAAAAAGTAGCACACATCATATATCGTCGATTCTATCAAATTAATGATATTTTAAAAATCAAATGTGACAAATAAGAAAAAAAAATATCATGTTAATGAATCATATTTGTACGCCTCTCGGCAAAACATAAGGGATCTACCTACCTATCTGTAACATCTCACGCGTTGTAATTTGACATATGTTTACAAATAAAGCATTCTGATTGATACCAGATAATTCTTGTATTCAAAATCAAAATATTTTTTATTTCACATAGCCCTACATGGGCACTTATAAAACGTCGAGAAAACGTGCACGGTTTCATAGTCGTTTCCTATGAAGAAGAACCGGCAAGAAACTCCATGGTTACTCATTTAAAACCATTTGGTTTTACAATGTTGTTGTTACAGAGTTAGTACTTAAGTATGAGAGACTAATACTAGACTAACATTGTTATCCCGTGTAAGTTGATCCCCCCAGGATGAGCTGTAAGGGTTTTAACACTTACAACATAACGTGCATTGTCCGGCAACTCGAAAACAAAGTTAAAAAGTCCAATGTGTTTTGAGCTTAATGGAACTAGAACTCACCTATGTTGCCAAGTAGAGGAGCTTTCATTAAAGTGTGTTTTTTAACTCTTAATGCTTTCTAATGAGATCTGACTCTTAGGAAGCTGGGATAGGAGTATAGCTTATTTTTTAAAGGTTTTTTAGATGTGTTCAGATTATTTGTGGAATGCACATAAATAAATTTGAAGTACGCAAGTTACGCAAAAGAAAAAGTATTTTATTTAAATAATTATCTAGTTTTTGCGACAAAACATTTTTTTTTTGTGATTCAAGTCTTACTATTTAAAATCATCAACTGCTTAGTTTATTCTCAACTATGTGAGGATTGGATTCCAACCTAACTGCATGCAGCTATCTGATCTCCATCTTTTTTTTGGGGTGGGAAATCATCATGTGTCAGACTTGTACTGACTGAAACGCACCCATGTTTCTTCTATTGCCCTTTACGTTCCGGGGCCGCGGTATCTCTTTCGAACTACCCGCAACCCCGGCAGGCATCTGATCTCCACCTTACTAATCCATTCCTACAAAATGCACCGACAATATTTCCACATGACCTTGCAAATTTACTTCACCCGCTGTTTTCGTGACCTCAACAATTGCTAAGGGCACGCTAAACAGGAAGAGTGTTATGATTAATACGAGTTGTTGGCAAGTGGGGCGCCGAAACGAGCGTGGACTTAGCCATGATGCCCACTGTCTGCCTACGTGATTGATTGCTGCAAGTCTGGCGATTATTTTTAATTGAGGGTATTAGAATGCCAGGGTTGCGGGTTGTTCGAAAGAAATACTGCGGCCCCGGAACGTAAGGGGCAATAGAAGGAACATGGGGTTTAGTCAGTACAAGTCTGACACTCCCCCGCCCCCATTCCGCCCAGAGCGGGGGAAGTCATTTGATGATTTCCCACCCCCAAAAAAAAAAGGATATTAGAATGGTTGTAGGAGTAAGGGAAGACCAAAGAAACGATAGGTGCACTGTGTGGAGAATGATATGTATTAAAAGGAAGTAATTGCTGAGGTGATAAGTAATAGAGAGTGGAAGAAGAAAACATGTTGCTCTGACACCAAATAAATTGGTATAAGGGAGATACGATACCGCGCTTTAGATGGAGAGTAGCAAACACCAGCCCGCTACACAATACAAGGGCTATAAATAAAAATTATTGTTTACAAGTTTTCGCCCGCGGCTTCGCTCGCGTTAAATACGATATAACACACTAAGCAGTTTTTGCTCTTGCGCCTGATTGATTTGTAATAGCAACGCTAAGTTTTCCCTTTTTTCCCTCGTTCTCCCTCATATCCCACTTTTTTTGTAAAAATTAGCCTATGTTCGGCTCTTGGTTCCCAACTATCTCTGTACTAATTCATCAAAATCGGTTTAGCCATTAAAGCGTGAAGAGGTAAAAAACAAACAAACAAACTCACTTTCGCTTTTATAATATTAGGAAGGATTATAATTCTACTTATTCGTATGTACAGGTTCTGTAAGTATAGCAGCAGCCTTACCAAAGAATTATGTACAAAGCAGTCACTCCATGCTTGATCTTGGTGTTCAGTTCCATACAAAATATTGGTGTTCTATGAAAATGCTGGTGATTAGCCCTAACTCTTAAACGGCTCCTATGTAACTAACAGGCTGTTTAATGGTTTTACAAACAGCTTGTATGTTACTTGGCCTATGTCCGTCTCCTGGTTCCCAACTATCTCTGTACCAAAATTCATCGAAATCGGTTTTGCCATTAAAGCGTGAAGAGGTAACAAACAAACAAACAAACTCACTTTCGCTTTTATAATATTAGTAAGGATAGATAAAACAGAACCATTAATGGATCACTTAGTCGTCCGTCTGTCTGACTTTTAAGACCCTTCATGAAATGAAAGCATAATTGTTGAACGGAATTTGACATAATATGAGGTGTCTTTGAATTTGACATATGAGGTGTCTTTGAATTTGACATATGAGGTGTCTTTGAATTTGACATATGAGGTGTCTTTGAATTTGACATATGAGGTGTCTTTGAATTTGACATATGAGGTGTCTTTGAATTTGACATATGAGGTGTCTTTGAATTTGACATATGAGGTGTCTTTGAATTTGACATATGAGGTGTCTTTGAATTTGACATATGAGGTGTCTTTGAATTTGACATATGAGGTGTCTTTGAATTTGACATATGAGGTGTCTTTGAATTTGGTCAGTTGTGGGAGTGACAAAGGTTATTTTTAGGGTTCCGTACGTCAAAAGGAATAAACGGTACACTTATTGGATCATATTGTTGTCCGTCCGTCTGTCTGTCAAACAAGACCCGTTATCTAAGGAAAGAGTGGAGGTATCAAGTTGAAATTAAAACCATATACCCAACTCTGTGATCGCTTTTTTTATTTTGGGGTGGGAAATCATCAAATAACGTCCCCCGCTCTGGGCGGAGCGCGGGGGCGTGTCACTTTTACTGACTAAAACCCCACCCATTTTCCTTCTATTGCCCTTTACGTTCCGGGGCCGCGGTATCTCTTTCGAACAACCCGCAACCCCGGCAGGCGAAGGCCCTGGCAAGCCCCTCTGCTCTGCTGACTCTCTTTGAGGCGCGCGTGAAACACGAACGCGACGTCGTCGACACGACACTCTGTGATCCCTTTGTGTTGTGAAAAATCAACCTTGGAGGGTCTACGCAGTCAAAAGGTATGGCTATTTATGTCGCAAGTTTGTACGGAACTAACGAACGGACGATGGATGGATTGTGTAAGGAATGATATGAAGGAGAAAGGAGTAAATGATGCCGTGACGTCTGATAGGGGAGAATGGAAGAAGAAAACGTGTTGCGCCGACCCCAAATAGAATGGGACAAAGATGATAATTAAAACTCTTTTCATTATGCATGTTTGAGATGATCAAAGACTGTTCCACAGATAAAGTCTCTATGTGGGCTTACAGCCACCACAAGACAAATGAACACAGTATCCGCAAAAAAAAACCATACTATCTGTCAAACGTAACGATACTGTGAATGTCATGGAAGTAATTTTTTGGATATCTCATTACGCTGATGAGTTTAGCATCCGGCAGGGAAGGTGATTTATAGTTTTGTCGATCAAGGGACAGTTTTTCATGTTTTCCTAAGAAACTTTAAGAAAGAAGACTCGAAAAATGATAATGTAATTTATTGACGCCATAATAAGGGCCTGATTCAGAAGGTAGTACTGTTGGATACGGCCCGCATTGTGTGGAGGTTTCTGTCTCTGGAGCCCTACCTACCGGTAGCTTGGACCCTGCTTTCGATACCGCCGGACTACAATTTTTATACATATTTTTAAAAGTTTTTGTATGTCATTTTATAAAATACTAGCTTCCGCCCACGACTTCGTCCGTTGCATAGCTACTTTAGGCTAACGCTAACTTTAACCCGCGTGATGATCGAAAAAAAAAATCTTTCTCTCCCCTTTTCTTCCCTCTTTCTCCCTCATTTCTCACATTAAAAAAAACAGCCTTAGTCCGTCTCCTGGGTCCCAACTAACTCCGGACCAAAATTAATTAAAATCGGTTAAGGCATTTAGGCGTGAAGACGTAACAAACAAACAAACTCACGTTCGCTTTTATAATATTAGTAAGGATTCTGAATCAAGACTATCCACACCCACAATCTTAAACACCAGCTCACCTCAATCCCAACTATTTAATCCTCTTCCTCACGAGCATAAATAACACTTTACAACATCATGCAAATGTGGGGGTAAGCTTGTACGAACGCTCTGCCAAGTCTGCGCCCCTGGTGTTAAGTTATGGCGGCAAGTTATGGACGACTTAAATGCTGTCATATGTTTTACTTAATGCTTGTGCTTAAGCAAACGGGGATGTTGTAAGTTTGCGGTAGAATGTGCATGTGATGGGTAAGCAGTGGGTTGTGTGCAATTTTAAGCAGAATGTTAAAAATACGGGTTCCCTCTATCTGGCAGAATCTTGATGCTCCGAAATTTATTTGGCATAACACACTTAGCATATTTTTCTTTAAACGAACATTTTAAAGGCATAAAAATTATTTGATATAATTATCGTTTGGCATAATGTTTAAAACTCCGAATTTACAATTGCATAGTTTTAAGATGGCAGAATTACATTTAGTATAATTACGATTGGCAGAGTTCAAATTTCGCATAATATCGTTTAGCATAATGTTCATTTAGAGCGACGAGTATTTGGTATAATTTCACTTTTCATACTATGCAGATGGCAGAATTTAATTAAGAATAACTTTAAGTTTAAAGACTTATATGCCTAAAAAGTCTTTAAACTGACATGGTCACTAACATTATTATTAACGGTTAAAACGGGATATTTACCATGTTTGTTATTTATTTTGAGTTTCCAATATTTTGGTGTGAACCGATACAGTGAGTTACAATTGTATACAAAAACATATAAAGGCAAAAATAAGATATTTTTGGAATTATATAGAAAAAAAAAACATTGTTTTAATATTAGGTTAATTTGTTCAAAAAAAATGCGTAGGTTAGGTTAGGTTAAAACTGCGACCCCCTACGCACGAGCCGAGCGAGCGGAGCGAGCGGTGCCGCGGCAGCGGCCGGCGAGTGGCAGTAACGACTTGCATTGATAGAAAATGAGATTGTTTTTAGTAGTTTACCCGGAACTGAACTATTTACATTAGAATAATAATTACTTATGGAATTAAATGACATTATTACAAATTCAATTAAATAATAGTTAAAATAAATGATATTATTTTAAAGAAATAAATAATTAAAATAAATGACAACAAATAATGATAAAGATGATTCTAACTATAAACTTTCTGCGATATGACAATTCTGCCGTTTAATGATATATGAAATATATGTCAAAAGACGATTCTGACTGTGAACTTTCTGCGAAATGATGTTTCTGCTTTTTGAATATTATGGATATGAAATTTATGTCTAGAGATGATTCTGACTTACAAAATTATGAGTTTTGAATGTATGATAAATGAGTGTCTGCCAAACAATTTTCTGCGAAATGAAGTTTATGCTATCCGTTGTTATGCAAAATAAAATTATGACATAAAAAGTTCTGCTATAAAGGGTGGACCCTAAAAATACATTTCTTTCAGTTTTAAAAAAACTTTGCCCCTTATTTATTTATTACAGACTTACAGCTTTTAATTTAAAACTTAACAAAAATGATCAAAATCTATAGACAATCATATAAGCCAATTAATTACAAGTCATTGATTATCAAGACGGATTTTTTTAAACATTGCTCCTGACTAATCTCTTGTATTATGGATGCGTTTACAAACATTTAAACTTACATACACAAACAGCCAGACCTGAAACATCTACCTATGGGTCAAATAAATAATTATTCCGTGCGGGGATCGAACCCGCGACACGCAGCGCAGCAGTCGATCACTCAGCCACTGCACTAACCGCGCCGTCCGGCATTGAAAGAAGTCATTGGGTCCGAGTACCCATTTAGTCATTCGAAATATCGACAAGTAGGGTCCACTCTTCTATCGATGACCTTCCAACATTCCTAGAATAATAACTCTCAGCAAGAGATATTCCAATTTAAATTCAGAGATAAGTTAATATAATTATTTTAAATCAGAACTTCCAAGATCGTGATATTAATATTCCACAGAGCCCCTCGACAAAATTAAATTCCTCAAAATATTTTCAACTTCCCTGCTAATATTATTACACGAACTAGTTTCAAGCTATTAATAAAACTAATTTATTCACAAATACTGAACTTCAGGACAAAACTTAATAATTATTATATCTATGAAATCCATTGTGAGAACTATCAAATTAATATCCCATTTAGGATTAATACTGGTTTGGTAGACAAAGAAAAAATGGTGCATACATACAGTATTTCAACTAAGAACAAATTGACGGATTCAGCTTATTCACAAAGCATTGATACGAATAGGCTAGTTTCCAAAAAAGTAATATTAATGTATACAAAAACAACGATACCCCATACATGTGAATCAGTTCAGGCGTTTAGAAGTTATGATGAAATAAACAAACATACATGAACCCTAAAAACATAACACTCCTTTTTTGGGGCAGTCGTGTAAAAAGGGCCTCGTTGGTTTACTGTCTATCTCTTATACTGTGGTACCGATTCAGTTACAAATTGCTACCTGAGCTGGATTGTTGTATCTTAGGGGAATTGTAGGTAGATGATATAAGTATATATAATATAGAGGAGTTGAGTTTTTGAGTAAGTTTGAATTGGGCTAAGTTTGAGTAATTTGTGAAGTACATTACATAATTATTAATTGATGTTAAGTGCCTACTCACCGAACATAATT
Source organism: Ochropleura plecta (assembly GCA_905475445.1). NCBI lineage: Eukaryota > Metazoa > Arthropoda > Insecta > Lepidoptera > Noctuidae > Ochropleura > Ochropleura plecta. Next base: position 13,845,213 of record FR997748.1, read on the forward strand.
AGGACTTATAACTACAATATACAAAATTAAAATTAAATTGACATGCAATCCTTAACACTTAATTAATTTAACAATTTTCGTGTATCATTGCGCAAATAGAAATTGAAAAGTGTAAATTGCAAATTGAAAACTTGGGAAGCTCTATAGCTTCCCAAGTTTTCCATGCTGATACAAATTGAGTTATCTAAGTGATAAATTGTATTATGATTCTCAACAGAGGGATACCAGTCTTGTTTCACAAAATGCAAAAGTTCCTTTCACTCACATGATCTCAAACAGCCGAGTTATCTTTCTCTAGACACTCGTCAATGTATCTACAAACAAGCAATATCTGATTGAAAACCATTTCTTTTATAAAAACCGTCAAGAGCGAATCAGACTCGCGCACCGAAGGTTCCGTACAAAGTCACGACATGAACGGTCATACCTTTTGACTGCGTAGACTTAAGAAGTTGATTATTCACAACACAAAAGAACCATAGACTTATGTTTTAAATTTTAAGGCGCTGTACAAAGCAAACACTTCGTAAAACGTCAAGATTTTCGTCGCAAAGTTAGCCGTATCTGTACATGCCACTAGCCAAAAAAAATTACCGTGTATAGTCAAATACATAAAGTAAAGATTTAAACAAAATCAGTTTACAAAAGTGGTCTAGTACTACGAAAAAAAAATGTTTAAAAAGACAACGAAATAAATCTTTTCGTCTCGAAATTCTCAATTTTTTCAGCGACAACAATCATATTTTTTAATATGTATAACAAAGGAAATTTTATAGACAAAAGAGATATCTAAATTTTTTCAAACACGGAACTGTATTTTTTTTATATTCAATTAAAACTGCAAAATGACCTACATTTTGGCGGACATGATATTCAAATAAAATCAAACGCCGAAATATTTTCGACCTTATTTCTATTCTTTCTATGCAATACTGTCGTGTACTTGTGTCAGACCATGCCCAGTATGCAGCTAGCCTCACCTCCGCGAATACCTAAGAATTAGCTTGTTACCGCGCCTTAACTCGATACATACACGTGCTCCCGAGATAAGAGAGAGAGGTCTTGACAGACAGACGGACAAACAGGCGGTCAACATAGTGATCCTATAAGAATTCCCTTTTTGAGGTACAGAACCCTAAAACCACCTTCCCAATTGAGCCCCATAAACCCAAAACTCATTAAACCATGAAGATGAAACACGCCCTCACATAAAACACACCACAATTCCCAATAACACCAATCCCACACAATAACTCAACGAAAAATAAACTCAAAACTGTACCGAAAAACGCATCACAACCAACAACATAATTTATATCTCGGTTCCACAACGATGCGACAAAAAACGGCGACAAATCGCCACTCCGCGCGACTATTCCCTTGAGTGGGTGATTTCTCACACAGATTGCCTCCTCCTTGATATGTTGTAAGGAAATAGCTACTTCTAATAATGGCTAGTACTCTTGACTTTGAGAATATAATGCGACTAAGAAATATGTTAGTCTGGATGTAAAGAATTGGATAGGAGAGGAAAGGAGTGTGTATGATATAGTCGCTTGCAGTGTTGGTGACATTTTTATTTAAGTTACTAGCTTTCGCCCGCGGCTTCGCTCGCGTTAAATTCGGTATAACACACCAAGCAGACATGCAGTTTTTGCTAGCCTATGTCCGTCTCCTGGTTCCCAACTATCTCTGTACCAAAATTCATCAAAATCGGTTTAGCCATTACAGCGTGAAGAGGTAACAAACAAACTCACTTTCGCTTTTATAATATTAGTAAGGATTCAGCCGTCGCGTCGGTTAAAATTCATAATAAAATATCACGCCGGTGATCCCAAGAAAAATAGAACAGAATATATTTATTCAAAGATAAAAAATTGACACAATCAATACCAACTTTAATCTTAGAAATAATATGATTGATAATATGATTGACAGCAATATTAAATAAGTTAATATACATTGCAGACAACCGTCACCAGAACCAAGAGATACCGAGACTGGGGTATTTATTGTATGTGCATATTTCATCATTTATTTGCTAATATGGGTAATTACATACAGTTGTTAATGAAATAGTACAGACCAACCATATTAAACCTTGCGGCATGCAAAACACAAGCTTTATATAAGCAAGCACATAAATAATAATGTCACTAGAAGTCTGTCGTAAATTTAAGGAATATGTCAAGATACATTATTTTGTGAATACGTGATTAAATACGAATTATAATTAATTTTGTGCATTATTTGTCTTTATTTCTCTTTGTGTCTCTTTGTGTCTCTAAGTGCAATGAAAGTCATTATCTGTGCCACGTACGCTCGAAGAAATGCCAGAAAATTAGAGGTTCCCGCCAGGGCCAGTGCCCAGAACAAGGTTAAATTTCAGTCAGTACAAGTCTGACACTTCCTTCCACTTCGCCCAGAGCGGTGGAAGTTATTTAAAGACTTCCCACACGCAGAAAATAATAATAAAAATATTTTTAAACTGTCTTTTGAAAAGCAATAAGCCCCACCACACCAAATGAACTTCAGATGCACGTAAATCGCGTCGCATTTTTCCATCAGTTTCAACAAATTGACGTAAAAGCGCGTCACATAACGTTCCATGACGTCACGAGTCGTTAGTGCAGCGCCGCGTCGATCGACGGTTAACTTTGTTCATGTCGATCTGATAGATTTTTAGACTATAAACGGTTGCAAAGCGTTTTAAATTGTGATGGATGCCGATTTTAGTTGGGTGTGTCGTGCGAACTTTTTCGAGGAAAATGTAAACGAATGAGAATTAATTTATTCTCAACCTTATTAACCTAGAATAAGACCCAACATAGATAACGTAACGTCCTGCCTGTAATCACCAAAAGGTTAAAATGATATGCTGCTAAGCATAGGGTCCTGGGCTCACTTCTAACATCGGACATAGTGGTGTTGGCTTTTTCGATCAAGAATATAAGTAGTAGTGCTGAAGTTAGGATTCATGCCCGACTGATGGGAATAGGCTCGTCCCTATTACAAGGGAGTTCTACAGGCGTAATGTTATGGAACTGCAGAGTCAAAAAATACTAACCACAGTTTTCTTTATGCTCAGCAGCAACGAATCAGCCTTTTCAATGTGTTATAACTTTTCTTAACGAAATTCCTAGCAAATTGAATAGCTATTTCTGTCCTCTCACTTTAGTTAGATGAAAACATCGGAATATACAATCACTAGCTTTTGCCCGCGGCTTCGCTCGCGTTAAATTCGGGGTAACACAGTTCCCCTTGCGCCTTATTAATTTGTAATAGCAACGCTAAGTTTTCCCGTTTCTTCCCTCTTTCTCCCTCACATCCCACTTTTTTCAGAAAAATATTAGCCTATGTCCGTCTCCTGGTTCCCAACTATCTCTGTACCAAAATTCATCAAAATCGGTTTAACCATTAAAGCGTGAAGAGGTAACAAACAAACAAACAAACTCACTTTCGCTTTTATAATATTAGTAAGGATACTGCAGCTATTCTAAACAAATCACGATCAGTTTTATCACAACGAACCAAAAAAGCCAGTCATAGGACCAATCCATTACTATCACTCCAATTTAAACACTACACTGACAATACAAAGTTTAAAATCCAACGACGAAAATAAACTCGTCCGTTTTCAGCGGACCGGCTACTAATGCAACTACACCAACTTCCAATAGACAAATACTAGAATAGCCTTGTTCTGTCAATACCGATTAACAGCTAAAAGCAAGTCAGACATGTCCAAAAGTTCGACCGCCATTTTTGACTGCATCCATGTCAGCTTCAGAGGAATTGTTACTGAAACTTTCATGTATTCAGAGACTGGACACGACACGGTTGGTTGTTCCACGAAAATACTTTTTTGGGAATTTAAAATTTTTAAACGGATACAGGAAGCCTGAATTTTGCTGGGAAGGTAGGTAAGGATCCAGAATAGTTTGTAGTTGATGGGAAAGTTTTTGGGATGCTGCAGACAAATTGACAACGTGATGTTTAACTTAGAATAACGTAAAAACTATTTTCAGCGATCACAATATGTGATGTTTAGAAACAAGTTTCTAACAAAAGAATACATTTTGATGACACGGTTGATGCAGTGGCTGAGCGATCGACTGCTGCGCTGCGTGTCGCGGGTTCAATCACCGCACGGAACAAATATTTGTATGGCATACAGATAGTTGTTCCGGGTCTGGCTGTTCGTATATGTGAGTTTAAATGTTTGTAAACGCATCCACGATACAGGAGAAAGTCCTAGTGTAGGGACGTTTTTTTTACAAAAAAAACCTAATTAGAAGACCAACCAATACTATCAAATTAGGTTGGGGAAAATGGCCACATCGCATAGCATATGGATTCCTGGGTGCAATTTCTTGTATTTTTTTTATTGCTCTATTCAGGAACAGCAGATGTCATTTTTTTTTGCGGATGTGTATTATATCTAATAACTTCCCCTGCTCTGGGCGGAGGGGAGGGGAGTATCAGACTTCTACTGACTAAATCCCACCGGCAGGGCAGCAGGGGTACGAGGTTGCGGGTTGTTCGAAAGAGTTACCGCGGCCTCGGAACATAAAGGGCAATAGAGGGAACATGGGTGGGTTCAAGTCAGTACAAGTTCAGAGTAAAACCTAGAGCGGGGGAAATTAATTGATGATTTTCCATCCGCAAAAAAGGGCAGCGGGGGTCTTAATTTCGATTCCTATGTCGGACCGATTATAGGGTTTTCTATCAATAGCAAACAGTCTTGATTTGTGCCCACTTTGACATGGACTTAAACATTATCGTCGAAAATTATTATTATTTGCCATGATAAAATATCTCACTTGATACACATCTACAAAACCCACGAGAATGTAATCACATACCTTTTCCCTGTCCCAGTCAGCCCACAATCTCAGCCCCAGCTAGTTGTTGCATCACGTCTGTCTTCAACACTTGGTCATGTTGGTCACGCCTGATATAGTTGGTCACGCTGCGTGTGTCCTCTACGTGACGGAACGTGACCATTTCGCTTTGATTCTGGCACGGTGTCATTCGGTAAGTTGACGAAAGTGATTAGACGCTAATGTTGTTGAGATTTACTGTTTGTAGCTTTGAAATTAGGCTGCTAAATTGGTGTAACTAATGTGTGGTCATAAAACAATGTTTTAGTTAATTAGCAGAAGGCTAATTTGATGGTAAAATATTCTCAAATCACGAACTTAAAATGAAAACCTTGCTAAAACATTACCAATCAGCAAAGATGGTTGTCGTTGCGCCGTATAAGCATAAGTTCACGCCTGTTATTTCCGAAGAATTAGGCAGAGTTAGACCGAACAGCACAACTACAATTTCCCTCGTAATCCTACTAATATTATAAATGGGAATGTTTGTGAGGATGTATGGATGTTTGTTATTCTTTCACGTCAACACAGCTGAACGGATCTTGATGAAATTTGGCACTAAGGTAGATTATAGTAGGGCACGCCACAATAGTGGCGGTAAGTCCCCTCTTTGAGGAGTGGCTGGAGAGGCGTCATGGCGTCCTCACCTACCGCCTGACGTAGGTCCTCACCGGACACGGAAGTTTTGGGAGGTTCCTGCACATAATCGGGCGGGAGGAAACGCCCGGGTGTCACCATTGTGACGATCGCCCGGAGGACACGGTGGAGCACACAGTGGCGGTCTGCCCCGCGCGGGGCGGAGCACCGCCGTGCCCTCGTGGAGGCGATCGGCGGCGGCGATCTCTCGCGTCCGGCCCTGGTCCAGGCCATGGTCCGGAGCGAGAGGAATATTGAAATAACTAAACTTATCTTCTTGACTTGTAATTTGGCAAGAAGGGCCTTAGACCTTCGGTCTACCCAGGCGCCGCGTGAGACGGACGTCGGGCGCCACAGTAAACGCGGGTATATGGACGGTGAGCAATAGGTAGCTTCATGTTCCACGCGCGCCTCAAAAAGATGTCAGCAAAGCAGAGGGATCTGCCAGGGCCACCGCCTGCCGGGGCAGCGGTATCTCTTTTGAACAACCCGTGGCCCCGCAGCACCAAGAGCCAATGATGTAACATGGATTAACTTTAGTCAGATAGTTTGACACTCACCCCCACTCCACCCAGAGCGGGGGAAGTTATTTAGTAACTTTTAATCAAAAAAATAATTAAAAGGGATATTTATCTACCCGTTTTGGTAAATTAAGTAGTCGTTTATATGTTAAAGACTGGCGAAACACTTTTAGCAAAATTATTTATAGCAACAAAATGGTCGATTATAATTAAGGAAACGTTAGATCTACAATATTTTGTAGCAATAAACCAACAAAATCTCCTACACAAAGATTCTACAGTACACTTTCTCTGCCACAGACATTAATCAATCATCCCTAGACTTAATCCGGTAACAAAAAGTCAGACGCACTACAATCCAAGATGGCCGCCGTGACAATAAACACGACTAGTAATAGTATAGTTGGAAAATTGTTTCTGAGAAATGAACAATAGAGCGGACGTGATGAAATGAAATCTGAAGGTAGGAATTACAGATGAAGGGATGCTGTGTATGGATGAGCTCATCTGAGAAATGACTAGTGCTTTGTATCTATTTTTGTTACTTAGAAATGTTGCTGTGAAACTTATTTATCTATTAGACATTTACAGCTTTTAATATAAAACTTAAAAATCAGAAAAAATATAGACAAGCAAGTAAGGCAGGGGTTGCGGGTTGTTCGAAAGAGATACCGCGGCCCCAAAACATAGGGGTAATAGGGGGAATATGGGTGGGTTTTAGTCCTAATGTCCTAAAGTCTAATTTCCTATCCGCAAAAAAAAGTTAGCCAATTACAAGTACTTAAGTATCAGTACAGTTTTTATAATACATTGCTACATACTAGTAATTTCTCCTGTATCGTGTGTGCGTTTACAAACATTTTAACTCGCATACACAAACAGCCAGACCCGGAACAACTCTGTGCGCCATACAAATATTTGTTCCGTGCGGAGATCGAACCCGTGACACGCAGCACAGCACTTGATCACTCCGCCACTGCACCAACCGTGCCCTTCATATTGAAATGTAAGTACAAACAGCACTTAACAGTACATCTTTACTATTATTATAAAAGCGAAAGTGAGTTTGTTACGTCTGAACGCCTAAATGGCTACACCGATTTTGATTAATTTTGTTACAGAGATAGTTGTGACTCTGGAGACGGACATAGGTTAATATTCAAAAAAAAAGTGAGAAAAGAGGGAGAAAGAGGGAAGAGAAAGATGTTTTTTTTCGATCATAACGCGGGTTAAAGTTAGCGTTAGCCCAAAGTAACTATGCCACGCGGACAAAGTCGCGGGCGGAAGCTAGTATAAAATAAATACATGACCTAGTTCTCTACATTCTCGTACATAGGAAAACCTGTCGCGAGTCGTTTCCGAACAATATTTACTTAATTTAATGACTACTGCGTCTGCCTACCCCGCAAACACGATTGGAACGTGATAAATAAACATAGTTATGAAAGAGTGTTCGTAACTGTATGGTTTAAGGTAACTTTTGTTATGTTGGGTTTAAATTTTATTTAAACAAAATTGAGTTATGATTTTACAGTATAGATGATATCCACATGGTGTGCGGTCTTCGGGATAGGGGCAGCAGAATGATAGATAGATAGATAAATCATTTATCTGATGCAATAAAATACACAACACGGGAATCAACACAAAAATAACAAACTGAGAAAAAAAAAGTAAGGTGGAAGTTAGATTGACCCATAGACACTACTAAGCGGTGTGTTTCTCAAGATTTGAGATTACACCAAATACTCATACCGTCGCTTGCGTCTAACCTTTCCCAAACCGTGTTGGCTTGGCTTCCAGTCTAACCAGATGATATTGAATGCCAGCAGTTTGCTTGTAATGACTGCTTATGTGATATTTTTTTTATGTACTGACCGAGTAACGCAATACATTAGGTACCTTTTCTTAATCTTTATGTTTTATGCGACATCTTACGCTTGAAATGAAACGTCTTACTATCTTACTATTATCATAAATGCGAATGTTTATGAGGATGTATGGATGTTTGTTACTCTTTCACGTCAAAACGGCTGAACGGATCTTGATGAAATTTGGCACAGATTATGGTCTGGAATAACACATAGGATACTTTTTTTTCGATATCATGCGGGCGAAGCCGCGGGCGCCAGCTGTCTTATTAATATTATGTTACTCGTTCACATCTAAACGGAGTGTTAAAAAAAAAACAACAAAAATTTTCATTTTTTCTTTTGTTGACTCATGTAAACTAAATGATGTCAAATCAAGATGACATAGAATTTTTTGTTATTCTAAACTATCCCACTTCAAGACAGAAACCATCTCACACACATAAAAAAAGGGTGTGTGTCAGCTCCGACGCACGACTAGAGTTTACTCCTTAAGTACAAAAAAATAATTAAAAATGTCACTGACGGACGACAAATTTCATAAAGCGCCATCTAGTAATATTCAACTGTACGACAAACACCATAGGTGCGTGCAAGTGCACCAAAAACGTAACTAGGTCATTCATCAGTAGATTTTACACCTCACATTTTTCTCATACCGGGCGCCTTATATATGAAAATCGATTCTTAAGGAGTAAACTCCAAAAACTTTAATTTAGTCTTCTAAGCGCCATCGTAGCCCAGTTAAAAAAGGAGTGCTTACAAAATAACTACCTACATCTACACTGCAATGACGACAGTGACCGTGCGAGTAACTACGGCACTTAACTGACTACAAAGAGACTACTTGCATATGCATCAGTGGGTATCGATCCTGACAGCGTATGTAAGTGGACGTAACGTCATTCTTTATACTGAAGCAGCTTGGTCTAGAGGTATTTTTAAGACTTCTTTTGAGAGGAACTTCATTAGACCTTTTTTTACGGAACTTTTTGTTATTTAAAATTGTAGTTTCTTTCAGCTTTTGTTTTTCTAGTAGGCACTCGATTGTGAAGCATTCGAAAAGTTTCAAACTCAAAGTATTTATTTCAATAAATTAGACTATTATTATTTTTTTGGGTGCGAAATCATCAAATAACTTCCCCCGCTCTGGGCGGACCGGGGGGAGTGTCAGACTTGTACTGACTAAAACCCACCCATGTTCCTTCTATTGCCCTTTACGTTCCGGAGCCGCGGTATCTCTTTCGAACGATGTAGAAAAATGCTTTTAGTTAATGCTTAAACTTTTCTCATAAAGAAATTCTTCTATATTTATACCAATCCTCAACCTAGTGATCATTCTGACCAGGATCTAGATCCTGGTCAGAATGATCACTATCTGATGAGCGTATCTGTCTGACCTGATACGCTCTATAAATAATACTTCTCTACCGTTTCATCTGACTAGACGAGAACCAAGTATTCAGTTTCCAATTCAACCCCATTATAGCTGAGAAATATGATGATGATCCTTTTCATCATAGCAATACACCATATCTTCAGTAATGTCAATTTGCTGGATGTAAGCTGCCATTTCCGTCTTCAGATTCTCAGGAGATAATAGAGCAATATTGCCCATCCTCAGACAATAGCCTATTGTCTATACGCAATAGTTTGGCAAATGGCCCGGGTAATGTAAAGTGGTTATCTGGTTATAGCCGACCATAGACTGATGTCCCTAGGGACAGTCAGTACAGGGAAGGTCTGTACAATACCAACCTAAAGAAATTGTCTCTTGTGTCTGTAATAGGTTTAGGTTTAAAGAATTTATTCTCATTAGAACATTACATATGTTCACTTACAATGAGATACAAATAATCTTAATAAATACGTTTTACCTCAGATGCGTGTTTGTGATTAGCGGTATGACTACATTTCAGAAACAATTTTATCGATAACTAGCTTCCGCCTGCGACTTCCAAGTCGCGGGCGGGTTAATGTTAGCGTTGCTAACTACTACGCTAACTTTAACCCGCGTGATGATCGAAAAAAAAAAATATTTTGCTCTCCCCTTGTCTTCCCTTTTAAAAACAATTTGCCTATGTCCGTCTCCGGGGTCCCAATTATCTTTACACCCAAATTCATCAAAATTGGATTGGCCATTTAGGCGTGAATACGCATCAAACTAACAAACTCACTTTCGCTTTTATAATATTAGTAAAGATAGGGGCCTTATAACTAGGCATTGTAAAGACAACAGCACGGGTGTAATCTTCGAAGGCTACAGCAGAGGTCTTCTTAATAGAACATCCTCATTTCGCCAGTTATGTTTTAAGTTGGAAGTAATTGGGGGCGAGCCTTTTGCCATTCACCGGGCACCAATCCCTGTGGCTGCCAGTGAGAAATTCCTTTTGGGATGATAGGTGTTTTAATATGAGCATAGTTAGCCTACAATGTGGGCATTGCTGTGACCCAAACTTCCTCTCTCTGCTAGGGAGTAGGTGGTGGTGGTAGCGCCGCGGGAGACGCTCCGGGCGATGACTCCCGGCCACCGTAGAGGCGGATTTGTGAACGGTAAACGGTAGTTCATCGTGCGCCCGGCTAGTGAGATGTCAGCAAAGTAGAGAGGCTTGTCACTGCCATTGCTTGCCGCGGTTGCAGGTTGTTTGAAAGAGATACCGTGGCACAGGACCACAAAGGGCAAAAAAAGGGAACATGGGTGGGTTTTAGTCACACGTCTGACACTCCCTTCTGCTCCGCCCAATGCGGGAAAAGTCAAGTTAATTGTCCACAAAAAATGTCAAGTGTCTCTTTGGATCGACCAACGAGTTACATGTACCTAAATCAGGATATTTAATACTGAGCTACGTAGACCGCTATAAATAGCCTATGAGTTATCAGTAACAAACTTAAACACACAAACAAACTATCGCCTTTATTATTGTGATAAACTTCTCTTATTTGTGTAAATTAATCTTTACTATTTCACCAGCTAATCTAATAATAGACATTCACCGTTTCACCAAACTTTAAACATTATAATTCACCAAAGAACATTCCAGAAACATGTGTAAAAACTGTACAGATTTCGATACATGCCATGTTCAAAGAACTTAGTTTATTACAAGCACATAATCCCGTGAAAGTTCTAACAATGGCGGCTGAAGAAGTGTCTAAAATTTAATAAAGTCAGCCGTATACATACTTAGGACTTTTGGTCGAGAGATGTTAGTTGTACTGGAAGAGCGAGCTGACTGGGTTGGAGATTGAGCGTAGTTGTAAAAGAAAAAGAAAGAAAAACTTTTATTTGGGGTTGTGTGGGGGTTTTGACCGTGTTAATCCTTAATAATATTATAAAAAAGCGAAAGTGAGTTTGTTTGTTTGTTACATCTTCATGCCTTAACGGCTAAACCGATTTTGATGAATTTTGGTATAGAGATAGTTGGGACCCTGGAGACATAGGCAATTTTAAAATGGGAAATGAGGGAGAAAGAGTGAAGAAAAGGGAAAAGTTAGCATTGCTATTACAATCAATAGGGAGCAAGGGCAAAAACTACAGGTAGCACCTGCAAATCAAGAAAGGGGAACTGTGTCACCCCGAATTTAATTACCACCGCGAGCAAAGCCGCGGGCAAAAGCTGGTAATTACATTATATAATTTTACGCTTGTAAACCTTGAAATGTGTGTGAAGAGGTATAGGTATTGACTGTTTCCTGCTATAACGGCTAATCTCAGCGAAGATGAATCATCGATGATATTATAGCGCACAAGTACATGCACAGGCACAGGTGCACTCTCTGTTTGGAACGTTCTGGAACGGTTTAACGTTGTTTCTGAAGCACGGGGGTATCATACCGCCAACTCCCAAACTCTGGGCTTTACTTAGAAATTCCTATAGAAAAGACCCAATAACACTTTTTGCCAGACCCGGGATTCGAACTCAAGACAACAGACCAACAACATGACACGCGGGGTTGCGATAGTCGCAGAGAGGATCCGGCTACTGGGTCTCTAGGTGGTCTTGCACAAATCCGAGGCCATGGTATTTCATGGCCGCGGAAACACGCCACCGTCGGGATCCCAGTTGACGGTAGGAGGGGTTTGCATCGGCGTCGGGTCGACGATGAAGTACCTGGGAATCGTCCTCGACAGCCGGTGGAACTTCGTGGAACACTTCCGACGTTTGGCTCCCAAACTCGAGCGGACGGGGGCTGCTTTCAAGCGGCTCCTGCCCAATCTGAGGGGGCCAAACGCCTCCTGCCGTAGGCTCTATGCCGGAGTCGTGCGTTCCATGGCCCTTTACGGGGCCCCGGTATGGGCGCGTTCTTTAGGGCGGCGCGCCGCCCACTACCTGAACGCGCCCCAAAAGGTGGTAGCCATAAGGCTGATCCAGGGCTACCGCACGATCTCCGGCGAGGCAGCAAGCCTCCTTGCCGGACTGCCACCGTGGGATCTGGAGGCGATAGTCCTCGCGCGCCTGTTTGAGTGGCGCGCGGAGGCACTACACCGGGGGGAAAACCCGCTGCCGCGGCAAGTTGCCGCTCGGCGGGCAGACCTCCGGTGCGATCTCATGGTGGCATGGAGAGAGCGACTGTCGCAACCCCGTGCAGGGCACGCCACAATAGTGGCGGTAAGTCCCCTCTTTGAGGAGTGGCTGGAGAGGCGTCATGGCGTCCTCACCTACCGCCTGACGCAGGTCCTCACCGGACACGGAAGTTTCGGGAGGTTCCTGCACATCATCAGGCGGGAGGAAACGCCCGGGTGTCACCATTGTGACGATCGCCCGGAGGACACGGTGGAGCACACAGTGGCGATCTGCCCAGCTTGGGCGGAGCACCGCCGTGCCCTCGTAGAGGAGATCGGCGGCGGCGATCTCTCGCGTCCGGCCCTGGTTCAGGCCATGGTCCGGAGCGAGAGGGAATGGGAAGCGGTCACCTCCTTCTGCGAAGCAGTAATGCTAGCAAAGGAGGAGGCCGGGCGTTTGAGGGAGAGAACATCTGGCCAACCCAGCCGCCGCGGGAGACGCCCAGGGCGCCAGGCGCCGCGAGACGACTCCCGGCCACCGTAGATGCGGGCCTGTGGACGGTGAGCAATGGGTAGCTCACCGTCTGCCCGTCTATTGACGACAGGCCGTGTCGACGGCGCGTTCGTGTTTCACGCGCGCCTCAAAGAGAGTCAGCAAAGCAGAGGGGCTTGCCAGGGCCTCCGCCTGCCGGGGTTGCGGGTTGTTCGAAAGAGATACCGCGGCCTCGGAACGTAAAGGGCAATAGAAGAAACATGGGTGGGTTTTAGTCAGTACAAGTCTGACATGCCCCCCGCTCCACCCAGAGCGGGAGAAGTCATTGGATGATTTCCTACCCGAAAAAAAAAAAGAGACAACAGACCAACGTAGCAGTCTAGGTGTAGGTACCTTACAGTCAACACTCATTTTGCGAATTATGTTGTCTAAGTCTCACATAATTGGAAACAATCCTATTGCGATCAACCAGGCGCATATCCAGAGTCCGTTAAACAAAGCGTTTGATATTTTTAGTGTGTTTTCGTAGGCATGAGTTAGTTTGTAGTCCAAAGTAACACCATCCATCAACCCTATACATCTGTGTAACAATACAAGACCACGTGTGATGCGCTTTGTGAGACGGGCATTCTCGGGGACTGGAATCAGTCCTCAAGAATATATATTATGTCTCGTACCACAGAGCGCATCGACTTCCTGAAGCAGAAAGTTTATGCATGGGCAAACCGTATTAAGCGGTATAAGCGGCGGGTTGATCGGTATTCGCAGAATCGCATGTTCCGGAGCGATGAGAGGTGGGTATACAGAGCCTGGGAGCGACCCGAACAAAGTGTGACTGACGTGTGCCGCCCGGATGATGTAGCCACGAGTTCTTTCTGGCACAGCATCTGGTCGGTGCGTGTCTGTCATACTGAGGCTGGCTGGATGCGTGATGTTGAGCGTGTGTGTGAAACTATTCCAGAAATGGAACCTATTTTAATAACATCTTTAGACATAGCCAGTGCAGTTCGTCCGTTACCGAACTGGAAGTCTCCAGGGCCGGATGGACTGCACAACTTTTGGCTCAAGTGGCTCAGTAGTTCACACACTCGCCTGGCATCTCAATTTCAGTCTTGCCTTGAGTCCGGCTCTCTGCCACAGTTTCTAACAACAGGCGTTACCCACCTGCTCTATAAGTCAGGCAGTCCCGCGGAACCCAAGAATTATAGGCCGATCACGTGTTTATCGACGGTCTATAAACTTCTTACGTCCATTTTGAGAGCGAAAATTAATTCACACATTGTCAAAAATTCAATTATATCTGCCTCTCAGAATGGATGTAGGAACGGGTCTCGCGGTACTAAGGAGCTACTCCTCATCGACATGGCCATTAGCCAACAGGTTCGTCGATCCCGCAAGGATTTGTCGACATGTTGGATAGATTATAAGAAGGCCTACGACTCAGTGCCACATACATGGCTCAAGAGGGTGCTGGAGTTGTACAAGATAGATACAACTCTACGCACCTTTCTTGAGTCGTGTATGGGACAATGGAGGACGGTCCTTCGATATCCAGGATGTCGACAAATCCAGGGGAACGATGAGCCTGTGTGGATTAAACGGGGAATATTTCAGGGCGACAGTTTGAGTCCACTTTGGTTCTGTCTAGCCTTGAATCCTCTAAGCACATTGCTGGAGGATTCAGGTCTAGGCTATCGGTTGAGAAGAGGTGGTCAGGTCATATCTCACCTCTTTTACATGGATGATCTGAAACTCTTTGCCCCCAACAAATTGCGACTGATGGAGCTACTGAAAGTAACTGAAACTTTTAGTAACGCCATCAGGATGGAATTTGGTGTGGACAAATGTGCAGTCATGTATGTGAAACGAGGGGAGATTATGGAATCCGAGGGAATTCATCTCTCGGATTCCATACACCTCAGATCCCTTTCCTCATCCGAAAGCTATAAGTATTTGGGTATGTCGGAAGCGTTAGGCATTAACGTAGCTGACATGAAGCAATTGTTGAGGGAGCGTTTCTTTGGTCGCCTGAAGAAGGTATTAAAAAGCCTTCTTTCGGGAGGGAACAAGGTGCGCGCCTTCAACAGTTGGGTCATGCCGGTTTTAATGTACTCTTTCGGCATACTCAAATGGACGCAGACTGAGCTCGATGCCCTGGATAGGAGAGTCCGTACATTGCTGACTGCAAATCGGATGCATCACCCACGATCATCGGTGATGAGACTGTACATCCCACGGAAGTGTGGGGGTCGAGGCTTTTTAAACGCAAAGACCCTCCACAACCGAGAGGTGTGCAGTCTCAGGGAATATTTCTTAAAAACCGACGTGGGTATGCACCGAGATGTAGTCGCAGTGGACAAGGGACTCACCCCGCTGTCCATGGCTAAAGAGAATTGGCGCAAACCTGTAGTACTTACTACCGATTACCGCAAGGAAGTATGGCAAGGTAAGGAGCTTCACGGGCGCTTCTACAAGGCTCTTCATGGACCTGATGTAGATTTTCTAGCGTCCGTGTCTTGGCTTCGATTCGGTGACCTTTTTGGGGAAACTGAAGGTTTTGTCTGTGCGATTATGGACGAAGTTATGTTGACGAACAACTACCGGAAATATATTATGAAAGACGGGACGGTTGACGTGTGTCGGGCATGCCACCGTCCGGGTGAGTCCATCAGACATATTATTTCTGGTTGTTCTCGTCTAGCTAACGGCGAGTACTTGCATAGGCACAACCAAGTAGCCAGGATTATTCATCAGCAACTTGCTTTGAAATATAATCTTGTTGAATCTGAGGTACCGTACTACAAGTATGTGCCCGACCCAGTTCTCGAGAAAGACCATGTCACGTTGTACTGGGATCGGTCTATCATTACTGACAGGACTATTGTCGCCAATAAGCCTGACATAGTGGTGATAGACCGATCAGCGCGCCGCGTAATGATAATCGATGTTACCATCCCACATGACGAGAACCTCGTGAAAGCTGAGAAAGAAAAACAACTAAAATATCTTGACTTGGCACACGAGGTTGTCGACATGTGGAATGTGAACTCGGCTATCATTGTGCCGATTGTCATAACGGCCAATGGCTTGATTGCCAAGAGCCTCGACGAACATCTGTCGAAGCTCTCCTTAGGCGGTTGGATCAAGGGCCTGATTCAGAAGGCAGTTCTCCTCAATACGGCTCGTATTGTGAGGAGGTTCCTGTCTCTGGAACCCTAACCACCGGTAGCTTGGACCCTGTTCCCGATACCGGTGGGCTACTATTTTTTGTATTTTTAAATGTTTCTTTTTTTATTTTCTATGTTTTTATTAAGAAATATTTAAAAATTTAATCAATATGTATTTAGCTGAATAAACGGAAATAATAATAATAATAATAATATTATAAAAGCGAAAGTGAGTTTGTTTGTTTGTTTGTTTGTTTGTTTGTTACCTCTTCACGCTTTAATGGCTAAACCGATTTTGATGAATTTTGGTACAGAGATAGTTGGGAACCAGGAGACGGACATAGGCTATTATTTTTTAAAAAAGAGTGGGATATGAGGGAGAAAGAGGGAAAAAACGGGAAAACTTAGCATTGCTATTACAAATCAATAAGGCGCTACCGAATTTAACGCGAGCGAAGCCGCGGGCAAAAGCTAGTTTATAATAAAAAATAGAATATCAGGACGGTTTTAAAAAGAAAGCTCGTAAACATTTATTTACAAGAAGTTGGTGGTTTCGTCTCATGATTAAGATGTTGTTTTCTTGTTACGGTCTCTTAACTTTTTATATATGTATATTATATTTTAATGTATGTATACAAGTATTTATAGTTAAATTTTATATATGAGAAAGAACACACATACATACATACACATACATACATTCTTTTATAATATCCTTTTTTTCTGTAATTGCACCTACTGTGTTTTATCTCTGCATCACCCTAAGGTAGACTGGTAAAAACTGCCTAAGGAGGACTAAATGGCCATAGGCATTTTTATCAGTCAACCTTTGGGTGATGCAGAGACAAACAACGGTAGGTGTA
Source organism: Ochropleura plecta (assembly GCA_905475445.1). Lineage (NCBI taxonomy): Eukaryota > Metazoa > Arthropoda > Insecta > Lepidoptera > Noctuidae > Ochropleura > Ochropleura plecta. Next base: position 13,862,151 of record FR997748.1, read on the forward strand.
AAACAAAAAAATAATTATAAGAAAGATATTTATATTTTCGATCATCACGCGGATTAAAATTAACGTTAGCCCAAAGTAACCCAACGGAACGGCTAGTACTTAAATAAAAAGACAAACAGTTGGAAAAACATTAACGATGTGATGATACTGCCGATTTTCTATGAATTTACTAGCGAACTTTAATTTTAAAATATAAACGGTTGCCAGTTGGTTGCTATTCAGAAAAATAGGAACTCTTCTTGAATTGATGACTCAGTATTTTCCCAACTTGGATTGCTCTGTCATCTGTCCCATTTAAGTCCAAAGCAACTGTGAAGCCCCAATATAGAATAAGTCATACCTTGTCTCCTACCCGTCAATTAAATTTGTACCCTCCAGAAATTGATTAAGGTACTAAATACAACACACAGATTATAACAAACTCAACTACAGTCTATAATTCGTTGAAGCGAAGGCTTACAGTTTGAGATCCCAATAATGCCGGTACTACCAGCTCAATCCGCTTAAAAACTGCTTTAGTTTGAATATTTAATGATAGGATACAGATGTGTGTTGGGTTCAGTTATCTGGTTGGCCAAAGTGATAACGGATATTGTTATCAGGATTTTTTTTCGTAGCTGAACAGGGTGAAAATTTACTCCTGGATTGCAATAGGATCGCCTCTATTAAATGAGGCTTAAAGAGAAGTGTAATTTGTCAATTCCTAAATGTTTTAGGCGAGAGCACGTTTTGTTAAATCTCTACAAGAATCTGGTTAATGAAATAAAAATAAAATATTTTTATATAAGACATATTTAGCCCATATAATTGTTAGTAGTATAACTAAAAAGCTATGTTAGGTACATTTACAAATTAATTTAAGTGTTTGACGCCCTCTGGGCCTCGGGCACACGCACTTGCATTTGAACCCAGTGCCCCAAAAGAGGGCTATCCAAATAAGCCCATTTAAAAAAAAATACGTGTGGCACTCGGGGACTGCCGCGGTAAAGCTATTGCATTGCATCTTTTATCAACTTAGACAATAAATAAAAAAATAAAAAAACCAAATATAATATTTAAAAAGTACTTCCAATGAAAAGAAGTTGCAAAAAGAAAAACAAGACCTTGGGTTTGATCCAGCGTAATGTCGATTGACTATCCAATTCTCTACCAAACACGCTATTAGAACATTAGAAACGGGATTGAAATAACTGACCGTATTGTGTAAACGACGTTAGACAATGCACGGCCTTCAAGCCACACCTCCGTGCCCGTCGGAGTGGGGAGCGTTAGGTTTTTTTTCGTTACGGGATTTCTGGATTCGATCCCCGCGCTCAAGGCCCGCGATAGAAGCTATGCAATAGCTTAAAAAAAACATCTTTATTTTTCCCGTATCATGGATGCGTTTACAAACATTTGAACTTACATACCCAATCAGCTTGACCAGGAATAACTACCTGTAGGTCAAACAAATATTTCTTCCGTGCGGGCATCGAAGTCGCGACAAGCAGTCCAGCAGTCGATCGTCATTTCAACGTGGCTGGTGAAATGTGGGTACACTAAACACCTCTGCTAACCCCCTCACGGAACACAACTGCGATATGATCTATGTATATCTATAACATCTAATCCAAAATCCTATTTCATAATCCGCTAAGCTTAAACTCGTGCTAGTAAGCGGTCCGACTAACCAATAAATGTTATTTCTTACCTAACTTTGGGAAACATAACTTTGAAGGATTTACTCTAATGAGTACTTGTAGTTAAGTCAGGATTAGATTTTAAGTTACGTTGTATGATCTAGGTATAACTTTGGTAAGCTTGGAAAGGTGGGTTTAAGTTAGAGGCTGAGATTATAATGGTGAGGTACATGTTTTGTATCTTATGTGGGAGTTTGGAGTTAACGTGGCTTTTGATGAAATTAAATAAGGAATTTTGTTTTTTTTTTCTAACTGGAAATTGAAGTTTTGTTGCACGAGTGCTAGTAGACCTGACTTTTAAGTCGGTTGTGACTTAAGAATTTAAAAAAAACTTAAAATCTCATAGCGCCGTATAACCTATAGGACTTCAACATAACTTGCAAAATGTGGATATGTATTATTGTGTGTCTTTTACGTCATAACAGGTTACAAGTAATAATTATAGAAATTGAAATTAAAATGCAGCCAAAGGATCATGGTTGGCATAATTTGTTCACAATTCTAATACTTAGTGTAACTCTCTAAAATTAATGACGTAGATGCCATTGCTAGAAATATCGATACATTCGAAAAAAGAACACATCATAGTACAAAAAAATTGGCATTTGAACTGCAATTGTTTGATGCAAGTAGTTCGTTTAATAGTTTCCAACCTTCATTGGAAAAAGGAGGCAGCTTATGTATGAGTTGCATGATAGACTTCGGTATTTGCAGACCCTGCCATTTTTGACTGGACAAGCTACAAATCATTTTATTGTGCATTTGACAGACTTATGACGAATTGTGGTACTAGAATTCTGACGCCCGTCGTATGTTTGACTGTCAGAACCCGTCAGTCAAACTTACGTCCTAGTGGAGAGGTTAAACATTTTACCATTATATGGAAGTATATTGTATAAACTTTGTATAGATACTTGAGAATAAAAGCCCTTTTCACTTAAACTTAGCGATACTTATAATAATACCAGCCTTTAACTGCCCTTCTACTGAGGCGTCTTATCGTACAGAGACGGCAAGAGTATTGATCGCCACATATTCCTTATGAGTTGGCGATTTCAGATTTATGTATATTTTAAAGTTATTTTTCTTTACCGATGTCCGAGATGTCATGAATACTTAGAAAGTACCTACATATCAATGGAAAAAAAAATATTACATTGGTGTTTGCCCGGATTTGAAACCGCAACCTCACGCATGAGAGGCGAGGGCTTAATCTTATGTGCTATCCTTACTTATAGTTTAAAAGCGAAAGTGAGATTGTTTGTTTGTTTGTTACCTCTTTAATGGCTAAACCGATAAAATTTCACGCTTTAATGACTAAACCGATTTTGATGAATTTTGGTACAGAGATAGTTGGGAACCAGGCTATTTTATTTTTTAAAGTGGGATGTGAGGGACAACGTGGTAAGAAAAGGGAAAAATTAGCGTTGCTATTACAAATTAATAAGGCGCAAGGGCAATAACTGCAGGTAGCAGGTAGTGTGTTAATGCGAGCGAAGCCGCGAGCAAAAGCTAGTTAGTTACTTATAGTTTCTCAATGCTTGATTTTGCACCAAAAGTATGAAATCTAAGAACGCAGTTATGTCAAGGTATTGACTACTATTACGTTTATTCCATACAGTCTCTACTAGAAAGAATGAACCAATTAACTAGTAAATTGCCACATTCGCTTTACTAGCAATAATCAACAAACAAAAGGTAAGTAAAACTGAATAAAATACCGAATGAACACAAATAAATGCAATTAACATAAATTCCGGATTATATTTTATCGATATAATCCACAATATGCGTCAGCTTATTACAATACGATGGAATTAAATGCTGGCTATTATTTTATGGTATTATGAAGTTTCGTAGTACTTAATGACTCGCCTCTCTTGTACAATGCTGTGGGTTCGAATCCGGGCAAGTACTATTTTTTTGGGCAAGTCTGTTTAGCTTTCTGTTTTTGTTTTCTTGTATGTAACACTGACATCAATAAAGATAACCATGATTATCATTTGCTAAGCCTTTTCCCTACTATTTTGACGTTGGCTTCCAGTCTAACCTGATATTTTACATGGAAAGACTGCCTATTTGACGTCAAGATATGACCAAATCTCTCTGGTACTAAAACATCCACAGTAAGCAAAGACACAAAAAATGGACTAATTAAAAATCTAGACCGTCTCTAATCTCCTTAATTATGGGTCCCGACTGTTAAAAACTACTGGAGGGTTTGATTTTGTTTTTAATTTTATGGGCAGACGGGTATTTTTTTTTTGTCACTTTTTAATTATACCAAAGACGGTAGTCCTTATTTATTCCTATTCACAGTATCCCTCTATTATTAAGTAATGCTTTAGATAATGGTTGATGAAATTATCATTCATAGCAGTTAAGCTCTGGCTCTATCATAAGATATAAAGTATCATATTAGATTATGTTATGATAGGTAATACGCGTTTCATATATGTAGTGCCACAAAGGAAGAGACAGCCAAACACACAACCCTCCGCCAGTCGGGAAAAACGGTTGGTCATATTAAATCGGTTCATACGGAAATGGTCGCTTTACTATCCTTACTAATATTATAAAAGCGAAAGTAAGTATGTTTGTTTGTTACGACTTCACGCCTAAATGGCTAAACCGATTTTGATGAATTTTGGTACAGAGATAGTTGGGACCTTGGAGACGGACATAGGTAAAAAAAAGTGGGATAAAGGGGAGAAAAAGGGGGAGAGAAAGATATTCTTTTTTCGATCATCATGCGGGTTAAAGAAAGCGTTACCCCAAAGTAACTATGCCACGTGGACGAAGTCGCGGGCGAAAGCTAGTATTATTATAAGTGTGCATTGCAAATCAGTAAGCGCGGTGAAAAATGGCCATTTGTTCACTTCTAAGAAGACGTTTTTGCCCAGCAGTTAGACTGGTATTACAATCCAAAGTAATACGCCATTTATCACAGTACGATGGAATTAAATGCTTATCAATAGAATGTTTTAATAATTGATTATGATTAATTAACGGTTAGTTAGTAAGTTGGTTATTATTACTCGTGTGTAAGATCTTGTTATTTTGGGATTTGGCTTTGGGCTTGCTTAATTAAGCACGGATTTCTGCTTTTAGTCCTAACAGGCTAATTTTATCAATTTCACAGGTACTTTAACATGTTTTTTTTTTGCGAAGAAGGCTATTTGCAGAGAAATATGAATGAAGTTGAAAAATATGGTTTCAATATCCAAAAACATCAAATTATATAGATTTTTCAGTTATACTCTACAAATCAACCACAAATGAATACATAAGTGAGTAAGTGCTCCAAAATTAAAAAAGCTATCTAGCTAGCTAGCTTTCTCAGGGGCAGGTACAGAGTCTAGATTTGTAAACAGTTGATGGCAATGGGGTCGCCTTCTATTACATAGAACTTCATCATCATCATCATCATCAGGCTATATTAGTCCACTGCTGGACATAGCCCTCCCCTAATGAGCGCCATAGCGCCCTGTCTTCAGCTTGCCGCATCCAGCATCTGCCTGCAGTCTTTCTTAGATCGTCATCCCACCTGGTCGGAGGGCGTCCTACACTACGCTTGCCGAGTCGCGGTCTCCACTCAAGAACACGTTTACCCCAACGGCTCTGCCTAACTCTTCGAGTCACAGGCGTGATTATATGGTCTATAAACCTCTTAAACTCAAACCATACAAACAACAACATAAACATAACACCAACATAAAAATCATCCGGGGTTGCGGGTTGTTCGAAAGAGATACCGCGGCCCCGGAACATAAAGGGCAAAAGAAAGAACATGGGTGGGTTTTACTCAGTATAAGTCTGACACTCCTTCCCGCTCCACCCATAGCGGGGGAAGTTATTTGACAATGAAAAAAACATAAAATCTTCCCATATCTTTGATAACAACTCGTAATGCCTTTGCATTGACTTCACTTATAATTTACTAGCTTTTGCCCGCGGCTTCGCTCGCGTTAAATTCGGGGCAACACAGTTCCCCTTTCCTGATTTACAGGTACCTGCTACCTGTAGTTTTTGCGCTAGCGCCTTATTTATTGTAATAGGAATGCTAAGTTTTCCCTCTTTCTCCATTTCTCACTTTTTTTAAGTTAGCCTTTGTCCGTCTCCAGGGTCCCAACTATCTCTGTACTAAATTTCATCAAAATCGGTCAAGCCATTAAGGCGTGAAGACGTAACAAACAAACTCACTTTCGCTTTTATAATGTTAGTAAGGATGTAAAATACGTCTGTATTGTGATACCTCGAGGGTTGATAAAAGATATTTTTTTATATTTCTAAAATATATCCAGGTTATTCCTAGTGACTAGTTCCAACAAAATACTTAAGTTCTAAAGCTAAAAGCCTACTTCTTCAGCTGAAACATGAAGCTCTTTCATGGATGCAAATATGAGTGGTGCACTATACAAGCGCCATTTTGTGGCCATCAAGATAAATGAAAGTTAACCTTAGGCTTTATGCTGGCTTCGAGCTTGGAGTTTTTAGCTAGGTATCCTTGTGAATGGAAGTTTTTTTTTATTTTAATCCAGGGTGAAGTAATGAAATATTTTACGAACGTGATATTTACTTATTGTGCACTAAGATGAGCACAGCACCTGGGTTGCGAGTTGTTCGAAAGAGATACCGCGGCCCCGGAACATGAAGGGCAATGGAAGGAACATGAGTGGGTTTTAGTCAGTACAAGTCTGACACTCCCCCCCGGGCGGGGGAAGTTATTTGATGATTTCTCACCTGCAAAAAAATTATGAGCACAGCAACAAAACTTTCATCCATTTTTTTTGTAAATATGGCACTGGTTGGTAGTACTCAAACTCACATGTAATATACGACGATACGGTTGGCGCAGTGGCTGAGCGATCGAAAGCTGCGCTGCGTGTTGCTGGTTCGATACCCGCACGGAACAAATATTTGTATAACCTGCAGATAGTTGTTGTTTCGGGTCTGGCTGTTTGTGTTTGTGAGTTTAAATGTTTGTAAACGCATCCACGATACAAGAGAAATTCCTAGTGTGGGGCAAAGTTAAAAAAAAAAACTAGGTTTTTTCATCGGTGTCCCTTCCACCCTCTTATAACAACGGAATAGACAGAAAAGTCTTATAAACATGACTTAACATCATGCTTGTGATATCCGCAGGCCAGGCAGAGGTGTATCCTTGATCCACTTAGCTGGAGAAGATACTTGGTTCATGATTTCAGCTGGATCTGATGCCGAAATGTTGTTAGTACCTGTAACAATAAAATGAATTTTATAAGTACAGTTTAAGTGCACGTTAATTATAAGAAAAAAATTAGGATGGCTCAATTTAGATTGTCATATAAACGCTCAAATACGACAATGGTTTTTATAGTTTGGTTTTCAGTTACGATAAAACTGTAAGAAAGCATGGTTTTTATTAAGTAACATAAAAGTTTCAAAGCGATGATCTGCTACCCTACCATGACGTCTTAAAGCAGAACTTATTCCACTGAGGGAAAGAGACAGAGCTATACAGGGTGTCTAGCACCATCTCTTTCCCTCAGTGGAATAAGTTCTGCTTTAAGACGTCATGGTAGGCCAACTGAGAACTCGTACGAAGTAGAACGAGGATGTTGCAATCACAACATCAGTAAATAAACGCGTGTCAGAAGTAAATAGATAATTTTTGTATATATAACAAATAAATTATCTATTAACTCTCTGTCTACAACTGCGAAATACCAGCTGGCAATCAGGTATCTTTTAATTGTAGCCAGGGAGTCTAGATTTAAATGGCATTTACCGGGTTGAAATCTAGACTCCGTGGACTATTCTCATCTGGCAATAGCGTCGCCCCCTATTACCTGGGACTTAAATATAACTAGCAAATGTGAGTGTACTGTTAGGTACGGCTCTGCCTAACTCTTTGAGGATCGAAGGCGTCTATGAAACCTTTTAAACTCAACCCATACAAACAACCACATAAACAGAACACCCCCACTAAATAAACATAACACCAACATAAAAATCTTCCCACAATCTTTGATAACAACCCCTAATGCCGTCCACTTAGCATTTCTGTAAAAATCCTCATCTACATTGCGATAGCCAAAGGGTTGATAAAAGAAAGAAAGGGGATGACAATCAAAAATGTTATTCCGCGAGTAAGTACCGGCCGGGGGCTGCTGGGTAGTTGCCGAGATAACGGACATACGGACCCCGAGGATGGAGAGCGGGGAAGGTTTAAGAACGAACAAAAAAATACATTCTTCTAAGCGTATCCATAGCTATTTTTAAGGTTTCGTTCCCTCAAAATGAAAAAACGGAACCCTTATGATCACTTTATTTATCATCGGTCTGTCTGTCTGTCTGTCTGTCAAGACCCTTTATCTCGGGAACGCGTCAAAGAATCGAGTTCAAATTAATACCAAATACTAAAATCAGCTGTCCCTTAGAGTTGTGAATCAAATACACGATTGCCTAGGTTGGTCCGTAGATGGGTGACAACCCATTACCGAGTTTCTTCCATGCCTTGGAAAGCAAGTTAAGCCGTTGGTCCCGGCTGTCATTTGTAAATCTTTGACAGTTGTTACAGTTACCCACTGACTCGAAAGTTTGACAATCAGTCTTAACAAAGAGTGTCGTATTACCAAGTTGTTAAATGGGTTGTGGAGGTCAGATAAGTAGTCGCTCCATGTAAAATACTGGTAATCAGTTTAATCTGGTTAAACAGGAAGCCGACCTAACATATTTGGCAAAAGGCATGGCTATGAAACTTCTGTGTTTAGATACAAAATAATTAAAATTTAAAAAGAAAAACGAATTATCTTTTCTAAGTCCGTATGTCTCAAAGATAAGGCGCGCTAAAGTCCCGTCGGATCTCAAGTCCTCTGTGTATTTTTCACAGCATTGTTTATACCATGTTGCACGGTTTAACCCTTTTTGCACTATTCCGTGAGTATTGCAACATTTTGTACGAATGTGGAGATTTATACGAGGTCTGTTTTATCGTTTTATTGTGGGGGACAAACGATGCATTTTTCGAGATATCTGTGTGTTTGGGAACATTTGGGGCGAATTTTCTATGGTTTGTTTATGCTTTAAGCTGTTTTTCTGTTATATGACTAGATCATAAATGATATTAGATGGTTTATAACTGTGCAATTTGATTCAATTGAGGAAACTTTATTATTGCAGCCGAGGCAGATTTGACGCACAAGAAATTCAAATATATTTTTTGAATTCAAATAAATATCAATTTGTTGTTAAGCAAATCCTTACTTGTATTATAAAAGCGAAAGTGAGTTTGTTTGTTTGTTACCTCTTCACGCTTTAATGGCTTAACCAGTTTTGATGAATTTTGGTACAGAGATAGTTGGGAACCAGGAGACGGACATAGGCTATTAAAAATATTTTTAAAAAAGAGTGGGATATGAGGGAGAAAGAGGGAAGAAACGGGTAAACTTAGCGTTGCTATTACAAATCAATAAGGCGCTACCGAATTTAACGCGAGCGAAGCCGCGGGCAAAAGCTAGTTATTTTATAAATGATCGTTTTTTTTTTGTTGACGGACAAAATTTCGTTTGTTAAAATCAAGCGCCTCTTTGCTTCAAAAAATATACTGACAGCTATAAAGATTTGGGCAGTTGTTTATAGTTATCCGTGATGAAACAGAAAAAAAAACGCCCTTGTTGCGATAAATAAGAAAAAAGCACGCGTGTGAAGTCTATTGCATGTTGAACCTAATTGTAGTGCAATAAGGGCCAGTTTTCGTGGAAGTGAATTAAAAAAGGTAATTCTAAATCACTTATTAACTTTTGTATGAGACATGTTGTTTAGTGTTTTATAACGAGCTGGTATCCGTAATTCCACGTCTAAAGCGCGTATTTAGATTGATAGAGTGTTTTCCCGTGACTTAAACAAACTCAAGTGTTTTCCGAAGGGGGTAAGTAGTGGGCCTGTAGACGGTGAGCATGGGCTCTCCGTCCGTTTGTCTATTAACGACAAGCCGTATCGACAGCGCGTTTGTGTTTCACGCGCGCCTCAAAGAGATGTCAGCAAAGCAGAGGGGCCTGCCAGGGCTTCCACCTGCCGGGGTTGCGGGTTGTTCGAAAGAGATACCGCAGCCCCGGAACGTAAAGGGCAATAGAAGGAACATGGGTGGGTTTTAGTCAGTACAAGTCTGACACTCCCCCCCCGCTCTGCCCAGGGCGGGGGAAGTTATTTGATGATGTCCCACCCCAAAAAAAAGGGGGTAAGTAGGAACCACCAAACGAAACCTTCTACGATCCTTGGTTTTCTTACTCTGTTTAAATCTGCTGTGATTTTCATAAATCTGAATAAAGTCAGTTCAATTGAACGATTTATAATAATAATAATAAGTCACTTTATTTCGGAAAACAAGATCCATAACGTAGAAATAAAAGTAGTTAAATTAGCCAGAAAAGAACATCATAATACATTAGAAAATAAAATAAAAGCATACTATTTATTAGCATGAAATATTATAATGTATTTTAACTCATCTGGTTTACAAAACTGATACCGTTAACCGACTTGTTTTTTTCAACCTTTGACAAAAGCTTAAAATAAAGTTCAGTTACACAACCTAGAAATTTAACATTTCTTATTAGTAGACTGAAAAGTAGGATGGTTTCAATAAATTCTAGACTAATTCCCCTGTTAGCGACAGCGGACCGTTAATTTGTAAGTCCAATTATATAAATTTAGGAACCTCAAAAATATTTAGGGCATGAAAAATGAGCAAAAAGTTGTCGATGACTTTTTGGCCTAATTAGGGCTTTAGGAGAACAATTAATAATAATTGCTTTGTCTAGAAAAAGTCAGTAAATCTTTACAATACTGTAAAGATTTACTGACTTTTTGATGAAGTGATCTCTCATTTAACGTTCTTTAGTACAAAAGGCTCAAAATAGCCGCGATTTTAATGAATAATCACCTCTCTTGGCTGATGGACTGGTAGGCACGGTAACTTAAAAGGGCTAGCTTAAATTATTTTGTCACACTGTTCGTGGAACGAATTAGAAGAGAGTCTTCGCTCAGCTGTAGAACAGCATGGGCTTAATTAAATATGATAAATAAAACGTTCTCATTTAGTTTGCCACACCAATAAGATAAAATAAATAACAATGGAAAAAAGGGGAAATTAAAAGTGGCTGACCGATTGGATATTGCACTGCGTGTCTCGGGTTCGATTGCCGCACGGAACATTTGTATAACCTACAGGTCTAGCGCGTCCGCGCCTGGTTGTTTGTTTATGTGAGTTTAATTGTTTGTAGAGTGAAGGTTATCCTTTTTGGCAAAAGTTTGGGCACTAACCGTGGGAATAACTTTGTGTTTAGAATATTTGCTTCTCAAACTCTCTCCCTCTTTTGAACTCTTCAGTTGAAACATTTAGCTATCTTGTAAACTGCATCATCCCTCTGTCACCTTTGTACACCAAGTTAAAGGCTGTTTACAACTTACAAGTAATCGTACACCCCCACAACCCCCTCTAGAGTGGGGGTGAGTCATAAATCGCTAGCTCAGGACTGATTTGCACATTACCGTTGATATATTAGTGAGTGGTGCAAGTCATAAGCAGAGCGGAGCACCCTCCGTAACTATAAATATGATAGGAATACAATTAATGTACCAATTATCTTACTTTCGAGGGCAGAGTTGAAGAGGACAGCTAAGCTAAATTAGGAGTAATTTGAGCTATATAGGGGTAAGCGAAACAGAAAAGAGAAAAAATATTCATGCCATCTCCTTTAAATAAATCACCGACTTCATGATAGAAGACCATCAAATTCAACACTTTAAGCCATCATCTGCTTAGCCTTTTCCCAACTATGTTGGGGTCGGCTTCCAGTCTAACCGGATGCAGCTGAATATCAGTATTTTACATGGAGCGACTGCCTATCTGACCTCCACAACCCAGTTAGTACTGGGTAATACGATACCCTTTGGTAAGACCAAAATCGTACTAAAGAAAACTAAACTTTTCTGATCTTGAGTTTCTGATAAATCGATGATCAATGCCACCAGCGTAACACGAATAATAATAATACCAGCCCATAGCTGTCCCACCGCTGGGCAACGGCCTCTTCTCATACAGAAAAGGCACGAGCATTGATCAAGACTGATTGGTGGTTTTAGACTTATATTAATCACTAGCTTTTGCCCGCGGCTTCGTTTGCTTTAAATTCGGGGTAACACAGTTTCCCTTTCCTAATTTGCAGGTTCCTGCTACCTGTAGTTTTTGCCTTTGCGCCTTATTTATTGTAATAGCAAACTTTACGTATTCTCTTTTCTTCCCTCTTTCTCACTTATAAAAAAAAACGCAACTTCGTCCGCATGGCGTAGTTACTTTGGGCTAACGATTTTGGACGAACGAACTTTCGATTGAAAAAAAAAACTTTCTCTCCCCTTTTCTTCCCTCTTTCGCCCCCTTTTCTCAATATAAAAAAATAGCCTATGTCCGTTTCCAGGGTCCCAACTATCTCTGTACAAAAATTCATCAAAATCGGTTTAGCCATTTAGGCATGAAGACGTAACAAACAAACTCACTTTCGCTTTTATAATATTAGTATAGTAAGGATGATGAGAGGCGAGGCGCTAAACTTCTGGACCATTTCGACATTAACACGAATATTAAATAGAAAAACTACTATGATCAATAAAGGAAGAAATTAAATAGTATTTTCTCTTCCAATCTGGAAGATCAAGTTAGAAGGCGAAAGGCCTCAATTAGTTTTCACTCATAACTTGTACCAAGCACTCCCTAGAGGCTCAGTTAATTGAAGAATTATTGCAACCTACTCACATTTCGAGCAAATTCTATTACACACATAAAACGATTAAATTTGAGCCTTATCGCATTAGCAACAAGATCGTAATTGATGGCAATTTCAAATATGTAACGTAGTTATTTGGTACCTTTAATATAGTGAATTGAAAGCTTATGGAAATACTGGTTTAAGTGGAAATTGTGTTACATAGTGGGACGCTTGTAGGGTAATAGGGAACTGTGTGCAATACCGTTCGGGGGTAGTAATGAAAGGGAATGTTGGTAACAGTAATGGGGCAATACGTTAGCTATCTAATTTGATTATAAATTACTTACAGCCATGTTTAGATGTATCGTGCAAACAACCTACTCTGTTCTCAGTGACATTCTATCACCATCATTATTCACTTTTTGTCGTTTTAATATACTCATTACATTTATTTGCTTTACCATAATGTGTACTTAGATGGTAGTTTTTATATTATTGTTTTTTATATTTAGGGCACAGCAAAAGATAGAGCGGAGGAAGCTCTAAAATAAGTAAAATCTTTATATTTATTATAATAATTCTGCTTACTCGTATGTGTTAATGTGTTGAAATGGAACTTCTATGATTAATCCTTACTAATATTATAAAAGCGAATGTGAGTTTGTTTGTTATGTCTTCACGCCTCAATGGCTAAACCGATTTTGATGAATTTTGGTACAGAGATAGTTGAGACCCTGGAGACGGACATAGGCTATTTCTATTTAAAAAAAAAGTGAGCAATGAGGGAGAAGGAGGAAAGAAAAGGGAAAACTTAGCATTGCTATTAGAATAAATAAGGCGCAAAAGCAAAAACTACAGGTAGCAGAAACCTGAAAACCAGGAAAGGGAAACTGTGTTACCCCGAATTTAACGCGAGCGAAGCCACAAAAGCTAGTGATTAATATAAGTCTAAAACCACCAATCCGTCTTGATCAATGCTCGTGCCTTTTTTGTATGAGCAGAGGCCGTTATATATTTTTTCATTGTATTATAATACGATATACAATATTTATTAAAATATTTATTTATGGACTATTCATAGTTGCTGTTTTTTTATAATTTAAATATTGAAACATATCCATTAATTAAGTGGATACGTGGTAATATTTTTTAAATCCGTTTTCTTATTAGCTATAAATTATAATTTGTGTGTATTTATTTTATTTGTGCGTGCAATAAAGAATATAAATATGAATTTACGAACATATTATGGCTTTGGACTGTATTCTTTCATTTCTTTGGCTTACCTGATGTCAGACTTGTTTTACAACTTTAACTTTTAAACTAAATAATAAATAAATATCTTGGGACAACTCACACACGGCTATCTGATCCCAAGCTAAGCAGAGCTTGTGTTATGGTAACCAGACAACTGATATACATACTTATATAATTTATAAATACATACATATTATAGATAAATCACACCCAGACACAGAACAAACAATCATGCTCATCACACAAAGTTTGCCCTGGGTGGGAATCGAACCCACGACCTCCGGCTCAGCAGTCAGGGCCACTAACCACTAGACCAACAGGCCCGTACAACTACTTTTACTTTACTTTTTATAAACTATTGTGTAATTTCCGTGAGAGCTAATATTTTAGACCAAAAACCTTTTCTTACGAATGAACATTGGCTACTAAAACACAGGCTTTTGGTCTACTTTAATAGCAGAAGTTAGCCTTTTTAACATGTCTTCACTGTAAAACATTTATTCTCTGTTTGCTAAGTACAAATAATGGATTTTTATTTACTAGCACTATTTTTACAGTCTAATAAAACACATCCACGCAAATAAAATAAAAACTAAGTTTTTGCATAAGAATGAAAATCTCATAATTTTGTAACTTTTTCGCGAGCTCGCACGCTTGCAGTAAAACTTACAAGTGTCACTTGAAACTGGTTTCAACCGGTTACAACTTGCATTAGGGTTGCGAACTCAAAAAAGTTTCTCAAATATTTTTTTGTTTCGGGAAAATTTTTCGTGAACATAATTATACTTTTTGCAACTTTTTGCGAAGTTGGGCAAAGTTTTAGAACGGGTTGGCAAAGTTGTGAAAGTAATAATGCTTTGATGATTAAAGTTGTGTTCTATTCATGAGATATTTTTCTGTTTAATGAAACCGTTTGTGTGTTTTCGTGAATTAGAATTGACTGTAGTATATTTATGTAGGTAGAGGTGTAGAATATGAGTTTTTTACGAATGTTTTAGCTTTGCCAGACCATAAATGTAAAACGTAATATTTCCCATTCTTTTCTTTGGAGATGTACGTTTTGGAATGGACGACTACATTTTCACTATTACTAATTACTTCTTAACAGTGGATCCAGTTAGACTGGAAGTGGACCCCAACATAGTTTTCAAAAGACTGGCCAGATGATGAGAAGCAATAGGTAAAAAATAATCATTCTAATGCTTTTCTTTTTATGTGACAACCCTACAAAAAGCTCTCCACTGAACAGAGCAGGTTGCGTCTCACAGAAAGTTTGTCGCTTACCAATCTTATATTTTATACTTTGTTCTAAGAGTTTAGGTGGGAACCGCACACTACTGTAGCAAGGGATGGAGTTTTTATTGTTATTCGTCTAATAAATGAGAAGTAATGGTGTTTTAAGAACGGTGGCGGTGAAGGAATCTAACAAGGAAAATGAAATTATATGTAGCGGTAGTAGGGATGAAAATTGCTTAAAATAAAACACTTACTAATCGTACCGGTTGTGTAAAATAAGTTTATATTTCGTAGTATTTGTCGAAATATTTCTTTTGATATCAGGTTGTCAGTTATTTTAAATAAATATCTCATTCAGTCATGTATATTAAACGGTTAAAAGTAAGTGTTTGAATTTCTAGAAACTATGTAAGTGATATCATTAATTATTGTAAAAATTAATACTGTACTTCCTTATTTTAACATTCATGATATTAAACGATGCGTAGCACACATTAACATGCTTTGATTAGTTTGCTACGGCGTAGCAGTGTTTACGCTGCTACGCCGTAGCACATGACCTCTAGGTCATGTTAGCACGGCGCGGCGTTGCAAATATTTTATTATGTGTTTTTTTTTTCTTTATTTTCGTTACTTACGTGGTAAGTATATTTTTATTGACACCTACATGAGATACCTAATATCGCATACCCAGATCTAAACAGCAACAACTCAGAAATCATGAAGTTTTAGTTATCCTTGTATTTCAATGCTCGGTGTTCATACGCAGATATCTCATAACACAATGAAATTTTACTACCAATTTATGATCTAAGTTCCCATACAAGATCAAAATCAAAGTCAAGCGCTAACATGTTTTTTTTGTCTCCTAAAAAACAAAAACTTTATGACTTTACTCAGTTTAAATCTAAGTTTACCATATTATTATTATTATGTTTTGCTGTTATTTTCAAGGGTAATAATAGGCCAAAAGTGAATGTGTTTTCTTTTCCACTGATTTAATTACAAAAGCAATAAATTATCTTTATTCAGGTAAGTTACACCCATATCATCACATTAACATCAAAACACAATATTAAATTAAATTAAATCATCGATGTTAAAATAAAGTAATAGTTCAGTGTACTTTTGTGTGTGCACCACGAGATGAAATTTAGCGATTCATTTAGGACTTGTCCTTGAAAAAAAACAAAACATATATTTTACCATAGAGGTAGGTCGAAACCACAGAACGCCAGCTGCTAGGACCTTTACATACTCGTTTAGTCTCGTGTACGTTAATACATCTGATCATACACGTACGCCAGGCTAGTAATACCCACCTGAACTTCATCAATGAGAACAGCGTATTTATTTTTAGGTCATCCCCTGCCTTGTGTAAACAAACGTTGAAAATCCAAAAGAATACGTTTAGTGAAAATGCTCAACTACATTTTTTTTTCACCCCATAATCATCAAAACAAGCGCCTTATTAACCATATACTTCTATGAGATAACGAGAATCATGTTGAGGCTCAACTCATCATAAATCAGCGTTCTTTTGTAACTAAATCTATCATATCAACTAATACGATTAGACAGAATACCAAAGAATAAAAAGGAATCCAGAATATCCACTGAAATGAAATATTTAAGAAACTTGTAGAAATTAAATTTTATTATCTATCGGTCGGCTATCGGGTATTGGCTAAAAATAAAATAATTTGCATGTAGAATTTTATAATTATACTTTTGTCCTTTTGCATTTATTTATTATTTTGTAATGTTTGTATCTTTAATAAGAATATTTATTTAAGTATGTGTTCCGTTCTGTGTCCGTGATACCACTAACTGGCCCTGTCAGAATACCAGCGCTGTGTTATTTTAAACCTAAAATATCGCAGCTTATGCTGAGACAGGGACCTTTTTGGCCTCGCACAGACAATAACCTTGTCTGTACTATTTTATTTCATTTTTTTTTTTAATTGTTTTACTTGATTTGTGCGAGTCCCAAATAAAAGTTTTTCTTTCTTTCTTTCTTTCTAACATGTTCAAAGTCATAATCTACTCAGTAATGCAAGGGGATCGCACTTTCGTGCTGGTGTAAAAAGTATCCTTAGTTTAAATTTTTGTGCCATAGTTCATCAAAATTAGTTTTCTGGATTTTTCGAGAAAGAGTAACATACATAAAATTGCGTAAAAATCTGATTGGCTCGTCAATGACAATAATGCAATGTATATTTTTTTATTTGTAAAAATGGTATCTAATGACTTGCGAGTGGATTTGTAAACGTATCTACGATACGGAAAAAATCTTGGTGAGGCAAGATTTTTTTAATAATTTACGATGATTAACGACTTTGACTTTATAAAAAAATACCATTTAAAAAAATAATAAGCTTACCTAGTGAGTCTTCTGTTTCCTATCTACTCCGTGGTCCACCGTGATCCAGCCAATAATGACCTGCGTATGATTTATGATAGGCGCGTCATCTATGACGTCATCCGGTAGTTGATGTTTTTTATACCAAATCACCATTATCATTATGATTGGTTTTTCGAGTTCAGGGAAAATAGGGTAAACGACATTATGGTATAATTCATAGGTCTTTGTTTTTCTTACAAATAAATTATGATAATGACAACATAATATTGTTTTGTTATCATGAAGGTATGACATGGCAACACTAGCCACGGTTAAAGTTCAATTTTATCATTGTACTTACTAAGCTAAAACACCAAGAAATAAGCTTGGTTCTCAATAAAAATAAAGTGGTAGTAGTATCTCTGAGATTAATAAAGTGGTTTGTTTGATGAACAAAACAATAATTCATAATCAGTGACTTGTTGGTGAATGTGGACTGTACACAAGATCAAACTTCGAATTGGTGCATGGCAATGGATAATATATTTAAAACAGCCAAACGTGAGTTTAAATTGCTCTTATATTAACAATACAAGTTAAGCAAGCAAGCCGTTATGATAAAAAAACACATAATCTGGAAACAGTTACTATTTAAATTGACGATTGTTGTCCTGCTGAAACAATCAACCAGTTAGAACTCAGTACCCAATCTTTGACACAAAAGCTTTCGTTCGGAAATCATCTCGTAACAAGATTTCAAGTTATGAACACTAGCATTTTTGGGAATGTGTTCCGTTACACGCATACTACTTACGTACTTCAAATTGGGAATAGTAAAGTCAAATTTTACATTACACACAACATAAAGAACACAAATTATTAAAACTCATTACGGCGAGTGGTGGCCTTAGTAATAACATTTAGAAAAATAAGAAAATCTAACTCTTATAATAATGTGTCAACTACGGTGCTGAGTCTACCTGACCCCAGAGAAACTTTAAAAGTACGCCACTTGCAAATAAAATTATCATCGGTAGAAGAGAAATTGATAATCTTCCTTTTTTGAAGTCAGAAAGAAGAAATTATACAAATAGGTACTTAATAACATTGTTGTTTGCTTTCGAACGGCTTTCTGTCTAAATTCAAAAGGTTTTTCCTCAAGAGTGAAATTGTGCAATAGGAAAGGATTTTTCGTAATCCCCTGAGCAGGTCAACCGGAAGGTCGAAGTTTGTATGCAAAGTCTTAGCAGCCTTTTAGTTTTTCCTGTTTCTCGTATATGAGGATATATCTTTTGTCGAAGTAATCCTGGTATTTAAGTGTATTCTTGTGACAAGTCGTACGTACAGTTAAGTTATTTTTGTAGCTTATACGAGTTGGCTTTGATCGTGTTATATTGAAATAAGACAAATAAATAAAATCAATCGAATACGCAAATTCGATTGATTTTATTTATTTGTCTTTGAATACATTCGTAGCCATTAGGACACGGTTTTGACGAAACGGTTGGCGCAGTGGCTGAGAGATCGACTGCTGCTCTGCGTGTCGCGGGTTCGATCCCCACACGGAACAAATATTTGTATTGCCAGTTTGTGTATGTGAGTTTAAATGTTTGTAAACGCACTAACGATACAGGAGAAATTCCTAGTGTGGGACAACGTTTAAAAAAAAAGTAACGTCGTGAATATAATAAAATTATGTATTATATTTTATTATACCTTATTTAGTTTAATTTAATTTTTATATTTTTTATCGTGCTTGTTAGTGATCCTAGGAATTCTAGTACTTTTATTGTTTTTACTCGTGAGAACCTATAATTAGCTCTGTTTTACTTATACAATTGTTTAACTACCTATTATAGCTGTTGGTTCTCCTATTTATAAATAAATAATATGATGTAGAAGATTGTGGAAGGTTTGGATATCAATAAGGATGGGCTATAAGTAGAAAAAGACCAAAGACACAATGGGTGTACTGTGTAAGAGGTGGTCTGAAGAGAAAGGGGGCGGGTAGGGTGGGGGTAAACCAGTGAGGTGTCCGTTGGACCAAGTCACAGGTCTCGAGTTCGATACCTAGACACCCACATCTGAATTGTGTAATTATCACTTGTTTCGGTAGAGAACAACATCTTGAGGAAACTAGCTGTCTGAGAAATGTTTAAGAACTCTGCCATCAGTCACTAACAAGAATAAAGGGGGATGACCAACTAAAAAGGCAGATAAAAATATTAGAACAGAGAGGATATTCTGTGACCAAAACTAAATTGGGATAAGAGCATGAGGAATGATTATGACGGATAACGAGGCCCTTGAATAAATCTACAGAGTAACTTAAAAGATGACAGAGATTAGAGGTACTTGGAAGAGAAAGACAAGCCATGCCGACCCCGAATAAATTGGGATAACAGCTAAGGAGGATGATGGTAATTAAAGGAAAGGACGAACAATAAAAAAAATAAGGCTTAAAAGAAATACCTCAAACAAACCCACAAATAAGGCTCACGCTACAAAATCTCTTCTAACTGTGAACAATGTTGCACTTTACTGCCGCGATCGTAAAGTAAACTTTTACTTGCCACACTTTGTCGCCGATCGTTACTTTTACGATTGTTGCGTATATTTACAATTTTGTCTGTACCTTTGTACTGGGGATGGGCAGGATTTAAAATGGTGATCAGACAAGATGGCCACTCTGGTTGTCAGCGAGCGAACTGTAGCAAGCCAGTGGGATGTGAATCTGATAGTAGCGTCCACAAAAAAGTTAGTTGTGACAGACGTAGTCTTTTCAACAAAGACAGAAGGCGATCAGTTTTCTAGAAGCTGATCTCAAGTCTTATCTCGAGAAGTGTCGAGTCTTATCTAACTGAATTAAGCTGAATACCATTTTTTTATAGAGTGACTTTCTATCTGACCTTCACAACCCAGTTATTTCTGGGTAATACGATACCCACTGATAATTCTGGTTGACAGGTTGAACAGGTTGTGGTTGGTAATTAGCTCTTAACTCTAAGACACATCTCCTCAATGACCATCGATCTTGATTCCTCTTTATCAATAACATAGCTCGTGAATATCAAAGGGGTTGCGTTCCCTTAGTGTACTAATAAACTAGCTTTTACCTGCTACCTGTAGTTTTGTGTGCCCTTGCGCCTTATTTATTGTAATAGCAAAGCTAAATTTTCCCTTTTCTTCCAACTTTCTCCCTCATTTATCACTTTTAAAAAAAATAGCCTATGTCCGTTTCCAGGGTCTCTGTATCAAAATTCATCAAAATCGGTTTAGCCATTTAGGCGTGAGGACGTAACAAACATACAATCACACAAACCTACTTTCGCTTTTATAATATTAGTAAGGATAATTTCTTTTTTTTATTGTAAATAATTTTTAGTCTTTTATTTGCTTATTGTGATTTCGAGGAGACATTTTCCTCATTTATTTCATTTTACATGAAACAAACATAACTCGCGTAATTTACACATCTGCTTACTCCTTCAGGGATAAAAACCGTTAAACAAACAGTTGTAACATAATTGCTTTCCAACAATTTATTTAGAGTAAATAGCTCTAAGTTTAGCTATGCTTAATTAATGTGCTGCCAAGCAGAAATGCTGACCCCAACTTTAAAAGAAGAAGAAAACATCGACATAATTAAAAAGTACCCCTCTTTTTGCGTCGGAGGTTAAAAAATATATCTTTACAAATTCAACTGTAAACCAAGTGTTAACCCGCCACTTTCCGCCACTAGTGTTGCAAAGAATCTATTCCTCCCCGAGGACAGTAACGACCCAACAACTGACAAGTAAAAGATCATGAATGTGGGTAGTTACGTGTTTCCAGCCGAGTTTACGAGTTGGCTTATATTTACGAGTTTTACGAGTACATTCCGACGCCTAGTTTTCAGTGTAGGTGCTAATTCGTGTCTGGATTTGGTAGTTGGATTTTTACTAGTATTTCAAGTGTGTTTTCGAACTGTTCTTAATCGTTATTTATTTTATTGACATTAAGACAGAAGAGCACTAAATAGTGTTTATTTCATTAGAAACTTCTTCCAGCAGACCTGCGAGAGGTAAGTTGGATGAGATATGTAGACACAGTGTGTAGAAAAGACAAACAAGGAAAATTTAAAAGTATCAATCATAAAATAAACATACATACAAATAATACTCAATACAAAAATAAATACTGATATAGTGAGTATACACCTAAAATCCTTACTAATATTATACTTTCGCTTTTATAATATTAACCCTTACTAATATTATAAAAGCGAAAGCGAGTTTGTTTGTTTGTTACGTCTTTACGCCTTAATGGCTAAACCAATTTTGATGAATTTTGGTACAGAGATAGTTGGGACCCTGGAGACGGACATAGGCTGAGAAATGAGGAAAAAAGAGGAAAGAAAAGGGAAAACTTAGCATTGCTATTACAATAAATAAGGCGCAAGGGCAAAATCTACAGGTAGCATGTACCTGCAAATCAGGAAAGAGGAACTGTGTTACCCTGAATTCAACGCGAGCGAAGCCACAGGCAAAAGCTAGTATTTTTATAAAAGAAGCCTTGTGTGAACTGTGATGCTCGGTGCTCTGACGACATAACTCTTGTGCTGTGTTTACGAGGTGGTGGCAAATCGTAAACTTGCTTGAAATATGCTGAGCTGGCTTGTGGCATGAGGGGTTAGAGATGCTAGATGAGGGATTGTGCTCCAGTTGGATGCATATAACACCATCACCCCACTAATCACCGAGGGTTTTTTTTTGGTGGATTGGAAATCGTCAAATGACTATCCCCGCTCTGGGCGGAGCGGGGGAGAGTGTCAGACTTGTACTGACTAAAACCCCCCATGTTCCTTCCATTGCCCTTTATTTTCCGGGGCCGCGGTATCTCGTTCGAACAACCCGCAACCCCGGATCACCGAGGGGATAGACGGAAATGTAGGTCACTTACATTTTAGCCAGTTCTGATAGAATTACACATTAAGCTTATTGTTGTGCCGGGGTTGTGGGTTGTTCGAAAGAGATACCGAGGCCCCGGAACATAAAGAAAGAAAATGGTCGGGTTTTAGTCAGTACAAATCTGACACTCGCCCCCGCTCACACCCAGAGCGGGGGAAATTATTTGATGATTTTACATCCACAAAAAAAGCGTATTGTTGATGAGTTTTTCCCAGTACTACATTTGTGCCACAAATACTACATTTTTGCCCTATTGATGGCAATAGGTTCACGCCCTAAAACATGAGACTTAAACATCAATGGTGAAATGTGGGTGAATTATTAGGGACACCTCTGTCTAACCCATCACGGATTACAGGCGTAATGATATGCCACGTTTAACTACTTCTTACGAATCACTGTATCAAAAGTCAGAAAATGCTTTGTGAAACATGCTACAATTTAAAGTAGAAAATACTTAATGCAAGTTTTCAGCAAAACAAAACACGTGCGAAATTCCACACAAAAGGCTGCACTACAAAGTCCCGACCTTTTTATAACAACACCTGAAAATGCTGTAAAAACTCGACGCTGCCTTTCTCCGCATCTTTATATAAACAATTATACGTTTCAAGGCACTTCCACCACTAACAGATCGTGTTGACCTACATCCCAGTTCCGTTGTCAGCTGAGTTTCTTTAAACTGACTGTTTGGAGTGATAGTTGGAAGCTTTTTGTTTGTAGGTAGTTCGTATGACACTCCGTATATAACCTGTCGTTTTGCATCGTCGTCAAATTCAAGGAGATAACTTTACTATGCTGTTGATTCTCAAATCAATAATAACATGGGTAGGTGTATATTTAAGGTTTGTTGGCCGTCTATCTGTCTTTTTTCGGGTGGGAAATCATCAAATAACTTCCCCCACTCTGGGAGGAGTGGAAGGGGGAGTGTCAGACTTGTACTGACTAAAACCCACCCCATGTTCTTTCTATTGCCCTTTATGTTCCGGGGCCGCGGTATCTCTTTATTTCGTCTATCTGTCTGTCAAGACCTTTCATGTCGGGAATGCGTGGAGGTATTGAAACTAAAACCATATACTCAAGTTAGCGGTCCCAAATCAACGTTCTAAGTCTACGCAGTCAACGGATGTGGCCGTTTATGTCCGAAGTTTGTACGGAACCCTTAGTGAGCGAGTCCGCCTCGTACTTAGCTGTATTTTGTTATTATTTTATGTAAATTGGTAAGTGCCAAACCATATTCGGCCTGTCTGATCTTTGTCTTATAACACAAAAACGTTTATCTGGTGCTTTTTTCCCTAAAACTACAGCGCCCGCACACCTTTTAGCACGACGACGTGACAAATTTGACCAGGTACCGCAATTTTAATTATATTTATTTATCTCTTTTAATTATATTTAATTTTGACGACGATGCAAAAGTGCACTTTTTATAATAAAGTATTTGTGTGCAACATTTTACAAGTTTTTTTAAAAATACAAATTAAACAATGAAATTTTATTGAAGTTAAAACTTTATCACCACACACACGACCTATGTTTTATTTAAAACATCCATTAGCACAACTTTTTAGGTGAGTTCTATACCAAAGCGTGGCTTTTCACCTCAAACAAAAGTCGCTAGCAATAATATTTGCGTAAACTTAGTTTCACGTAAGATTGGTTGGCGACTTCAAGAAAGATGTGTTTACATACTTACTATAATATTATAAAAGCGAAAGTGAGTTTGTTTGTCTGTTACGTTTACACGCCTAAATGGCTTAACCAATTTTGATGACTTTTGGTACAGAGATAGTTGGGAGCCTAGTGACGGACATAAACTAATTTAAAAAAAAAAGTAGTTATGAGGGAGAAAGAGGGAAGAAAAGGGAAAACTTAGCTTTGCTATTACAATAAATAAGGCGCAAGGGCAAAAATTTCAGGTAGCAAGTACCTGCAAATCAGGTATGGGGAACTGTTCTATCCCGAATTTAACGCGAGCGAAGTCGCGGGCAAAAGCTAGTCTTATAGAAAATTGTCATCATATCTAAGGAACTGAATATCAACGTCACAAAATATTGCCAATTTCAGCCATGAACCATACGTTACTCACCAAAAAACATACTTTTTCACCATCAGCTGTAACAAAAGGAAACGGCACCAAATAAATGATCACACACCAGGATTGATGTCTGATACATCCCCATACAAAAGATTCCCATATAAATCGTTTCTTTTAGTGATCTTTATATGAGAAGAAGACGGCAATAACGAAAATGAATGAGTGAGAGCGAGAGAGGTATACTTTCTCAGTTCCCACTACAGTTGAGAAGGAGAAATTTATTATTTTGACAAGACTAAGAGTGGTCTATTTATTTGAACGGTATCGTAGTGATGTACTTATATAAATGTAAAGTAGGTTATTAATGGGCGCGTTAGAAAAGTGGTGAAATGTAAAAATGTTTCTTTTATTGTGCTTGAGATTATAGCAATTGTTGTTAATGTTTATAATTTTTTTTTGTGGGTAATGGATTAAAGATATTTTGTTAATTTTTTGAGATTCTATGTATTTTTGGTATCGTTAGAGAAAAATATTAAAAAAAAAGTTGCCCTGCACATACACAAACAGCCAGACCCGGAACAACTATCTGTAGGCCATACAAATATTTGTTCCGTGTGGGGATCGAACCCGCGACACGCAGCGCAGCAGTCGATTGCACAGCCACTGCGCCAACCGTGTTGTCAAAACTGATATCTATGTATTTGTTTATAATTATTAACCACTGCTGTAAAAACCTCCCTACACATTATGCAGGCAGGATCAACTTTGCACCTCGTAGCAGACTTATAAACAAAAAAAAAACTCAAATATCTATTATTTTTTGGGACAGTGTTATACATTTCTAGTTTTTTTATAAACCTCCACACAATAGTACCTTTATCAATTCCAAGCATAATAAATCTGCCCGGCTGCACTCAGCAATAATTTGTCGAAACATATTGTTCCTTCACCCTTTAATAGCCCCCTCCTACGGGGGTACAGGGGTAACCCTACACACTAACATATCACATCAGAGCTATAAGGACAGTTTTATCACCGCACAACGATATTATTAAAAGACATCATTCCGAAATGCCTACTATAAACAACACATTTACGACGTGATTTCAAGCGAAACATCTAACATATATCTCTCTCTTTTACGCATAGGGACTTCAAATAGTCTCCTCTCCCTCATCCTTAAGTGTTCCGAATTTAATTTGGCTAAAAGCAACAATTTATAATCTTGCGCGGGAACGTCATAACCTACAGTTTAGCAAATTTATTTTTGCAGTCCCCGGTGGCGCTAGCAGTCTTTATAAAAGTAGGAAATCCTACGGATTTCTTTTAGTTCCCGATTTCGCCACTGGTTTATTAAAATTTGCGGAATGTGAGTTCTGTGCCAAAATGTTGCGTTCAGGAGCGTGTTTTAGGTATTTTTTTTTGTTTTGTTTTTATTCTTTGTTTATGTTTATTGTTTTAAATTTTTTACAATTTCATGCGAGAGGAGTTATTTTTGTGTGAAACATGCGTAAATGGGGATTGTCGGCGTTTTAACACATCGTTTGCGAGAGTATTGTGCCAAATTATTTTTGGAGTTTCAATCGAATGTATTCAATAAAATGTAACGTGTACGAATACGGTACGGTATGGTTTTATCTGAAATGGGAATCGCTTTATGTCATAGCTATGTATAGTACAGAATCATGTTTTTATAACTACGCTAGGAAGAGGGAATGTTTTGGGGGACTAGTCTTACGTAATTTTTAACGTTCAAAACAATTTTGTTTTTAGAACCAAATTTTAATTTTAAGAAGCTCGTGTTTAAATAATAACAGCCGCTCGGACCGATCTTTATATTCCAATCATTACGTATAAGTTTCCTCCGTGTCTTGGAAATACCGGTAAGCCATTAGTCCCAGCTGTCTGTAATTTGTAGATATTTGACAATCGTTACAAGTAGTCAGTGTCCCGAGAGTCTGACAACCAGTCTTACTAAAGGGTATTGTGTTACCCAGTTCTAACTGTGTTGTGGAGGACAGATAAGCAATGGCTTCATGTAAAATATGTACTGGTATTCTACAAATTTTGCACTGCCAAATCACAACAATAAAATTCATGTCTGTTTAACCCTTTGGAAATACAAGGCGTAAATGTTATGTTTACAAAATACTATCACTAAAACCAAGGTCATCCGATATCTCAAGACCCCCACATTTAAACCCTCTCGATGCATTTCACACGAAATGTCCTCTTAACATAAAACTAGGATAGTAACCATCAAACCTAACAATGTAACAATACAGTTACATTTTTACCTTCAGTTAACTTTAACAGCGAAGAATTAAACTTACATATCCGTGAAATTACATTTGAATTTATTGTTTAATGAAACGGGTAATGAATACGTAATGGGCTGTGGTGGTCTGATAACTTTAAAGTTAAAGATTGTGTCATTTTTTGTTTTTTTAGTGACCTTTAATGTCCCAAAGGCAAAGGGCTCTCCCATAACCTTGAAAGTACTCTTCTCCTGCGTCGCCTCGAACCAGCCCGCGTGCTGCACGTCCGTATTATCTCGCCACTTCTTTCAAGACTGGCCTCGGCAGCACTGCCCATCCTCAGGCTCCCATCGCGGTGAGATATTTGCCCCTCTTTTGTCATTATCACTTAGAGACCATCGGTGAGATATGACTCTCAAGGATGGAAAGGGCAGTTTTTTGTATTGTTTGTTTTATTTGGAACAACTTATGGAACCATTTTTGTTAGTACATGCCTTTTTTTTGCGGATAGGAAATCATCAAATATTTTCACACTGCCCCCCGCTCTGCCCAGAGCGGGGGGCAGTGTCAGACTTGTACTGACTAAAACCCACCCATGTTTATGTTCCGGGGCCGCGGTACCTCTTTCGAACAACCCGCAACCCCGTCAGGCGGTGGCCCTGGCAGGCCCCACTGCTTTGCTGTCATCTCTTTGAGGCGCGCGTGGAACACTAACGCGCCGATTTTTTTGATAAAAAAACTCTTTTTAACAGCCAGCGGAATCACACGTAACTTATTTGTACTTTAGAACTTTGGTAAAACGATGTATAGGCCATTTTAATTCAAATCCTTATCTGTTTATTATGAATCTTTGTAGATTTAAACATTTTTTGTCAAACATTTGGCACATATTAAGTCCTCTTCCTCATACATGCAGCAGGCAACCTTTATTAACATTCTGCTGCCCTTATTGTAATATGCTTTTATATTAGGGGTCGAAGCAGCATGTCTTCTTCTTCCACACATCTCTATTTCTCGTCTTCTCATTTATTAGTCACCTTTTTAGGGTTCCGTACCTCAAAAGAAAAAAACGGAACCCTTAATCACATGACTTTGTTGTCCGTCTGTCTGTCAAGACCCTTTATCTCGGAAACGCGGGAAGTATGTTGAACTTAAAACCATATACTGTTACAGAAAAATTTAAAGGGAGTCGTTTGTTTTGGTGTGGACATGTAATGAGGAGGGAGGAAGCACATGTGTCTAAAGAGTGATGGATCTGAATGTTGATGGACGGAGAGCGAGGAAGGCCAAAGAAAAGATGGATGGGTTGTGTAAGGAATGATATGAGAGAGAGAATATGAGAAAGGAGTAAATGATACCGGGACGTCTGATAGGGGAGTGTTGGTAGGCACGTGTTGCGCTGACCCCAAATAGAATGGGACAAGGGTGGGAAAATGATGATGATCAAGTATGTAGTCCTTTTGTGCTGTTAAAAAAACAATCCCAAGTCGCTCTTGTTTCTAGTCAAAATCATCATTTACACAGTTCATCGTTGCTTTGATTTTCCTCTACTTATAAATTGGTAACCTTATTACAATAACAATAAAGATCAATGTTGCCAGTGGTGCATAACTGTAAACTATGTCGCAGTGCCTATCCTAGCTTATCGTGGGTAATGTCAAAGTATCGAAAAACTTTAGCAAATCTTCCAAAACAATTTCATAAAACGTCAAATTAATGGCAAATCGTAATAAACTCTTCTTTCAAAAACTTTTAGAGCTGAAATAAGTTAGTGTAAAGTTTTATTTTCAGTTATTTCCCAAAGTTATCGCAGGCACCGACTAAGTTTTAATCGAAGGAACTAACTATAGATTTGAACGGTAATAAGCTTTGAACTTTCGACTACTTCTTTTAAATTGCAAGAGTAATTTGAAGGTTGAGGATTATGTTTTTTTTTTATAATTTGGTTGCCCCGCACTAGGAATTTCTCCAGTACCGCGGGTGCGTTTACAAACATTTAAATTCACATACACAAACAGTCAGACCCGAAACAACTATCTGTATGCCGTACAAATATGTAACTCCGGAATCGAACCTGCGACACTCAGCGCAGCAGTCGATCGCTCAGCCGCTGTGCCATCGAATTCTCCACCAATATAAATTTGTTCAACTTGGCGGATTGATACCTTCAACGATGTTCTCTATAGACGTTGACTTCGAAGGTTCTATATCCATTGGAAAAGGTAACTCCCAATTATTGTTAGGTAAGGGTTTTATAACGGGACGAGCTGTGCAAAACCAACGACCAATGATCCGTCTTAGCCCTGGATCGATAAAACTGGAGGTCATGGGGAATGGCTCTTGCCCAGCTCTGAGATGATGTGAGCTAACATTAACAGTTTATTACTTAAGAATTGAAAGTTAGAAAACCGCCATTACAGCTGGAAAACATGCGATATACTTTTTTTTCTCAACTGTGTACAATTAAGAAAAAAGTAAAAAAGAAAATTGAGCAAATTTTTTTTTTCTAGCACTGCTTGTCCTTACTTTATTTTGGACTATTCACTGCATTTTTTATTTCTTTCCAAGTGAACGTTGTATGTAATAACGATGAAGATCGCCAAGTGTACGTTTTTTTCGAAATCTGTCTTGAAAAGTTATGTACTTAAAAATAACTTAACGATTTTATTCCGCGACTGTACACTCGCGAGTGATTTCATGTATACACATACCAAATATCAAAACAAATTTTCTCTTGGAAAAGCGGTTTCTACTTTGAAATAACACTTATTTTTTGTAGTAGTAAAGCTTCCACAATACTATGTTTGTAAAACCGTAAAACGTTTACCGTAACTTTTGACATTTGGTAGAGTATACATGATATCGCTCGTGACTGTACAGTCAGGGAATGAAACCGTTATGTAACTTTTAAGTACAAAATTTTTCACATATAATACCACAAGAGCTTCAAAATTATCGGGTATTTTCCGATAGGTTCGTTGCAAACAAATGAAGGAGTCAAGTTTTTCTTTGAAAAACTTGACGATTTTATTTGTTTGCAGGGAACCTATCGGGAAATGCCAGATAATTTTGAAGCTCGTGTGGTATTCGGGGGATTATTTTTCCGTCCCAAATGTCGGCCAATAGAATTGCACAAACTCCAAATCGACTCATTTTCATGCAAAATCTCCAATTTTCACAATTGAATTCAACCTGTCAGTTTGACGTGTGGTTAATTTGACTGGATGTTTTGTTTTTTATGCATAACAACGACCAGAGAAAATTTTCAAAAAATTTTCAGTATAATACCATGTAGGTTGTACCACGTGACGTCGAATGGTGCAATTCTATTGGTCGATATTTGGGTCGGAAAAATAATCACAAATATTTTTATATACCATTGATGCAAGACAAAGATTTTGAAAACAAAAATGGCGATTTTAGTCTTTATCTTGGCAATTTTATAGATAAAACATCTGAATCCTGCCAAAATTCGTGAATAACATATTCCCCATAGATATTTCCCTTCAAAATGACTCCACAAACTAGCTGGCTGACAAAATCTAATTCAACGTATAAATTTTGAACTACACCGCTAGTTCGGACGCTTGTCAAAGAGGCAAAGTTTTCAACATGGCGTCTGATTTTCAAATCAGTTTTATTGTATTAAAACTAAGTTTGGCTTTGAAAAATATATTTAAGGTAGTTTGTTGTTTGTTCATGGTAATTTTGGGGTTTTATCAGATAAATTTATGTAAGGATGAATTAAAGGTTAGTGGAATTTCAGTTGGGATTTTCGTTCGCTTCCCGCGTCAGGCAAATTTTTATTGCGTTTTTTTTATCAGAAGCCTGGATTTGGACCGGTTTATGGCAATCGAATGATCCCTATCACAAAGGAATTAAACATAACTGGCAAAATGTGGGTGTACTGCTGGGAACACTCCAGCTTACCCTTCAGGAATAACCAGCGTAATAAATGTTAGGTTTTATTAAAATGAAAAGCTGATAATAAAGTTATTCTATCAAAATTAAACACGTATACGCAATGTTGTGTCCGGGCTATTAACCAGGCTTCTGCTACCCTACCATGACGTCTTATAGCAGAACTTATTCCACTGAGGAAAAGAAATGGTGCTAGACACCCTGTGTAGCTTTGTCTCTTTCTAAGTAATAAATAAGTTCTGCTCAACCTGTAAGGTAGACACTGGTTGGTGTTAAGTTGCAAGATTTGACTGAACAGAAACAGAGCTGCACAAACATGGATTGAAATAGGATATTTTCAATACAGATACACTAGAGGTCGATCTGTTGATGTGAGACGGAAAGCACGGGTTACAGCTAGCAATTTGTGCTGGGTCCCAGAACTCTATGGCTGCAATAAGACACAGGCATCATATTACATCCACAAGGTAACAAGACCATACTTTTGCAATAAGATCGAGCATTGTCGGAATTTTCGCTCGATTTAATATAAGTAACGCAAAAACATACTGTAGTATATGTTTTCTGTTTTCCTGTAATATTCGGCCTCTAGTGATGTCAATAAGTGGGTGCGGATGTCGGATATATTGTAACTTTTCGGATTGGAGTCGTGAGCGCTGTTCTACGAATTGTGTTATGAAAAAAATATTATTAATTGCTTGCTCACAACAAAAAGTAACGGTTTCAGAATGGTAATAAAAAAAGGTATTTTATTGAAAATAAATTTTTAATAGAATATAATTTACTTTTACTATACTTATAATTACTACTTGCACACCAAAACTGAAACACAACTGTTTTACAGAAATTACTTATGATTGCAATGGCGTTCTTATCGCTGATCGCTGAAATTGTTTTTAATTCATATTATGTAGTAAGTAAAATAAACTGAGTTAATTCACTGACAGAATTTAAACCCTATTCGGAACCGGTTAAAATTATTGCCTTCCATTAATTGTATGAAGTTTCTGGGTACTTTAATCGGAAATCCTCATACAGGTTTCAACGGATATAATATCTACCATTTGTATAGAGCGAACATTCAAAGATTCTAATAATATTATCATTATATAATAAACGAACATAGACATCACCAAAATCTAAAGCGTCCATTCCACGAATAACTCGGATTCCCTTCCGGGAATCCAAATTCAAATTTCGATCCAGACCATTTCGGATATCCGAACCCAAAAGCTATACAACCCTATTTGGGTAAACGATACAATCAAAAATGGTCTCAAGGACTATTGTAATAAAGCCAGGATTGGTATAAAGATATTATTTACGGGCGTCACGTAAGTTTACGCGTCATTTCGTAAGCAATAACTTGCAGAGGAGTAATAAACCAACAACCCTATATTAAGTGCTTCATTGACGTTTCGCTACAGTGTGGTGGGGCCTTAACTAAATGTTTCTATGGTATTCGCTATTTTGTGCGTGTTTTTAACAACTTGTCAAGTGTGTTCACGCGGTTTTGGCTTTATTGTTATAGGGGGTGTTTGAAGGCTCTTTTTTACGTTTTTGGCAGTTTTATATTTTTAGAAGAAATGAAATTCTATTGTGAACAAAATCTTGGAAAAGTGCACGCTATGCCCAATAACCGATGTAGTCATTAGATTCTGATCTGATGATAATTTTATAAGTACCATATGGGTAGGTAAAATTACTAACTAAGATAATAAAATACTTCTACTTGTAATTTATAACTACATGTACTTATAAAATAACGGTTTGTCTTATATATATAATCTATATATAAAGTATCTTGGAGGAGGGATGAAGGACATGTGACTAAAAGAGTGATGGATCTGAATGTTGATGGACGGAGAGCGAGAGGAAGGCCAAAGAAAAGATGGATGGCTTGTGTGAGGAATGATATGAAGGAGAAAGGAGTAAATGATGCCGTGACGTCTGATAGGGGAGAATGGAAGAAGAAAACGTGTTGCGCCGACCCCAAATAGAATGGGACAAGGGCAGGAAAATGATGATGTATAAAATAACGCCTGTGGGGTAAGTAGTAACTGCCTGTGATCCTTACATACTGCTGTTGCCTCGTCCTCGTTCATACATTAGATCATACACGCATGGTTGCCGGCCGGTTGCAAGTACTACAAAATTATAGGAAAACCAATTCGTTCTAGGTTATCTGTTAGGGGCGGAAGAGACAGTCAAAAGATAAGATAATTTATTTGAGTAACAATGTGTTCATACAATTACGTCTGTAATAAGCAATAAGGAGAACATCAATTTTGAGGTTTTAAAAAAAAGTATAAGTATATAAAGCATATGAACTGCTGCTCAATCTTTTGCTTCTTGTGAGTCATTTTGAGAGCACTATCATAGTCATAGTATTTTATTGATAAGGGATTCTTACAAGTCACAGGTCCATAATAGGTATTCATTACATTAAAGTTACAAAGCATTAAAAAAATGACAAATCAATAAAAACAGGTAGAAATATTACAAATAAAATAAACAGTCCAAAACACAAAAATACACATTTATTTCAAGTCAAAGTTCAAATATTAAAAAAATCGTCAAAGCAGTAAAATGCTTGCTCGACAAGCCATCTATTGAAATAATTTAAATAAAGAACTTCGTCGTATTTACTGCGTCCTGTTTTGTGTCTAACTAATATCAAGATATGAAACGTTGTCTAAAATTAAAATTAATGTCTTATTTATTTCCAAATGATAGTTATCTAACCATTCTATAATTGTAATGAAAGTATTGTTTTTAAACGTGTCGCGGCATTTACCTGTTACAGTGACTGTGCCGTCGTTTGCAAAAAGGGGTTATTAAGA
This sequence comes from Ochropleura plecta, assembly GCA_905475445.1. Classification (NCBI taxonomy): domain Eukaryota; kingdom Metazoa; phylum Arthropoda; class Insecta; order Lepidoptera; family Noctuidae; genus Ochropleura; species Ochropleura plecta. Next base: position 13,895,424 of record FR997748.1, read on the forward strand.
GACGCGGTCCTAGCACGCTTCCCTGTGGAACTCCATAAAGTACTCTTCGTTTCTCTGAAGTAGATATTCACTCTACATTTTAATGCTACTTATACTGTTGCTTCATTTATATTGTTAGTGATTCATTAATATTGTTAGTGTTTGCGTCACTTACATTTGATTCCAAAAGTCCTAGGATATTTATTACTTCTTATCCCGTAGGTACCAAGTTTTTAAGAAGATTATTGTGTTGGATATAGTGTGAAAGACATGTACTCAATAAAACACACCCATGTTCCTTCTTTTGCCCCTTGTGAACAACCCCAAAACCCCGGCAGGCATTGGCCCTGACAGGCCGCTTTGCTTTGCTAACATCTCTTTGAAGTGCGTGTGGACATCGCCTGTTGTCTTACTAGAAGGACGGACAGTGAGCTACCCATTGCTCACCGTCCACAGACCCGCATCTACGGTGACCGGCAGTCGTCTTGCGGTTCACGACGCCCGGAGCGCCTTACGAAATTTCGCGGTATGTAGCTGTTTAACGGGTAAGCATTTAAACATCGTAAAGTGTTAGTAAAAACAGACATCAATGTAAAATAAATTAACTATGTGTCCCCCCGTTTACTTATCCCATGAAACACTCAAGATAAACATATTCGTAACGACACAGAGGTAAGTACCAATCGATTGGCAAAAGCAGAAACGGTAAAAGCTATTGTATCATAAAAGTACTAGGCGAGCAGGAGTCGTAAAGACATGTTTTATACCTCTGCGTAAAAATTCAGAATGGCCCCTTTATTTGCGATACAACGATCTTCATTTTATTTGCCGTTAGAAAGCTTAAAATTGTACAAATGCCAACCTTATTGGTACTGAAAATAAGACCGCTGAGATCCGGATTGTGTGATAATAATAATTTGGTTTGGTAAAGCGTTTTTATTGCGTTTAATGTGCGTTTTTATTTCAGTGCGTTTCGGTTTGATGTTCAGGGGTGGGCAGTGAAGGAAATCGTGGAACCTTGAGATGTCGAACGTAATGAGAATGGAGGAATTTCCTTAACGTTTTAATTTAAATTCGAAACTAATTGAAATAGCATTACATTCAACTGTCAAGCGAGAATTGTATGGATGTGACACTTTACAAAAAAAAGTAAATCTTTAATTATGAACAACTGTTTACGAAATAGTTATAAATAGGCCTCTGCTAAACCAAAATGTTAAATGGATTTTTCTTTTTCTCGGTTTATCTCAAAATTCAAAATTTTAATTCGATGTTTTTGAGTCACTTAAAATATTCTCCTTACTTTGAATAAAGTTTTATACTTGCACAAGGCAATTCCCGTATCAAATCATGTTTGTATTAACAAACTAAGCTACAAGTCTTGCCACAATTTCCTTTTCCAAAATCTAGCAAACGCAGTTGTAAAGATTCAAACGCACAGAATAGTCTTTAACCTCTCAGTAACCGCCATTATTTACGTCAACTATCCGTCAAGCACCGCCGGGCGGGCTCTTATCGTAAGCGTAATCTGATTTTAAGACTTATCTTTACTACAAATACAGTTTTAAATCGGTCGGGGTTTTGGTGGCATAAATTTGTGTTAGCGGGGCTCAACGGTAATACTTGTTTACTAGCACGTTTTTGTACCGTGGGGTTTTGTGGGGCTCTAGAGGTTAAGCTTTCAGTGATCAGGTACCTCATGAACTCTTTCCACGGAGTTCCTACTGTATGACCACTTTAAGTATTCAATTTGAGATGGCGCTGCTGGTCAAGAAAATTTGCATCGTTATATCAAACTTACATTTATTTTAGTTCTGTTTTTTTCTCGCCTGCATTTTCAAATTGGTTGAAGTATAAATTTAATCTTTATTTTTTAAAAAAAATATATTTATTGCGTAACGATTAAATAGGTTCACGAAATATTTTTTTGTGGTTGAAGTCTCTGTAGAGCTATTGCCGTGTCAAAGAATATTCCTGGAACTCTGCATGCTGAAAGTTTTTTATTTCATGGATATTTTCTGCTCTTTTAGTTTCTTACTTTTTATTCTGGGATTTGTCGTAGGTTAATTGGTGTTATGTTGGATTCTTAATAAAAGATGTCCATTAAGTAAGATACAGGTTTATTGGTAGGAGACACAGGAGAGAGATACACACAGTAAGACATCACAGGACACAGTGTGGCGGAGCGCCGCAGACCACAGATAATACATTTACTAGTGAAGACCATATTAGTAACATACTAAAATAGTGATGTTACAACATCCCCCTTGTTGAGTTCAAATTAGACCCCTGACTGACAATTAATATAAGTGCTATGCTATTTAAGTTTATACAAGACAACATGCTTAATTATACTTATAGTTATACTTAAACTTTACTTATGACCTTATTTATAATTTAACTTAATCCATTTCTTCAATTAACCTTCTGGTAGGTTTTACAATACGACCTGACCTAGTTGTTACATTTGAGGATTGCTGAGATGAGGATTCTTGATGCCTAGACTCCTGTCTGTCACCTTCCTCTCCCCTTTGTGACGAGTTGGATTGCATGGGAGGGTTAGCACAATTATGAGAATATTTATGTCTTAAGTGTATTCTATTCCTCCTATACCTAACTCCATTGACATCCTCAACAACATATGATCTATTATTTGACAATCTTTGCTTAACAATAGCTTGTTCCCAGTTGCTACTTGGGTTTCTCTTAAAATAGACATGATCATTATGATGTAACATAGACATTGACTTGGCATTTTTATTGTAGTATTTTGACTTATTTTTATCATTTTTCTTGACAGACTCTTTGTAATCTTTAAATGTTACCACTTTTGGCTTCAACTTCTTATATGATGTTGGAATGTTATCTCTTAAGTTCCTAGACATGAGTAACTGTGCTGGTGATGAAAAATTATTTTTACCTGTATTTCTGTATTGTAACAATGCTATGTATGGATCTGATCCATTTTCTTTGCATTTTCTTAGCATGTTTTTTATGATTTTGACTGAACTCTCTGCTTGTCCATTAGACTGTGAATGATATGGGCTAGTTACAATATGTTCTATGTCCCATTCTTCCATAAAATTTTTAAAATCAACTGACTGAAAAGGAGGTCCACCATCTGATACCAGTGACAATGGTATTCCATGACGAGCAAATATGGACTTTAAATGAGTTATTACATTTTTTGATGTACTGTTGTTATTTAATAATGCAATTTCTATAAATTTTGAATAATAATCAGTGACAATTAAATATACTAAACTATCGAAATGCATTAAATCAATACCGACTTGTTGCCATGGATATTTGCTTATTTCATAATTCTGTAGTGGTTCCTTTTGGTTACATGGTTTGAATTTTGCACATACTAGACATTGTTCTACTAAATTCTTAATATCACTAGACATATTTGGCCAATAAAGAGATTCTTTAGCTAAGTTTAGACATTTATTTATACCTTGGTGACCTTTGTGAATTTTTACTAACATTTCTTTATGCATTGACTGTGGTACTATTAATTTTGAGCCTTTGAATACTAAATCTCTAATTTTATGGATTTCTCCTTGTATATTCCAGAATGGTTTTATTAATGGACTGACACTATTTTTGGTTTTTGGCCAACCTTCATTATAATACTTTATCAATAGCTGCAGGGTTTCATCTTTCTTAGTTTCCTGAGCCAATTTTGTGCTATATTCATCTGTAATTGCTAAGTTAGCATACATTAGATTGACATGACAAGACATTTCTGATTCATTTTCAGGCCTATAATGTTCTTTCAGAGCTGCTCTTGACAATGTGTCTGATATGAACATTTCTTTGCCTGGGACATGTATAACTTCTAAATCATATTTTTGACAAGTTAACATCATACGCTGTAATCTAGCTGGGACATCATGTAATGGTTTTTTAAATAGATAGACTAAAGGTTTGTGATCAGTATGAACTGTGACTCTATTACCATATACATATTGGTGAAATTTTTCACAACCAAATTGAATTGCTAGCAGCTCCTTCTCTATTTGAGCATACCTTTCTTGGGTTTGAGTTAAAGTTTTTGAACTGTATGCTATTGGTTTATTTTTCTGTAAAATGACTGCGCCTAACGCTGACTTTGACGAATCGACTGACAGGACTAATGGAATCTTGGGATTATAATGAGCTAAAACTGGTGAATTTGTGATTTCATCTTTCAGTTTCCTCAGACATTGACTATGATTCTCATCCCAAGTCCAGACTGAATCTTTTTTCAAAAGATTTCTTAATATTTGTGTTTTTTCTGACAGGTTACTTATAAAAGGTCCTAGGTAGTTTATCATACCTAGTATTCTCTGTAACTCTTTGACATTTTGTGGTGTAGGCATGTCGACAATTGCTTTGACCTTCTCGAGATCTGCCCTTGCACCATGTTTACTGAAGACATAACCTAAAAAACATACTTCTGACAGTGAAAATTTACACTTTGACTTGTTAAATTTTAAATTGACTTGACGAGCTCTTTGCATGACTTTGTGTAATCTTTCATTATGAACTGACTCATTTGGTCCATAGACTAAGATGTCATCGATGAATATGAGTACGCCTTCTATGTCACCAAATAGATTCATCATGACTCTTTGAAATATTTCAGACGAGGCATTTATGCCATAGGGTAATCTTAAATACTTATATCTACCAAATGGTGTTTGAAAAGTACATAATTCTGAACTATATTCATCTAAACGTAGCATCCAAAATCCTGAAAATGCATCTAAATGAGAAAAACATACAGCCCCTTCGAGCTGAGACCTAATCTCATCAATTGACTTGAGTGGATAATGTTCCCTCATGATATTTTTATTTAAATTTCTAGGATCAAGACAAATTCGTAACTGACCTGAACTTTTTACTGTTACAACGACTGAATTAACCCACTCTGTAGGTTTTGTAACCTTTTTTATGACTTGCATTTTCTCCATGCGATCCAACTCCTCACGCAGTTTCCCTTGTAATGCGAATGGGACTTTCCTGGGCGGATCCACACATGGTACTGCATCAGGCTTGAGTTTCAGATGACAGACTGGAGGCAGACAGCCAAGACCCTGGAATACATCATTATATTGTGTATGAATTTGCTCACAAAAGTCTTGTTTTGACACAGAAAAGACACGTTTTATTATACCTAACTTTTCACAAATTGGGAGACCAAGGACATTTGGACACTCTATATCTGGTATAATAAACATTATGTTTTCAACAATGTTCTTATTGTTTAAGCAAAAATTACAATTTAAGTTGACTTTGCCTAAAATCGGAATGGATTTTCCACCAAATCCTGTGACATTTACTTGACATTTGACAAGTGACAATTTTGACAGCTTATTTTGACTTTTAACATTTTTAAATGTTTGTTTTGACATTATATTGACATCTGCACCTGAGTCTATAATGCATTTGACTTTGGTATCTCCTACCAATAAGCTAATTTGCCACGACTGCTTTGAGTGATTCAAAGTATTGACCACTGACGATCCTTTGTGTGACTGACTGGACGACTGTGCCTTATTGTGAAATCCCTCAGACATGTGACTGATTTCATCATTGAGACTCTGACATTTTTTCTTTTGACTTTTTGACTGGACATTGGATCTCTCAGACATGTGATTGTTTTCATCATTGAGATGTTTGTTTTTATTACATCTCTCAGACCTATCACAGTTTTCATCATTGAGATGATATGAATTGGGACTCTGACTATTTGAATGGACATTGGATCTCTCAGACATGTGATTGTTTTCATCATTGAGATGTTTATTTTTGTTACATCTCTCAGACCTATCACAGTTTTCATCATTGAGATGATATGAGTTGGGACTCTGACTATTTGAATGGACATTGGATCTCTCAGACATGTCACTTTTCTCATCATAGGGATGGATGGATGGATGTGATGTCTTACTGTGTGTCTGTGTGTTCCTGTGTCTCTTACTAAGTGACTGACTGTGAGAATGACTATTATGACTGTGACCATTATGACTTTGCTGACTAAGTGACTGACTGTGAGAATTACTATTATGACTGTGACCATTATGACTTTGACTATTCAGCATACCAACGAAATAATCTTGACTACCATTATCTGAATTAAACGATTGCAACTGACTGACTTTTTTATTTTTGTGACAAAATTTAGCAAAATGATTGTAAGATTTACATGACCTGCATTGAACTCCTTGGGCTGGACACTTGTAGCGATGAGACTGCCCACAGCGGCTACATGTCTTCAAGCTGCCTGAAGCTGAAGGTGACTCGCGACTGCCTGAAGCTGGCTTGCGACTGCTCGAAGCTGACTTGCGACTGGAAGCTCGCTGTCGACGATCTCCCCGACTACGGCTCCTCCGACTGAGATGCATGACGTTTTCTGACGTTCGTTGACTGGCGATGCTGCTTCCTTTGACTATTTTCTCAGCATCCTGCTGTGCGACGATGAGCGTCCTCGCTAGCTCTTGCATTCTCTGATATGTTAAGTCATGTTCTTGCAGTAACCTTTGACGCACATGTGACAAGTCCAAATTGAGGTTTGCAATGAAAATATCTTTGATGAGCGATTCCCTGAGCGTGCCAAACTCACATTCTCTGCTTCTATTCTCCAAATCCGTGAGGAACTCGTCGATGCTTTCGGATTTCTCCTGCCTGCGTGTGAAGAATAGATACCTGCACATGGTCACGTTTCTTCTTGGCTCGAAGAATCTGTCAAATTTCGATTTGACTTCGTCAAGCGTGCTCTTGTCTATTTTTAGGTTAAATGAGTTAAATATATTGAGACCTCGTTCTCCAATGCAATGTAAGAGAATTGCGATTTTCCGTTTCTCGCTTGACTTATCTAGACCTGTGGCTAACAAATATAACTCAAGTTGTTGCCACCATCTTTTCCACGTTTCAGCGTTATTGTTCGTGGTATCTGACGAAATATTTAATTGTTTCACACGTGTTTGAAAATTTGTCTCACCATCATGGCTGACGTCCGCTTGGTCCGGCATTTTGTTCGACGACCTCGACTTTTTCTTGAATGATTCTTCTTAAACCACTTCTGACACCATGTTATGTTGGATTCTTAATAAAAGATGTCCATTAAGTAAGATACAGGTTTATTGGTAGGAGACACAGGAGAGAGATACACACAGTAAGACATCACAGGACACAGTGTGGCGGAGCGCCGCAGACCACAGATAATACATTTACTAGTGAAGACCATATTAGTAACATACTAAAATAGTGATGTTACAACAATTGGAATAACCGTTTTTGATTTTTATAGGACCGGATTATTTTAAACAGAAAAATCTTAGCAAGGACAACACGGTTGGCGCAGTTGCTGTGTGATCGACTGCTGCACTGAGTGTCGCGGGTTCGATTCCCGCACGGAACAGATATTTGTATGGCCTACAGATAGTTGTTCCGGGTCTGGCTGTTTCTGTATGTGCGTTTAAGTGTTTGTAAACCTACGATACAGGAGAAATTCCTAGTGTGGGGCAAACTTTTTTTTTAAACTGAAAAAAATTTAATGGAAACAAATTAAGTTTTCTATAATAATACGAGCTAGTTTTGTTATTTTTGTTGTAAAACAACTAAGAAATCGTGAGCAAACACGACTACTAACTCGTGTAACTGTAAAGGTCTTATTTATATTATCGTCAAGCATTCTGCAAGTATTCAGCTAGTCTTGTTTTAGATTTAAACAAAGTAGTTGACACAACAATAAGTTGTTTATGTTGAGTGAGTGGTAGCGCCGAAAGGAGGATGCACATACACTGACCTTATATAAGAACATTAGCTGGCACCCGCGGCTTCGATGATGGTCGAAAAGTATCCCATGTGTTATTCCAGACTATAATCTAACTCTGTGCCAAATTTCATCAAGATCCGTTCTGCCGTTTTGACGAGAAAGAGTCACAAACATTCGCATTTATAATACTAGTAGGATACACTGTCAATTTTTGTGAGGATCATCAAAAAGGTCAGGTGCATGTACTCACGAGTGGCGTGCGTGTCTGACCAGATTTACGAACGCAGGCGAGGCAAGGGCATTATGTAAGGTTCGTAGCAGGTCGCGTTCCGTACCCCCATGAGAAAATGCCATTAGTGTGTGTATGTCTATAGACACGACATGTAGTTACAGCGAAACTGACTGTCAAACGCCATGTTTTGTTCCAACATCTTAATAAGCTCTTTTATAAACATTTCAGCAAAGTTCACATCACCTTAAACCCTAACAATCTAAACAACGTTCAAACTCCATGCATGTTTATGTAAGTTGAAGTTTTCTTCGAACAATATCAGCCGTTTGAGCTGATCCGGTTATCTGGGACGATATTGTCGCACTTTGATGAGACATTGCACGTGGATAGTGTTATGTTGATAAGATTGTGATTAGGTGCTTCAATGCAGCTTGTACTTTGTTGAGATTTGTCTATTTGGACCTTAAAATACAGGGACTAGAATGCAAAATTGCGTCATCATATTATAACTGAGTTGATCATTACTGAATTCAGTGAGGGAAAATATCGCGAATAAACCTGTCCTTACTATTATTATAAAAGCGAAAGTGAGTTTGTTTGTTTGTTATGACTTCACGCCTTAATGGCTAAACCGATTTTAATGAATTTAGGTACAGATATAGTTGGGACCCCTTTTTTTTTTTTTTTCGGGTGGGAAATCAGCCAATGACTTCCCCCGCTCTGGGCGGAGCGGGGGGGCATGTCAGACTTGTACTGACTAAAACCCACCCATGTTCCTTCTATTGCCCTTTACGTTCCGAGGCCGCGGTATCTCTTTCGAACAACCCGCAACCCCGGCAGGCGGAGGCTCTGGCAAGCCCCTCTGCTTTGCTGACTCTCTTTGAGGCGCGCGTGAAACACGAACGCGCCGTCGACACGCCCTGTCGTCAATCGACGGACGGACGGTGAACTACCCATTGCTCACCGCCCACAGGCCTGCATCTACGGTGGCCGGAAGTCGTCTCGCGGCGCCCGGCGCCCTGGGCGTCTCCCGCGGCGGCTGGGTTGGCCTGATGTTCTCTCCCTCAAACTAGTTGGGACCCTGGAGACGGATATAGCCTAACAATTTTTTTTTAAGTGTGAAATGAGGGAGAAAGAGGGAATAAAAGAGAAAACTTAGCTTTGCTATTACAATAAATAAGCCGCAAGGGCAAAAATCACAGGTAGCAGGTACCTGCAAATGAGGAAAGGGGAACTGTGTTATCCCGAATTTCACGCCAGCGAAGCCGCGGGCACAAGCTAGTACTTAATTAATAAATCTTAGTAACCAAACTACTAAATCATCAACCCGTCTTGAACAAGAGTGGCGATAAATACTCGTGCCATCTATGGATAAGCAGAGGTCCCTTACCTTTGCTCGGCAGAGAAAAATGAACTGAACATTGCACCTTTGTTAGGAGGAGACACGCAGAGGTATACTGATATGTTTGTTTTTTTGTCCCTTGTGATATAGGACAAACCAATTTCCATCAACTGGGCACACAGAGTTAGCCAGGCTGCAATAAAAAAATGCGAAATGGGAAAATCCAATTACACTTTGCACAACTTGAGAATCAAATCTAGGACTAAGAGGCGCTTGAGACCAGTAAACAAACGAAGAAGTTAAGGTAGATGGGTGAATATCAACAAGTCCATATTTTTGTCAATTTTGGTGGCAAATTTTTTTCTTAACTTTTCGTGAAACTATTGACCTAGGACAAAAATAGAAGGTTCAAGCTTTAGGAATCTTCATGAGGTCCGAAAATATCTTGGTAACTTTTTGAGATATTTGAGTTCAAAGATTAGTGTAGCCACCAAAATTGAAAATTGTCCACCAAAATTGAAAGTTGACCACCAAAATTGATATTGGTCCACCAAAATTGAAAGTGCTTAAAACAATACATTAAAAATCTGTTTTTTTCACAAACTTAAATCTCACTGATAAAGCTCAATGACCAAAAAACTCCATCAGTTAATAAAACTCAGTCTTGTTATAATAATATTTCGTTTATTCAGTTAAATACATTTTAATATTTTTTTTTTTAATATTTCTAAATAAAAACAGAAAATTAAAAAGAAACATTTAAAAATACAAAAAATAGTAGCCCACCGGTATCGGGAACAGGGTCGAAGCTACCGGTACCGAAGTTCCAGAGACAGGAACCTCCTCACAATACAAGCCGTATCGAGGTGAACTGCCTTCAGAATCAGGCCCTTGATCCAACCGCCTAAGGAGAGCTTCGACAGATGTTCGTCGAGGCTCTTGGCAATCAAGCCATTGCCCGTTACGACAATCGGCACAATGATAGCCGAGTTCACATTCCACATGTCAACAACCGCGTGTGCCAAGTCGAGATATTTTAGTTGTTTTTCTTTCTCAGCTTTCACGAGGTTCTCGTCATGCGGGGTGATTACATCTTATCACCACTATGTCAGGCTTATTGGCGACAATAGTCCTGTCAGTAATGATAGACCGATCCCAGTACAGCGTGACGTAAAAGCGCCCGTGAAGCTCCTTGCCTTGCCATACTTTCTTGCGGTCATCGGTAGTAAGTACCACAATATTTATTATTTATCTGATGAACTCGTAATGAGAACTATGAGGGTAGACTTAAAAAAAAAACTTTTTATTTTGAACAAAATTACCTGCCATACTACAAAATTTTTCTCAGCAAAACTAAGAAACTAAAACATAATAAACTCTAAAATAAAACATGATTAAATAACAATATTAAACCGTATAAATAACCGTATAAATAAATAACCGTATATATATATAAAGAAAAGATATTATAGTTTTTAAACATGAACCTTGTCTCGTCTTTATTACAAAAAAACATGTAATATTAAAATAATTAATACTTAAAAAAATACTTAAATAATTAGAGCGGCATTAGAGAGGCAATGGAGGATACCAAGGTTACCGTTTTGGTATTAATTGATTTCTCCAATGCTTTTAATGCTGTCAGTCACGATATTCTCCTATCTCTCCTTTCTCATCTTATGGTTTCTTCCGAGGCGCTGGAATGGTTCTCTTCTTATCTTCGGGGACGCCAGCAGTCAGTTCGCGTTGATGAGAACTCGTCGAGTTGGCGTGATCTGGATGCTGGTGTTCCACAAGGTGGTATTCTCTCTCCGTTGTTGTTTTCCATCTTCATTAATTTCATCATACTCTGTCTTCGGTGTTCGTAGCATCTTTATGCCGATGATCTTCAACTGTATACATCTGTGCGGGTGGAAAGTTTGTCGGTCGCTATAGAAGATGTAAACCGGGATTTGGTTGCTGTCAAAAACTGGGCTGACAGATTTGGGGTGTCTGTTAACCCCTCAAAATGTCAGGCCATTGTGATTGGTAGCTCACGCATGATGGGTAGAGTGGCGGTTAGCTCTCTTCCTCCGATTATGTTCAATGGTACCGTCATTCCCATTAGTCCTAATGTGAAAGATCTCGGTTTGCATCTTGATTCTACACTTAGCTGGCAGCACCAGGTTTCTAGTGTAAGTCAGAGAGCCAATGGCACTTTGCGGTCCTTGTATCGTCTGAGAAACTTTCTACCCGCTAAGACCAAGACTATGCTTGTGCAGACTTTAGTTTTCCCTATAATCGACTATGGTGACGTGTGCTACTTTGACTTGAACGCGGTCTTCCTCGATAAGCTCGATAGGGTCCTCAACAACTGCATTCGGTTCATTTTCAACCTCAGGAAATATGATCATGTGTGTCAAGCTACAGGTCTGAACTCAAATGGATACCTATCCGGCAGAGAAGGAATTTTCGTGCTTTGACCACCCTTTTCTCTCTACTTAACTCTCCCACCCCTCCTTCTTACCTTATTTCTCACTTTCAATACCTATGTTCTTCACATACTAGGAACCTGCGTTCTTCTAACAATCTTCTCCTGCTTTGTCCTTCTCACACTTCTGATTTTGTTCATTCTTCTTTTCAGATTCAGTCCATTCTACTCTGGAACACGCTTCCTCTCGATATCCGAGCGGCTACCAGTCGGTTTGCATTTAAGCGGAAATTGCAGAGTTATTTTCTCTCCAAATAGCAGAAGTCATCACTATAACCTTTCTATGACTGTAAAATATATATTATATATATGTATGTTTATATATAGGTATTTATTATACTAAATATTTATGTATGTTTATTTTAATTAGACAGTATTGATAATAATTTTAATAACTATGCACCTGCCATGTTATCTTTTCACCACCCTTGGTTGACTGGTAGAGAATGCCTAAGGCATTAAGTCCGCCTATGTACTTTTGTGTTGCATGAAGTTTAAATAAATAAATAAATAAGTATTTATAATTGTACACGTAATTGTATAGGGATCGATCCATCATCACTGACAGGACTATTGTAGCAAATAAACCTGATGTGGTGGTGGATCGATCAGAGCGGCGCGCAATGATTGTTGACATAACGGTCCCACATGACGAGAACCTTGTGGAAGCCGAAAAAGATAAACAAATCAAGTATATTGACTTGGCTCGCGAGTTTGTCGACATGTGGGACGTGGACTCAGCGATCATTGTGCCGATAGTCGTTACAGCCAATGGCTTAATTGCCAAGAGCCTCGACCAACACCTGAGAAGGCTCTCGTTAGGCAGCTGGATCAAGGGCTTGATACAGAAAGCGGTACTCCTGGACAGGGCTCGTATTGGTAGGAGGTTCCTTTCTCTGGAGCCTTGACTGCCGGTAGCTTGGACACTGTTCCCGATACCGGTGGGCTACTATTTTTATATGTTTTTGATAAGAAATATGTAAAAATATAAAAAAAATATGTATACAAATAAATAAACGATAATAATACTAATTATAATACGGTTTTATTGTACCTACTCTTTCGGCATACTTAAATGGACTCAGACTGAACTTGATGCCCTGGATAGGAGAGTCCATACACTGCTAAACGCAAACCGGATGCATCACCCGAATTCATCGGTAATCAGACTGTACATCCCTCGGAAGTGCGGGGGTCGAGGCCTATTTAACGCGAAGACCTTCCATAACCAAGAGGTGTGCAGTCTCAGTAGCCATTGCCAGTCGACCTTAGAGTAGTGCAGAAAAATAGCATGGCATGTGCACTTTAATAAATAGAACAAACAGAACAGAAACAAATAGAATAGTAACGTATACATATAAATGAACAATGTGTAGTGAAAAACTGTCTTTATATGTACAAATAATATATAAACAGTACATACTTAAATTTTGGTGGCTTATTTTCAATTTTGGTGGTGCAAATCGCCACCAAAGCCACCAAAATTGAACCACCAAAATTGAAACCAGGCATAAAAAAAATCTTAAAAAATACAGTTATTAAGATACAAAAGAATAAATATCACTGATAAATAAGTTACCCAAATCACTACCTACAATACGTAGCTTACTATTAAAACACTAAAAAATCACCAGCAAATCGATCCACCAAAATTGACAAATTCTTGTCCCCTGTTCGACCCAAGATGAATACTTCGTTTTTGGCGAGCAATTACAGCACTAAGCACAGACCTGTTACGCGCCACTTCCCGCGCACGACTGAGAAATACAGAACATAAAAAGCGATTGATCGCACACGCACGAATCTTCATGATAATGTAAATTGAAAAAGTGCTACCAAAATTATGATTTTTGCTAGGACAAACTTGAATCGAGTATCCTGTGCTTTTAACATCAATTTTATAATATGATTTAGATGTTTTTAGATAGTGTGTCATATGCATTTACCAATGAAATAATTTGTTTTTTACTTCACTTTAAATTGTTCCTTTGGTAAATACATTTATATCAAAAAATAGAGCTAGGACAAGCCACCAAACTTGAATTTTAAAGTTATTTATTTTTCCTAGCCTCCATAGGTAAGCCTATTTAAAAAAAAATTGTGGCCCTAAGTGGAATAAGTTAAGTAGTTCACTAGAAAAAAAAATTAAGAAACATCCCATCATTTTACACCATGATTCTCAACGTGGACACGTAAAATTAGCGCCTGGGATATTCACCCAGATATTTTTATTGTTCACACAATAGTACTAGAACTAGACATTCTCCGCCAGTAGTTATATCAAAACAAAATAGCATTTTATAACGTAACAAAACTGCAGAGTTATACCATTATATTAAATGTCGTATGTGGAAGCGATTATTTCTAACGGTCGCCTTATACCATGTTCCGATTTAGAACAACATATTCGAATAAAGAATAGCCGTTTGACACGAAGCTACCGTTTTGAATTTAGATCGACTCCCGACAAACGACAGTGTTGCAAATTCAAAAATGTTATATTAACATGGCGTTGGTATTTTTTACTGGCAATGACGGTTCGCGTTAAAAATTCACGGAAATATGCGAGCTTTGTCAGTTTTTTTTTGTCATGTTGGCTGTGTAGAGTGTTACATTTGCATCTTTTTTATAAAAAAATATTGGTCAGCACCACTATAGCAGAGGGAACTGTAATGGACTTCAAATGCCATCACTTTAACAACTAATCCTTTTAAAAAGCGGTAAAAGGGTACTCTAAAGTTTGTTGCACAAATGCACACTTTTGTAGGATTTTGTATTACATTCACTTATGGGCCTTTTAAAATCAATCAGTTTTTATTGAATACAGTGAAAAATGCATGAATGAATGATGATGATTGTGTGAAGAGGAGACTTAGAGAAATATCGAGAGCTCATAATAAAAGAAAATTACGAAAGCTTAAAAAACCTAAAATTATCATAAATTTAAGTCAAGGATTTGTATCCCTGATCGATTGAGCAAGCCTTTGCCTGGCAGAAAAACAAGATTAGACTGGTATTACATCATAATATACACCAATACTAATATTATAAAGCTTAAAAGTTTGTTTTTATGGTTGTGTAGTGCGTGAATCTCAGGAAAAGCTGCTCAAATAGTCAAAAAAATTGTGTAGCTTATTAATCGAGGCATGCTATATAACGGGTGAAACCGCTGGACACAGAGTAATATTTTTATGTATTAATAAACGAACTATAATAAAGATAACCAAATACAATCTCTATGACAACCCTAATAACAAAATTTCCCAATAAAATACATTTTAACAGCAACAGATAACAATTAACGCACAGATAATATATTCCAATGTTGCCATGAAAATACATTCAAACTCCGAGGTTGCCAGTTGAAATGTTCTCATTAATTCTACTGGCGATGTTGGGTGATGTTAAAAATTAACGTGCAAAGGAATAAATTATAAGTCCTTGTATCGTTTTGGTGTATGTTCCGCTCAGAGATTGATTTTCATATCTCTTTTATGGGGTGTTTGGTATTTCATGAGATTTTTTTTGTTTTTTTATCGCTATTTTACAGAGTGATATAAATTTTATTGTGTTATTTAATCGGTGTAGCTGCCGACTGGATGATTTTAAGTGCTTATTATAGACTTGAATGTGTAACATTAATATTATAACGATTGGTTATTGAGAGTTCAATGGAAAACGCGCCATAAATCGTTGGCTACCACGGTTCATTTTTATTTTTTTTAGATTCATAATTGAATTTTGTTTTTTATTTACTCTGGACGCTCTTACTGTGCACGTCTTTCTACATCGTTCTCACATATTTGTATAATCTCAACATGAATGATGTAAATAGGATTTTGTAATAATATTCTAATTTAAAAGAGTGTCCATGGAGTTTCTTGCCCATTCTTCTCCATAGAGATCAACGCTTTGGAATGGGCAACTACAGTACCGTAGCTTCATTTTGTTTCATGACATTCAAAAGTGCCTGTAATGGTCTAACAGAAATAAATGCTTTGAGTTTTGAGAACATAACATAACATATTGATGCAGAAATGGAAATATTATTTAGTAATACTCAAATTTTATGCAATTGCCACCATTCTGACTCAGCAGTTGATACTTTGCTCAACAAGGGATCCAAACCCAAGACCTCAGACCCAAGCAGTGGCGCTTGCAACTAAATAGACAAACACGACATAATATCACACCTGTAGTCTCTGAAGGGTTGGACAGAGAGAGAGGTGTACCTTATGGCACAACCACTTTTTGCCATGTTTAAGTTATAGATAATAGGGGCGAGCCAATTACCATCAACTGGGCACAAATCCAGACTCCGTAGCTGCTACTGAGAAAATCGTGATAGAAAAACCCAATAACACTTTGCCCAACCTGGGAATCGAAACCACTACCTTATGTTGTACAATAGTATATTTTTTTAATCTTCCCCGGACTCTAGGAATTTCTCCTGTATCGTGGGTGCGTTTACAAACATTTAAACTCACATACACAAACAGCCAGACCCAGATGAAATGTCTGTAGGCCATAAAAATATTTGTTCCGTGCGGGGATCGAACCCGCGACACGCAGCGCAACAGTCGATCGCTCAGCCACTGCGCCAATCGTGTCGTCCAAAAATAGCTAAGAGTTTACTAAAACCAAAATATTTTTTTAAGCCGAAATCCATTTTCAAAACAAAAGACCTCGACATACCTGATGAAATTCCCCAACTTCCACTAAACTAACTTATTCATGAACTCAATATGCGATGGAGCTGTAAAAATTTTCCACTTCCGTTAGAGAATTTCGAGTGGCGACCGATTCATTGTCAACACATTCAAATCTAGTTACGATTCACAATAGGAGCCGATGAAAAAAAAATATTAAGCGCGAAAGCTTTTAAAAGTTGCGCGGTTCCGTATAAATTTATAGCCGGAAGGTACTAGATTTTAGATAGCGATGTCAATATTGGATCATTTTTAAATTGTTTGTCTCTGGTGTTTGTAATGTGTTTGGTAACATCTTAAATTGTGACTAATTGGAAAATAGAATCAAAGATAAAATCATTAATTTTGAAACGGCAGAAAGAGTTGGGAATGTAGTAAAACATTTGTTTTCAATCATTCAGAGAACCATCCTGTTGTTAAATCCTTACTAATATTATAAAAGCGAAAGTGAGTTTGCTTGTTACGTCTTCACGCCTAAATGGCCAAACCGACTTTTGATGAATTTTGGGACAGAGATAGTTAGGACCCTGGAGACGGCTCCAGGCATTTAGGCGTGGCTCTTGGAGTTTCTCCCATATCGTAGGAGCGTTTAAAAACATTTTAACTCACATACATAAACAAGTGGCCGCTTGTGCCATACAAATATTTGTTCCGTGCGGTAATCGAACTCGCCATACGCAGCGCAGCAGACAATTCGTCAGCCACTGCGCCAACCATGTTGTCAAAGATATGTTAACTGTTTCTCAGTCTTAAGAACATCTGATCAATGCAACCTACAAGACGAAATATTACGTTGACGAAATATCTGATCAATGCAACCTACAAGACGAAATATTACGTACCTTCCGAGGTAGTTAGGTAAAAATTTCACCAGGGAGTACCTCGGGGAAATAGCACAGCACCGAGGGAACCCCATCCCTTCCATAAAAATTACAAATTCGTGGCGCGTTTGGCTACAATGAATGGCGTCCGACTGTTCTTCGGAATCAATCTATTGTTTTCCGTTATGCTGCGGATCAGCGTTTATTTGGAGACAGGGATGAATACTTGATGCTGGCATCTGCGCGTCTGATGGGGGATGTCGTTTTGCTCTCTGTTTGTAAGGGAGTTAATAGGGGAGAAGTTTTAATACGGTGTTGTCTTGAAAGGGTGGATTATCTGTCTTTTTCCATTTTTGGGTTAGTCCTGAATACCATTGTCTTTAATGGGTTCAGATTGTAATGGAATCAATTAAGTGAATGTTTGGTATGCAAACATGCAGGTTAGGTAACGATGGAGTTTGACTTTAGAAGAGATCGATTTTCTGACTCTTAAGACGTTATAGTGTTGGGTTGTATCGATGACGACACGATACAGGAGCAATGTCTATTGTAGTTCAATCTATACCAATATTATACGAATTTTTTATTTGTATCGAATAGGCTCCAAAACTACTGGACTTATTTTACAAAACCATTTATTCAAAAACTAGCTTTTGCCCGCGGCTTCGCTCGCGTTAAATTCGGGGTAGCACAGTTCCCCTTTCCTGATTTGCAGGTACCTGCTACCTGTAGTTTTTGCCCTTGCGCCTTATTTATTGTAATAGCACAGCTAAGTTTTCCCTTTTCTTCCCTCTTTCTCCCTCATTTCTCACTTAAAAACTTGCTGCTTCTTAAAAAATTGCCTTTGTCCATCTCCAGGGTCCTAACTATCTCTGTATCAAACATATAAATCACATACACAAATAGCCAGACCCGGAAAAATTATCTGTAGGCCATACAAATAGTTGTTTCGTGCGGGGATCGAACCCGCGACACGCAGCGCGACAGTCGATCGCGCACACACCCGGGTCGTCAAAAAAGTCAGACACTCCCCCCCGTTCCGCTCAGAGCGGGAGAAGTTATATGAATATTTTCTATCCGCAAAAAAACAGTCGCATTCGCAACGACTAGACCACCAAGACAAATCCGTGGACTATCGTTTCTAGCTAATAATAATTCACTAGCAAAGTGTAAAACCTTTTCCGTCATTTGCCACAGTATAATAATAAACGTTTAAAGTCACCACCTCAATTACCAAGTTACCGCAAGCAGCGTTGTTAAGTAATTCTAAGTAATGTCGTGCTTTGAGCTCGTAAGCTGACGCCGAGGTTCGAGAATCGCGTTGTTTGATGCAACACTTGATAGCGGTAATGGAACTATGGACTACAAAGTTACGTGGATATAAATAAATTGAGAAATACATTTTTTTTTTTAATAAAGACTAGCTGTCCTGCGCGCTCCTGAAGCTAGTAGCGTGATGTTGTATAGCTCTTGTTAGTTCCAGATAATGAAGCTTTCTATCCTTACTATAAGATTATAAAAGCGAAAGTGAGTTTGTTTGTTACGTCGTCACGCCTAAATGGCTAAACCGATTTTAATGAATATTTGTACAGAGATAGTTGAGACTCTAGAGAAGGACACAGGCTAAATATTATTTTTGAAAAGTGAGAAATGAGGGAGAAAAAGGGCAGAAAAGGGAAAACTTAGCTTTGCTATTACAATAAATAAGGCACTAGCAGGACCTGCAAATCAGGAAAGGGGAACTGTGTTATCCGAATTAAACGCGAGCGAAGCCGCGGGCAAAAGCTAGTTAATTATAAGTCCAGGTTTCCTTCACCAATGTCTGTGATGTCTTAGATAAACTTTAAAATTTACATATGAATTGAAAACTCACATTGGTACTTGCCCGGATTTGAACTCACAACCTCGCGATTGAGAGTCGAGGCGCTTAAGCTCTGGGCCATCACGACAAAACAAAGAACTTGATCAATTTATTGAACGTTGTATTCTCCAAACGTATTACCAAAGTAAGTTCAAAACACTCTTACTTAATATACTTACATAAACGAAGCCAATTCACGTTTTCGTAGAAATCAGCAAAAAAATACCTGTAAAAGAAAAATATAACTTTAGCTCACAAAACAGAAGTCAATGACCCCTAACAAAATAGATGAGCGGTAATTCTGAGAAATCTATTCTTAAGTACAGAAATGTTTAGTTATGTATCAGAAAAAAAATCCCGTTTTATATATATTGGCACGACTACAGATTATTTTATTGAAGATAACACGTTTCAGTATTTAGAATTTTGATTTTATTTTACCTTGCCTGCCTGGATTGTGGGTTGTACATAAGAGATACCGTAGGCCCGGGGACACAAAGGGCAAAAGAAGGAACATGGGTGGGTTTTAGTCTGATATCTGTCGCTACCTTCCGCTCCGCCCAGAGGAGAAGAAGTTATTTGTTGATTTCTCTAACCCAAAAAAGTGTTGTTGTGTACAGTCACGTAGTTATGCAGGTTATTAATATGTAACTTCTATAAGGAACCTTTTGCCATCAACAAGAAGATGTGTTGAAAAGAATATATTTGTAAAACAAGAATAATGTTAGATTTCACCGCCACTAATCACAAACTAAATTAACGTATACCTACATCAAAAACATTAGATTGTTGAATCAGGTAATGTGAAGTGAAAAACTGTTTATTAACACAACGCCTTTTATTGCCTCATAATTGGTGATTTTTTCCAAATATGATGGGGTTGGCAATTAAAATAGCAGCTGTTAGAATCGATCTTTACGTTAAGCCGGGCTTGTCTAGGTTGCTCTGTGGATGGATGCCCACCTGCTACTTACCGACTTTCCTCCGTGCCTCGGAAAGTACGTTAAGCTGTTGGGCACGGTTGTCATTTATAGATCGTTGACAGTCGTTACAGGTATTGTCCCGAGACTGACAACCAGTCTTACCAAGGGGTATCGTATTACCCAGTACAAACTGGATTGTGGAGGTCAGATAGGTACTCGCTCCGTATAAAATACTAGTATGCAGCTGGGTCGAGCTTCCAGTCTAATAACGTGCAGCCGAATACCGGTATTCTTCATGAAGTGACTGCCTATTTAAACTCTACTAGCTTCCGCCTGCGACTTTGTCCGTGTCGCATAGTTACTTTGGGCTAACGCTAACTTTAACCTGCGTGATGATCGAAAAAAAAATCTTTCTCTCCCCTTTTCTTCCGTTTTCTCCCCCTTTTCTCACTTTAAAAAAAATATGTCCATCCCATGTCCGTCTCCAGGGTCCCAACTATCACTGTACTAAAATTATTCACAATCGGTTCAACAATTTAAGCGTGAAGACGTAACAAACAAACATATTAGTCAGGATTACCCAGCCCTTATTTTTGTGTCGAGTTTGGCGCTTCCAGTAGCGTCCTGCTAGCTGTCCCAGCTCCTGTGATGCCCAAGCAACAAGACAGGTAGGACACGATGACCAAGGTCCCATTGTTTGTGGGCTAATAGCGAATTAACACTCCAGGACACGATCTCCAACTGAACAGGTTCACTTGCTTCGGACAACCTAACTCCAGTGTCTATTTACAGACTATCAGGTCATCAATGACAACTACATTGCAAGTGGCACAAATGAGCATAGCCCTGTTACTGTTGTCTGACTACCGGTAATGACCGAAAGGTCTTTCCTGCCTATCCTTTATAATATTAACGGTGCGATATTAATCATTATTTTAATTGTCAGGCTGCGCGTTGACAGTAATAATTCCAGAAAGGCTCATTTGAATGTAAATGTTCGCATTTACATTTGAATGAAAGAGCGGACGATGTTTTTCATTCATATCGTTCGTTCATTCACTCGCTAATTTTGAAGCAAAAATTAGGGGTTTCTACATTTTTTATCTACATTATTTTTACTGATTTTTTATGCTTGTTTTTCTGTGAATATAATTTGGTAGATTGTCTTAACGTTGTCTCTAAACCCATGTTTTTTCCGGTTCATTTTGCTTTCAGATTCAAAACTTAATATAATAAATATGTTTCAGTAGCCTGTTATTTAACCTTCAAACCGATATACAGCAAGTAATATATTCTATGTCCTTTATATTCTCAATAAAAACAACAAAAGCCTGTATCAAATTCTATAGCCGCTTTTATAAAATTACCACATCGAAAGTAAATTACCAATAAGTAGGTAACCATACATTCCATAAAATGTTATTATGTTTCATGTAAAACATTTTCATTCAATACCAGCAAGGTTCTAAAATGATTAGATTACAGTAAGCCAATCAATCTTGTATTATGAAAACTGAACAATTGAGTTTCAGGGTTTTTGTATCCGCTATCGAGGTTAATGATTGATCATTATTGTAGAAAAAAATACGAGTAAAGTACAGACGCCTGCAGGTCAAGCTACCCGAAACTGTCAATAAATATTTCCCAATGAACCTTGAACCTAATACTTTAGAAATAACGTCGAAAATCTATTAAAGAAATCTGACAGATTGTGGTAGCTTGATGTGCAGGCGTCTGTACATAGCATCACGCCTATTTGTAGGGTTCTGTACCTCAAAAAGAATAAACGAAACCTTTAAAGTATCGCTTTGTAGTCCGTCTTTCTGGCTGTATTTTTGTCAAGACCCTTTATCTCAGGAACATGTATAGGTATCGAATTATAATTAAAACTATATACTTAAGTCTATAGTCCCTTAGAACTATGAAACAATCAACCTTCTAAGTTAACGTAATCCAAAGACATGGCAGTTTATGTCGCAAGTTTGTGTACTAATCCGACTCGCACTTGACCGGTTTTTTTTCAAAAGAGATGGCAGAGGTGTGAGGGGTTACGGGTTGTTTGAAAGAGATACCACGGCCCCGGAACATAAAGGGCAATAGAAGGAACATGGGTGGGTATTAGTCAGTAAAAGTCTGACACTCCCCCCCGTTCCACCCAGAGCGGGGGAAGTTATTTGATGATTCCCCACCCTAAAAAAAAAGGGTTGAATTCTACATATTCCTTCTTACAAAGCACCTACGTCTTAAAAGGACTCCTAACTCTTGTAGTTTCTGAGATTTTTTGATGAGCGAGTCAGTGATTTTCTCTCTTATTTATATAGATAACCTGTTTTTTATCAAAACCTTCACAAACTTTTACATTCATAATAAAAGTAACATTATTATACTTTAGTCACTACGCTACAAGGATATTTAAAAAAATATTTTGATCATCAAAATCTTTTCATAATGAAATTCAGTTTCCATTTGTATAGTGAAAGGTCAAGTAGTTAAAGAATCATGATATTCCAAAGAAGGAAAGATTCTTGTAAGATTTACTCAGCGGTGGCTATTGTACCACCCACATACTAAAACTTTGAGCTTTGGCTTATAAAGAAAACCTAACCTCAAAGAAATATTTTAATATTTTACTGGGACTAGGATATAACATCATGAATAAAGAAACCCGAACTCGCTTTTGGCAGTGTGAGCCGGTCACACGTAAGGTTCCGTAGCAATAAGCTATATTTAATAATATTTTGAACGCTCATTTAAACACAACTTAATTTAGTCTTCATAGTATCTAAACAAAGTAAAGAGTTCGGTTCATGGAGTTTCTTGCCGGTTCTTCTCCATAGGAAACGACCAACCCGAACCGTGCATCTTTTCTCGATGTTTTATTAGTGACCATGTAGGCATATGTGAAATAAAAATATTTTGATTTTGATTGATTTTTTAACGGTTGCAGCTTGATGAAACAGATTTTTAAATACGTACTACAAACCTACTTTTTTTTAAGTTCCTTCTCTTACATTAGAAATGAGATGGGCGGGGACATAACTTTTACGACTTTAGAAGCAAAAATGTCATCAACTATTCATCTCAATTTTATTAGTTGAGAAAAATCAGAAACCTGAATATTAATTTGAAAGACTTATCGATAGCACATATACCCCACACAGCGTACGAAGATAGGCGCATCTACCCTCCAAACAATGTGGTGCCAACAGTCTCGCAGTAAAATGGCTGCGACATACAGACAGACAGACAGATGGACATCAGAAAGCTATAAAGGTTCCGGTTTGCCATTTGGCAAAGGAACCCTAAAAACTATTAATAATCAATTTTACTTTGTTTTTTCAATCTTCTTACCACTATTATAATCTCATACTAAAATTTTGTACAGGTAATTGTTACTATTTCAGCTAAAAACTACTGAATGGATTTTAGGTGGAATTTGGCACACAGTTTATACCTAAATGAATTAATCACTCTTTATCTCGGTAGTGCGCCGTAGGATATTTACCGAACTCCACGCGGGCGGAGCCACTTGCATAAGCTAGTTGGTCATATTCAGTGTACTCTGTAGGACTATACATTTCAGTAGGTGTATTTTCATATGTCTCATAGGGGGTAGGCAGAAGCCACTGAACGTATAACTTCACTGTCTTGCTTCTTTTATTTCTCCCACTTTTATATATTTGATCCTACAAGTGACTGTGGTAACCTGCATCCTCTGCCTAGCCTTTTCCCTACTGCTGGGGTTTGCTTCCAGTCTAACTGAATACAGTGACGTTAACCATCACATGTTCAGAGACTCGTCTTCACGCTGTTACAAAAGCGAAAATTTTTATGTGTGCGTGTCTTATCACAAATATGGCATCAAGATAGTTTAGACCCGGGAGTTAGGTATTAATAAAACATTGGATAACTTTTTTTCCCGGTATACGCAGGTGAAACCACGGGGCGTAGCTAGTGTTTAATATAATTTAAGTTCAAAACAAACATTAACTTTCCACTTCTTCACTCATAGTTTTTGCATTTCACGAATATATTTTTGTCATTGAAATTTCAACCTTATGTTCTTTAACATTAAATTCACAATGCATTAACGCACATGCCATAGAGCTCTTGATGTAATTGCACGCTCTATGCTCTATATAGAGCCCTACACACGAGTGATGACATAGAGATGCTCTACATGACTCTACGGGTTGGAAATAAATGTTTTTTTTTTCAAATGAAAACCAGCTCTTGTGAATATAATTTTTGGAATTATATTTGATAGAGATGCGTGGAATTGTAAGAGCCATTAGAGGTAAAGTGAGTTGTACTTATAGTAGACAAGATAGAGTCAGGAAAAAGTTAAAATCGTATGTTAAAAAAACACTGAGCCGTGTTTAGTGATTAAGTATAATATAAAATACTAGTTTTTCATGTTTAAACTTTACTTGAAATACTTTATTTATTTATTTGAATTTCTAGTAAAGGAAACCTACACACAAACATTATAAAACACAATACAATAAGTTATTTTAAGTGTGTTCCTTCAATTATATGAGACCGCAGTATGCACATATAACTAGGTGTCAACAAAGAAATATTAAAAAAGACAAAATTCAAATATATATAAAAAAAACGTAATCTTAATGAAAACCAGAATATAAGAAAAGAATTAAAATTGATTTACATAAAAAATATAAATTTTATAATCGTCGTTGTACATTTGTTGCAGTGGTATACTTGACACCTTACCATTAAATTTAATTTAATGTACCGAGTTTCCTCCTTACATCGGAAAGAACGTTAAACTGTTGGTCCCGGCTGTCATTTGTAATCTTTGTCAGTCAGTGTGCCGAAAGTTTGACAACCAGTCTTACCCAGGGGTATCGTATAACCCAGTGATAACTGTGTTGTGGAGGTCAGATAAGCAGTCGCTCCGTGTAAAATCGCATGGTTGGCACAGTGGCTGAGCGATCGACTGCTGCTCTGCGTGTCGCGGGTTCGATTCCCGCACGGAACAACTATTTGTATGACCTGCAGATAGTTGTTTCGGGTCTGGCTGTTTGTGTATGTGGGTTTGAATGTTTGCAAACACACCCACGATACAGGAGAAATTCCTTGCGTGGGGCAACTTTTTTTTTTTTAAACTCATATTCATCTGCATCCGGTTAGACTGGAAGCAGACCCTTACAAAGTTGGGAAAAGCCTTGGCAGATGATTTAGATATTAACGTCACGTGTCTGTAAACTCACCAAAACCAAAACACAACCCCCTCTTAAATATTTCAACCCCCAACAAAACTATATATTACACCCCCCAACAGACACCAACACAGTTTCACATAATAGGACTCATTAACCCTCTTTCAATAGGTTTTAAAAATAAAAGCAAGCAAAGCTCGTCGGATGTCCGAACGAGCGGTTCAATGGTGGCCATGGGACAAGCCCGCCCCATGCGTTGTGCTACAAGATTCATGGCTTTAATTGAAAATTCTATGGGACTGCAATGAATGGCGTTTTTTTGCGACCTTCCTATGTGTTTTTGAACACAATGGATTTTATCCCGTTGTGTGATATTGTCGTTAAGAACCTTATTGTTTTGGATTTTCATAAATATGTGTTTTTTTTTGAGTTTTCGTGACATCTATGTACTAAAAGACAGGCGGGGAGTTATTTTTTTTTGGTGTTTGTTATGATCCTATGCTCATGGAATTGTCAGCAAAGCAAAGGGGTCTGCAAGGCCACCGCCTGCCAGGGTTGTGGGTTGTACGAAAGAGATACCGCAGCCCCAGAACATAAAGGGCAAAAGATGGAACATAAGTGAGTTTTACGAGACTGTAAAGGTCTGGCTCTCCCCTTCCTTTCCGCCCAGAGTGGAAGAAGCTACTTGATGATTTCCCAGCCGCAAAAAAAATGTTCATGGAATTGCGGTACACCGGTACTCAAGGGAAGCAACAAAACCTTTTCACAAAAAATAACACGCCGTAATTAGATAGCAACACGCGTGCGCGTCATTACTTTAAGTACTAGAAAATACTCTAGAAAAACACCGGTCAACACTACAAACTGTCCATAAACAGTCATATCTAAACTTAGAGGGTTAATTTTTCACAGCACAAAGGGATTACGGACTTGACTATATAGTTTTAATCCCAACTCGATACATTCCCGCGTTCCCGAGATAAATGGTCTTGACAGATAGACTGACGGAGTATGTTAGGGTTCCGGTTTTTTTCCTTTTTGAGGTACAGAACCCTAAAACACCTGCACACTTTACACCAATTTCCAGTCACGAGTCAAATGATAAATGATGTTTATTTTGCAAGTAGGTTTTCACAAACACTTTTACACGTCATTTTTTTTTAAACTAGATGAGGCCGGTGTTTCGTACCCGACTACTCTGAGAAGAAACAGCCGAAATAAACTCAGAGGTCAAAGTCTCTTTTAAGGTCCAGACAAAATAATCTTGGTCAACTTACATGAGGACTATGCAGATAGTGTCTGAAATGGTCTTTTTAAGAAAGCACCACACAGATTGAGTGGACCTGTCCAGTCAGTGCAAGCATTTGTCAGTTATCGTGTAGCTCAACTCATTCTCAGTCAAACCTTATTTCCCATAACAAACAATCTCCGAGTTTACAGCAAAGTTTCAAACTAATATAAGTACATTCGTAAACAATACAGGAAAAAACAAAACCGAAAATCAATGGAAAATCGGAGCATTGTCGAGAATCCAATGAATGCTAACTACCCTTTTCCCAAGGGGGCGAAGTGGCGCACAGCCTGAATGCCTCAGTTTTAGGCTCAACCCCTAGGGGGTGAAATGAGCTCATTTTTTAAATCACCCACTCAAAACGATGGCTTTTGCAGGATAATATTTTAAACTCAAACTCAAACTCAAACTCAAAGTATTTATTTCAATTAGACCATTACAGGCACTTTTGAATGTCATAAAAACAAGAACAAAAAAATGATGCTGCTACAGTCCCAGTCACAAGACATAATAACTTATGAAAGTACTGTAGTTGCCCATTCCAAAGCGTAGATCTCTATGGAGAAGAATGGGCAAGAAACTCCATGGACACTCTTTTAAATCATAATATTTTATAAAATCATGGATACATCATTCATGTTGAGATTATACATAATGTGAGAACGATGTAGAAAAACGAGCACATTTAGAGCGTCCAGAGTAAAAGCAATAATTAGCAAGAGTTTAATAGATGAATTAAAACAAACCGTGGTAGCTAAGAGATGACCAGTCCCAACTGACAGCGCCCGTTCACGAACATGACGTATGGATCAGCCCCATTCAGCTCGACCATTTTGAAGGGAGCTAAATGACCCGACACACCCGCCACCATCAGCGAGACATTTAAGTGAGCATGACAATCTCTCAACCACCAGGGCAACCGTCGAGTCAATAAAATTACATAGTACTCACACATGGGCATTACAATTATACAATATTAGGAAATTGAGTCTATACAATGCAAAGAAGTCTTACAATCTTCTTCAGCTGCCACAATAACTTCAGACGCTGATTAATTAATTTGCCCCTATGGTTGTGGAGCAGGACCGGCATTGAGCCAAGCATTTATATCATTAATGTAATCCCCCAACTTATAGTATGCTTGCCTACATAGTGTGCGTTTAATACAAGATTTAAACTTCGATTCATTCAGTTGTAGGATGTGTGGAGGTATTTTATTGTAACATTTTAAACAGTACCCCATAAAAGAGGAGTCTACCTTAGCTAGCCTGAAACCTGGCTGAACCAGTTGGTCCCTATTTCTAGTATTATAGTGATGTCTGTCACTTCTCTTACTAAATAGATGCAGATTTTTCCTAACGTACATGATGTTTTCATAGATGTATTGACAAGGTACTGTCATGATGTTAATTTTTTTAAACAGTTCTCTTAGAGAATCGCGCCTACGTAGATTATACATGGCTCTGATGGCTCTTTTCTGCAGAATAAATATAGACTCAATGTCTGCAGCCCGTCCCCAAAGTAAAATACCGTATGACATTATACTATGAAAATAACTAAAATAGACTAGTCGCGCGGTATCTACATCAGTAAATTGACGGATTTTTCTTACAGCATATGCTGCTGAACTCAACCGTCCTGCAAGAGATGTTAAATGAGGACCCCATTGTAGCCTCGAGTCGAGTGTGATACCTAAGAAAACAGTTTTATTGACAAATTCTAGTTTCTCTTGATTTAATACTATGTCACAATCACTACTTTTGACGTTTGGTAGAGCGAATCTTATGCATTTCGTTTTTTTTTCCATTCAATACTAAGTTATTAACAGTAAACCAATTATGGACCTGCAATAGGGCGTTATTTAGGTCGTCAAGATTCGTGGTACGTCTATTTACCTTAAATATTAAAGAAGTGTCATCAGCGAACAACACCATTTGGGGTTGATTTTCAAATAAATGGGGTAGATCATTAATATATACTAAAAAGAGGAAAGGGCCCAATATAGAACCTTGTGGTACACCCATTTTAACTTTTAAACCCATTGAATTAACGCCATTAATTTGAACTTGTTGCTGTCTATCATTTAAATACGATTTTACTAAACTGAGCGCAAGTTTATCTAAACCGTAATGCTCAAGTTTTAAAAGCAGGGTTTCATGATTAACGCAATCAAATGCCTTCGTAAGGTCACAGAAGATTCCTATTGCATCTTGTGCCTCTTCCCACGCAGTAAATATGTGTTTCATTAAGGTGACACCGGCGTCAGTCGTACAACGTCCTTTGGTGAAACCATACTGCTTTTCATGTAAGATTTTATTGGTGTTAAAATGGTTGAGCAATTGATTTAGCATTATCTTTTCAAACACCTTGCTGAGAACTGGCAAAACGGATACGGGCCTATAGTTGTTAGTGTCTTTACTGTCCCCGGATTTAAAAAGCGGTATTACCTTGCTGTATTTCATTAGATCCGGGAAAACCCCTTGATCCACGCACAAATTAAATATTAAGGCTAAATACGGTGCTATAGTCTCAATAATGGCGGTACAAGCTTTGATGGACATACCCCAGAGATCTTCGGTTAATTTGACCTTGATTTGCTTAAAAGCTTTAATGACTGATAAGGGGTTTATATGCTTAAATTCAAATTGAATCGGGCAGGCTGGAACGTTCGCCTTTAATAAATCCTTAGATAGCAAGGGCGAGGAATTTAAGGTCTCTGTAGTCTTATGTGGGATATTGGTAAAGAAATTTACAAATTCCTGAGCAATGTCATTATTATTGCTCACGAGGCCACGTGAGGTTTCTAACGTAAAATCATTTCTTGTTTTTTTATTTCTATTTGTTTCATTGTTGATTATTTTCCAAACCGTTTTTATTTTATCATCGGCTGATTTAATTTTGTTGCTAATGAATAAGGATTTGGCAACTTTACAAGAGTTTTTAAAAATTTTCGAATAAGTGGCAACATATTCATTAAAAGTTTTTGTGTTGATGTAAGGCTTAAGGCCATACAGCTCAAACAATCGTTCCCTACTTTTCCTAATACCTTGTGTAGCCCAATCACTGAAAATAAACTTTTGGCAAATAGTTTTTGTTTTTATTTTTAATGTATTATTGAACTCTGTGTGCACTACTGAAAAGAATTCATCATACCATTTATTTACATTGTTTATATGGCCCGGAAAACTTAACTTGCTAATTAAATTATTATTAAATCTATCTAAGTTGCTGGCTGCCATTTGTCTAGTCTGTATTTGAATTTTTTGAATTTTTATGTTGGACGCGAAAGTAACGTACTGGCCGCTATGATCTGAAGGAAGGTAATTAACAATGAATTTATCTAAATAGTCGCAGCAACAAAACACATTATCAATACACGTAGCGGTGTTTGTGGTAATTCGGGTTGGTTCTGAAAACACATTTGACAAATTAAACGATTTAAAGAGACTTAAAAATCTACTGCTATTTGCATTTTCCTCTAAGATATTGACATTAAAGTCACCACAGATAATTATTGGTTTATTACCAGTTACAAGTTTTGCTAAAGCATCTTCCATTACTGATTCAAAAATAGAGTAATTTAGATAATTTGGGGGTCTATAAACGCACACTATTACATGCTTATCTAGCTCAACACAAGACAATTCAATGCTGTTTTCAACCGAAAGATCAACTATATCATTACGAGTCTTACATTTAATACAATTTTTAACTAAGATTAGTGATCCCCCACGCAACTTAGATTTCCGGTTAAAGCAACTACCCACTCTATAATTTTCATAATTAATTAGCATTTCATAGTCTTTTAGCCAATGTTCGGTGAAACAAACAATATCAAACATCGTTTTTTCTAAAAACAACTCAATTTCCAGTAACTTAGAAGAAAAACCTTGAATGTTTTGATGGAATATATTCAAGGAATTCTGCTTAGCCCCTTTTACACAATTAAATATTTGGGAGCAAGAAGGTACCTTGTTGTTGTCTAGTATAACATTGAAGTTATTTGTATCTTCTGTTGTCTTACTAACTAGTTTAAATGAGCCGGAGTGAGCCCCAAGACTTCCCCGCCTTCCTTGTAAAAAGGTATATTAGTAGAATTACTAATAGTTGCAGTGTTAATAATAAAACTAAACTTAGACATACCACCTATGTCTGAGTTAATACTAAAAGCTAATAGCCTAGCTATTTTGTGTCTACATCTAATAGGTAGATACACCATACCCCGAGTCGACTTAACTTTATCAACAAAACTGTTGATATCAAAATATACAAGTTTGTCACTATAATGACCTACTAAAAAGTGCACATGTTTATTAAGCATGTGTATATAATTGTTCTTTCTATGACTTACATTTTTAAAATATGGAAATGCACACAATATGATTTTACTACAGTTTAACTTTAACAATTCTGACACACAGTCGGTGATCTCTTCCTTTTTAATCTTTGAACTATTGCCAACACAAATAGTAATTGTGGTATTAGGATTACAAACATTCTTTGTCACCGATGCCATTACCTGTTTATAGGTTGACCCTGGTACACAATAATTTTGGGTACAATAACTCAGGTTATTACTGATTAATTTACCAAACCCTCTACCTAAACTATCAGAGAACATAACTGAATTATAGCAATCATTACTATTGGATGTTACAAAACTACTAATCACAGGCTGTACTACTTCTGAATCATGAAGTGTAATGTCAGGTATTGTATCTTGATGGATGATACGGTCCTGAGCACTAGCAGCTTGGGACGGGTCCTCCGTTACCTCAGGCTGGAAAGCATCTGTCAGAAGGCTGGGTTTACTCTGACAAGTACACTGATTGTTTTTGAGAGTCAGCAAGTCAACTTTATCCACCAACTCATTTGTAGCAAGAATATGCTCTTTTATTTGGTTTTTCGAGCTTTCATATTTATTATATAAAAACGTAAGTGAATTATTCAGACCCTCTATTTCAGATTGCAAGCGTTGAGTGTCTATTTCATAAATATTTATACTATCTTCTAGTTTAATCTGATAGTTATCTAATTTATTGATAAGAGAAACACGTTCTTTCCTTAGTTGAATATTTTTGGAACAGTGTTTTTGTTGCTTCTTGTATTTATTACATTTATTAATGATTTTATTCAATCTTGCATACTTTTTTATTTTATTTTGACTAACAATATGGCTGTGATTTTGTTTCAATAATGAGTCCTCTGTAAGGTCTATTGTTACAATGGAATGAGGGTTACAATTTGTTTAATTATCGTATTTTACAGTTTGAGGGGTTGTTGGTTTTATGAGAATGTTACTTTTTAATTTATGAGGGATGTGTCAGATTATTCTGTCATGCAATTATGTAGATGATAAAAATTGGTCATTATTTTTACTGGATTACGGCTTAACATCATTATGAAAGTTGGTGAACTCGTCGCCATTATTACGATGAACGTAAAAAGAACATTATGCCTGTTTACCTCGAAAGGGTATCCAGAAGTGTATCTAACTAACAGTACACTTAGATTTTGCCTTGTTATGTTTAAGTCCTATGTTTTAAGTCAGATTCGCTAGACTATTGGCATCAACTGGACAATATGAGGAGTATGGTCTACGAAGCCAGACTCCCCGGTGGTTGGTGAGAAATTTCTGATATTAAAACAAAATAATGCTTTTTAAGACCTTGGAATCGATCCCAGAGCTTTGTGTTCGAGGCAATGACATCGTACGATATGACATTTTTCAAAATAAACTGTAAAAAATCGCAATGTTTGTGAGGATGGATGGATGGATGTATGGATGTTTGTTACTCTTTTACGACAAAACGGCTTAACGGATCTTGATAAAATTTGGCACCTTTTTTATTATCGCGTGATATCACGCGGGCGAAGTCGCGGGCGCCAGATAGTATTTTATATTAATCCATATCGCAACTAGAAACTCAATAAAAACATTGTTCAAGTTTTGTGTATCCTTACTAATATTATAAAAGCGAAAGTGAGTTTGTTTGTTTGTTTGTTACCTCTTCACGCTTTAATGGCTACACCGATTTTGATGAATTTTGGTACAGAGATAGTTGGGAACCAGGAGACGGACATAGGCTAACTTTTATTTTAAAAAAGTGGGATGTGAGGGAGAAAGAGGGAAGAAAAGGGAAAACTTAGCGTTGCTATTACAAATCAATAAGGCGCAAGAGGAACTGTGTTACCCCGAATTTAACGCGAGCGAAGCCGCGGGCGAAAGCTAGTTGATAATAAATAGCTTTTACAAATACAAAAGGCAGTAGTGACAGATAGCTATCCAATATCCAATACATAACACAAAGGTACCTATATAAAGGCCATTTTTCCTGAATCTCAGTCTAGAATGAGAGCCGTATATTTTATTGTCAAACTTTATTGCCTGGGTTATCGATTTGGGAGGGTAAGTAGAACTGGTGGACGGGTGGATAACCTCAAATAGTAACTAGACTTTAAAGAAATTCAGTTCATAGTCAAATTTGAAGTAGGTAGTTTTTATTTCACAGAGATTTCAGCCGTTGACTGAAAAGTGGTGTTGTAATTGATTATTGTGATATGAACATCATACATGTTTATATCACAATAATCAATATCCTTGCTAATATTATAAAAGCGAAAGTGAGTTTGTATGTTTGTTACGTCTTCACGCCTAAATGGCTACACCGATTTTGATGAATTTTGGTAAAGAGATAGTTGAAGGG
Organism: Ochropleura plecta; assembly: GCA_905475445.1. Classification (NCBI taxonomy): domain Eukaryota; kingdom Metazoa; phylum Arthropoda; class Insecta; order Lepidoptera; family Noctuidae; genus Ochropleura; species Ochropleura plecta. The sequence goes on from FR997748.1 coordinate 13,928,710, forward strand.
TCTCAACTATCTCTGAGGAGACGGTCATTGGCAATTTTTTTATTTTTTTTTTAAAAGATTGAGATATTATGAGGGAGAAAAGGGGAAGAAAAGGAAAAACTTAGCATTCCTATGACAATAAATTAGGCGCAAAGGCAAAAACTACAGGTAGCAGGTACCTGTAAATCAGAAAAGGGGAACTGTGTTACCCCGAATTTAACGCGAGCGAAGCCGCGGGCAAAAGCTAAATATCTAATCTCTAGTTATAAGGCAAGATAGAAAGTATGGAAGAAGACATGCTGCGCCAATTACAAATAAGATATTAATTATTGGGATAAGAGATGAGAAACAGATTTCAGCCTTTTTTATAATAAAAAATATTTGAATCTCCTATCTTGAGATAATGTATTTTAAATGCAGTGAGATTGCAAATCATTAAGGGATGGGCTTGTAAAGTTATAATGTCTAGCAGAAAAGCAAAACGATTTTGTAGTGAAAGATTTGATCAGTAAACTTTTTTTTTCTAGTCATCTATCAAATCAAATATACTAGTAACGAGATTAAATAATATGCAAAGAAATATCAAAAACATGAATAAACTAAATAATTTATGTTCTCTGCCAACGAACCTTAACACTCGTGCTTGAAATATTAAAAATCAGAATGCATTTTGTTCTTGAAAAATGCTTTTTCGAATAATTAATATATTGTATCTCGATGCCGTTTTTTGCATATTTCTCTCATTTTGTGAGTTTGTATTTTACATTTTTAAATCACTGAAGAAGCTGCTCTATTTATTTATTTTGACTTTGAATTATTAGTTAATGTCAATGTACACACGACGGCAGGTCAACCTATTCCTACGGATCGCATACCGTAGTAGAGCGATCAGGTTAAAATGATTTTGTGTAGGTTGATGCTGTCGTGTGTACCTTTGTCTAATTTTTTAAACGTCTTTGCATTGCATTGTTAAAGATGTAATAACCTAAATTAAATTTTAATTACATAATGAGAAAGCGTTATTAACTGCGAAATTTCCCCACTCTTCTATCCCTAATTGAATCTTAATTCATAATAATAATTAAGAAGTGAAACAAAAAAACAATTTATAAAAAATAAAATTACCTAGTCAATTTGTAAGGACCAAGTGTCGTCATCTACCAATTAAGTTGGAAAAAAATGCAGTTCCGTCAAATGTCTGGTACCCAAGGGTCCTTCCCATTCAGTAGCGGTCTCGACATAAGCACCACTTCTGCATACCCCTCTATTATTCGACGAGAGGCTTTTACAATTTGAAGACTTAAGAAAAATAGGGAAAATGCAAGCAGCATTTTTCACGTCGATTTTTTTCATAGTCCTGTTAATTATGATGGGGGTGAAATGTAGTTGTTGGTCTGTGGGGGTGTTGGTGTGTATGGTGAGGGGTGAAATGGTGAATGGGCAGTTTGTGTTTATTGACAGTAGTTGGGTAGTGCGTGGGGGTTAGTGACTAAGGCTTTGTTTCAAGAGATTACAAACTGATTTCCTTTTAAAATCTCATTCTATTTACACCATTTTCTTCTTCTAAATTTCAATTAAAAAAAAACCTTTTAATGCAGACATATTTTGCCCATATTATTATAAGTAGTATGATTTGAAAACGATGTTTCATTTTCTATTCTTCTACATTTAAATTAAAAAAAAAAAAACGATGTTAGGTACATTAAACATTGCAAATTAATTAAGTATTTGCCGCCCTCTGGGGCCCGGGCACACGCACTTGCGTTTAAATTAGCTCTTAGAAAATACTGTTAGAACACACATTAAAATTTTATAACCACACTAGCTGTGCCCAGGGGGTTCGCCTGCCACTCAGGAGCCTTTTAAATGTTCTAGTGTGATGTCATATTTTTCAATTCAGATGATTAGCTCTAGAGATTGAAAAGAGTAACCATGGAGTTTCTTGCCGGTTCTTCTCCATAGGAATCGACCAACCCGAACCGTGCATCTTTTCTCGACGTTTTATAAGTGCCCATGTAGGCCTATGTGAAATAATTTGATTAACGTGATCAAACTCTTCAGCTTTATAATGACTGTATAGAAGTATAGATAGGAAGATGTTTCAACCCTCTCAGCTCATACCTCACCCTTTTTACAACCCCCACGTAAAGACCATCACATTAACTACCTCTTAAGCTATTTAATTTACTTCACCATTTCATCTCCTGTACAACTATGCATAAACAACATTTCTTTCTTCTACAAACAACTGTAAAATTGAATTTAACTCGAACGCAAGTTGTTTTCAATTCGATAAATGAAAAGTTGGCGGTAAGGTAAGCAGGGATTCCTAAGTACACTTTGTATTGAGACTTAAGTTGCAATGGGTTTTTTACTTAAGAGAAGATGTTTTACTTAGTTTGGATTGGTTAGGAAATGTTGTGGTAATGCTGGGGAAATTATTTGTTAAGCAAATTGACATAAACTTGTAATGGGCAGACGACATACTTGTTATCGGGAGTTAACTTGTGTAAGGTTTTTTTTTGGGGGATGGGATATCATCAAATAACTTCCCTCGCTCTGGCTGGAGCAGGGGAAGTTATTAGTGTCAGACTTTTACTGACTAAATCCCACCCATGTTCCTACTTTTGCCTTTTATGTTCCTTGGCCGCAGTATCTCTTTCGAACAACCCGCAACCCCGGAAACTTATAAGAGGTTGGCTCAGGAACTTGGATATTGGTCCAAGAAAAGAGAGGCTAAAACTAGCAGTGATTGAATTCAGACTTTAGAAGGTAGTGATGTCTGTGTTGTCAAATCAAAATGGCCATTTCTTTTTCTATCGTTTTTTATTGAAAAAAAAAAACATTGTAGCTAACCACTTTGAAAAAAAACATAACAACACAAATAAACATGTTTGCCAGACACTACTTATATTATAAATGCGAATGTTTGTGATTATGGAAGGATGGTATGGATGTATGTCTGTTTGTTACTCTTTCACGTCAAAACGGCTGAACGGATCTTGATGAAATTCAGCACAGGGGTAGATTATAGCCTAGAGTAACACATACGATACAATTTTTTTCTCGATATCACGCGAGCAAAGCAGCGGACGCCAGCTAGTATGTAATAATCCACGGACCAACCTTAGTTAGCTGCTGAACCATAAGCATCCGATTCAAGCTTTTTAAAAATTCAGATAGAGTCTGAAATTGATGAAAAGTACTTCAATGGGTCAGTAACTAGAACTAATTAGCAAGTAGCCAACCAGTTAACGAACCACTCAAGCCCCAGCGGTGGCGCTAACATACTTTCTAATTAATATCTAGAAATTCTAGAACGTTCTACCAGTCACCGATCATTTCAAATAGAATATTTTAATCATTCATTAGTTGTGAATTGAATGTCAAGTCCCAGGAGATCGGCTACGTCGTAATAGAGGACAAATTTTAGTGTTTAATAGGAAATGTTGGAGGAGTCTTTAAAAAACGTTGGTTATTATTTTCCTTTTGTTAACATATTATTGTTAAATGGGTAAAACGTGAACTTCTAAAAAACTTTCTGCATGTTAGAATTCGAATAGGTTTATTTGCTTCACGTTTGTAAAATTAAGTAAGAATGCATGTTGTTTTAAATAAAAAAATGTATCACTATGTGCTGCCCTACGACGGCGTACGAATATTTTTACACATAGTGCAAGTTGCAGTTTATTACAGCCGACTTGCCTATACTCCTATACTACCAAAGAAGAAATCTTTAATTAATTAATATACATTAAAAAATACAAAATAGCTGATAAACAATAACAGTCTCGTGTTGTATGGCTAATATTTTATGAACTAAATTTGCAGATAACCGGGAAGTAAAAAAAAACATTCGTTGACAGTCAAAAGACACATCATCTCTCATTGATAATTCGTGGAAAGGCTAATTTAATAAATTAATGTGCTTTATGTAACAAAAGGTCTAAATCAATCAATTGTGAAACAAGAAATTTATTAATTTTTTAATAAAAAAAAATCAAAACCAATTATGAATTCTAAAGGACCTTTTTCACCCTTTTAACACTAAAAGGTCGAAATAGGACCTTTAGAATTCATTATTACTTCGAATTCCCTTTTCTGTAAAAAATCAACTAAAATATTCCATTAGTTGACATCGAACATCTTTCCAAAATCATTCATTCGCAGTAATTGTCAGAGTTTAATAAGAACGAATGAATGAATGATGGAGTTTTAAGCGAGTTGTTCGAAACTTTGCAATCCTTATTTCCGTTTAGTTTTTAATTGCCAACTGAAGCTTTTGAATTCGTTCTTTTTTAATGTATTATGTTGAAATGTATTGACAACAACTTTTCAATTGAAGAATGCTTCTTTTCTTTGGGCCTTGAATAGTAAAGTTTTATTTCTTTTCAATTTTCGACGTTTTCCGATACTTCAGAAGCCCAATTTTTGTTCGCAATTAAGCACAAAGTTTCTTTTGACAAGCAAAATACATTATCATTTGTAGTACATTTTAATTATGTTGCTAATTCTCAACCATCACGCTTTTATTTGCAAAAGGAGTTGGCAGAGGTCTATCAGTTCCATCTTCATTTTCCTGCCCTTGTCACATTTATTTGCACGACGGCACGGTTGGCCCAGTAGCTGAGCGATCGACTGCTGCGCTTCGTGTCGCGGGTTCGATTCCCGCACATAGTTGTTACGGGTGCGGCTGTTTGTGTATGTGAGTTTAAATGTTTGTAAATGCACCCACGATGCAGGAGAAAATCCTAGTGTGGGGCAACGTTTTTATAAAGAAAAGTCCCATATAATAGAGCGAACCAATTGTCATCAACCGGACATTAATTCCTGACTCCAGACTTTTACTGAGAAATTTCCAAAAAATACTGATCAACTTGTGAATCGAACCTAACACCTCATGTTTGGCAGTAGCGCTTGACACTATCAGACCACCAAGATAGGTGAACAAACCAACTACAAAATTAACTTATTATTTCCTCTCACAAATCAACCGACACGTCCCCAAAACGTCTTAAAGACAATACCCAACGTTTTTTACCTCATCGTTCCACTCGAGCGCACCAACGGTTTCCTGTCATCCTGCTCACCCCTTGCAGGAATCACGCGTGAACGAGCTTGAGGGTACAAGCTTCTGATAAGGATGTAGGTACACTCATGACCAATAATATTATGTAGGTATACACTTACACAAATTAAAAAAGTAATGTTTTTTTTAACGAAGTTTCTTATCGCGCGTTGCGAAAGAGGGCTAGATGGAAAAAATTAAGTCCAAAAGTTGTAACGACACTTTTTGCTATAGTTGTACCTAAGCCGTGTGGCGTGAGCGTGTTCCTCTGTCTGTCTCTCTCTCTCTCTCATAGAAAGCAAGCCAGTTATTTTCGTTTCGTCTTTCTATTTCGCATTGAACAGCGTGGTGTCGCGACGATTATTTTTGAGTGTATACAGGTTTTTTGTTCATAATAAATAATAACTTCGTTCTATCCGTGTGTCTCTTGACACCTCTCAAGTTTTTTTTTTTTTTTTCGTAATAACATGATTTTGTATTCAATTAATTATGAAAAATCAATTTTAAAACTTGCCAAGGTACAAATAACCTAATAATAGTTCGTGATTGTACTTGTGTCGTAAGAGACGACATGTTTTTTTAGTGATATGACTTTTGTGTTTGTGTCAATTGGAAAGTTCTTTCAAGATTTATGTCTCTTATATTTTATAGATTTATGACCATAGCTTCTGACAGCTCTACGAACCACAGAATTGAGAATATGGTTTAAATTTCATTCTGTATCGATACGTTCACGCGTTCCCGAGATAAAGAGTCTTGACAGACAGACCGAGGGACAACAAAGTAATCCAATTAAGGTTACGTTTTTTCCTTTTGAGTTACGGAACCCTAAAATAGTTGAAACGATTTTGGGTAAAGGGTTTCTACTGTGTTTACGATTCCGATGTCTGTTTGTGCAAAAGTCTGAATTTAGAATGTGTGTTGTTTTAGACCTGCAGTATGAGCCACTAACACAACGAAGTGGCACAGAGCTATCAATGAAATACTAACCCGCAATGCTGCCAGTGTTCTGGGCATGTTCCTGGATGGCAGCTAAGTCGAGTACTTTCATGGGTAGTGTCATATTGTCGTCGCAGTAAATGTAGATACTTTTAAAGTTATTAACCCTTTTCTCTGTAAATATTTAGTTTATAAATATATTTATTTAGGATTCCCTATCACAATATTCAATTTGTGACAAAACATTTTTATGTATTTCTAAGTTATTCCTTACTAGCTTTCGCCCGCGACTTCAGCTGCGTGGCATAGTTACTTTGGGCTAACGCTAACTTTAACCCGCGTGATGATCGAAAATAAAAATATCTTACTCTCCCCCCTTCTTTCCTTTTTCTTACCTTTTTTTTAGCCTTTGTCCATCTCTAGGGTCCAAACTATCTCTGTACCAAAATTCATCAAAATTTGTTGGTCCATTTAGGCATGAAGACGTAACAAACAAACAAACTCACTTTCGCTTTTATAATATTACTAGTAAGGATTTATTTAGTTTGTCAGTAAACAATGTCTGAGAATTGCCCTTAAAGCATGTTCTACAAACTAATCATTGTGTCTACGATTAACATACAGCATGCTCCATTTCGCTTCTGCCCCTAGGTCAAGGTAAAGTTTACCAAACAATGAGAACAGAAAGCTATCACCAGCATTTGTATGTATGGGTGTGTGTATGCGTCTGTGTGTGTATAATAAAAACACAAAGCTTGTGTCCGCTGGGCCGTGGAGCGCGGTTATCCGCCACCGTGGGTACGAAACTTGGGAGCTTTTTAGGTCGTACGACTATTTTGTAGGAGAGAAACTTTGTCAACGATTTATCGTAAGCAATAGCCATTTCTATCGAAGAAATATAAAATGTAAAGTATTGACACCGTGTTTTTTTACAACTTTAAGGGGCCGTTTTTTCCTGTTGGGGTTGCGGGTTGTTCGAAAGAGATAACGAGGCCCCGGAACACCAAAGGCAAAAGAAGGAACACGAAAGGGTTTTAGTCAGAAAAAGTCTGATCCTCCCCCCGCTCCGGGAAAGTCATTTAATGGTTTCCCATCCCTAAAAATACGGTCCTCTTTTTGGGTCGATGAAATAACTGTAAAGTTTAAAAAAAAAAGATGATTAGTGTCTTTCTAAGGGGATATACTAGCACCTTGTTTAACAAGTATGAATTATAATTAAGGTTTTAGATAAATAAATAAATAATAAATAAATATCTTGGGACAACTCACACACGGCTATCTGATCCCAAGCTAAGCAGAGCTTGTGTTATGGTAACCAGACAACTGATATACATACTTATATAATTTATAAATACATACATATTATAGATAAATCACACCCAGACACAGAACAAACAATCATGCTCATCACACAAAGTTTGTCCTGGGTGGGAATCGAACCCACGACCTCCGGCTCAGCAATCAGGGCCACTAACCACTAGACCAACAGGCCCGTCAGATGTTTGTGTTAAATTCATAATTTTGTTCGTGCAAAATAAGAAAATAAACCGTCACAATATTACAATTATAATTTAACCAACAAATCAGTCATGTAATCGTATCGGATCCGTATCGTAAACTCTAAACGCGTCACCAAGGAGTGTGCGGCGATGCGTGAATCCTCCTCGCAAGGTCACAACACCCTGTGCACCGACGGCATGTTCACAATAATAACAGCTTATTTTGTTATTAAAGGAAGTCAAGAATGAAACATGTCAACTGCCAATGATGGTAAGTGGTCACCATCACTGGACATCTGTTATACCAAAGGTATCATTGTGTGTTGCTATCCCAGAAATGTTTTGTAAATTGGTTATTCTTTCAAACCTTCCTTTTAGAGCAGTAGAGGCTTCCACATTCGAGTTGTGGTTCATGGGTTCAAACCCAGATAGACGCATTTTTCTTTGCGGATTGGATTTCATCAAATAATTTCCCCCGCCCTGGGCGGACTGGAGGGGGGGGAGTGTCAGGCTTTTACGGACTGAAACCCATCCATGTTCCTTCTTTATGTTCCAGGGCCGCGGTATCTATATACTTACTTTCGAACAACCCACAACCCCGGGCAGGCGCATTGCTTTGTGTTATTTACATCATCATACATTGTAGCACATAACAATTGCTTTGTACGTATAATTTCACTGGACGAACTCCATCAAGTTCTGTTATAACGTAAGTATCGAAATTACCGATACCGAACGATAAAAATCTTGGTCTCAATATTTTTTCGGAGACATTTTCGATTGATGGTCAAATTAGATCTACTTACAGAATACTTCTAGATTACTACATTCGTATCCTTAAATTACCTCTAAAAGTGCCATTACTAACACAAACTTTGGTTATATAGAAAAATATATATAAAGTAAGTACTTACTAAAGAAAGGTTAGAAAAATAGTGTTATTATTGTATTAGGCAATATTTTTGTAGAACAAAGGACTGCCTTCTTATAATATAAGAAAATGGATACATCCAGATATCTATAGATACGCTTTGGAATGGGCAACTACAGTATTTTTACAAGTTATTATGCCTTGTAACCTTCTTCATTTTGTGTCTTAACATTCAAAAGTGCCTGTAATGGTCTAATTGAAATAAATGCTTTGAGATTTTTTGCCATCGAAAATTCTTTTACATTTGTAAAAAAACATGCAAAAAAATCTAGAGAAACTAGACAAATTGACATTCTATCAGCGGCAGTTATTGGGTTATCCATCAGAATGTTTCAGTCATCATTTCACCCCGGAATCACCCATTGTTTGGTATAGGTATCCCTTTATTTGTCCCTCATCCATTTATTTCCTACGATTTTAATGACATCGTCAACCAAACGCACTTTTGGACGGCCCTAGCTTAATAGGACCAAGTTTGGCAACCATTCGGTCAAAACCTTATTCCATCGGCAGATGCTCTCTTGAACTCCATATTAGGTGGATCACCCTGTCTCCGAAGACGCTCAGTTTGCGTAGGTCCTTTTTGCGCTTTACTATCTACGAATAGATTTTAAAAAAGTAACTCGAAACATAAAAAGGCGTAAATATCGCAAAGAGCGATCTAAGCCCTCTACATACACCTGAAATCTGCCGATCAACTCCTTACTTTATAGACCAGTATTAAAACCTAATTCGGTCAGGCCAATCATAGAGTACACGCAAGGAAATAATAGCTTGAAAAGGTCGCTGGTACTAAAATTGTTATAGAGCACTTTTAATATGTTTAATGGTGAAAAGTGAATGCGTAATCTATAGATAAGGCTTTGCTTATCTCTCATTAGGGAAAAGGAAATGTTCTAAACAACAAAACAGTTTCTAGTTACCAACAGTAAAAAGAATCCTTACTAATATTATAAAAGTGAAAGTGAGTTTGTTTGTTACGTCTTCACGCCTAAATGGCTAAACCGATTTTGATGAATTTTGGTACAGAGATAGTTGGGACCCTGGAGACGGACATGGGCATGGGCATGGGCATGGGCATTTTTTCAAAAAAGATTGAGATATGAGGGAAGAAAAGGGAAAACTTAGCATTGCTATTAGGTACAATAAATAAGGCGCTAGGGCAAAAACTACAGGTAGCTGGTACCTGTAAATCAGGAAAGAGGAACTGTGTTACCCCGAATTTAACGCAAGCGAAGCCGCGGGCAAAAGCTAGTTTAGTAATATTTCCGTTATAACAAGTAACTAATCCTCGACTGATTTCAATCCCTCAGCGAACTATCTAACAAGCAAACATAAAAATAAAATGCTTTATTCTGTCCAAACAGAATAAAGCATTTTATTTCAAAGAGAAGATAGTTTAGTTCAGCCTTGCCATTGTATCTGTTTGTCGTGTTATCTTAACCTTGGGAAATATCAGGATTTGTATCGTTTACAAATATCAAGGACAGGGATTGTGGAGTTAAATTAACAACCACTAAGAAATTTTGAAGTTATAAGATACTGTCTTTCTGACTTGATAATGTTAACTTATATCTATTTTTTTTCTATGTTATAACTTGAAGGCTAAATCAATCAATAGGGCCGGCCAGGGTATTGACCCAGGGTAGAGAACCTTGGCATGCCGTGTCCTGCCAAGGTTGCGGGTTGTTCGAAAGAGATACAGCGATACATAAAGTGCAAAATAAGGAACATGGGTAGGTTTTAGTAAGTAAAAGTCTGACACTCCCTCCCGTTCCGCCCAGAGTGGGGGAAGTTATTCGATAATTTCCCATCCGTAAAAAAAGAGGCTAGATAATTATACGTAGTATCAGAGGGATGATGGAGAAGATGGCGTCTAGCATTCTAATCTCGTTCTCAATCTGTCAAAAATACCGTTTCCGACGGTTTGTGTCACTGATTGTCGCTTTTTTTTTTTTTCGGGTGGGATATCATCCAATGACTTCCCCCGCTCTGGGCGGAGCGGGGGGGCATGTCAGACTTGTACTGACTAAAACCCACCCATGTTCCTTCTATTGCCCTTTACGTTCCGAGGCCGCGGTATCTCTTTCGAACAACCCGCAACCCCGGCAGGCGGAGGCTCTGGCAAGCCCCTCTGCTTTGCTGACTCTCTTTGAGGCGCGCGTGAAACACGAACGCGCCGTCGACACGGCCTGTCGTCAATCGACGGACGGACGGTGAGCTACCCATTGCTCACCGTCCACAGGCCCGCATCTACGGTGGCCGGGAGTCGTCTCGCGGCGCCCGGCGCCCTGGGCGTCTCCCGCGGCGGCTGGGTTGGGCAGATGTTCTCTCCCTCAAACGCCCGACCACCTCCTTTGCTAGCATTACTGCTTCGCAGAAGGTGGTGACTGATTGTCGCTGAGATAAGATTGTGGGTACATTTTGAATGTTTTGAAGTAAAATTATTCTTCTGGACTACATGTCAACTTAATTATTTTTTTCTATAAATATACATGTATGGGAAGATTGGGAAGTGGGTTTCGACTAACGCGCTTCACTGTTTGACAAACCTTTTTGGTTCAAGTAAGAACGCCATTGCTTATCTATGGAAAATCATCATCTGGCTAGCCTTTTCCCAAATCGACGGCAAGGTTGGCGCAGTGGTTGAGCGATTAACTGCTGCGCTGCGTGTCGTGGGTACGCGCGGAAAAAATATTTGTATGACCTACAGGTAGTTGTTTCGGGTCTGGCTGTTTGTGTATATGAGTTTAAATGTTTGTAAACGCACCCACGATACAGGAGAAATTCCTAGTGTGGAGCAACGTTTTTTTTTTATATTTTTATGTCGGTTTCCAGTCTAACCGGATGCAGCTAGAATATCAGTATTTTACATGAAGCGACTGCTTTTTTGACCTTAATAACTCAATTATAAAGTTACTAGCTGTGCCCAGCGGTTTCACCCGCTGCTCACTTAGGGGTATGAAAAATAGATGTTGGCCGATTCTCAGACTTACTGAATATGCATAAAAAAAATTCATAAGAATCGGTCGAGCCGTTTCGGAGGAGTATGGGAACGAAAATTGTGACACGAGAATTTTATATATTAGAAGAAGAAGATAGTCATCAGTATAAATAATATCCAAACTTGAAGGAAATAAACAGAACAAAAACCAACACTATAATATAACATCGGTAACCTTCTCGTAGGAACAGTCAAAGATATTCGTATTACTTCATAAAACTCGGCACGTTCTTATTTCACAGAGACTCCGCCATCTTGTCGTTTAATCTTCCTGGTGTCGTTTAACCTTGACCTTGGAATGTCAAGGTATTAGGGTTGGGTGCACAGGTTTGTTTTGCTGTTTAGTCTTATTTTCTTCTAGAGCGACTGCTGAGAATGAGGGCTTGGGTTCGATTCTTAGGTCAGGAATCGACTTAAACCGAAGTGTAGTCGATATCTTCCAGCTGCAGTCCAACTATTCTAGGTTGAAGTGTGGCATAATTACACTCCGCGTTTATTACTATTAATGGAGTGGAATTTTAATACTTTTTACTTTAAAGCCCATTGCTCTATATACGGGAACCTGCATGTTTACAACCATCATTGTTGTAAACATGCAGGTCTTTTACAATCATTTTACAAAATATAGTATGTGTGTGTGTGTGTTGTGTAAGTGTGTAGGTGTGTAGGTGTGTGATGTGTGTAGGGGTATATCTATTTATTATTTATCTTAATGTTTTTAGAAGCTCTTCTGTGTTATTGTAATCACATGTAAGCATAAAATCTAACAATTTGGTTTTGCATTCTTGTTTGCTTAGTGTGTAGAAGTTAAGAGTGGTATTAAGTTTATTGTAAAGGAATGGACCGTTGAAACAAAAAAATCTACGTGTAAATGAGTGTTTGAATTGATGGGACCGTGGGACAACAGCATTACGCCTACGTTTTAAAAGAATACTTCTGTCTATGGGCGTAAGGGAGTGTTGTTTGAGGATAGTAGCTATAATATAAATCTGACGAACGGTCGGTAGGTTCCAGGACTGATACAATAGATGTGTAGGGTAATCAATGGGTCGGAAGGAACTCACTTTTAGAATTGCTCGTTGTGCTATTTCCAAAGGAAGTAGGGTTGTTTTGGAAGTTCCACCCCAACAAGAAATGCAGTACATTAGAAGCGATTGGCATAGTGCTCTGTAAACTTTTTTAAGAATTAGCACATCCGCTACATGCCGTAGGTTTTTAAAAACATAAATTAATTTTCTAAGTCTGGATTGAAGTAGAGATATATGTGCATTGTAGTTTAGCGATGAGTCTAGAATAACACCTAAATATTTTACCTCACATCTTCGGATCAGGCAGGGACAATTACAAGTGCTAGCATTTATTGGATGTACATGAACGGAATGTGATTTTAGGGTAAGTTCTATCGGGGGTTTATTAGGATTTCTTATATAAAATGGCATGTACATGGTTTTGTCTGAATTAAGGGTCAAAATATTTTGTTTCAGCCAGTCGGACACCTTGTTGAAGCCATTCTGTGCTAGCGCAAAAGTATTATCCCACGTATCAGCAGAGAATACCAATGCTGTATCGTCAGCATAAGATATGATTATACCTTTCTCTAGTTTCAGCCCACAGAGATCATTCAGGTAAATTAAGAAGAGGGTAGGTCCTAGTACTGAGCCCTGCGGAACACCAAAAGAGACTGGCAAATCAGTGCTAATGTAGGAATCAACCTTTAAACACTGTTTACGTCCACTAAGATAGTCCTGAAATAATTTTAGTTGCAATCCCCTTATTCCTATGCGTTCCAATTTGGCTAAAAGACGTGGGACAGACACCGTGTCAAACGCCTTGGCAAGGTCAAGAAAAATAGCAAGTGCTTTGTTACCATTATCCAGGTTTCTAATAACATAGTCAGTAAGTTTGTGCACTGCATCCTCCGTTGACCTACCAGAACGGAAACCAAACTGACAAGAAGAAATTAAACCATTGCTTTCAAGATACTTAACAAGTCTACTATTAATTATTCTTTCCAGAATTTTGGAGATCGCAGGTAGTATAGCAATAGGCCTATAATTACAGACACGCTGTCTATCCCCCGCCTTAAAGATTGGAACAATAATAGCCTTTTTAAGAACGTCGGGAAAAACACCCCGACTAAGGCAAGCATTGAATAAATGAGTAAGGGGTTGAACAATTATATCCTTTATATCTTTAAGTAGGGTGTTAGATATTTTATCATGACCGACTGCGCTAGCACTATTTAATCCATTTATAAGCGACAGTATTTCGTTTTCATCAGTGTCTAGTAATACAAACGAGGAGTGGCTTGAGACCGAAGGTTCGCTAGAATTTTGAGCGATAGTGGGGCAGTTTAGAAGCTTATTGGCCAGGGAATTTCCAACATTAACAAAATAATCGTTTGCTTGGTTTACGGATATTTGAGGAGACTCACCAAGGAGGTCGGTAGCAAGTGATTTGGTTTTGATGGTGTTGGTAATGGTTTTGATAACTTCCCAAAGTTTTTTATTGTTTTTACTATTTTTGTCTAGTTCACTTTTGTCGTGTTGTATTTTGAGTCTTTTTAATAAATCATTACAATGGTTTCTGTACCGGGTGTATGTTAGTTTTAAGGTTTCATTATCGGGTGACGTTTGTGATTCTTTATGCAGGCGATCCCTATTTTGAATACATCTAAGTAATCCCGGTGTAATCCAGGGCCTGATAATGCGTTTTTTACGGGGGATTTTGACAATCGTGCTGTATTCAGTTATCACATCTTGTAATAACCTAACAAATTTATCCATAGCCTGATTAGGATCATCCATTTCTATAACAAAACCAAAGTCAATACTTTTAAGTCTTTCACAAATAGCTTTGACCTCAAGCTTGGTTGCGTAAGATTGAGGACGACATTTTCTATGAACTTGGTAAAGACAGAGTAATACTGCGTTGTGGTCTGTAATAGTGGAATTTAAAACAAAGGTATGTGATTTAAGTTTAGAGTTAAGAAGAACGTGGTCAAGACAAGTTTTACCGTGCCTGGTAGGAAAAGTATGGGCTGGTAAGAAGCCATGAGAGGCAGTCGTATTTAGGTATTCAGGAGCTTTACTATCTTGTGATTTCTCTGAAATATCTATATTAATGTCTCCAATTATAGCGGCAGATTTTATATTTTTTAAGTTGGATAATGTTGAATTGAGTGATGTTATAAAACCAGTTAAATTATTATACGATGGTGATCGGTACATTGCAATTACAGCTGTATCGTTATTTATAGTAAGAATCAAACAGTTGCTTTCTAAAAATGGTGGTTCAATAACATTAACATTAAGCGATTATTTAAAGTAAATCGTTATACCATCGTTTTGGTTTTTAAAATTCTGTGTTGTGTGAGATTTGTAACCAGGTAGATTTGGAGTAGTAAAATTGCACGATAGCCAGCATTCTGTAAGAATTAAAACGTCACATTCCAGCTTTAGTCGGTGTAAGAAAACAATCAATTCATCAAAGTTACGTGAAATACTTCGTATATTCTGAGAAAGTATTTTAATGTTCGGTTTACTGTGTAAAATAAGGCTAGAACAATCCTCAACATTACAGAATTGCAAAGGTTTACGAGCCACTAGTAATTAAAATGTGCAACCCATTTTTCAGGTATTATATTATTTCATGTTGCAGTGAATTAAATAACATCAGGATTGCTATACTCAAAAGGCTGGTAGACTTAACGCCCTTGTTACACTAGGATTTCTCCTGTATCGTGGGTGCGTTTACAAACATTTAAACTCACATACACAAACAGCCAGACCCACACATATATTTATTTTTACTAGTTATTGATTAAGCTTCATGTTATTACGATATGTCATTACTATTGGGTCAGACACATAGCCCGCCTACAAGATCAAAGGTGGACATAAAGAGTAACATAATGGAGGGAGCCAGAGGGCAAAAGAAAGAAAGGGAGACCTTACAACAGATGGGAGGATGAAATTAAATGCACAGCGGGTCCAAACCAGTTTGGCATCCAGATGCAGACAGCGCAAACTAGAAAAAACTGGCTCAATTTGGAGGCAAAGCAGAGGGGCCTGCCAAGTTGGAGTTGCGGGTTGTTGGGAAGAGATACCGCGGCACCGGAATATAAAGGGTAATAGAAGGAACATGGGCAGGTTTTAGTCGGTACAAGTCTGACACTCCCTCCCGCTTTGCCAAGAGCGGGGAAATATCTTCCGATATTTGATGATTTCACATCCGCAAAAAAAAAGCCTGTAACTGAGAAATTCCTGATGCTAAAACCCAACAACACTTTGTTCGAGCTGGGAATCGAAACTATGATCTTAGACTCAGCGGGTAGCCCTGGCAGCCACGAAACCAATGAGGTAGATAAGCCAATTATTCATTGTTATTTAGTGACTAAAGTAATACGAAAACAACGACTCATCTATCAAGGAACCAAGACAAAAATTCTCAGAAATCACTTAATTATGAACTCCTTTGCTGTCATGCCTTCCTGGTACCAAAGGTTGCTATGATGTAATATTTTCTTCAAAAATAAATCAAACAAACATTTAGTATAAGGAAACTTGAATATTGTTAGAAAACATTGAGTAAGTTAACGAGTATTAGGAGAATTTAAGTATATTGTGTTTTCTTAGACAAACAGTAGGCAAAAAGAGACAGAGCTATACAGGGTGTCTAGCACCATCTCTTTCCTTCAGTGGAATAAGTTCTGCTTTAAGACGTCATGGTAGGGTAGCAGATCTTTTTCCTTGATCACCTTTGACCTTGTACTATAATTTGTTTCTCGCGTTGGAATGAGGGTTTTGACTCTCACATCTTGTCTAAAGATAGATTGAATACAGCACCAAGTTAATACGTTCTAAAATCATCAGACATGATTGATTGTTAGACTTTCAATTACGACTGTCAATTCTTTGATAGTCGTTACAGGGAGTCAGCGGCCTGACTACAGACAACAGCCTGGACCAACGGCTTAACGTTCTTGTATAGGCTTGGAGATCTCTGCAGTATGTAATGGTTGGATGGTCAGAGATGTCAACAAGCAATTGAATCACTTGCCTTGCTTGCTTTTATTAAGACATTTTATATTATCTTTCGTTCCAGAGACCAAACATTGAGCTTTAAAATTCAATGGGAATTCAACTCAATTTAGTTTTTTTCCGATGTCAACCAAAATCACTGCATTCTATAGCTTTCTGGTATTAATGTTGTAAGCTTTGGTGTGACACACTATTTGCAAACCTCTGTAACTCCTTAAAGTCATAAACAAGATGGTGACCATCAGCAGCGATGAAAGGGAAAAATAAAAGTCCTGGCGAATCAATTTAAGTGTCTTGAATTTGGTAATGAAAGTAATCAGGAAGGAGATAATTTGCATTTACCTCCATATTAATCAAATTATAGAACAAGGAGGCTTAAGACTATCGAAGAAAAGCACGTTTACAACTAGGCCAGGGGCCTTAGTCTGCTATTACAATGGTGTCAGAATGGTCGATCACTGATCGCATAATGGTTGATTTTGACAAGTTTAGTATGTAGTAAATGTCAAAATCAACCATTATGCGATCAGTGATCGACCATTCTGACACTATTGTAATAGCAGACTAAGGCCCCAGTTGCCTAGAACCACGGATTTAATACAGTGTAAACTCTTTATAACGAAACTCAAGGGACTGAGCATTTTTTGTCGTTATAGAGAGTTATCGTTATATGGAGTGAACAAAATAACAACTAAATTAACAAGACTGATAATACAATAGGTACCCAGTATGCTTGGTCGAAGACCAATGCGTCATACTGCACGTGTTCAAGGCAATTAAGGATAACATAAGCTAGACCAACCTCGGATGTTTCGGAGCTTCTTTTGTTACCTGATAACATAACATAAACAATAATACCGATAATAAATATTTACTGTCTACAAATATGAACACATTTCTTCGTAATAGAGAATGGCGTATCGCTATCAAGAGTGTTTCAATATGTGGGTTTTACCGCAAACCAACCAAGTTGGGCTCACTTCAACGTTACAGGGAGTTTATTGTTTTATAGGATAACGTTACAAAGAGTTTACACTGTATCATAAAATATTAATATGGCTCATTTGATGTGCTACTCTGGCAGCATATCGAACTGAGCACGAAAACTCCGAACACAAAGAGTCCCTGTAATTCAATTAGTAATTAGAGATCACTTAAAACCTACTCACACGAACAACTTTTACCTGTATCCAACTATTCGTAAAACTACCAGTTGAGTGCGTCGCAACGTTCTCACGGGGGCGTTAATATTAATATTAATATCTGCCACGCTTCGCTTGCCACTGCCGGGTTCGAACTCATGACCCGATGGGAATCACTTTTTGTGATTGTTAATAATGTGTTTAGCGAGAAGTATGGATTAGAAAAAAGTATGGGTGAAGGATTTTCCCATGGTAGGTTCCTGTTTGGGTAAAATGGGAAACGAGTGTAGGATCGAAGGACGCGTTTTCTCTTGTACATTTGTTGCACAACCTGGTGTCAGAATTTATATGCCACCCATAAGTCTATGACGTAAATGCCGTCGAGTAATATCGTGCTGGATCGAGTAGTTCGCAAGACGACTCCCGGCCACCGTAGACGTTGGTCTGTGGACGGTGAGCAATAGTTAGCTCTCCGTCCGACCGTCTACCAACTAGCACACAAGCTGCTTATAAAGCCACTGTACAGCTTGGTAGTTACACAGGAGCCCTCTAAGAGTTAGGGTTAATCACCAGCGTTTTCTTAGCTAAACACCAAATATTTTGTATCGAGTTGAACACCAAGATTAAGCATGGAGTGACTGCTTTGTACATATTCTTCGTTAAGGCTGCTGCTATACTTACAGAACCTACACATACGAATAATGAGACTTATAATAAATATAAAAGAAAATACATTTTTATAAATAATTAGATAATAATACACCTGAATTGCTTAATGATAAAACTTATACATAGAAAAATAACAACTATCCCTTAAAACAGAGCTTCCTCTCCTCTACCCTTTTGCTGTGCCCTACAGGGTCCATAATGATCTCATTATTATAAAAACTACCACCTAAGTACACATTATGGTAAAGCAAATAAAGATATTGAGTATTGAACTCTGACTACCAGTAATACGTGCCTTTTTTTTTGGGTCGGGATATCATCAAATAACTTCCCCCGCTCTGGGCGGAGCGGGGGTGAGTGTCAGACTTGTACTGACTAAAACCCACCCATGTTCCCTCTATTGCCCTTTACGTTCCGGGGCCGCGGTGTCCTCTTTCGAACAACCCAAAACCCCAGCAGGCGGAGGCCCTGGCAAGCCCCTTTGCTTTGCTGACATCTCTTTGAGGCGGGCGTGAAACACTAACGCGCAATAGACAGACGGACAGTGAGCTACCCATTGCTCACCGTCCACAGCACCGCATTTACGGTGGCCGGGAGTCGTCTCGCGGCGTCCGACGTCCGGGGGGTCTCCCGCGGCGGCTGGGTTGGTTTGAGGTTCTCTCCCTCAAACGCCCGGCCACCTCCTTCGCTGGCATTACTGCTTCGCAGAAGGAGGTGACCGCTTCCCATTCCCTCTCGCTCCGGACCATGGACTAAACCAGGGACGGACGCGAGAGATCGCCGCCGCCGATCGCCTCTAGCTCGGGCACGGCGGTGCTCCGCCCCGCGCTGGGCAGACCACCACTGTGAGCTCCACCGTGTCCTACGCACGATCGTCATAATGGTGACACCCAGGCGTTTCCTCTCGCCTTATTATGTGCAGGAACCTCCCGAAACTTCCGTGTCCGATGAGGACCTGCATCAGGCGGTAGGTGAGGACGCCATGGCGCCTCTCCAGTCACTCCTCGAAAAGGGGATTTACCGCCACTATTGTGGCGTGCCCTAGTATTACGTGCCTTACGCGACGACTTAGTAACCAATGATAGCTAATCAATAGAATAATGTTGTAATCCTGTAATCGATGTTCTTCAAGCGGTAAACCACGTTTTTAAACAGATTACCAGCTGTGCGTTTTAAGTTACTAATACTCCTGTTAACTCTGTAACAAGAGTGCGTTCATGTAAACTAATTCTGTTACGATTGTGGTTTTGAACTTAAGACCTCTCGGTTGCAAACCATTGACCTATACATATGTAGTTACGTATTCTTCAGGAAATTACTTTGGAGTTACCTCAAAATAAAACACATTCAAATAACAACAAGATACATTTATGTCAATCCAATTAAAATACACAAAAACACAAGGTTACCAACATAATAAAAAAATATACCCGTACTAAAAACGTGTTTTTAGGGTTCATACCTCGAAATAAAAAAACGGGACCCATATCGGATCACTTGGTTGTCCTTCTGTCTGTTTGTCAAGACCCTTCCCAAGTCCCATCTCGGGAACGCCTGAAGATAGATCGAGTTAAAACCCTACTTCTACTAATAGGGTCCACCCTTTATAGCAGAACTTTTTATGTCATAATTTTATTTTGCATAACAACGGATGGCATAAATTTCACTTCGCAGAAAATTGTTTAGCAGACACTCATTTATCATACATTCTAAACTCATAATTTTGTAAGTCAGAATCATCTCTAGGCATAAACTTCATATCCATAATATTTAAAAAGTAGAAACATCATATCGCAGAAAGTTCACAGTCAGAATCGTTTTTTGCCATATATTTTATATCGATAATCATTAAACGGCAGAATTGTCATATCGCAGAAAGTTTATAGTAAGGATCATCTTTGTCATTAGAAGTTGTCATTTATTTTAATTAATTATTTCTATAAAATAATATCATTTATTTTAGTTATTGTTTAATTGAATTTGAAATAATGTCATTGAATTCAATAAGTAATTATCTAAATAGTTCAGTTCTGGGTAACCTACTTAAAACAATCTCTTTTTTCTATTAATGCAAGTCGTTTCTGGCACTCGCCGGCCGCTGCCGCGGCGCCGCTCGCTACGCTCGCTCGGCTCGTGCGTAAGAGGTCACAGTTTTAACCTAACCTAACCTAGCTATTACTGCAGTCTGCATAGTATGCCAAGTGAAATTATACAAAATAAATATTATGCGAAATTTGAACTCTGCAAATCGTAATTATACTAAATGTAATTCTGCCATCTTAAAAGTATGCCATTGTTAATTCGAAGTTTTAAACATTATGCCAAACGATAATTATACCAAATAATTTTTAAACCTTTAAAATGTTCGTTTAAAGAAAATTATGCTAAGTGTGTTATGCCAAATAAATTTCGGAGCATCAAGATTCTGCCAGATAGATGGAACCCCTACTAATATTAGAAAGGCGAATTTTTGTAAGGATGGATGGATATATGGATGTATAGATGTATGGATGTTTGTTACTCTTTCATGTCAAAACGGCTGAACAGATCTTGATGAAATTTAACACAGAGGTATATTATAGTTTAGAATAAGACAGGATACTTTTTTTAGATATCACGGGGTGAAACCGCGTGCGCTAGCTTGTTGAACTTAAAGCTGTGAATATCTACCCTACTGCAGTTAAGCAGAGGTGTGCCTAAGAGTACAACCACATTTTACCAGTTACGTGTCACTCCCATGTAATAGGAGTGAACCTATTGCCATCAACTGGACAAAACTGTGACTGCTATTGAGAAATTCCTGATAGACAACCCAAAAATTTGCCTTACCTAGGAACCGATCCCAGGACCTTATGCTGAGCAGCCACTCTATACTGCTCACAAAATAACAACAGATTACCATCACATGCCACCACTATCTGCCAAAAAAAAAATCAAAGGTACATCCCACCCAGCTGGATATCAACCTAAGGCTTCACGTATCAAGTTTCCTTCAAACACCATTATAACAAGACCCTTCTCTTTCTTCACCACAACCGTTTTTAATGAAGAGAATAGACGTGGTCAGGGAGGCAGGGTAGTTCAGGGTAAAACGGTTGATAAGCTGGTTACACCGTATGGCGTCTGATATACGATATTGTTGGTTAAGGAAATCTGCGTTGGGCTTGGGAATAAACTGCAGGTTAAATAAATATCTAGTAGAAGTAGATGAAACTATTTTTAACCGACTTCAAAAAAGGAGGAGGTTCTCAATTCGACTGTATTTTTTTTTTTTTTTTTTTTTTTTTTTTGTGTTTGTTACCTCATAACTCTGGTCTGGGTGAACCGATTTTGATGATTCTTTTTTTATTCGAAAGCTGGTGGTTGTCGTTTGGTCCCATAAAAAAAATATCAAGATCCGGCCAGTAGTTTTTGAGTTATCTTTATTAATGCGTATTAGATTGACTTCGTCTACGTAGATGATATAATTTTAGAGGTTGTCGAAGACAAATGAACAAAAAACGCTATGAACTATGATTTGAAAGGTCATCACAGTTTTTTGAGGTGATTGTATTTTAATTTGGTGATAGATCTTCAGTGATATACAACGGAACTCTTCAATAAATGACAGCAAATCTGCCGTGATTGCTGCAATCACATGTATAAGTATGGGTTTCGCCAGGGTAGGCAGGCGAGTGGGAGCAGGGTGCCCGTACCCCCCCCCCCCACCCCTCACCTAGTCATTAAGAAACATAATCATCAGATCATGTTTAGTATCAGCTGTATCCCCTAGGCGATGATGCATATGATTTCTGAATTGGTTTTAAACTAAAGCATAATTTAGCTAGTATTTAATACTATAGCGTGATGTGGAATTAAAGCTTGTATTTAAGACGGGACCTACGCACTAAAAATAACCGTGTTTGCGAATTATATCATATTACTATAACTAAACCCAAAAGGTGGTAGCCATTAGGCTGATCCGGGGCTACCGCACGATCTCCGGCGAGGCAGCGAGCCTCCTTGCCGGATTGCCACCGTGGGATCTGGAGGCGATAGTGCTCGCGCGCCTGTTTGAGTGGCGCGCGGAAGCACTACACCGGGGGGAAACTCCGCTGCCGCGGCAAATTGCCGCTCAGCGGACAGACCGGTGCGATCTCATGGTGGCATGGAGAGAGCGACTGTCGCAACCCCGTGCAGGGCACGCCACAATAGTGGCGGTAAGTCCCCTCTTTGAGGAGTGGCTGGAGAGGCGTCATGGCGTCCTCACCTACCGCCTGACGCAGGTCCTCACCGGACACGGAAGTTTCGGGAGGTTCCTGCACATAATCGGGCGGGAGGAAACGCCCGGGTATCACCATTGTGACGATCGCCCGGAGGACACGGTGGAGCACACAGTGGCGGTCTGCCCCAAGCGGGGCGGATCACCGCCGTGCCCTCGTGGAGGCGATCGGCGGCGGCGATCTCTCGCGTCCGGCCCTGGTTCAGGCCATGGTCCGGAGCGAGAGGGAATGGAAAGCGGTCATCTCCTTCTGCGAAGCAGTAATATGCTAGCAAAGGAGGTGGCCGGGCGTTTGAGGGAGAGAACATCTAGCCAACCCAGCCGCCGCGGGAGACGCCCCGGGCGCCGCGAGACGACTCCCGGCCACCGTAGATGCGGGCCTGTGGACGGTGAGCAATGGGTAGCTCACCGTCCGTCCGTCGATTGACGACAGGCCGTGCCGAGGGCGCGTTCGTGTTTCACTCAAAGAGATGTTAGCAAAGCAAAGGGGCTTGCCAGAGCCTCCGCCTGCCGGGGTTGCGGGTTGTTCGAAAGAGATACCGCGGCCCCGGAACGTAAAGGGCAATAGAAGGAACATGGGTGGGTTTTAGTCAGTAAAAGTCTGACATGCCCCCCAGGGAAGTCATTAGATGATTTCCCACCCGAAAAAAAAATACTAAAACTAAAAATGCTGAAATAAAAAACTTTTTTGCAAAAAATAAAACCGACTTCCAAAAAACTAAAAAGTGGAAAATAACTTTATTTCCGGAAGTCGGTGGCAAAAAAGGCAACGAAACCAACAAAAGCCACCGACTTCCGGAAATAAAGTTATTTTCCACTTTTTAGTTTTTTGGAAGTCGGTTTTATTTATAAAAAATAACTTCGAATCACTACATAGTATAAAACAAAGTCGCTGTCTGTCTGTTACTATGTTGTATGTATGTTTAAAGCTTTAAAACTACGCAACGGATGTTGATGCGGTTTTTTTAATAGGTAGAGTGATTCAAGAGGAAGGTTTATATGTATGATACTTCACGCTATGACTCTTAGGAGGTGAGCAGCGGGTAAAACCGTTGGGTGGGTCGCTAGTGGTTTATATAACACTAGCTTTTGCCCGCGGCTTCGCTCGCGTTAAATTCGGGCTAACACAGTTCCCCTTGCGCCTTATTGATTTGTAATAGCAACGCTAAGTTTTCCCTTTTCTTCCCTCTTTCTACCTCAAATCCCACTTAAAAAAAAAATTGCCTATGTCCGTCTCCTGGTTCGCAACTATCTCTGTACCAAAATCGGTTTAGCCATTAAAGCGTGAAGAGGTAACAAACAAACAAACAAACTCACTTTCGCTTATAATATTAGTAAGGATTAAAAAATATGATTTTTACATAAAAATTATAAAAAAAACGGCCAAAAGTGAGTCAGACTCGCGCACCGAGGGTTCCGTACAAACTTGCGACATAAACAGTCATTAAATATTTCACAGCACAAAGGGACTACAAAGTTGAATATCTGGTTTTAATTTTAACTCGATACCTCTAAGCGTTCCCGAGATAAAGAGTCTTGACAAATAGACAAACATACGCACGGACGGACAAAAAAGTGATCCAATAAGTTTTACGTTTTTCCTTTTAAAGTACGGAACCCCAAAAACTACTCAAATTTTCAAGACTTAGAGACAGATATAGATAGAAGAAAATAGATTCAAATAGTTCACAAATTAACGTGTGTAGTGTGAATGACAAAATGGTCACCCATCCAAAGAATGACCTCGAACACCGTTGCTTAACTTCTCATATTGATTTTGAAAGTTGGTTATGTAGCTGTTTTGGTTTGCGAAAATGAAAAGAAAGAGAAATAAAACAATTGTATCTAAAGACCAAATACTGATTTACATTTTTACACTGAAATCCCCTTAAAAACAATGAAATTATATAACATTTAGTGAAAGGTAAGTAAATGTATCCGAATTCCGCTTGCCAAATCTAAAATATCCAATTCAGAACAAATAACATTGCACCCTAATGCACAAACGATACGGCTCACAATCGAAAAATCATTACCTTTTCATAACAGAAGTGGAATTGCTTTTATTGAAAATTGAATTTTAGAACTATAGATGTAGAGTCTAATTTTCTATTTTCCATTTCTCGAGTGTGTTGGTAAAAGATTTTTAATGTAAAAGTCTAAGAAATAAGGTTGATTTTGGAGTGTTTGAAGGATTTTGATTCGTAATTCGCTTCGCTGCAGTGGGTAATATCGTTATATTGTGTTCTCGGAGATTTTGTTCGTTCCTAGTTTTGAAAGGAGCTTTCGACGTGTTTCTCATGAAAAAAACTTTATATTTTCAAGTAAATATATTCTTTAATATTTTATATTCAATATAAGGGTGCTTTCTTGAGAACAAGCTGTAATTAGGGATGTTTTCATTGAAAATTAGAAGTGGTGGTTAATTGCGCTTATCACAGTCAGTACACGGATGGGTGACCAATAATTATGATGATATAATAAGTATTGTATATAAGTTATCGAAAAAAATAGGTAGTCTATTTTAATATATAGTTTTTGTAACATTTTTGTCGTTTTTAGCCCTAATATTACAAGTAGATAATGCCATATGGCATTAAATCCGGCTATGTATCACTATTTTACATGAGGTTTAAATATATATATATATATATTTAATAACGTTGCCTAGAAATTCCTCCTGTAAGAGGGTGCGTTTACAAACATTTAAACTCACAAACACAAACAACCAGACCCGAAACCACTACCTGCAGGTCATACAAACGAATGTTTGTTCCGTGCGGGGATCGAACCCACGACACGCAACGCTGCAGTCGATTATGCACGTTGTTTAAGTCACTATACTTAGTTTCGCTTTTCAGACAAATGAAGATAAACCCAGTACTAGTGAAATCGTATCTCTTTCTATTTAACAATCTTTCAAAATAATAATTGATTATCCGTCATTATAGTTATATTGATGGCAATAGGCTCACCCCCTATTATATATGGGTTAACCATAACTGTTGAAATCTATTAAGTACACCTCTGTCTTTATGTCATGTCTCATAATACTTAAAATCATCATTTTCTTGCCCTTGTCCCATTCTGTTTGTGGTCGGCGCAACACGTCTTCTTTTTCCACTCTCCCCTATCAGACGTCACGGCATCATTTACTCCTTTCTCCTTCATATCATTCCTTACACCATCCATCCATCTTTTCTTCGTCCTTCCTCTCGCTCTCCGTCCATCAACACTCAGATCCATCACTCTTTTAGTCACATGTGCTTCATCCCTTAATATTACTTAAAATATTGTCTAACTAACCTGAGCATATCTGAATTTCCCATCGACAACAATAATTGTCTGCCACTATCAAACACTGTAATGTTTTTTTGCTTTCAGCCAAACTAGGGATGCAAATACGTTGTAACTCAGGTAGTACCAACCGATCCCGCAAATTGATAGTTTATTTAGTTTCCGGTTGATTCTAACTAGATACGGGAGGTGCATCTGCAACTCGGTTTACACTGTAAATAGAGCTGGCAGAATAGTTTGTTTTGTGTGTTCAATGATTATTTGTTGATCTTCTATCTGTCATAAGAAAATAATGCAGCTTTTTTGTTAAGAATGCGATCGGAATCGCAGGCCCAGAATAAATGGGGTTGCGGGTTGTTTGAAAGAGATACCGCGGCCCCGGAACATAAAGGGCAAAAGAAGGTAAAAAGGTGGGTTTTACCAATACAAATCTGCCATTTCCCCCGGTTCCGCCCAAAGTGGAAGAAGTTATTTGATGATTTTCCATCCGCAAAAAAAGGCACAGAATAAATAATAGTACTAACGTACCGCGAGTTGAGATTGTATTTCCAATAATTGTTATTGAAAACATGGATACCCTAATATCTATGTTGTGATAATTGTTTATTAAAATACAGGCAAATATTTTTTTCGGATTC
Organism: Ochropleura plecta; assembly: GCA_905475445.1. Taxonomy (NCBI): domain Eukaryota; kingdom Metazoa; phylum Arthropoda; class Insecta; order Lepidoptera; family Noctuidae; genus Ochropleura; species Ochropleura plecta. The sequence continues at coordinate 13,955,179 of FR997748.1, forward strand.
GAAAATAACTAAAATAATACGACTTTTATCATAATCTGCCTATGCTGTTCCTAGCTATGTTGAGGTCCTGTCTAACCACATGCAGTTGAATACCATTTAAAACCGACTTCAAAAAAGGAGGAGGTTCTCAATTTGAAATCTATAAGTTGCGTATTGAGGGTATCCAAAAAAAGTTTCTTAGATATCTCGATTATAAAGCGCACCAGGTATCTATAGATTACGATCATCGTTGTAAGAAGTACCATTTTCTTCCACTTGATCGAAGGCGCCTAATCAATGATGTATGTTTCTTAATTAACATAGCAAATGGCTCGATTGACTGCTCGGAGCTCGTTTCGGAATTGTCATTGCGAACTAACCTTATTGGGTTACGTCGGAGGCCTCTTCTGAGTGTGCCTTCGGGGTCCACTAATTATAGGCGTAATGCTTATCTTATGAGAGGCGCTCGTTTCTTTAATGAAATATCTCAAGAACATGACATTGACTTATTTTGCACTAAAACAAGCACAGTAAGAAAACTTATAACCAAATCGTTCTTTGTGAATGAAGCACCGGCTGGTGGTCCTTAGACTTGCATGTAGGTATTAAGTATTAACGTATAATTACAAATAATAACCATAAGTAACTTTAACTTTCAGCTATAGTCGTTAATGTTATATTTCTGTGGGGGCTTGTTATTAGCAATTTTATAATTTAGTGTTTTTATTTTTATTGTATAATTAGTCTGTAAGCCTTCCTAAAAGTAATAAAATAAAATAAAAATAAAATAAAATCTTTTTTACATGGAACGACTGTCTATCTGACTATGTAATACAATATCCCACATAAAACACAAAATAACATTACCTATACTGTTTAATATTGTAAAAAAAACTTCCATCTGCCCACTAAAAATAACTCGGATAACAACTCCAAAAAAAAAACTTCTGGAGCATATTTTTCATAGTCAATGAAGTGGAAGCCAATGCTTACTGACCCGACAACGAATCGTAGCTAATTTTGAGTTATACCACGAATGCCATAATATTGACATTAATTTGTTATGAAATCCTTACTTCCTTACTAATATGTATTATAAAAGCGAAAGTGAGTTTGTTTGTTTGTTACGTCTTCACGCCTAAATGGCTAAACCGATTTTGATGAATTTTGGTACAGAGATAGATGGGACCCTGGAGACGGATATAGGCTATTTTTTTTTTAAAAAGATTGAGATGAGGGAGAAAGAAGGAAGAAAAGGGAAAACTTAGCATTGCTATTACAATAAATAAGGCGCAAGGGCAAAAACTACAGGTAGCAGGTACCTGTAAATCAGGAAAGGGGAACTGTGATACCCCGAATTTAACGCGAGCGAAGCCGCGGGCAAAAGCTAGTACAAAATAAATAATGGTTTATTTCATTTGTATATGTGTATCCGCATGTTATCTCATTAATACATTAATAAATAAAAACAATAAACTTAACAGTAATAACTATGATTTTCTCGAACTGTATAGATTAACGGTTTTTGTCTTCACGAACATATTATTTTAGAAACTACATTATTGTGAAATACATCTTATCTCAAAGGAGAAACTTAACTATATCAAGAAAATCACTTTTGAGTTTCGCTAAGTGTATACATATTAGGCCTCGTGACTGTGCCTATGATTTATGTCGTCTTCATTCATTTATCTGTGAGTCTCAAACCTCTTTCTAATGAGTTACATTTCGCATATGTATAGCCTGCAGGCTTAGGCAGATATATACCTACATAAACACCTCGAGTTAGTTTAGTTTCCTCAGTTAACTATCATAACTTTATTAATTCATCACTAAAATTCCACATTTCTGCAGAAACATTACAAAGCGAAATATTTCATAATTTTACGCCATTATAACTAAAAGTTTCGATCGATAAAACTGAATTTGCTGACGCTACGGAATAGGGCTGGCAAAACTATTTCGATTTAATTTTGGTTGAAAATCAGTGTTGTGTGTACCTAATGGCTTGCATGATATCTGGTTCAATGCATGATGTTGGTAATGTGTTGTAATAACGAGCTATGTCAAAATTAACATTGAACTGGAGAGTTAATGTCTGTTAGCCATCTAATTATTTATTTTACGGAATAGGTATCTATTAATAGACTAACTCTTTAGATTAGTGGTAGCAAAAGTAACTGGCAAACCAAAGACATTAATCTTGTTTTTTTGCGGATAGAAAATTCTCAAATAACTTTCCCCGCTCTGAGCGGAGCGGAGCGGGGCGGGGGGGGGGGGGGGGAGCGGCAGAGTTGGATTGACTAAAACCCAGCTATGTTCCTTCTATTGCCCTTTACATTCCGGGACCGCGGTATCACTTTCGAACAACCCGCAACCCCGGGCAGGCGCATTGATTTGTGTTAAATTGTAGAAACATAACAATTGCTTTGTACGTATAATTTTACTGGACGAACTCCATCAAGTTCTATTATTACGTAAGTATCGAAATTGACAAAAACCTTATATGCGGTACCTTGTAGGCGGTATGCAGTATCTCTTTCGAACAACCCGCAACTCCGGCAGAAGACATCAGTCTTTGGTTCGATTAAAAAATTATTCCCGAGTCGGGCAAAGTGTTATTAGTTTTATCCATCAGGAAATTCTCAGTAGCAGCCACGGAGTCTGGATTGGTGACCAGTTGATGGCAATAGGTCGCTACTAAATGGGAAACATGCCAGGCAAAATACGGGTGTAACATTAGGCATACTTCTGCTCCACCCTTCGAAGATTGCAGGCGTGATGTTATGTTATGTTAGATACTAATAAGTTTTACTTAGCAATACTTAATATCATAGACATTTCGTTATCGGTTTTTTTTATTTAAAAAAAAAAGCGTTGCCCCACACTAGGATTTTACTTGTCCTGTATCGTAGGTACGTTTACAAACATTTAAAATCACATACACAAACAGCCAGACCCGAAACAACTATCTGGAGGTCATACAAATATTTGTTCCGTGCGGGAATCAAACCCGCGACTCGCAGCGCGGCAGTCGATCGCACAGCGAATGGGCCAACCGTGTCGTCAAGTAAGTTGTTAGACAATCAGCTTAAGGGTATTACTCAGTAATTGGATAGTGGAGGTCAGATAAGCAGTCGCTCCGTATAAAGTTCTGGTATTCTGTTGCAGCCAGTAATACTGGAAACTGAACTTACTGTGATCGCAAAAAGGCTAGGCAAATGATGATGAGAATTGACTCAGTGCCACAAGGTTTCTTCGAGGACACTAATCACATCATGACTTAAATCCTAAAAGATTTAGGGCAGCAGATGTTTACCTATTAGCGACTCCTCTGTTATCTTCAGGGACACCCATTTAGGATTTCTACCTAGAGAGAAAAGAAGAAGAGAGCTTTTCCTTTAGGAGAGTAGAGTATATTTTCCTACTTTAATGCACATACAAATAAAAACGTTTAAACTCTATCTAACTAGACGGAGAATTCATTCTTCAGTATGCTACTAAGAAATTACTAATAGAAAAATTCCATTAAGTATAACTTTTCCCCCGGGAATCGAATCAAGACTTGATGATAAAACTTGCGACAAGTCAACAACAAGGAACTTGTTATTTATTCCATCAAAGATCCTTGAACCTCAAACAGGGTATAATTAGAATTGTAACCAATTTTCGGAATCACAATAAATCATTTATTCATATTTGATTCCGAAAACACAACATAAAATATGCTATAACTACGCACTTTATGATAAACTCCATTATAATATTTATGGAACAATCTAATTCTGTCCAGAATCTTCTTTTCACAACCTCATTTGTAAGAAACACAGTGACTATTATTCATCACTAAAAATACAGATACAAACTCATTATGAACTCATTACCCTAAATAAATTAAAATCTAATATTTTTAACGTAACATTGCCAACCCTAGAGCGGTTATAACCGGTTCCAACTGGTTTTAACTAGTTCTCTCCGGTAGTGGGAATTTTGATTTATTTTCGTTGGATCCCAGTTTTTGATCCCATTTTTTAGGTATTAACGATGGGCCCCATTTGATATTACCATTGAATCCCATTTTATGACAACATGTGTACATTTCAGAAGAAAAGTGATTTACTTTTATTAAATATTTCAAAAACACCGTGTGTGTATTTTTTTTTTTAGGATTGTTGCCACTGGGGAATAAATGAGACAAATGATGTACTCCAAATAGTACTAGACTGGCATGAGTTAAAAATGATCAGGTTTATTTGTGATGTTTATAAATAAATAAATATGAACGCCTTCAAAACAAGCGCCTCTTAGCTCAAAAAAAAATACTGCCGTCATAATTTTTCCATATTTTTTTTTATATAATGTGGCCGTTTCTGGCACACAGGTCACAGTTTTAACCTAACCTTTTTTTGTAAATAAGTAATTATCCTAATCTAAATAGTTCAGTGCCGGGTAAACAACTAAAAACAATCTCTTTTTTCTATAAATGCAAGTCGTTTGTGGCACTCGCCGGCCGCTACCGCGGCACCGCTCGCTCCGCTCGCTCGGCTCGTGCGTAGGAGGTCATAGTTTTAACCTAACCAAACCTAGTTCCCGGCTCCTATAATTTGTTTGGGTAATGAAATTTTGTCCAAATCTTTTCGGAAAAACGGCAGGCACCCGTTATTCTAACATAACCTATCCACATACCCAAATTTCATCCAAATCAGTCTAGAAGTTTGAGCGTGTTGGAATAACAAACATACATACAAAATTTCGCCTTAACTTATTATTGTGATTTTGTTGTTGGATGTACCCGCATTCAGATGTTTTTAAACATCAGGGATCCAACGGAAATAGTTTTTGGGATTCAGTGGCAATAAAACGTATTTTTTTAGTATTTTTCAAATTTGGGATTCAACGGAAATATATAATAATGTTTAGTGGGATCCAACGCCAAAAATATTTAAGTGGGATCAAAAACTGGGATCCAACGAAAATAAGCGGGAATTTTAGTATTAACATAAACATGTTATATGTAATTGCGGAGCGAGGATGGATTATATATATCTTCACGCTTTAAAGGATTTAGGGGTGAAATGGCATGATTCACATTTTGTAAGTAATCAAAATTTAGTATTTTATCATCATGCAAAAGTAGAGAATCTTAAAGAATAAAAAGTGGCTATTGACCTCCAAATCTGTAATAGATGAAAAACACTACTTACTTCTTTAAAATAATTTAAAGTAAATTGTGGGCCTTAAATAAACAGCTTTTTGCTTGCGCATGGGAAATCATCAAATTACTTCCCCCGCTAAATAAACAGCTTTCACCATCGATAATATTGACCTCTTATGCAATTTTGTTTGCTTCTAGACACAGAATTTCAGACTCTGCGACTTAGTGCGGCTTGTCAGTGAGTTGATAAGGAAAGATGTATCAAAATTCATCGAAACTCTATATAATGCTATACGCAATAATGTGTTTGTCGATAATTCTCAATTGCCTAGACGCAACCCACTCATCCGTGACTTTTTTCAGCTCACGGAAACGAAAAACCTCGAAAAAAAAAGTACAATAAAAGCGACAAAACTCAAAGCAGTATTTATTTAATCCAATCGCGTAACATTTGACATTCACGTACGGTTGCACACGCAAGTGTTATCGCCGAATTTTATTTTATTCATTGTACTGTTGTCATCAATTCTCTTTTTTGGACAATCACATTTGTCGTTCACTGTACGTATTTGTGTGGGTTTATTGTTTTGCTATATTTTTATGGGTTTTTGTAACTTTTGTATTTTTTTTTTCGGTAATTAGGTTAAATGGTGACCTGGATGTGTTGACCTAGAAGCTGTATGTTATGTCATTAGTTGGATTTTAAAAGTGAAAATATTCAATTCATATGGTGTTACATCCATTGAGTAACTGTCCGTTACTCAATGGATGTAACACATAGCATGTTAAATTGTTCGAAAGAGATTTGATTTTTGACGTCAATGTCAAAGTAATTTATTTGTCAAAAACATGTCTTCAATGCCATAATAACTTTCAACTTTTTAGACGGCACTATTGACTGCTGCGCTACGTGTCGCGGGTTCGATTCTCGCACGGAACAAATATTTGTATGGCCTACAAATAGTTGTTTCGGGTCTTGGTGTATGTGTATGTGAGCTTAAATGTTTGTAAACGCACCCACGATACAGGAGAAAATCCTAGTGTAAAAATTTCACTTCCAAAAAAAGGTTTTTTAAAAGACAGATAGATGTTAGTTAAATATTATCATGTATAAGTATTATTCCTGATGGCATAAAAAATATGTTATTAACCGTTTTTTGGACTAGGCTGGACCCGGTGACGCGGTAGGCCTAGAAGAAAATGGCGTGACGAGCTGGATTTGGAAAAGGATTGGGCCCAGACAGCATACGACAGGGGAAAATGGGAGGAAGGGAGGAAGGGAGGGAGGCATAAGTCCTGCAGTGGTAGCAGTGTTTCGGTTTCAATTATTTTTAGGTAACTCAGATTGGTTTCGATTCAGTTTTTTTTTATTGGTAACTAAGAAGAGGTCGTTTTACCAAATATCGCGGAGGATTTCTAAAACATTTACTTTGTATAACTTAAATATATTTTAATATGGATGGTATTTAAAAGTATTTCAATTTATTCCCATTTCATTTACCTAATTTTACCTGTGTTCCACCAAATATACTGAATGTGCACCAAAATATGTTAATTAAAATATGTCATAACGAGCATCAGCGCACTACAATAAAAAAGTGTTATATCTTTATCCATTTTCTATTAATGCAAGTCGTTACTGGCAGTAGTGGCGTAGGGGGTCACAGTTTTAACCTAACCTACGCATTTTTTAACATTCAGGAAAGAATATTTGGTGCACGATCAGTATTTTTGGTGAACAAAAAAATATTATCCTTTTAATATTAGTACAAACAAAACTCTGAACTTTTCACGTCTAAAATGTTCCATTTTTTGCCTTGCTCTCCGACAAGGAACAAGTTTTTCAAAAAACTTTTATTATGAGGAAAATTGTGTTTTGAAACACTAAAAAACTAAAACTGTGAAACACTCTAGTGCAGACATTTTTAAAACTTTCTAAAGTTAGGAATTGTTTTAAATTAAAACACAGAACTTCTTTTCAAAGCATAGAAAATGTATTTCGTCATCCAGACAATTTCAAGGCTATAGTTTATCTAATATTTCAAATTCTCGTGTCACAGTTTTCGTTCCCATACTCCTCCGAAACGGCTCGACCGATTCTTATGAAATTTTATATGCATATTCAGTAGGTCTGAGAATCGGCCAACATCTATTTTTCATACCCCTAAGTGAGCAGCGGGTGAAACCGCTGTGCACAGCTAGTATTGAAATAAAAACTGTGTTGAATCAGGCGTTTTCAGCACGTCTAAATTAACTTAGTTGTTAAAACAGCACCATATCAATATAGAAAAAAGCAGTTTTGGAATTGACGGTGCATATTCAGGTATTCGATTAAATGGACGTTACTCACAACGTATAGAAAACTAGCTTCCGCCCGCGACTTCGTCCGCGTGGCATAGTTACTTTGGGCTAACGCTAACTTTACCCGCGTTATAATCGAATAACATGATCTTTCCCTCCCCTTTTCTTCCCTCTTTCTCCCCTTTTCTCACTTTTTTCAATCTATGTCCGTCTCCAGGGTCTTAACTATCTTTGTACCAAAATTCATCAAAATCGGTATGGCCATTTAGGTGTGAAGACGTAACAAACAAACAAACTTACTTTCGCTTTTATAATATTAGTAAGAATGCCCCTTAGAGTACATCATAATGCTATAACTGTCCCACTGCTGGGCAAAGGCCTCTTCTCACGCAGAGAAGGCACGAGCATTGATCACCACGCTTGCTCACGATGGGTTGGCGAATTTAGACTTATATTAATATCAGTTCAGGTTTTCTAACGATGTTTTCCTTAACCAATGTCTGTAATGTCTTTTTTTGCGGCTGGGAAGTCATTAAATAACTTCCCCCGATCTGGGCGAAGCAGGGGGGAGTGTCAGACTTGTACTAACTAAAACCCACCCATCTTCCTTGTATCGCCGTTTACGTTCCGGGGTCGCGGTATCTTTTTCGAACAACCCGCAACCCTGGATGTCTGTAATGTCTTAGATAAAGTTTTAGAAAGTACATATGAATTGAAAAAGTCACTTTACACATAGAATGGTTACCAATAAATAACAATAAAAATATCATCATCAACTACCTTTTCCCAACTATGTTGGGGTCGGCTTCCAGTCTAACTGGATGCAACTAAATACCAGTACACTACACGAAGCGCCTGCCTATTAGACATCCACGATAAAATGCCTCTTAGTAAGACTGGTTGTCAGACCTTCGGGTCACTACCTGTGACGACTGTCAAAGTTCTATATATGACAGTCGGGACCCACAGCTTAACGGGTTTTCTGCACGAAGGAATCTTGGTATGTAAGGTGTGGTCACCCATCCAAGGACCAACCTATTCAAGCGTGGCTCAACCTAAAAATCAACCCGAGTAGTAAAACAATACAAACATAGTTTATTATAATAATCCTCCCATTACAAACACTCCAATTACGTCTATAGAGGTTCACCGAGTCGCGGCACTGCGTGGTACCACGAATGGGTGCACCTCTATAGTACCACGCCTTAGTCTTTATCTTGGCACTTACCTCGTCGAGAAGTGCCAAAGCAATTAGTGTTGGTGCCTGAGTACGTTTGTTTTAAAAGTCAATGACACTAAATAGTGTTTGGTAATGGTTTTGTAAGCGGGGTGGATTAGGGGTAGAGGGGGAGGTGTGAAAAACAAACGAAAGTGATAAAGACAGACTTTAGTTAGTTGCAAAAAGACCAGAGTCTTTCTACAGAGACCAGAGTCTTTCTTTTGGGTTATGAGCTAGCTAGCGATAACTGACAAATGCTTGCACTGACTGGACAGGTCCACTCAATCTGTGTGGTGCTTTCTTAAAAAGACTATTTCAGACACTATCTGCATAGTCCTCATGTAAGTTGACCAAGATTATTTTGTCTGGACCTTAAAAGAGACTATGACCTCTGAGTTTGTTTCGGCTGTTTCTTCTCAGAGTAGTTGGGTACAAAACACCAGCCTCATCTAGTTTTTAAAAAAAATGACGTGTAAAAGTGTTTGTGAAAACCTACTTGCAAAATAAACATCCTTTATCATTTATCATTATCATTTACAACAAACTTAAGTCTGTCTGTGTCACAATCAATTTATACAAAGCAATGATAGTTTTCTTTCACTATTCACAAATTAAAATCTAGATAAACACGCACAAAATGGTTTTCAATCGTTCGCTTTCATTTTGTTATTTTTTCAATAAAACCCTCTACCATGTAAAATTAATCATCAAATACCTACGTAGTATATTGCTATCACACGAATCTCTCAAGACTGACACTTTAATCAAAGACTATTCAGTTTTCAACCCTACTTATGCATATTAAAACGCAACGCAGTCATAAATCACGTAAAAACTCCAGGCCAAGGTTAGCCCAAACTAAAAATCTAACCTGTCACCCATACATCCCGAACTGCCCCCATCGATCACCCCCAAAAAGGAACAAAACTGTAGTTTCACCCCCATGGGAGTCGCAAATCCAGGTGTTCCGATGTTCGGGAACTTTGATGTAGAGCGCGGCGCGGCTACAAATCACGTGGACCTTTATAGGCGACGCGAGTTCAGGGTTGACAGCTTTGGGGGCGAGGGGGTGAGAAACGGGGTAAAGGAGATATTACTTAGTTTATTTTAAAGAGATATGTGAGCTAGAATGACTCCTACATTTTAAGTGTGTTTTTAGAAGTTAACAAAATGCTTTTAATTTTGTTATGTCTCCTTTACTTGAAACGGGTTGGCCAATAATAATAATAAATAAATATCTTGGGACATCTCACACACGGTCATCTGATCCCAAGCTAAGCAGAGCTTGTGTTATGGTAACCAGACAACTGATATACATACTTATATAATTTATAAATACATACATATTATAGATAAATCACACCCAGACACAGAACAAACAATCATGCTCATCACACAAAGTTTGTCCTGGGTGGGAATCGAACCCACGACCTCCGGCTCAGCAGTCAGGGCCACTAACCACTAGACCAACAGGCCCGTCGTCATTGATATTGTATGATAAAGACAACATCTTCTTTTTTCTCTTTCTTTAAATAAAACGTTGCCCCACACCAGAAATATTTTCAGTATCATTGGTGCGTTTACAAACATTTAAATTTCACATACACATACCGCCATACCCGAAACAACTAGGTACCTGTAGGTCATACAAATATTTGTCACTAGAAAATTATGCGCTGATACTAAAAAGTCGTATTATAACTTGCACAAAATATCTTTACAGAAAAAATCCTTGGTGACATTAGGGTAATTGCATAACAAAAACGGCTATGCAATTCAATTATTCGGTTGGGAAAAGATCGTTTAGGATTTCCTTCAAACTCCCTTTTTTTTCTTTATATTAAATGCACACCACTAAGACAGTTCATCACATTATCCCATACAAAATTTCCCAAAACACTCAAAAACAGCCTGAGACAGACTAGCCACACGTCACTCAACCACGAGACAATCGCTTGACATCCCCATTAGACCCGCCACGACCAGACGCGCTCATACGACATTGTTTAATTCACATCATCATCATTTTCATTGGTGGGCAAACTTTGCATAATGGTGAAGATATCAGAGTAAGTTATTGCACTTGGAATATTGATTGAATCAACTCAACCTATTGCAATCCGCGGGTTATTCTCAAGCTGTACCACAATTGCGCCCATAATGGATTATTACATGTTTATAGTTTGACGACACGGTTGGCGCAGTGGCTAAGCGATCGACTGCTGCGCTGCGTGTCGCAGGTTCGATTCCCGCACGAAACAAATATTTGTATGGCCTACAGATAATTGTTCCGGGTCTGGCTGTTTGTGTATGTGAGTTTAGATGTTTGTAAACGCACCCACGATACAGGAGAAATTTCTAGTGTTTTTTTTTTTTGGCTGGGAAATCATCCAATGACTTCTAGGGCGGGGGGGCATGTCAGACTTGTACTGACTAAAACCCACCCATGTTCCTTCTATTGCCCTTTACGTTCCGAGGCCGCGGTATCTCTTTCGAACAACCCGCAACCCCGGCAGGCGGAGGCTCTGGCAAGCCCCTCTGCTTTGCTGACTCTCTTTGAGGCACGCGTGAAACACGAACGCGCCGTGGACACGGCCTGTCGTCAATCGACGGACGGACGGTGAGCTACCCATTGCTCACCGTCCACAGGCCCGCATCTACGGTGGCCGGGAGTCGTCTCGCGGCGCCCGGCGCCCGGGTCGTCTCCCGCGGCGGCTGGGTTGGCCTGATTATCTCTCCCTCAAACGCCCGGCCACCACCTTTGCTAGCATTACTGCTTCGCAGAAGGAGGTGACCGCTTCCCATTCCCTCTCGCTCCGGACCATAGCCTGAACTAGGGCTGGACGCGAGAGATCGCCGCCGCTGATCGCATCCACCAGGGCACGGCGGTGCTCCGCCTAAGCTGGGCAGATCGCCACTGTGTGCAAATTCCTAGTGTGGCGCAACGTTTTTTTTTTAAAAAAACTACCTAATCATTCTTTTTTAGGTTAGGGTTCGATACCTCAAATGGAAAAGAACGGACTCCTTATAGGATCACTTTCTTCAACCGTCTGTCTGTCAAGACACTTTATCTCGGGAACGCGTGAAGATATCGATTTGAACTTAAAACTAGAGACTCAATAATGTGGTCCATTGGAGCTGTAAAAAAAAATATTAAAAAGATAATAACAGCCGATGTCATAAGTACTGTCACTGTCAGTTATGAACTGTTTGAGTGACACGTGGTTTTCACACAGCAGACATTCGTGTCGGCTCTATTAGCCCCGCCATGGTCGGACACGCTCACATGACACTGTTTAATTAACATTATCTCTCTGCTGATGCTTTTAAATCAGTGGTAGGATTGCAATGGAGTTGGTTTGGTCACTTGAAAATAAAGCAAAGGTTTTTTAATAAACAGTCGCAAATAGAAGAAATATAGTCGGGTGCCGCGAGACGAGTCCCGGCCACCGTAGATGCGTGCCTATGGACAGTGAGCAATGGGTAGGTCACCGTCCGTCCCTCTAGTGACGACTGGCTGTGTCGAAGGCGCGTTCGTTTTTCACGCTGCTTTCAAAGAGATGTCAACAAAGGGGCGAGGGCCACCATCTCTATCGCCAGAGTTACCGCGGCCCCGGAACATAAAAGGCAAAAGAAAGAACATAGGTGAGTCAGTAACAGTCTGACACCCCCCCCAGCTCTCAGAGCGGGGGAAGTTATTTAATGATTTCCTATCCGTAAAAAACGCTGTATGTGTGTAACATGGAAAAATTAACTTAAGTCGATATTTCGTCAAGTTACCGACCTATAAATATTTTAACAAACAAGAAGTATGCTCTTGTTCTTGCTAGAATTATCACAAACATTTCCACAAAAACCTTAATCAATAAATAGGTCGACCACTTAATTCAATTAACCCTTTTAACCCAAATATGGGCTATCCATCACATAATCAATAGATACAATACATCTTCTTCCCTCCCAGTCATCACTCACGGTACGGTTAGCATAAAAACCGATGCTCGGTGACTAATGACAGTAGTTTCGGTGAACGCCCCGTGCGGCATAAATCAAGTGCTGCCGACGCTACCGATGGGCTATCCGATACTAAATTAGTTTTAACTATATTGTAGGGTAGTGGTTTAGGGGTGATATTAATGTGGGTAGTTTTTAAAAGTGTGGTGAAGCTGTAATTTGAATTTTTCAACTAGGTTTTTTTGTCCATCTAAAGCCGAAGCAACTGCCTCAATAATCTTGCGGTAGCTAGTACTGCTGAGTAGTTCCTGGGTTGTATTCCCTGGTCGAGCAATGATTTATTACATTTTTCATAATTAATTTGGCACGGTTGGCGCAGTGGCTGAGCGATCGACTGCTGCGCAGCGTGTCGCGGGTTTGATCCCCGCACGGAACAAATATTTGTAAGACTTAGGTTTGGCTGTTGATGTATGTGAGTCTAAATGTTTGTAAACGCACCCACGATACAGGAAAAAATCTTAGTGCGGGGCAACGTTTAAAAAAAACCAATAGCGGCTCAGTCTTGATTTATGCCCGTTAATGGCAATAGGATGATCATCATCATCGTCTGCCTAGCCTTTTCCCATCTTTGTTAGAGCCGGTTTCCAGTTTAACCAGATGCAGCTGAAAACCAATATTTTAAATGAAGCGACTGTCTATCTGACTTCTATACCTTAGTAATATTACTACGGTGCCGCTTGGTAAGACGGTAAGACTGTTTGTCAGACTTTCGGGCTGTCCTTGATGGCATTTTTTTTAATGGCATTTCGCAGTTCGACCTATGAGGTCGTTAGCTGCTTAACCGGTCAGTTCTGTGGATGCCTTGCATTTAAAGCCTCCAGCCAGGGGCATAAAACTTATAAACTAAGCGACTGCACGTTAAGGGCACCCCCTGAGGAATACGGGCCTCGGCTTAGGTCGTCGCTGGGAGAAAACAGCAAAGGGACAGGCTGGATCTGAGTTCTATTATTTGGGGGAGTTACTGGCTCAGCGTCGCGGGTAGGTTAGAGCAAAGGGACGGGGGGGTCTCCTTGACAGCAAAAGGATCATCCCCTTAAATACGACCTAATCATAACTAGCAATATGAGAGAGTTATACAGGCCACCTCTGCCTAGCAGTCATGTAAAATAGGTGTGATGTAATGGAAACAAATCTGTCAACAGCAGACGAAACTATTCTGACTCTCTGGTATTTCTACTGTTTAAACCACAGCCCCAAAAAAAGTCTGCAAACTCCAAACTCTAATACATAACCCGACCACGTAGAATGAGCCCGCGTTAGTACGGACGTCCAGATTGATGAGGTGCCACTAAATTCTGCCGGGTTATTGCCAAAGTTCCGACTATGATGTCAGTTTCTTTGAAAAACTATCGCAGGGTGGCTCGAATGCTCGTTTTTGTGTGAATCCGAGAGCTGTTAGAGTTTTTATTCTTTGGTTCAAGCTTTTATTGATCAACCTGCAATTTTACGCTTCATGCAAGTGCAATGCAAAATGCATGCAAGCGGACAATGGATATCAAACTTCTTGGTATTATTTAAATATTCAAACATCAGACTTAACTTTATAGAATTCTTTCATGCAAAAAATATACTTGATAGTGTATAAGGAAATTGATATTGAATCGAGCACGAAATCGTTTCGTTTTGTAAAAAAAATATTTGAAAACAAAAAATCGGCCAAGTACAAGTCAGACTAGCGCACGTTGGGTTCCGTACAATCTTGCGACATAAACAGCCATATTTTTTGACTACGTATATTTAGAAGGTTGAGTTCTCATCATCACAGCTCCAAGAGACCAAAGACTTGGGCTTTAATTTCAACTCGATGCCTCCACGCATTCCCGAGATAAAGGGTCTTGACAGACAGATGGACAAAAAAGTGACCCTATAAAGGTTCCGTTTCCGTTTAAGGTACAGAACTCTAGACTACTGGGTTGCTTACATTGGAAGAGCACTGTATTACACTGGAACACGAGCTATTTTTCATCATACGAAAATTCTATTAGTGCTAGCCAATCTCCGTAAGTAAAAAAAAAACATTTAGAAATATTAACAAAAAATCCACGCCACAACAAACTCAGAAAGACCCCTAAGTAAGACCAGCTCCGCCCAACTGTCATCTGATACCAGGCTGCAATCCAGCTGTCCAATTCGCAGCCTCCTCTAATTTACGCCGGAATAAAAAAGGACGCCCCCCTCCCCCTCCTCGCCTAATTGCATTATTTAATTTCTAGACTAATTTTATTTCTCTCTTTCCTTAACTGGCGGTATCAGTGGTTCTCGACACGGTTTTATGTTGTATTGGTTAAACGAGAATTTTACTCTTCTATGTATAAAAAACGGAACCCTGGTTGTCTGTCTGTCTGTCAACGCACGTCAAACACTTTATATCAGGAACGTTTAGGTTTCAAGTTTAAATTAAAATCGTATACTAAGTCTGTTGTCTCTTAGGGCTGTAAAAAATCAAACTTTTTTTTAGGGGGTGGTAAATCATCAAATAACTTCCCCCGCTCTGGGCGGAGCGGGGGGGCGTGTCAGACTTTTACTGACTAAAACCCACCCATGTTCCTCCTGTTGCCCTTTACGTTCCGGGGCCGCGGTATCTCTTTCGTACAACCTGCAACCCCGGCAGGCGGAGGCCCCGGCGAGCCCCTCTGCTTTGCTGACATCTCTTTGAGGCGCGCGTGAAATACAAACGCGCCGCGGTTATCGCGTCTTACTCGTTCTTAACCGTTTTTTTTGTCTTTTTTGCTCTTATAGTTGTCCATATTCATACTTAAAACTTTCCTCATGACATGTTCCTCCTCCACAAACTTGGATAAACGTATTTAAACAAAAACCCTGTCCAGCATCAATAAATCATGTACTTTCGAGTTGCCATAGTAGTCAGCAGATCAGAGGACTGTCCACGAGGGGGTACAACGAGGGACTGAACTAACACAATTACTCCGGTCATTACTGACGATACGTAGCTTTCGTTTTCACTTAGCACGTGGGGGTTTGGGCAGGGTTGCAGATTTTGAACCATATGGACATGTGTGTGTAGGAATGAGTTCTCCTGTTAACCAAATCAAGCTCAGGATGTTCATATTTGCATGCTTTAGTTAGTATTTGGATCATTTTAAACTTGACATTTGTAACTTGTGATTTTCTGTACAAATAATGATCTATCCTATTCAGTTTATTAATTTAATAGATAATATCTATAGTTGACAGTTTTTTAGGTAATTTTAATCAATTAATCAAAATGATTGTCAGGCAATAAATAAATTACATGCATGTTTTAATGCATGCATGTATTTTAATATTGGTTACTTCATCAAAAAATTTAAAAGAATACAAAGTTTTTTACTTTGAAATGCCTTATGGCATTAAGTCCGCCTATGTACCACTCTTTCACATAATTTTTTTTCTTAAAAAAAAAACAAAAATAAATATATTTACATAAGTGATACATTAAAAACAAGGTACACAAATACAAAAGAAAAAGTTGCAAAATGCTTCACAATTACGCAAAATGTTCTACTAGGGACACTGACGATCATTTCACTGGATATGGATGTCATCAGTCGTTGGAAACTATCAGCAGATTTTTTAAAGGTAGAAAAAGCCTCCCTTATGATTTTAAAAATAATACAATCCGCTCTGTATTTTTTCAAGGGAATATAATTTACCGCAGAACCATCGCTAAAACTTATCCACCTTATAAACTGCATCCGAATTCATTATCTGTCTAGCCAACTATATCGTGGTGGGCTTCCAGTCTAACTGGATCCCGTTGAATACCAGTATTAAACTTGGCACGACAGCATATCTGACTATCATAACCCACTTAATACCTAACTAATACAATTCTCCTTGGTAAGACTTCCATACCTCTGACTGCGTGTAACGACTGTCAAAGAGTTACAAATGACAACTAAGACCAACGGCTTAGAGTGCTTTTTGAAGTATGGAGAAAAATCGGTTGGTAAAGGATGATCAACCATCTAAGGACCCTTAGACAGAGAAGAAATAAAACACCTAAATAAAAGCGTGCAAGTAAGAAAATTGAGTTCTCGCAGAAATACGGCAGCAAAAGATTGATGTTTATAATATACCTCAAGAAGAATTACTAACTCGTTAGTGTCAAACACAGAGAGGTTATATTTGCTTGGCATTATTTTGAGATTATGAGAATGAATGTATTTGTTAAGGAAGTCTTTATTTGCATATTCATAGTATAATGTTTTTCTGTTGGTACAGGCTTTCTCTTTATAAGAAGGAGTGGGTTGTATGCCACCATGCAGCCCCAGTGCGAAGAATTTTCTGCCGGCATTCTGTTCCCTGACCATTAAAAATCATCATCTGCCTAGCCTTTCTCAACTATGGTTAGGTCGGCTTCCAGTCTAACCTGATGCAGCTAGAATACCAGTATTTTACATGAAGCGACTGCCTTTTTTACCTTAATAACCATTTTTTTTTTAAACTTTGCCTCACACTAGGAATTTCTCCTATATCGTGAGTGCGTTTACAAACATTTAAACTCATTTAAACAAACGCCAAGAGCAAAACAAAGCCAGACCCGGAACAACTATCTGTAGGCCATACAAATATTTGTTCCGTGCGGGAATCGAACCCGCGACACGCAGCGCAGCAGTCGATCGCTCAGCCACTGCGCCAACCGTATAATCATTATCATTTATATCTCTTCAAAGTTCGTATGCATTGGATTCTTCGAGGCTTGTGATGAAAATTTGTTCACACAAAGTTGAAAGCTTGAATTGGAGCATAATTCAATTAATGATGACGTTGGTACCATTGATTTGGTGGTTGTCGTAATTTAGGATTTTTTTTCTGTAAGCTAGTGATCTTTTTCATATTACTCAAAAGCAATAACATAGTCGTTGTTAGTATCAGAAGATCTTGAGGTGTACATAAGTTCAAGACCTTAATAAATACAAATAATACTGATATTTATTTGTATTTGCTTTGTAATCAAAATTGTTTACATTCATATGTATTTAGTTATACACTGTATCTGTTCTATAAATAATGACAACTTATTTGGGAAGCTTCGTCTCGTGTTCCACAGAGCCTGAAGACCTTAGGTCTTCAACTCAAGGGGGAGATAGACAAGGCACGCCACAATAGTGGCGGTAAGTTCCCTCTTTGAGGAGTGGCTGGAGAGGCGTCATGGCGTCCTTACCTACCGCCTGACGCAGGTCCTCACCGGACACGGAAGTTTCGGGAGGTTCCTGCACATAATCGGGCGGGAGGAAACGCCCGGGTGTCACCATTGTGACGATCGCCCGGAAGACACGGTGGCGGCGATCTCTCGCATCCGGCACAGGTTCTGTCCAGTCTGGTCCTGTCCGGAGCGAGAGGGAATGGGAAGCGGTCACCTCCTTCTGCGAAGCAGTCATGCTAGCGAAGGAGGTGGCCGGGCGTTTGAGGGAGAGAACCTCAAGCCAACGCAGCCGCCGCGGGAAACGCCCCGGGCGCCGGGCGCCGCGAGACGACTCCCGACCACCGTAGATGCGGGCCTGTGGACGGTGAGCAATGGGTAGCTCACCGTCCGTCCGTCTATTGACGACAGGCCGTGTCGACGGCGCGTTTGTGTTTCACGCGCGCCTCAAATAGATGTCAGTAAGGCAGAGGGGCTTGCCAGAGCCTCCGCCTGCCGGGGTTGAGGGTTGTTCGAAAGAGATACCGCGGCCACGGAATGTAAAGGGCAATAGAAGGAATATGGGTGGGTTTTAGTCAGTAAAAGTCTGATACTCCCTCCCGCTCCGCCCACAGCGGGGGAAGTTATTTGATGATTTCCCACTCCAAAAAAAAGGGATCGGATTTCCTTCGCACTTTCGAATCGCGCCCATGTACGCCTATGTGAAATGATATATTTAGATTTTGATTTTATGCCAGGTGAATGGTAGCAACTGGATGAGAGTTGCCGAAAATCGAGTTAAGTGGCATGCTGACAATACTTATGGCCAGTTTACTGTGGAACGCTTATGATGAAATGAAAACCTGTCAAAGGTAATCATCATAAAGAGCCTCATTATATATCTCCAAACCAGTGGTGATGAAGGCAGCGACTTATGTTTTAATTCAAGACTGTTCTTAATCAATGATCCGATGAATTATTATTTCATCAGTACTGCACTAAAAATGGTGAAGAAAACCATCGTGAGGACACAGATATGCTCTAGAACCAACACATTGAAGACTTGTGGCACCTTCACAAAGTGGATTAAAGCCTCATAGAGAAAACGCTTGTCTTCCAGTAATGGAAACAAATATCGGCTGATAATGCTCCCTTTCGTGCACCTACACTGCGCATGATTGTGTGCTAGACGAAGAACGATACCTACAATTTAAATGTAAAATTACATATGAAATCAGTAATAAGTCTACTGTAAATACATGATTGATTCCCACAAAGAACATATTAACATCACTCACATATCGGTATTTACCCACCTCACTAGTTCCAATATTAAAATGCTTATCGAATCGAAAGCGCAACATAAATACAACACTATTAATTTCGGACAAAAGTCACAAATTACAGATTCGGCCAAACGTAAGTATACAGCGAAGCATTCGAATTGAGCGATATATAATTCAATTGTTAATTAAAAATTGGGAACGCGACGTTGCACCAGAAATGCTTAATTGGAAACTATTGTGTTTTAATGTGTATCGTAGGATTGTAATTTGTAAATAATTGGCGAAGGTACGTGTGCTGTTATTATGGCCGACAGTGTACTGATGGATTAATTTTGATTGAGTTGTTCTAGTGTTCGTTGAACTGGATGAATGAGGTAGATGTGCGTCAGATTCGTTGTTATTTATTGCGTTTCAGTTATCTTTTTGCGATGCAAAATTACAGATTTTTGAGAGACTGCAGTGACCTATTTATATTGTGTAACTCACACTATACGCTTTGAGTTGAGATCTATGGTTGCACTACGCATAAGTGCACTTTCAGGATAAATCCACTCGAATCTGTATGGGTTTTCTCTTAAAAGACCATCTCAGAACTTATCTGCATTGGTCAGAGTTTGTTTCAGAATTTCTATGTAACATGTATGAAGGGTTTTATTAGCGTGCATTAAAAAAAATGTAAGAAAATTAAATATTAGATCAAATGAATTCTCCTCGGTTGAACAAGACAAACAAATGTATTGCCATTTCAAATAACTTAAACAGCTAACGAATTCTATTTCAACACTAACATGAAAGCCTTCACTTAAAACATCACGTACATACCCAAATTATCCTTTACAAAATATTCGTAAAGTTGAACAAATCAGTTTACTTGATTTGCATAACAAAAGCAGTTGAATCATAAATAACAAATGGCCGAACGGTTTTTCGTAGAAAATCCTTATATTTCATTATTCTACACATGACCATCGTAAGGGCACAAACTTGGACCCTCGTCAGTTTACGTCAAACTACAGATATTTGACTACGGGGCTCGAAAATATTGGTTCTGGTAACATACACTATATGTATAACTGAAGGAATCTTAACGCAGGTCCTCAAGTTTGATTCAGAAGGGTAAAGTTGAAGGTTTTGCAGAAAATCGTATGTTTTCAACATGTTTTGTCATAAACGACAGACCACGCCTAATATCCCCGAAAGGTATGTCTAGGTGTACCTATTAGTTCACCCATACATTGCGAGTAATGTTAAGTCTCATGTAATCGGTCCCGTAAATTAAACCTGTAGGGCATAGAAATATTTATGATGCGCCGGAACCGAACCCGGGACACGCACCGAAGCATTCAATCGCTCATCCACTGTGCAAACCATGTCATCCAGTTCTAAGACACTTACCCGGAATTTTAAATATGTTTTAGTTAATGACACAAGGATTAAACAAACTAAGACTGACGGAGACTCATCATCATTTCTTGACGACACGGTTGGTGTAGATGGTAGGTGGCTGAGAGATCGACTGCTGCAATGCGTGTCGCGGGTTTCAACCCCGCACGGAACAAATATTCAAGTATGGCCTACAGATCGTTGTAAATAAAAAAATAAAATAAAATATCTTTATTTCACACCCAGAAGAATCCATAATTTGTTAGTTAATTAGTAACAGAATATGCTTATATACTATGTTAGTGTTATTAGTACATACTACTTAATTACACAAACCTATAGCTAACTTCACCCAGTGCCCTTGAATGGGACAGTCGGGCCTACCAGCAATCATTTTCA
Organism: Ochropleura plecta; assembly: GCA_905475445.1. Classification (NCBI taxonomy): domain Eukaryota; kingdom Metazoa; phylum Arthropoda; class Insecta; order Lepidoptera; family Noctuidae; genus Ochropleura; species Ochropleura plecta. The sequence goes on from FR997748.1 coordinate 13,976,040, forward strand.
GGATGCCGCTACGACTGTTACGCAAGCGTTGCAATAAGGAAGCCGCTTTCTTGCGCATGATGGCATGGAAGCCATCCGTGTGGGCTGCAGCAAACATTCCTGATGCACTACAACGCCGCGGCAACCGCAACAGCATCCTGAAAGCGTTGTTGTATTGTACACGTTGTAAGCGTTGTTGTTGTTCCGGGTCTGGCTGTTTGTGTATGTGAGTTTAATGTTTGTAAACGCACCCACGATACAGGAGAAATTCCTAGTGTGGGGCAACGTTTTAACGACGTAGACTAACGTAGCCAGAAATACCAATATGCCAGTTATTGTATGAAACATTTTGGATAGATTTGTTCTCAAGTCATAACCGCACTAACAGACAGAGTTTGCGTTTACAATATGAAAGGAAGATGACCGTTCATTTCTTAGGGTAGACTTCGAACCCGCGACCCTTGTCACTGCATGTCAAACTGTTGATATTTGGTCGGCGGTTCAGAGCATATTGATTTTAGTTTCTGTGGCGAGAACTTCTGATATTACTGTTGGGATTATGATGAATGTTTGTTTACTTATACCACTAAATACATATACATATCTTATACTTACATCGACTTAAGGTCTAAATTCGTTTGTGTTTAACTGACTTTCGAGTATTGTCAATTTAATAAATCCTACTGTTCGAACTATACTGTTGTCGCTGTAGTATCGTGCGGGTTATATTAGATAATCCGTTCCTTATCAATCTTAAACGTTACCAAGATTTGCAATAATGACGAAATCTTTCCTTTTTTTTTCTGCATCATGAATATCGTAGTCGTAATATATGGAATCAGTAACAACTGCAGTAAATTTAATAAAATTTAATGGAAAATAAAGCAAAGCGTATTGCGTGTTACATCGCGCCATTGAATTGTTTAGTAATGGGATGTATTGGTATAGATCCTACTAATATCCTACCATATAATATTATAAATGCAAAAGTTTGTATGAATGTTTGTTACTCTTTCATGCAAAAACTAGTGAATGGATTTTAATGAAACTACAATAATACATCAGAATAACACATAGGCTACAATTCGTAAAGATATATAGTACATTCTTTCACGCGAGTGAAACCGCGGGGCGCAGCTAGTAGTCAATTCATTTCACAGAAAAAGCACTATCCATCTTATCAATACATCACCAAAAATTCTTGTCATCCAATGTCACCTGCACGATACAGTATAAGTAGGTATACAACATCCCTTGGTAACACTAGTTGTCAGACTATCGGGCCACTTACTGTAACAACTGTCAAAGAAACTAAAAGTGACAGCTAGGACCAACGGCTTAACGTACTTCTCACTCTTTTAAAAAAAAAACCTATGTCCGTCTCCAGGGTCCCAACTATCTCCGTACCAAAACTCATCAAAATCCCGTTGGCCATTTAGGCGTGAAGACGTAACAAACAAACAAACTCACTTTCGCTTTTAAAATATTAGTAAGGATTCTAGCTGTTTTTAAAGCTGGGAAGGCTAAAATCGTATTGCATACTACTAATTCTCGAACATTTATTAAATATTGAATTGATTTTGAATCTCATATCTTTCAACCTCGTTCCGGACACACTCCACCATTTAATATTATGGAATACATCATTACCAAACATTCAATTTCGTAATAATATGTAATGAGTGGTCCCTCCAATCAATGGACACACCTAGGCAACTGCGGTTTAACCTGGTGATCGACCCGAAAGGCTGTTATTAAAAAAATCCTAATTAATATTATAAAAGCGAAAGTGAGTTTGTTTGTTTGTTACGTCTTCACGCCTAAATGGCTAAACCGATGTTGATGAATTTTGGTACAGAGATAGTTGGGACCCTGGAGACGGACATAGGCTATTTAAAAAAATACATTATCAAAAAAGATTGAGATATGAGGGAGAAAGAGGGATTAAGAGGGAAAACTTAGCATTGCTATTACAATAAAAAAGGCGCAAGGGCAAAAACTACAGGTAACCGGTACCTGTAAATCAGGCAAGGGGAACTGTATTACCCCGAATTTAACGCGAGCAAAGCCGCGGGCAAAAGCTAGTCATTCATAAAGTGTCGTTTATCATGATTTACCACACTGCGTACATTGAATGTAGTCATGCCAATTATGAGTAGGTGCGTAGGTAGTATAATCGAACTAACTCGAGTATTTACGCCTAGGATAGGGCCTAAGGCGATAATCTACAGCGCTCTGTAAATGACAAGACTTTAATTACATTAATTTAGCTGTAATTAATTAGATTAAGCATATTAAATACGATTGTCAGTATTTGTCATATAATTACTATATGTGGTATGTGCTAGAGTGGTTTGTTAGAAGTACTGTAAGAAGCTTTATGCCTTAACCAAACCCGGTCAGCGATGACGTTCGAATAAATATTAATAAAGTCGTCTGAATTAATGTTATTATTAATTTGACGGCACGGATGGCGTAGTGGCTGAGCGATCGACTGCTGCGCTGCGTATAGCGGGTTCGATTCCCGCACGGAACAATTATTTGTATGACCCGCAGATAGTTATTTCGGGTCTGGCTGTTTGTATATGTGAGTTCAAATGTTTGTAGACGCACCCACGATACAGGAGAAATTCCTAGTGAGGGACAACTTAAAAAAAAAAAATTGTGTCTGCATAAATCATTATCTGTTACAGCAAACAATCTTTGGATATTAAGCAGCTAGCCTAAACCGAAACGGTTAAGTTAGGTTAGATTACAATTACTGTGACCACACAACGCTAGACAAATTTCCTCTTTTGCAAAGCAAAAACATGCATGGCAGATTATGTATATGTTTAGGTTAACTTGTGTTTAAAAAAATAATAATTAAAGGTTGTTTGTTAAGTGAAAATTTTGGTAAACATTTGTAAACCATACTTGTTTTCATATCGATAGCAAATGACAGCACAATTCAGACAACATCTTTACAAAAATCTTGACCAAATTTCACGGGCGATCGTTGTTCAAAACTGGGCAAACTAAACTAATTTATCACAAACATTGTATGTACAAAGAAAAACCTTCGTTTTGTGAAGTTATTGGTGATTTTTCTATGATTTATGCGTCCCAACTGAGCACCTTTTGTTATTAGTTGTACAATGAATGGAAGATAGAGAAGTCTGCGGAACTTGGCCACAAGTTTGGCTGAAACTTTATTTTGTATTGTATCGTATTGGGAAAGTAATGATTTAGTAGCTTTGAGATTTTCCCTTAGAGGGATGGGCAGAGGTTTACTTTGAGTTTGGATGTAGGTCTCCAGATAAAAATCGTTTTTGGGTCACTAAGCTGACAAAAGACAGACATTAGTTGACAAAAAGAAGGTTTCGCGTCAAATCTTTTTGAATAATATCTTATGTTGTGATTATTATAAATGCGAAGAATTTGTTAAAATCAATTAATGTTTGTAACACTTTGACACAAAAACTGCTGGTCGGATTTAGATGAAGTTTGACACATAGACAGTAATAGATAGTTTCTAACCTTTTGTTTACGTGTGGAAATCCTCGATGGATGTCCTCCGCCATAGCGGAAGGGTCTGTCAGACTCCTACTGACTAAAACCACACGGTCTTCCTTCTCATCACTTCTGGCTGGGGTGCGGGGATACAATCGCATTCTACACAATCACCCCAGCGATAGATAGTTTCTAAGTTGGATTAACGTAATACATGAAATAAATTGATCCCGGTGCTACCATCCCGTGGGACCATGACTGAACTACATGCTGCCCAAGCCACGGAATTTAACTAGTTTCAAATGCCATGTCAGTTAGTGAACATATATGTTTAAGTGATGATTCATTGATGTCTATGTCCTAAACAATTACTACGAGCAAGCCAGACTAGAGGAGCACCGATGGTTCCGTACAAACTTGCGACATAAACAGTCATATTTTTTGACTGCGTAGAAAGTCACGAAAAAATTAGTAAGGACATCTTTAGGAATGATGTATAAGCTACATTATTGTAAAATTCCATTAAAATCCATTCAGAAGTTTTTGCGTGAAAGAGTAACAAACACCCATACATCCATATAAACTGTCGCGTTTATAATATTAGTAGGATTGCCATCAACCGGGTTACAAATCCAGACTCCGTAACCACTACTAAGAAATTCGAAAAAAAAAGCTGAAAGTGAATAAACTGTTCTCAAACTATACTTGATGAAAATAAATCCAAGTTAATTTTGTAAAGGTCGTCTATAGTTTTACACGGTTTGACCTTTTATTAACAAAAAGCGGTAAAACCAGTATTTAAATTGAAAAATCTTGGAAACTGAAATGTCAAACTTAAGTATAGCTTCTAAACCGACTTATGTTCTGGTAAGTGAGGCATTATGTCTGCGTTCTAAGTATACGATAGCTTACATAATTAAATTGATGATGTTAATAATGTATGCTATGCTGTTCACATTTTAAACTTGAATCCTTGTGAAAGTGCACGTTTGAAGGAGTTTCACTGCCTTCATCATAAATAGGATCTTTTAGAGGATCAATTTGTTGCCCGTTCGTCTGTCAAGACCCTTTATCTCAAGAACACGTGGAAGTTTCGAGTTGAAATTAAAACTCATATCTGATTCCTTCGTGCTATAAAAAAATCAACCCTCTAAGTCTACGCAGTCAAGTCTGTACGGAACCCTTGGTGCGCGAGCCCGGCTTACACTTGGCCGGTTTTTATTTGTTTGTTTTTAAAAGAAAAATCGCCTAAATAAATAGTTCTTACCTCATTTGAGTTGTTTAATCAGTACGTTTTTGAAATACCATTTCCAAACTCACCTCGTTAATATGAAAACTTGATCAGTTCTTCAACGTTTTTCAGTTCACTTCAAAACAATTAATAAGTACCTGAAACGATTAAAAACACCAATTAATTTCTACCTTAAACATTCAGACATAAAGCTTAAATTCGTGTGTTCATAAAAGAGTAATAAAATCTAGATGAAAAATTGACATTCGAATTTCGGATTTAATTCTTAAGCAGTAGAGTCGAATGGCGTACACTCGAATTAGAAGTTACAAACCAAAATCTACTGTATTCTTTAGAAGTTATAGTTGTAATTCCTTAGTCAAAAACTATACTCCGTAAATCATTATCAGGGAGGTCCAATTAACTGTTACTAATGGTTCTTGACACGCTAATATTCAATTAAAACCTCTTTTATGCCTATTCGAGTAACATTTGTCATCGAAATTGATACCTTATCCCGTAGACTTAAGATTTAAAACAGATATTTGACAGTTAATAGTTTTTTTTTATATTTTTTGTAGCAATGACGGTTTGTTTGGGGAAAAATGTTATGGTTTTGCCGCGATTTGTGAAGAAAAACATAATTAAGTGGCGGCAAAGGGAACTTGATTGGCAGCTTACTATGACCTTCTATATAGAACTATGGAAAACATTATTCGTTTCCAGGAAATCGAAGTGAAAAATGGATTTCATTTTTCCAAGAAAAGCTATTAAAAAAAAGCATTCCGCTTTAATGGTTGTACGGCCAGTTTTATATTCGTAGGAAGTTTGTTATGAAATGTTTGCACCTGATTCAAATATTTTTAATAAAATACTGGGGCGAGTTCGGACCAGATAACAGAAAAGAAAGAAAGAAATACATAGTTTGGACTGCCTTGTTAATCGAGTGACTACTAAACATGAGGTCTTAGACGACGGGCCTGTTGGTCTAGTGGTTAGTGGCCCTGACTGCTGAGCCGGAGGTCGTGGGTTCGATTCCCACCCAGGACAAACTTTGTGTGATGAGCATGATTGTTTGTTCTGTGTCTGGGTGTGATTTATCTATAATATGTATGTATTTATAAATTATCTAAGTATGTATATCAGTTGTCTGGTTACCATAACACAAGCTCTGCTTAGCTTGGGATCAGATAGCCGTGTGTGAGTTGTCCCAAGATATTTATTTATATTTATTTATTTATTAGTTTCGATTCCCGGGTCGAATAATTTATTATTGGGTTTTTTTTCATCACAATTTTTTCAGTTACAACTACGAGGTGGAGATTTGTGTTCGGGTGATGACAATAGGCTTGTCTTCTATTAACCTCTTAAGGACCGCCATTATTGACGTCAACTATCCGTCAAGCACCGCCGGGTGGGCTCTTATCATAAGCGTAATCTGATTTTAAGACTTATCTTTGGCATACATTTGTGCCAGCGGGGCTCAACGGTAATACTTGTTTACTGGCACGTTTATGTGCCGCTGGGGCTCTAGAAGTTAAAGTTAAAAAAGGTACTTCTGCCTACCCCTTCGGAGATCACAGGCGTGATATAACGTAATGTTTTAAAAAGATTATCAGCAGGATTGGCATACATTTATAAGTCTCTGTGGAATTATAAAGAAATTCTTTGAAGGCGTTTCCCACTTGTGTGGCAGCGCAGGTGGGCAATATATTTCCCTGCATGTATAAATGGTATTATCTTTATATATATAATTCTTCTGTGAATGTGTATGTCACTGAACTTCTCTCAAACGACTGGACCGATTTTGATGAAATTTTTTGTGTGTGTTCAAGGGGATCTGGGAATGGTTTAGATTCACAATTTTGGTTACCCCGAATTTAACGCGAGCGAAGCCGCGGGCAAAAGCTAGTCTTTATATATATAATTCTTCTGTGAGTGTGTATGTCACTGAACTTCTCTCAAACGACTGGACCGATTTTGATGATTTTTTTTGTGTGTGTTCAAGGGGATCTGGGAATGGTTTAGATTCACAATTTTGTCCGCTGGACAATGTTTTTTTAATTAATTTTTAATTTATTAGTAGTTGTTGATTTTGGAATGTTTTACATTGGATCCGACAGACGGCGCTACCATCACAGTGTCAAATTAGACAGCTTATTAGCTTATTAAAAAAAGTTTGAAATTTTCAAATTAAAGACGTGTAGACAAGACAACGTCTGTCGGGTCTGCTAGTAATCTTATATAAACCTTGTCCTACATAGCTGTTTAGCTCGTCTCATGCAAAAACACCACCTTTTTCATCATTGAATCAACCTCTGACATTTTCTATCCTAACTGATAAATGACTCCTAACAAACACCTGCCAATCAAATACTGACCTTATTTCGCTTGAAAATAGATCTACAAATTGTTTGAAAAGTTAGATCTGTTTGGAACACCCTAATTCCAAATCTATGTCTTTGAAAATAAATCTCAATTTTGAATGAGTCTGATCTTTTCATATTGTTTCAAGGGAATGTGAAACTTGAGACAAAAGAAAATAAGGTGGGTTTTCGTTTGTAATTACGTATATTGGGATAAAATAGAACGCAGTTGACACCAGATAATTTATATTAGAGGGTACATCGAGTTTTTTCTGTTCGATAAATATAGGAATTGGGTGAAATTCAGATGGGGATACCTTTTTCGGCCATTTTCTATTAAGCCTCCAAAGCTGAAGGTTTTATAGGATAATTGGATTAAGTTTATTAAGATATTCCCAAGGTTTCAGGTCAAAAGATCTTTCTTCAATAAATAACAAAGTAACGGTTATGATAACTGATATTACATTAATATTTAGGACTATTGAAAGGGATTAAGTTTAACTGAGATTAAAAGACAGGATTATAGTATTAGGTTCTGAAATTGACTCATAATTTGATTTCTCTATAAGCCGAATAGGTATAAGGTCCATTATCCTTCGATTTTAATTTGATTAGTTCGTCAATGAGCTGAAGAGGCAACCTTAAATACGTCTGCGGGATCTGTGTTCTGTCAAGGCTTAGTCTGAGGGAGACTGAACTGGCCCTATTAAGCGAAGTCGTGGGTATTTTCATGTAGTGTGCCCTTGTCCCAAAAAAAACAAGTTTTCTTTATTTCTACGCCTTTAATCCTCAAAGGGAATAGCAGAAGTGTAACTATTAGTACCTACACCAACATTTCGCCAGTTATTTTTAAGTCCCTTTTAATAGGGGGCGAGCCTATTGCCATCAATGGAGGAATCGAACCCAGGACCTCAAGGACAGTAGTTACTCTAGTGACTACTTGACTACCCCTAAAATTAAGTATAAATTCTTAACCACACTTAAAAAAAGTGTCATCACTTAAATGCCTGCTTACACCATAAAAATGTATCTCATAACATATTCATAACGTTAATTGTAGGGAAAATTACCGGTCCGTTATACCAATGAATTAAACGATATCCGTCCATTCACCGCCACAGTATAAAGTAGGTATAGTTGATTGTTAATAAGGGTGGTTTTACAATGGCGATTATGTTTTACATTGAAATTATTAATGCACTTGATAGATTGTTGGATAAATTATTTATTGAGAAGCAACAAAAGACAATAGAAATAAACACAAAAAAGCAGAGAAAAAAAAGCAGGTGGATTGCCCCATAGACAATTAGACACATCACCTTATAAAAAAAAACGAAACAGATATCTATGATCTATTTCGTATTTATGTCAGTCACCCATCAATGAACTAGCCTGGGCAAGCAATATTCACATTCTTGAAGATTTTGAGGGGCTGATTATAAGTCTCTAGTTCTTCTCAGTGTAGTAGAATAGTACAGAATAGTCCTTAAAGGTTCGTTAGACCTTTTTTTTGCGGGTGGGAATTCACCAGATAAATTCGCCCGCTCTGGGCGGAGCGCACAAATTACGGGAACAATGTAAGTATAGTTACCCTTTCGATTATAAAAATAATTTTGAAAATCAGCCCACAAGTGATGGAGAAATCGCGTAACAAACATACATACGAAAACAACAGTCGAATCGAGAACCACGTCCTTTTCTAAAGTCGGTTGATAATACTCTAGTTCCACCCTTATCCCGCATTACTAATTGCGATGCAGTGCGGCGAATACATCACAGTTTGATAGGAATCCGTTTGCGGTCGATTTGCAGCAGTTATTAATATTTTGTGTATGCTCCGGTCATGTTTAGCCACGTCAAAGTGATTTAGGTTTGTAAACTAGAGTATTGATTTAGATTCGTAATGGATGTGGGTTTGTTTTAATAGTGTTTGTATTGACCGTGCTGTTTCTGCGAAAATTAACTAAACTGATTTGCGTTGTGAAGATTTTGAATTGGCTACACATATTTGTGACTACTTACGATTATCAAAGACTAAGCGGCGCCCGCAGCTTTGCCTGCGTGATATCGAAAAAAAAAGTATCCTGTGTGTTATTCCAAACCATAATCTACCTCTGTGCCAAATTTCATCAAGATCCGTTCAGCTGTTTTGAAGTGAAAGAGGATCAAACATACATCCATACTCAGAAACTTTCATATTTTCGATTAAGAATTTGATGTTAGTCCTTCATTTATGTCATAGATGGCGCTGAAGTACTTTTTATATTCTGTTGTCGTTTTTATTGTAGTGCCGATATGATTATGTAGTAGTTTTTTTTCAATAGATTTTTTTTCTTTGTTTAATGTTGTGTGCACTTGTACCATGTGCCAAATAAACTTTTTTCTTTCAAGTAGTTAACTCAAAAATACGAATCAAAGAAAATCTACATCATTTCTGTTGTAAGCCGATGTAAAAATTGAAAGCGATAGATAGCCACTGAACTCGTTGAGGTCCTAAGAAGTCCAATTACGGTTTAAACTGGGGAAGTGCTATCACACGCGGCAGCATCGACGATGCACTCGGCAGTACGCTCTGTTTTTCGCTCTAGCGAAGGTTCTGAGCATGGGGAAATGCGAATATTTGCTGATACATCTTTCATCTAACCACATCTGGTTCAACCTTTTTAAATGAAAAAATAATTTGATGAAATTCAGGATGAAAATCCCCAAATTACGCCTTAGTGAATAATTTAGTGCTAATGCGTCTCTTTTCATGTAGTAATATCTTTTAAACATTGTAGATCTTGTATTTCTCAGCACAGACAAAAATATGTCACCATAAAACTAAATAAATAAGTAACTGTGTCTGCCACAATATTATGTTGTTACGTATGTGAACGTTAACCTAATTTCCTTAACCTTTTGCGGGCAAAAATCTTCCCGCATTTTCCTTAATTCCCACACACATCATATCAACCTAATTCCCCCCCGCTCGCCCCTACACACCCCTGATTTGTCCTGTTTCACACCCTAACGTACAAGTCCGAAAAATTGCACCAACTGACAACAGAATTAAGCAGTTCCAAAGTTGAAATAATAAGAAATTAACCGACAAATTGCCCAGGGCAAGGAAACGGCATTTACTAAGACAAATATAAAGTTACACCCACTTATACCTCTATTACAAGTGAGCAGAGTTTATATTTCCTTGAGTAGTACGTAAGTGGTATCTTGGCAACTTGCTACTAACCTATTTTGGAGGCGAAACAGTACAATTTTTAAAGGTTAATTGTTCAAAAATGTTTGCCAAATGTGAAAACTTGTTCCGAGGCGTACAGCGGGGTGATGTAAAGTTTGTTTTAATTCGGCCTAAATAGGAACATGCAATTAAAAATAAGAACACGCAAGTAGGTTCATAGATAAGTGACTCTGCAAAGTTTTGGTAAATACTTCTAGAAAAACCCTTTTTTGCAACCTACGACTATTACTAGTATATGACTTTTTTATGAAATACTAGTTTTGGCAGCGACTTCACCTCGCGGGAGGAAATATTTCTAGAATGTTTAATGTTTTTCACGTGCCTTAACTTCAAAAAACGAAATCAAAGCATTTATTTTAAGTAGGCCATTTTTTAAAGTGCTAAAACAAAGACAACTATCAAAATATAAAGAACAGTCCCAGTCACAAGACATAATAACTTGTGAATGTACTGTAGTTGCTCATTCCAAAGCTTAGATCTCTATGGAGAAAAACGGATAAGAAACTCCATGGACACTCTTCTGAATCAGAATAATATTCTGATTCAGAAGAGTGTCCATGGAGTTTCTTATCCGTTTTTACAAAACCTTGGTTACATCGTTCATGTTGAGATTAATCAATTCGATACTTCTTGAATTATATGCGATCCCTTCAAATTACAAAATGAAACTAAGGTTTTAGTTAAAAACACAACAGATTCACAAAATCACAGTAGAAATCTAAATTCATGAATGTAATTTAGTAAATCTGTCAATATCAATTATGGTGTCCAGTTAATAGGGGTGCATATTAAATGAAGGGGTTGTCGTCCCCCCGGGCGGGGGGGGGGGGTGTCCTACGTATTAATGACAGCTGTCACATGGAAATGATTGTATAGTGTCATTTAAATTCTTTGTCTATGTGGTGAAACAGGTTTGTAAGGGTTTAATGGAATTTTATAATTGTTGGCTTGGATAGTAGTAGGATTGATCGCTGGATTTATCGAAGTGTCTTTTCCTTACTAATATTATTAAAGCAAAAGTGAGTTTGTTTGTTTGTTACGTCTTCACGCCTAAATGGCCCAACCGATTTTGATGAATTTTGATACAGATATAGTTGGGACCCTGCAGGCGGCTATTTTTTTAAGTGAGAAAAGAGGGAAGAAAAGGGGAGAGAAAGATTTTTTTTGATCATCGTACGTTTTGTTGAACCTAGGATCTTATACTTAACAGTCGCGCTTGCAATCACTAATCCAACGAGGCGTACAGACAAAACACTCAAAAAAAGTTAACGTTAGATGCCAAAATAAATGTTAAAACAAAAAAATATTAACACTGAATGATTTTAGCGAGACAAAAAAGTGAATGAAATTAGACGCGCCGCGAGGGCCGTCAGACCGAATGAGTGAACGGTAGTCGTGTGAGTGAATGATTAAATTAAATAGCACGTTATTCATCATTGTGGACGGAACGCTTTTTACTACACTGTGGACACTTCTGGTATTTTAGTCCTTTGGGGATTTTAAAGCTTTTGAGCTATTTCGTCTTTTTAAATGTTTTTTATTGTGGACTTTTTGATGAAAAGTTCTTGTTTATCACGACTGGGCTATACATAAATATATTTGTTCATGAATGGAGAGAAAGAGAAAAAGTAAGACCGATGACTTAAAAATTTCAATTTTATTTATATTACCCACATAGGTAGTTCATGAGTTATCGCTATAAGACATATTTTTTCTCTATGTCTATATTGATGATCTGCTAATCTTTTAGTAACAATGAAAAGTGAATACTCGATAAAATTATAATTATGATATATCATTATATTATACCATAACTAAAAATGCTGCAATACGAAACTTTTTTGTAAAAAAGTCAACAAAACCAACACAAGTCACCGACTTCCGGAATTTATGTTATTTTCCACTTTTTTTTTGGAAGTCGTTTTTATTTTTTACAAGACTCATAAATACTTTTGGTAGGTAGGTACCTCATTTTTTGGCAAAACAGCTTAATTATGATATACCGACAACCGGCTTCTGAAATATTTTTCCTATAAGTACACATCCTTATAAATAATAACATGAAAATTATCGACCAAAAAATATTCAACCCATTCAACCCCCTACTTGTCGCATCTCGTCCCCTTTCACCCCAACTCGCCCCCACAGCTAAGACAAAAGTATGAAACAATAACACAGGGGATGAAAACTCGCGCTTTACATATCATAGAAGAGGCTTTTAGCCGTCTTTGTCAAACATGAGTGTAATGATATTAAGTTCGTATATTAATGTAAGAATTTTTGGAGCGGTAAGATGCTGCTTTCTGAATGCATGTATAAAGTCATCACTTTGTTTCGTTTTAATCTTTTGATTACTTTTTCTGAATGTTATTTGGGGTCTTCCTTTTGTATTTACAAAGAGTGTATTATTATCGCGCCTGTTATTCCTGAAAGATAATACTGAAATAAGTATGACCTTTTTTAGGATGGGAAATTATCAAATAACTTCTCCCGCTCTGGGCGGAGCGAATGTCAGACTTTTACTGACTTAAATCCATCCATGTTCCTTCTTTTGCCTTTTTTGTTCCAGGGCCACAGTATCTCTTTCAAACAACCCGCAACCAGAAGAGTATATGCCTATGTCATGATCTGTATTAATTTAAGAAAAGGAAGAAACTAATCTCGTCTCTGTCGAGTTTAATGTCATCTTAAATTGTGATTTGTGTAAATTTGGTTTTCTTGTTTGAATTGTCTTCCTTAATTACTTGTATTATCGTTCATTTTATTATAATAATTATTTAGTATGGAAGACTTATAGAACTTGTTTTCTTAATATTGATCCCGTCATCTTGACAAAAATTGAAAATTTTGTAATTAATTTGACTTGATTCCAAATGACTTTTCTACCTTTAATACACTCTACAAAGGTACAACATAGGTAGGATAAATGTTACAGGGGTTGAGCCAGTTACTATCAAACGGCCACGAATCTAAGGTGCAGTTGCTTACTGTTTTTTTAAGTAAATACCCAAAACATCGTGTTCTAAGATCTTATGTTTAGAAAAAGCAAAACTTTTAAAGGATTAAGGAAACAGCGAAATAGAACAGCGTCATTTTAGCCCACCCCTTTTTCTCGTGTGCACATTATGAAAGCCGTTTTAATGTGTGCAGAGTAAAGTGTAACTTCTTTTGTTTCGAATGTGTGGGAAATGCGCGGGCAGCGTCAGGTGGGAAGACTGTATTGAAGGGATTGTACAGGTGGGTATTAAACGTCTTTATTTTATGAATGGCGGTTGTGAGGAAATTGTCGTTTCATTCTATGAAGTGTTTTGAATGGGCGGTTGATGCTTTTGATTGATATAAAATAGCTTTAATAAGTAAATGATATTTGCCGTTTTACCTAGTATTAAGACAACTCCAAGACTGTTAAGAAGCTTATTTCAATATCTAAATCAAAAAATAGCATTAATATGTCAAAATGAATACTTCTCATTCAAAAAGTCTGAAAGGTAAGTTTTACCAGGAAATGCCAACTGTTTTCAGCGAGTCCTTATTACCACAGTAACAATAGCCTTACAAAGGATTCATAATCGTATTTTCCGTGCTTCTGTTTGACAACTGTTTTATTTTATTTGTTGCCTGTTTTGAGCTACTATAGAAGCCTATTGTTTTTTTTCTGGCTTTGAAACAATACAAACATACCAGCAACAGTTAGGTAAACTGAGGGTTTAGAAAAAGCGTCATTTTATTGTCAATATCGATGGTACGAGGTCTAATTGTGAGATTGTTGTCGCTTTGAAAGCGATTGCTACCTACCTGTTCTCGACCCTCTGGTCAGGTTAGTGAGCATCATTACTCATTGGCCACTCACTGTTGAACAGGAATGAATGACTAGAGAAGAAACATAGTCTGCAGTTTAATCCTATAGCCTTTATTTTATCCTTCTACTGGGAATTCCTTTGTTTTGCATAATTTCTGGTTACGTTAGCCCTGTAAACGTAATTTTCGAGCTAACTGTCTTATCATTACTGAAACCCTGGTACTATTACGCACAGCATAGTTCGGATATTGTCGCAGCACATGGGGGCTCCTTCGTCGCATTCTCTGCTGATCATCGACGTAAGCTTACGTATGCAATGTCGCAAATGAAGGTATTATTTTAAGTGGGAGGTCGGAGGGCTCGCCTTGTGTTACACCGTTAGGTATTGGTGTAACGAGATGGGTTTGTAACAACGCGAGCGTCTGAAACGGACATTGTGAATATGTATGGGCTTGAGGCTGGATGGAGCGAGGGTATTTGCAGGGTAAGACTTTGCGACAGCCGAAGTGAATAGCGTGCCTTTGGAGAAGCAAATATATAAGTTTTACATTAACTCAACATGCATTGCAATCTACAATCACATATGCTCAGTTTTTTAGGTTCCAAACTGATAGATAAAGTAATATCATTGATTCGACAAAATTTCGTAATCATAACATTAGCAACTAACTAGGCGGGTCTTTAAACATATGTAAAAAAAACGTTGGCATAAAAAAAAACAAAGAAACAAATAATATTAGAAAGTAGAAACCAGTTTTTAAAAATTATTAACTAACCATAAATTAACTTAGTAAAATTAAAGTGTCGAAGTACTCCTCTGGGCACGTGACCAGAAGACTATTTTTTTTAAGGATTTTTTCACACAAAAAAACTAGCTAACAAATTGTAACGGTGTAACTGGTCGCCTATCTCCAAGTTTTTCCTTTCAAAAACAAGAACGAATGCAAAGTATATGACGTGTTAAGTCCCGCTTGCCGGCTTACGCAGATTTAGACTACGGTAGTGTTATACATAGGTAGATATGCATATACTTGGGTAAATGTCTATGTGGGGGTGAGAGGTGTTCGTTTTAAGTGATAATGATGGGATTGGTTGTTGGGGAAGAAAATAAATAAGTATTTATTGGGAAAGTAATAGTATCCAACCGAATGGGAACTCTGTCGTGAGTCCGAAATTAGTGAATTAATATGGGTTAGCTTTATTGGCTAAACAGAGCTAAATAAAAGGGTTTTAAGAAAAAAGAAACAGGCTACTAGATTATGATTTAATTGGCGTTGACGCGTCTGTCGAAAGTACCTATAACCACAACTATAACTGTCCCAGCCAACACCAAATAAATTAACGTGAGTTTCTGAATCTAGTATGAGCACAACAAACCAAGATGTTTACTTCTAAAACCCAAACAAAAACAAAACACAAACCAAGAAACACGAGAACGAGATAAAAGTTTGAAAATCGAACTGAACGAAATCAACGACGACGTCCAGTACATTGTGGAATCATTCACTTATTGAATTTGGCCAATCAGATTCGAGTGTGAGACGGCTGGCGTGACGTCACAGGAGTAGGCACAGATAAAATGCTGTTCGTGCTTGGATGCTTCTATTTTCAATTGATATTTTTTTTGTGATAATGGTGTCGAGCTTACAACTTTACAGATTTTGTGAGTGTCTAATATGACGTGTCGACTCAACTGTATCCTATCGAACTTCTATTATATGCTAACTAGCTTTTGCCCGCGGCTTCGCTCGCGTTAAATTCGATATAACACAGTACCTGCTACCTGCAGTTTTTCCCTTGCGCCTTATTGATTTGTAATAACAACGCTAATTTTTCCCTTTTCTTCCCTCTTTCTCCCTCATGTTCCACATTTTTTTTTAAATAGCCTATGTCCGTCTTCTAGTTCCCAACTATCTCTGTAACAAAATTCATCAAAATCGGTTTAGCCATTAAAGCGTGAAGAGGTAACAAACAAACAAAATATTAAGTAAGGATTATGTCGCATGCATATTTTTAGGGTTCCATACTTCAAACGGAAAAAACGGAACCCTTATTGGATCACTTTTTTATCCGTCTGTCTGTCAAGGCTCTTTATCTAGGGAACGCGTGGAGGGATCAAATTAAAATTAAAATCATAATACTCAATTCTGTGGTCCCTTTGTGCTGTGAAAAAACCCTTAAAGTCTACGCAGTCAAAAGATATAGCTCTTGGCCAGTTTTTAAAGGTTGACGCAGTGGCTGAGCGATCGACTGCTGCGCTGCGTGCCGCGGGTTCGATTCCCGCATGGAACAAATATTTGTATGGCCTACAGATAGTTGTTTCGGGTCTGGCTGTTTGTGTATGTGAGTTTATATGTTTGTAAACGCACCCACGATACAGGAGAAATGCCTAGTGTGGGGCAACGTTTTTTTTAAAAAAAAAAGATAATTCTTAGAACCCACGAAAACCCATGTAAATCGGGGCCACTGAACCTTAAGCTCTACCAAAAAGTCTAGATTGTTAGTGACATAAAAATATCTGTAGGTTTTGTACAGTAAGTATTACAGATTCTTACTCTACGAAAGATGATAACAGAATCTTGTCAAAGCAATGAGAAACAGATTGTATGATGGCAGTATGTTTTCATAATCACATTTTTGTAGGCACAAAGAGGGCGACCTTTCTTTGTGAGGGACACAGAGAGGGACTTGCCCTCTCCCAATCTCCTAATAAAATAAAGAGTCGTGTGCCGACTACACTTTGGGTTTCATTTGTAGATAAAGAGGCTGCCAAATATGTCGCCATGTTGCTTTTCGCGTATTGTGTCATTATGAGCATTTTGCTTCGTTGGTTCAGTTCAGCAAAGTATTCCAGGTTCTATTTGGTCCTTAAATATTTTTTTTTCGGTTTATTTACATCTTATAATACTAAAACAAATGTTGTCATGTGAAAACTTAATATAAATTGTTTATTGGTACAAAAACTTTAATTTATACACAAGAGCGTAACAAAATAGAATTGAGGGTACATAGTAAATCTGTGATTCAAATCTAGCTACAAGGTCGTTAATAAATCCTTACTAATATTATAAAAGCGAAAGTGAGTTTGTTTATTTGTTTGTTTGTTTGTTACCTCTTCACGCTTTAATGGCTAAACCGATTTTGATGAATTTTGGTACAGAGATAGTTGGGAACCAGGAGACGGACATAGGCTAATTTTTATTTAAAAAAGTGGGATATGAGGGAGAACGAGGGAAGAAAAGGGAAAACTTAGCGTTGCTATTACAAATCAATCAGGCGCAAGAGCATAAACTACAGGTCTGCTTGGTGTGTTATACCGAATTTAACGCGAGCGAAGCCGCGGGCGAAAGCTAGTAATATTATAAAAGCGAAAGTGAGTTTGTTTGTTACGTCTTCACGCCTTAAGCCATTAAGGCGTGAAGACATAGGCTAATTTTTATTTAAAAAAGTGGGATATGAGGGAGAACGAGGGAAGAAAAGGGAAAACTTAGCGTTGCTATTACAAATCAATCAGGCGCAAGAGCATAAACTACAGGTCTGCTTGGTGTGTTATACCGAATTTAACGCGAGCGAAGCCGCGGGCGAAAGCTAGTAATATTATAAAAGCGAAAGTGAGTTTGTTTGTTACGTCTTCACGCCTTAATGGCTAAACCGATTTTGATGAATTTTGGTACAGAGATAGTTGGGACCCAGGAGACGGACATAGGCTATTTTTTTAAAGTGAGAAAAGGGGGAGAAAAAGGGAAGAAAAGGGGAGAGAAAGTTTTTTTTCTTCGATCATCACGCGGGTTAAAGTTAGCGTTAGCCCAAAGTAACTATAAAAAAAAACTCAAAAAAACTCAAAGCATTTATTTCAATTAGACCATTACAGGCACTTTTGAATGTCATAAAAACAAGAACAAAAAAATTATGCTGCTACAATCCCGGTCACAAGGCATAATAACTTGTGAAAGTACTGTAGTTGCCCATTCCAAAGCGTTGATCTCTATGGAGAAGAATGGGCAAGAAACTCCATGGACACTCTTTTAAATTATAATATTTTTACAAAATCGTATTTACATCATTCGTGTTGAGATTATACAAATATGTGAGAACGATGTAGAAAGACGTGCACAGTAAGAGCGTCCAGAGTAAATAAAAAGCAAAATTCAATTTAAAATCTAAATAAGTTAAAAAAATGACCGTGGTAGTTAAAAAAATGACCAGTCCCAACTGACAGCGCCCGTTCACGAACATGACGTATGGATCAGCCCCATTCAGCTCGACCATTTTGAAGGGAGCTAAATGACCCGACACACCCGCCACTATCAGCGAGACATTTAAGTGAGCATGACACTATGAACCACCAGGGCTTCGTCAAGTCAATAATAATACATAGCACTCACATATGGGCTTAATAATTATACAATACTAGAGAATTGATTCTATACATTGCAAAGATAGTCTTACAATCTTCTGCAGCTTCCACTATAGCTTCGGATACTTATCAATGAGTTTACCCCTATGCTTGAGGAGCAGGACCAGCATTGAGCCAAGCATTTTTATCATCAATATAATCCCCCAACTTATAATATGCTTGCCTACATAGTGTGCGTTTAATACAAGATTTAAATTATATTCATAGATATATTGACAAGGTACTGTCATGATGTTAATTTCCTTAAACTGTTCTCTTAGAGAATCTCGCCTACGTAGATTATAAATGGCTCTAATGGCTCTTTTCTGCAGAATAAATACAGACTCGATGTCTGCAGCCCGTCCCCAAAGTAAAATACCGTATGACATTATACTATGAAAATAACTAAAATAGACTAGCCTCGCGGTATCTACATCAGTAAACTGACGGATTTTTCTGACAGCATATGCTGCTGAACTAAGCCGTCCTGCAAGAGATGCTATATGCGGACCCCATTGTAGCCTTGAATCGAGCGTTATCCCCAGGAAAACAGTTTTATTGACGAATTCTAGTTTCTCTTGATTCAATACTATGTCACAATCACTACTTTTGACGTTTGGCAGAGCAAATCTTATGCACTTCGTTTTTTTCCCATTTAATACCAAATTATTGGCGGTGAACCAATCATTTACCTGTAATAGGGCGTTATTTAAGTCGTCTAGATTTGTGGCACGTCTATTTATCTTAAATATTAAAGAAGTATCGTCAGCAAACAACACCATTTGTGGTTGGTTTTTAAATAAATGGGGTAGATCATTAATATATACTAAAAAGAGGAAGGGACCTAATATCGATCCTTGTGGTACACCCATCTTTACATTTAAACCCATTGAATTGACACCATTTATTTGCACTTGCTGCTGTCTATCATTTAAATATGATTTTACTAAACTAAGCGCAAGTTTTCCTAGGCCGTAATGTTCAAGTTTCAAGAGTAGGGTTTCGTGGCTAACACAATCAAACGCTTTTGAAAGGTCACAAAAAATTCCTATGGCATCCTGTGCCTCTTCCCACGCAGTAAATATGTGTTTTAACAAGGTAACACCAGCGTCAGTCGTACAACGTCCTTTGGTGAAACCATACTGTTTTTCATGTAAGATCTTATTGGTGTTAAAGTGGTTGAGCATTTGATTAAGCATTACCTTTTCAAACACCTTGCTGAAAACCGGCAAATGCAACGCGGACGAAGTTGCGGGCGGAAGCTAGTGCTTATAAATAACAATGTCTTGTTTGTGCTAATACACAACATTATGTCAATTGTTACTGTTTGGATCTTTATATCATAAAAGCTACTTGTTGACAGTTGGTAGATCTTCAGTCGCTTTATATGTTAACTGTTGTTACTTATTTTTAAACCTGGTATTAAGATGAAATTTAGAAATGGTTTAAGAAGATGTAAGCTAAGTACCTAATATGGCGGTTTGGATGTTGTAGTTCAGCATTTTTTAAGCTAGATTTGTAATCGTTGGACTGCTACCTATTATCATAATCTAAACGTGTACAGGCTCCAATCTGCCAAGATCATGAAAACTGACTTACAATCACACAATCTCCCAGATTTATTATAGAACTAGCTTTTGCCCGCAGCTTCGCTCGCGTCAAATTCGGGTTAACACAGTTCCCCTTTCCTGATTTGCAGGTACCTGCTACCTGCAGTTTTTGCACTTGCGCCTTATTCGTTTGTAATAGCAAAGCTAACTTTTCCTTTTTCTGCCCTGTTTCTCCCTCATATCCCACTTTTTTTAATTTTGCCTTGGTCCGACTTCTGGGTCCCAACTATCTCTGTACCAAAAGTCATCAAAATGGGTTTAGCCATTAAGGCGTGAAGAGGTAACAAACAAACAAACAAACTCACTTTCGCTTTTATAATATTAGTAAGGATTTTAGCTAAAATCTATTTCTAAAACCAATTATTCTTTTAAGTGCATCGTTTTAAGATGCCAAGACATCAAAATAATGAACTTGTTGTCGTCTCCATCAAGACATGTGAAAGCCTTTCGGCGATGAGTATAACAAGCCATAATAATTACAAGTTTCTTGAACAAGTTGCTTGCTTCTGCTCAACAATCCACGCTTCACAACGGACAACTCAGTTTCCGACTGAGCGACATTTTGACGGTTCCCGAAGTACTTGTAAATGTTTTAATTCAAATAAATGGTTCGACTTTAACTTTGGACAGTAATCCTTGTATATAGGTATATATATACTATACAAGTATCTATAAGAACATTACTATTTTTACTAATATGGATAAAAACGAAAGTGAGTTGGTTTGTTACGTCTTCACGCCTAAATGGCTAAACCGATTTAGATTAATTTTGGTACAGAGAAAGTTGGGACCCTGAAAACGGACATAGGTTTATTTTAAAAAAAAGTGAGAAAAGGGGAGAAAGAGAGAAGAAAAGGGAAGAGAAAGATATTTTATTTTCGATCATTACGCGGGTTAAAGTTACGTTACGTTTAGTAACTGGATGACACGCGGTCGAAATCGTGGGTGGAAGCTAGTATAGTATAAAGCAAATTCGCTTCTCGCTGTCGGTCTGTCTTTATGTACGCTTATATCTTTAAAACTACTCAACAGATTTTGATGCGATTTTTTATGGATGGAGTGATTCCAGAGAATTATATGTGTATAATATTAGCATCTACATTGTAACCGTGCGAATCCAGGGCGGGTCGCTAGTAAAAAATAAAGGAAATGAATAATTCTTTATTTCTATACAGTGAATATTGTCACAGACAATTAAGTTTTTCGTACAAAGATTGTGAACGTATGGCTCCCAAATTAGGTTTTCACCTGTGACTTGGGACATTATAAAACTACTTTCCCCGTTGGTCTTGTAAACAAAAGTGTGTCTGATGAGCGGGGGTCCTGAGTTCGTTTCCAGACTTATTGGTTTTTTTTGTAGTGACAACCTAGATAAATGTTAGTTATAAATTTTGGAGTTTTAGTCTCAATTTCTTTTTTCTTGCCATCCTGGTCTGTGCCCGAACAATCGCTAGGTACAGACTTGACCAATTAGATAAAGCTTAGACATATGAATTTTGGTACAGATATAGTTGGAACCCTGGAAACGGACATAGGTTATTTTTTTTAAAAGAAGTGTGAAAAATGAGGGAGAAAGAGGGAAAACTTAGCATTGCTATTACAATAAATAAGGCGCTAAGCAAAAACTACTGGTGGTAGGTACCTGCAAATCAGGAAAGGGGAACTGTCTTATCCCGAATTTAACGTGGGCGAAGCCACGGGCAAAAGCTAGTTAAAGAATAAAGGCGGAATGTTAGGTAGTATAGGTTAAAATCCGCTTGTGCATGAAAAAGCAAAGTACCGCTGTGTAGTGAAGTCTGAGGTTAAAGTCACATCAAAGGGTGAACAAGGCGGTGCCGACTCAGTTAACACTGTGCTAACTGAAACACACCTCAAGGTTTATTGTGTGGGACAAGTTATAATAACCTAGCGTTAGCCTCAAGTTGGTTATTGCAGAACTCTCTTTATTGCAGACCTTGGAGTCAGCACCCAGGCTTGCCGGATTCAGCTGAGTACCAGTATTTCACTTTGTAAGATTTAACCTCACACAAAACTTGTTTATATACCAACAATTTATTAGCACAGGTTTTAAAACAAAATGGCGAGTGTTAAGCAGGCCACTCTATGTACAAAAGTCTTCCAACCCCTTTGTGCTACCCTGTTTTTATTACAGCAAATAACAGCAGCAAGACACGGGTAGATCTTCGCTTGGTGAGATCCCGCCGCGTTTTAGAAGCCGCAATCATTGTTCCGAGAGTCGTGTCGGCCGATGGTTTCATAGCCCATAGCTCCGACCAACCTCGGCGGCTTGGTTCAGAAAGCAGTACTTCTTGACACGGCGCGTATTGTTAGGAGGTACCTCTCTCAAGAGCCCTGGCCACCGGTAGCTTGGACTCTGTACCCGATGCTTGTTGGCTACTATTTTTTTTTTATTTAATTTTGTTGATTAACATTTAAACACCTAAATAACATGTAAAGATATCTAATAAAGAGACTTAATTACATTGAATGAATTCCTTTGTTATTATTAAACTGTTAAATTCTGACACAAGTTCCCTTAAACCCTCACATAAAATCTTGCCAAAATTTCAAACAGAATTCTTCAAAAAGTATGTTAAACTAAACAGACGGCCTTGTCAAAGTTGGAGCTTAAACCCTAAAGCCTCCAGGTCTCAACACTACAAAGTTAACAGATAAAAGTAACATCAAAGGGTAGAAACAAGCAGTTACTTCTACCATCTCACTTAACTGGCACTTCAAGGCTTCTGGATTGGCACAAGTTAAGGATTTGAACGACTTAGGATTATCGTCCATGACGCTACTCGAAGTAAGTGGGCAATAGGTGAACTGCTAGCACGCACACTGTTTCTTCATTGTTCGGGTTTAAAAGTCGTCATGGATGATGAGAAGTCTGTCAGACTCTTACTGACTAAAGTCAACCCCAGAGATGTCAGTAACGTAGTGGGGCCTGCCAGGGCCACCGCCTGCCAAGGATATGAGTTGTTGGAAAGAGACACCGTGGCCCTATAACATAAAGAGCAAGAGAAGGAACATGGATGGGTTTAAGCCATTACGAGTCTGACACTTCGTCCCGCTCCGCCCAGAACGGGGCGAAGTAGTTTGATGATTTACCATCCGCAAAAAAAGTTTTCTTTTCTCAGTCGTACTGAGCATTCCCTACCTAGCACACATCACTAACCAACTAAGCGGTACGGTTGGCGCAGTGACTGAGGGATCGACTGCTGTGCTGCGTGTCGCGGGTTCGATCGCCGCACGGAACAAATATTTGAATGACCTGCAGACAAATGTTTCGGGTCTGGTTGTTTGTGTATGTGAGTTTATATGTTTGTAAACGCACCCACCATACAGGACAAATTCCTAGTGTGGGGCAACGTTTTTTTAAAAAGAACTAAGCTAACAGGTTGTCGATTGCGCCTGAAGAGTTTGTTATATTGTAGGCCGCTTTTGAAGAGAGTGCTCATAGAGTCAGCCGATTAAATAATCAAGTGTGCGCGCGGAGTAAGGATTCCATTCTGATTTTAGCAGTTGGCCGATAGTATAGTTTAAAAGCAATCATGAATGCCATCAAATTGATTATTCAGATGATTCCAAAACGTTGTATTAAGTTCACACTAATTAAGCGCCTGAATAAACTGTGGCCAATATAAAGTAACTCCAATTACCAAATGAGTAATCAGAATATCATTGCAATCACGCGACTGTTACAAATGCCCTTTAGCGCACTTTTGTAACGCACAAAATAAGGTTGATTTTGCAGTATCTACTTATACAGGTGTATGGCCACCGTACATATAAGTACCTAACTTTAAAACTTATTGACGTCACCATCCAGCCAACACAAGTCATCCTGCTATTTATACTTACTGCTACGCGTGAAATATGAATGACGTTGATTTTCAAAACTTTACTATAATATTATAAAAGCGATATTTAGTTTAATTGTTTGTTTGTTACGTCTTCACGCCTTAATGGCGAAACCGATTTTGATGAATTTTGGTACAGAGATAATTGGGACCCTCGAGACGGACATAGGCTATATTTTTTTTTTAAATGAGAGATAAGGGAGGAAGAGGGAAGTAAAAGGAAAACTTAGCTTTGCTATTACAATAAATAAGACGCAAGGACTAAAACTACAGGTAGCAGGTACCCCAGGCAAATCAGGAAAGAGGAACTGTGGTATCCGAATTTAACGCGTGCGAAGCCGCGGGCAAAAACTAGTCATTAATATAAATTAAACTAATTAACTAAACATTAACGAACTTAAGGCGTCAAAGTACTCCTCCACACCGCTGTCATCCAGAAACGTGCTCAGAAGACAAGCAGCATTGCTACGTTGAATGGCAAAAAACGCGTTATTATTTTTGCGGATGAGAAATCACCAAATAACTTTAACCTTTTTTTTAACCCCTGCTTTGGGCGAAGTGGGAGGGAGTGTCCGACTTTTACTGACTGAAACCCACCCATGTTCCTTCTTTTGCTCTATATGTTCCGGGGCCGCGGTAACTCTTTTGAACAACTCCAACCCCGGCACAATTGTTTGCGGTATGGAGTTAAATTGCAGTACATTCGATACAATGTCCAGTGTCCGTGTCCGTTACTAGTCCGTACCAATTTCACTGATCCTCAACTAGACACTTTTGAGTAGCGTTATGGACGGTAGTACGGTACCTCGAGTAGACGGTAGATCCTTTGAGGATAACTAAATATTTAAAAGGTCAAAGCTGAAACACGTGTATAAATCTTCTCGGTTTCTATTTATTTTAATGGAATGTCTATCACATGACAAGTAGTGGATTGTTTATTTTTTATTTGGAGAGATTATATTGAAACGTGGTGCCTTTTAGAAGTATTACTGACTAGCGTATGCCCGTGGCTTCGCCCGCGTGTTGTTCAGTAATCCTTACTAATATTATAAAAGCGAAAGTGAGTTGTTTGTTTGTTACCTCTTCACGCCTTAATGGCTTAACCGATTTTGATGAATTTTGATACAGATATAGTTGGGACCCAGGAGACGAATAAAGGTTAAAAAATGGAACCCTTATTGGGTCCGTCTGTCTGTCCGTCTGTCAAGACCTCTCGGGAACGCGTAGAGGTATCGAGTTGAAATTGAAACCATATACTCAACTCTATCATCCCTTTGTTCTGTAAAAAAATCAACCCTTTTAATCTACGCAGTCCAAAGATATGGCTGCTAATTTATTTATTTATTTAAACTTCATGTACAGACGCCAGCAGGCTACCCGAAACTGACAATGTTTCCCAATGAACCTTGAACCTAATACTTTAGAAATAAAGTCGAAAATCTATCAAAGAAATCTGACAGATTGTAGTAGCTTGATGTGCAGGCGTCTGTACAATAGTGGCGGACTTAATGCCAACGGAACCCTCTCGGTGCGCGAGTCTGACTCGCTTTTGCCAGTTTTTAAGTTATTGTACAGACGCTTGCACATCAAGCTACTACAATCTGTCAGATTTCTTTGATAGATTTTCGACTTTATTTCTAAAGTATTAGGTTCAAGGTTCATTGAGAAAAATTGACAGTTTCTGGTAGCTTGACCTGCTGGCGTCTGTACATAAGTTTGTTTTTAATATTAGTGTCTAAGACTTTGGAATGTAAGTATTTTGGTTGTTAATTTCGCTCTCCGCTTATAACTGAATCCGCTTTAGTGTACAGCGATCAAACTCGGCGTTTGCCTTCACATTGTTAGCTCGCAATGTTTCGTTGGAACGTCAACTATAATTGCGCCACGGACTTCGATTGAACCCTTTATTGACTTTGTTGGCAAAAAATAACTGAGCTGCTTATTTCCTTTGTCTTTTCATTGCTGTGGAACACTTGGTTTATGCCATTGGTGTTGGTATTGAAATATTTAACTTGTTTTTAGACTAAGAATTAGGTCGATGGGAATTAGAATCAGAGGTTGAAGCAATTGTTGTATGTTTCTGGAACACAAACAAACTTATAATAATATAATAACTCATCTATTTCAGACATACAGTCAAGAAAAAGACTACATAAAATCAATTTTAAAATAACTATTAATTTAAATTAAAATAATAAACATTTCCACTATAAATTACAAGAATGAGACGTATAATACCCTCACCCTTTTGCTCAAGGGATAAAGATAACGTCGATTTGACACTGTTAAAACTTTGGGATACAATTTTGAATAAATCATTTTTATTACCAAAATGGTGGCAAAAATCATTATGAAGAAATCAACCTATCCCAGAAACCAAAATTATAACAAAGACATATGAAATTCTTAAACTGACACCATGCGACGAAGAGGAAGCCTGTGTCTTAGCTGTAAGTAGTTTGTAGGCCAATTTATTGCAGTCAGATTGTTTAAAATAAATCCAGCAGTAGCCCTATCATCCATGAACCATCTAGTACTATACTTCCAGTTATACTTAAACACAAAGCTAAGCTCCTTTCCTACAAGATCTCCATCCGCATTGACCGTAAATTCCTTATACACAAAGACAAAACATTTTAATCTTAACACATTCCGGGATTTGGTTGAAATAAATTCACAATTTTGGCCTCTTGAATTTATTCACGGTTTTAAATTTAAGACATTGGCAACATCTTAACCCACGGTTGGTCAGAAACAAAATAATTTGGAGGAAGCAAACGTGACTTAAAATTTACAAAGGGAATGTCTTAATTTAAATTTACAGGGGGCGAGAGGTCGGGACAAACGTTTTGGTGTTGCCATTAAGTAAAAAGTGCTTGAACGGTGGGAGAATTCGTTTATATTTGAAGTGTAAGGTTTTGTTGGCATGGGAGTGTTAGATTTGTATGTTTAAATACTTTTTTATTTTTATTTTACGTTAAGTAAGTTTGTTTTGTATCAAGTTGGTGTAGCTACAGAAATAACTACAGGATTGATTATTTAACGACTTAATAATAAACATTGGATGAAAAATTCAAAAGACAAACTTATATCTACTACCTTCTAGGCAGATGATGACTCGTTACGCTAAGCTTGCTAAGTTATGTTCCTTTATTTTTATATAAGTAGCATAGTATAGAAAAGTGTACTTAATGCTGATTTTTTAATACAGATTTTTCGTTTTACACCGAGCGTATTCAGTACATTTCAATCAAAGTTTAATTTCCAACCCGAAAAATTTCTCGTTAACTCGTATGACTATGTCTTTTCGTAAGTTTATTTGAATACATATTATTTTAATTTGTAAATAGTTCTTCATAAAAACATAGAAAAAATTCATTTAAAAACCTACCGGTATCGGGAACAGGGTCCAAGAGTAGGCGGTCAGGGTTTCAGAGACAGGAACCTCCTTACAATACGAGCCGTGTCCAGGAGTACCGATTTCTATATCCATGCCTAACGAGCGCCTGGTCAGGTATTGGTCGAGGCTCATTCTTCTCTCGGCATTGGCTGTAACGACTATCGGCACAATGATCGCTGAGTCCACATCGCAGATGTCGATGTCCCACACAGCTCAATAAATAGCTAATACTTAGGTATTAGCGACTATTATTAGTGACTATTATAAATAGTGAATAAGTAAAATTCTATAAGTTATTCTTTGCGAAAGGTTAGTAATTAATAAGCTACATGTTACATGACCGTTAAATACCTAATCTTCCTCAAATGAATAAATTCGTATGACACATTTGTCACGTAAAATTGTCTACATTTAATTTCGTTTCACTACAATTTACACATTACAACAAAACATCTTAACCATTCTCGTCACGCGTTCCTTTCAGGGTATATTTTTAGCTAAATTCAAGGGACTTTTTAACAGTCGAACTTGGCATCCCCGTGTTAGCCGAAAAGTCGTAACTCTTGGTCGGTCGTAAAACGTCTCGGAATAAAACCGACGGCCTTGACGGTTACTGGGACACAGGTTCGATCCCCATCCGTAGTTTTCTTAGTTTTTATGTAATTTCATGTTTTTCGCGGGTTTGTTGTAGAATTTATTGTGTTTCAGTGTTGTTTGTTCGTGATGAATGTTTGTTGAGTTTGCGGTCCGCGTTCGGTATTTTGTCGGTTTTTGGAATAAGTGAGCGTAGTTTTAAACTTCAGGAGTTATTTTGTAAGGTATGCACTAGATATTTCTAGGCCTGTTGTGTTGTGGTGTGACTGATGAATTTCAAACTTTAATGGTGGGACACTTGAAATAATTTGAATTTAATTATTTGTATTTATCCTACTAGTTTATACTTGTTTTATTTTGATTTTTTGACCATATGAATAAACCATGGAAACAAGAACACATGGCCACCTTACCTATAGACAGCGACACCCTGTAATTATTTTACCATTCCGAGACGAGTACACATTAGTCACACTTGTATGTGAAATGATAAGATATCTATCTCTCCCCTTTTCTTCCCTCTTTCTCCCCCTTTCCTATAATTTTTTATCCTTTGTCCGTCTCCAGGGTCCCAACTATCTCTGTACCAAAATTCATTAAAATCGGTTGGACTATTTAGGCGTGAATACGTAACAAACAAACAAACTCACTTTCGCTTTTATAATATTAGTAAGGATTCCGAGACGAGTACACACTAGTTACACTTGTATGTGAAATAATGAGATGATAATATAAGATGAGATAATGATGATCGCATCATATAGTATCACCTAACCCCATTCCAATGTATGTACTTAGTTTACTCTAAAAAGTTGTTTATAGAAGCGAGTTAATTATTACATTTATGAGTAAATAAATATTCAGTCATACATAAAGCTTTTCTTCTTTGTCGTGTCAATGATTCCCTTTTTATTAAAAATCAAAGGAGCTTTGTGCAGACTTTTGCCATCTGATGATGATGGCTTTGGAGAAGTCTCTCAAAGTCAGGTTTATTGACACAAAAAACTAGGGGAGGTGAGCCAGTAATTTATGGAGAGGCAACGCAATCACGCCCCTATGTTGGCTAATCTGCAATGAAACTTATAAAACCAATTATACAATAACGTATTTAGCTAATACTAATACAAAGCCACTGTATAAGATCAATAACCTAACTTTCTAGAAACACTTTTAATACCTACACTCTGAAATATCACCAAAAAAAGTCTACAATATACTTTTAAAAATATTCAAATATCTAGTTCCGAAACTTAATATCAGCTGACAGACCAACTGATCGAAGACCTACAATAAATTCTACAGGAGACATCCCCGAACATAACTCAAGAAGGTCACCAACGTCGCAAGCCAAAGAGAATTCATTAAAACTCAAGGAAATTAGCCAAGTTTTACAAATCATTAATCTTGTAAGAAAAATATTCCGTCAGAGTTGTGTAACGTTCCAGTGGGCATTGGGTAGCGCTTTTTTGGTAGACTGACGCTTTTTTAGTTTTGTTGAGGGTGGTAGGTTTTCTACGTAAATACTTTGATTTTTTTTTCGGATAGGAAATAGTCAAATAATTTTTCCCGCTTTAGGCGGAGCGGAAGGCAGAGTCAGACTTTTACTGACTAAAACTCATCCATGTTCTTTCTTTTGCCCTTTGTGTTCCGGGACTGCGTTATCTCTTTCGAACAACCTGCAATAAAACTGTCTTTGATTTACTTTGATGCTCGTGGCGACATGAGTTTTTAAACTGATATGGTCACTAACATTATGAACATTTGAAACGGGAAATCGGATTATTTCCCATGTTTACTGTTTATATATATATATATATATATAATATATGAACATATAAACTAACTAACTTAAAACTGTTTATATATATATACTACCATAACTGTTCATAAATATCCCATGTCCTTTATGACCGGTTCCTACTCCTCATTTCCATACTAATTGAATTAAATATGTCGTAAGTTTTAAATACTAGGGAATAAACTACAAATTCAACCATAAATACTAACTCGCTCTTGAGTTGAGTTTTAACTTGGTGAAAGCAGACAACGTCACGATTTTTTGTTTTTATTCGGTTCGATAATACTATCTCGTTGCAGAATGTTCCAGACGTTTTTATTTTCTTACTCACTGACTGTGAGACCAAAGAAGCTACCACGAATATAATATTACGGGTAATTCAATTTACCACGACTGACGCTATATCTCCTGCTTTAACGACCTCGAGTCCCTCCCAGCCCAAAGCGCCCTTAAAATCACTGAGTCGACACCGACCTGATAATATTTTATACCTTCGCACAAACATAAAATCTTCATAAACCTCTTCACAAATGCTTTATGTGTTCCTGTAATAAAACTATTTTATCTCACCTCTAAAAACCACCTAACTTTCTGTTTTCCGTCTATGTCTACTGTCCATTGCAGGGTCTCTACGATATTACTCCTTGATAGACTATCGAAATAAACCAATGGAGATTGAAGTGGAAATCGAATCGTGATGCTCTTATCTTCCTGAATAAATGTGAGGTCTATTTTGGTAGGAGAAAGGCCTCGAAGGTAATAAAATGTATTAAATTGAACTCCTTTTTGCTGACCCATACCCGGAATAATGTTTTTATCCGTTTTTTGTTCGGATAAAGCCAATTGTGACGGAGTCATAACTAGCTCCCTGCTTACTTAGAACGTATTTTTGGAGATGATTTTAGTTTTCAAAATTGGGCCATTTTTATCGATTCTTAGTGTACTAACTTTTCTAGTTAGTGTCGTGTAGTGACTCTAACTTTTCTAGTAACTGTGAATTATTCATACTACAAAGTGACGAATCCAAAATGGAGTCTAATTTAAAAATGGCCCTGAGTTTGTTATCAATTAATTATGAATAATGAGGAATTGACGACTCGTCAACTAATTGATGGTATCGATTACTATAGCTCTACTTTAAAAAAACGAACAGTGTATAATAAGTTTAAATAACTTCGTCTTAAAGAGTCGTCGTCTCTCGCAACAAGCAAAATTAAAACTTAAGTCTGATTATCCATCTATTGATGCATAACTGCCCTGTAACCGTCAAAAAGTTTAAAGATTATATTCTTCGTGGAAGTAGTTAGTTTATCTTAACACCTTTAAATAATTATGGATTACTTAACTATAGTTATGTTATCTTGATGCCTGATACCCCAAAGGGTTAGGTAGAAGTTAATCTATTATTACCCACATTTCACCAGTTTTGTTCAAGTGTAATGTAATTAAGAAAATTGGTTCAAACTCACGACTGCTACTGACAACATAATCATTTTTTTAATAAATTCTGTTAGAGCCACATTTAAGCAATTTTTTCCTGTATCTTTGACGACAGGATAAGTTATTTTGAATCTTTTCCACGAAATTAAAGTGCCTTTTTCAAAGCGGAAAGGCACTTGTTTTATCCGTCATTAAGTTTTTTTTTTTAAATCTAGACTTTATCCAGGAACCTTCTCAGTAGTTACGGATATATTGAGGTTGAAAGTTTTTCATAAATTTCTTTTTTATATCTAACTTTTTTTCAAATACCTCCCCGACCTCTCCACTATTCAACGCGTTTATCAGATCAATGTTTTGAGTGCGACTGTACAACGTGTTTTTTTATCCTATAAAAAAACTCGTTTGACAGCTATACTTTTCGCGTACATTTACTTAGTTTGACGGGTTCATGAAGGATTTGTTCCACTCTATATAATCTTGCCAAACAATTAACGTAATTGATCTCCGTAAAATAACGCCTGATTCCACAACTTATTTCATTTATTTAAAAACTAGCTTTTGCCCGCGGCTTCGCTCGCGTTAAATTCGGTAGCGCCTTATTGATTTGTAATAGTAACGCTAAGTTTTCCCGTTTCTTCCCTCTTTCTCCCTCATATCCCACTCTTTTTAAAAAAAAATTCAAAAGTTCCCAACTATCTCTATACCAAAATTCATCAAAATCGGTTTAGCCATTAAAGCGTGAAGAGGTAACAAACAAACAAACTCACTTTCGCTTTTATAATATTATATATATATAATAATAGTATATATAGTATATAGTAATAGTATAATAGTATATAGTAAGGACTAGCTGGCGCCCGCGGCTTCGCCCGCGTGACATCGATAAAAATCGTATCTTAAGTGTTATTCCAGACTACCTCCGTGCTGTTTCATCAAGATCCGTTCAGCCGTCATCCGTTTTTGACGTGAAAGAGTAACAAACATCCATACATCCTCACAAACATTCGCATTTACAATATTAGTAGGATGATTCACCAACAGTTTAAATAGATATTATATAGAATAAGAAATAAATTTATGGACACACACAAGTTAGTTAACATAGAAACATTGAAATACAATAAACAAAGTAAAGAAAACAAAGTAGAAGTAGCCGTGAGCCCCAAACTATGCACAGCCTGTATCTCATATCTCTGTATTTATATATATAGATGCGTGTATATGTATATAAATGGAAAAATACAAGTAATTGTGTCTTAAATCTCACTACACAACCAATTACAGGCAAACACCACTTGCATAATGCTCTTTGTAGTTAAAAAGATAACTTTTTTAATTCAGTGTACTTAAATTCTAATACAAATGACGTCTGAAAAACATCGATATTGAGTCGGCGTGGATGTCACAAAGGTCACTGCGTTTATTCGCTTATTAAAATGAACATAATAATGTATTATACCAAGAGAACATTTTAATAAACCACCAAATACGGTTTGGTCAATATTGGCTTACGCATGACCGGTCCTAAGATAGAACCTTGAGGGACACAATGTGCCAAGTCGTCTTCTCCCAATAAATTGTAACCTTCCTATTATTTTTCCTCATTCGGAGCAGCATGTGCTGAATTACATTGAAAACCACCTTTTTACTGTTTTCTAGCGTAAATACTGTAACATGGAATTCTTAAGACACTGTTAAAAATAATCTTGTACATATTTACATTGCCTCTTTGGTGTAGTGGTTGTAAGCGGTACTGCTGAGCATGAGGCCTTTGGATTTGATTCCCAGGTTGGACAAAGATATATTGGGATTTTTCAATAGATATTTCTCAGTAAAAAACCATGGAGATTTGCGTCCGGTTCATGGCATCAGGCTTGCCCCCATAACAGGGCGAAATGAGGTTATACAATTAGGTACACCTCTGCCAAACCTTTTGGGGATTACCAGGCTTGACGTTATGGTAACTGCATTCGCAGATTTCTAGAAAATCGTATATTCAGCTAGAAAAACGTCAGATATCTTGTTTTTATGATGATAATTTCTTAGCTTTAGCGAGTTAAAAGTCTCCTAAAATCCAACCCAGATTAGATAAGAACTCAATACCCCATTTTATCCCAAACCCACACTCTGAACGCATACTTCTAATAGCCTACTTTAAGCCTTATTTACCACTTCATAAACACACCAAAATGCTCCAAATGTTTAAGTTCGCAACTTTTATTATTTTCCCAAAAAATTATTGTTATTTTACAACGGCGATATTGTCTTTCCCGGCAGACTTATGTACACTGAATTACTAAAAAGATTAACGCCCTAAACCATAAAAGAACCAGAAAAATCCACACAAAACTGCGCATTCTCTAAGAAATATAACTGCAATATTAAACTATAAAACCAAATCTTTCGTGAACCATACAAGCTCCGACTTAAAATACCATTATAACATGACCTCTGTGTCCATACCATTTATTTTAAACCCAAGCTCTTTATTAAATGGACTTCATACGCTATGCCCAGTAAACATTGATCCATGAGCAGCGGTCTCTGTTCCAGTTTTAGGTTCATTTATTCGGTAAGTTGGGAGGTAAGGTAGGTCTTTACAAAATGGATGGTGTCAAAACATTGTTTCATGTCAAGAATTGCTCCGTGGAGACGAAACGTTTCTAAAAATGTGTTTTATACTGATGCTTGGTTTATTCTGCGGGAATGTTTAGGGTATTACACATTTTCGAGATGTATAACAACACGTTTTTATGTTTGTTTTTTGAGTGAATTTTAGGGGAAAGTGTGAAGTGTTAAAGTGATAAAATTTTGTTTTAGACACTGGTAGACAAAGTAAAGAGAATTTAGTTCAACCAATGTATCTGATCTCTTAAAAATTCGAAATGATCAGGTTCTTGTAATTTCGTAATAAGAGAGTAGCGTCTTGTTGATTAAATATTATATTATTATAATTACAAAAACAATTTTTGGATCTACATCAAAAAGCACTTGTTCGGTAATATTTCTGTCAAGATCATTATTGACTTAGATAAAAATATGAACTTAATAATAAGCATATCAAGTATATCGACTTGGCTCGCGAGTTTGTCGACATTTAGGATGTAAACTCAGCAAGCATTGTGCCGATAGTTGTTACAGCCAATGGCTTAATTGCCAAGAGCCTCGACCAATACCTGAAAAGGCTCTTAGGCAGCTGGCTCAAGGGTTTGATACAGAAAACGGTACCGTTGGACACGGCTCGTATCGTTTAAAGTTCCTCTCTCTGGAGTCTTTACCGCCGGTAGCTGGGACCCTGTCTCCAATACCAGTGGGCTACTTTTTTATATCTTAAATGTTTTTTTTATAAGAAAAAATATACATTATTTTATATAAAATATTTATAAATTAATAAACGAGTATAACTTTTCTAATAATCCTTACTAATATTAGGTATAAAAGCGAAAGTGAGTTTGTTTGTTACCTCTTCACGCTTTAATGGCTAAACCGATTTTGATGAATTTTGGCACAGAGATAGTTGGGAACCAGGAGACGGATATAGGTTATGTTTTTAAAAAAAAAGAGTGGGATATGAGGGAGAATGAGGGACGAAACGGGAAAACTTAGCGTTGCTATTACAAATCAATAAGGCGCTACCGAATTTAACGTGAGCGAAGCCGTGGGCAAAAGCTAGTCTTCTTATAATCGGTTCTTCAAAATCTCAGAGCTCAGACGAGCTTTATAATAACAATCACTCGAGTCGATCTTCAAGGTTAAATCATGCTCGACTAGGTTGCTACTTGGAGGGGTGACCACCCATTATAAACCGAATTTCCTCTGTGCCTCGGAAAACACGTTAATCCGTTTGTTATTAGTGGTTCGATCGGTCCGGAAAAACTGACAACCAGTCTTACCAAGGGATACCGTATTACCCAAAACTAAATGGGCTGTGGAGGTAAAACAGGCAGTCGCTTAATGTAAAATATTAGTATTCAGCTGCATCCGGTTAGACTGGAATAAAACTATATGAAAATTTGTTGGAAAAAAGATAGACAGATGACCTTTAAAATGTATTAAGTTTTAAAATTAAATCTATAACTAGCTCACTTAGCAAAAGCTTCTAGCTATTCTAGTGGCAGTCATTACATGATGCGACTCTGAAAGGTTGCCAGACCATCCATCAGAAGTGTTTTGGTTATCAGTCCGTTTAAATAATCCAACAACTTTGAGTCTGTGCTTGGTGTTCAGAACACTAGCTAGATATCACATCATCCTTACTATTATTACAAAAGCGAAAGTGTGTTTGTTTGTTACGTCTTCACGCCTAAATGGCTAAACCGATTTTGATGAATTTTGGTACAAAGATAGTTGGGACCCTGGAGACGCACATAGGCATGTATATAATACTAGCTTTTGCCCGCGGCTTCGCGTTAAATTTGGGGTAACATAGTTCCCCTTTCCTGACTTGCAGGTACCTGCTACCTGCAGTTTTTGCCCATGCGCCTTAATGATTTGTAATAGCAAAGCTAAGTTTTCCCTTTTCTTCCCTCTTTCTCCCTCATAACAGACTTTAAAAATATGTCCGTCTATGTCCGTCTATGTCCTGGGTCCCAACTATCTCTGTACCAAAATTCATCAAAATCAGTTAAGTCATTAAGGCGTGAAGGTAACAAACAAACTCACTTTCGCTTTTATAATATTAGTAAGGATAGTAAGGATCACAGAGCAACTGGTTGCAAGTGCAACTGACATGTTTAAAGTCCGGGTCGGCCATTACGGCTGTCGTAATTGAGTTGTTCCATCAGGAATTTTCAATAGCAGCCACGGTATCGTGATTTGTGTCCGATTGATGCCAATAGGTGATCCTCTAATTACATGGGACTTTAAACATAACTGTATAGACTTTTAACATATGCACCCCTGCCTAGCACAAAATTTCCTTTTAATTCGATTTCAAGTATTACGTGTGAGAAGTTCCACCAAGTAATTGAATTAACTTTGTATACTGTATAGAGATTTTTCTGTTTCCTAATGTGTTATTTTTATAAAAACTCAGATTTAAACCAACATTTCCCTTCAATCTTCGCTGTCTTTTCTCCCTGAATCCCTTCAGGAGTTTACATTAGTTTCAATGAACAAACCGTGTCCACTCAACTCTAATGAAGTGGTATTCCATTAAACCTACTTTTTTTCTATTTCAGCAGTTTCCCTAAAAACACTGACATCATATTTTACATAATTATTACAAAGATACCGACTTTTTTCCTGGTACTCTACTTAATTGCCTCCAAAATACTTTCAACCAACTTCTCCTCGCATTTCACGAAACCCATTTTCCACCTTATTACGAAAACGGTAAAAGTGATTTGCGTATTTTTAAACTACAAATACATTTTTGCCAACTCTTCAGTGGAACTCTTGGCAGAATTAAAAATTCGATCGTGTAAAGCTTTATGTTCGGATAAATAAGGTATATTTTTGCTTGAATGGTTGGTAAAAGAGATTTGTTGAAAAGATTTTTTCATGAGTAAGCTTGGTAGCAATTTGAAGGGTTTCTGAATAATTAGCCAAAAGACAAATGTATCGGGAATTTGTTCAGCACTCAAGTCGATAGGGAATAATAGGGGATGAATAAGTACCACTCCCTTCTGTTTACGATTGAGTGGAGGGAACTCTGCTCTCCTGAATTATGTAATTAAATTATGTTGAAGTATCTAAACGTAAAATTTAACATAAAATTTAAACTGGTTGGAGGTGAAGTTGTCAATTGACGTTATCATCGCAAGCGTCAGGAGACGCTATTGATAAATTTTATGCGTTTTTAAGCTGACAACATTTATTTGTAAACATAGTTGTTTATTTTATTGTAGTCTCCAGTAATTGAAGGGCTAAACGGTAAACTTACGGAATGTTGTTATTATCAGTAAATACTGTTAGCGGCCAAATTCATAGATTAACATAGAAAATCGGCTTTTAATTCGGCGTACCTAAGTAAACATTAGTTTTTTTGCCTATATCTTGAACGCTTCGTGTCCAAAGAATAGTCTTATATATACAAATACATAGCTACACATCATACAACCGTTCCCACCCAATCGTCCCGCAACTTGTAAAACTCATAACATTATGGGCCTGTTGGTCTAGTGGTTAGTGGCCCTGACTGCTAAACCGGAGGTCGTGGGTTCGATTCCCACCCAGGACAAACTTTGTGTGATGAGCATGATTGTTTGTTCTGTGTCTGGGTGTGATTTATCTATAATATGTATGTATTTATAAATTATATAAGTATGTATATCAGTTGTCTGGTTACCATAACACAAGCTCTGCTTAGCTTGGGATCAGATAGCCGTGTGTGAGTTGTCCCAAGATATTTATTATTATTATTAAAACGCTATAGGAACATTGTTCTAGAAAACTCCTGCTGCCTCAAAACACCATAACCCTCTAATAAACTTTTACGAGCTTTACATTTTAACCCTCACGTGCTTGGTCGGTTGTATCATACAGTAGATAGGAACAGAAGACTGGGTCCAGACAAACCGAACTGCACGCACACATACACAAGTTTCACGTACAGTCAACAAAATAGATAATTAACCAGGCTCCCCAGATAGAGTTGAAAATAATAAATAAGAATATCTGACGAGCTTGTTTACTTATATCTTTAGCTGACTGTACAGACGCCTGCACATCAAGCTACTACAATCTGTCAGATTTCTTTGATAGATTTTCGACTTTATTTCTTAAAGCATTAGGGTTCAAGGTTCATTGGGAAAAATTGACAGTTTCGGGTAGCTTGACCTGCTGGCGTCTGTACACCAGCATTTGTTTGAGAACGTGATCCTAGAAGATTCTATAGCAAAGCTATATATGGCGAGTTTTGATGACGTCATAAGTAATAGGGAAAGTCTGTGTCATTAACCAGGCACAATAGGGTAGTTTCCAGGGTCAAAGTAATTACATTCTATTTAGTCCGTCTTTTAGATCATTCAAAAATAAAGGACACGTATTTTTTTATTTGTAAATTAGACCAAAAATTAGCCCATTAAAGTTACGTGTGACGTCACTTGTTGCGAAAAAATGCAGCAACGCGTGGCTATACGTAACTTAAATAGGCTATATCTTTGTCATGAATAATTTAAAAAACAGACTAGTAATATAAATAGGCTAGTCCTATTCCAGAC
Organism: Ochropleura plecta; assembly: GCA_905475445.1. Lineage (NCBI taxonomy): Eukaryota > Metazoa > Arthropoda > Insecta > Lepidoptera > Noctuidae > Ochropleura > Ochropleura plecta. The sequence goes on from FR997748.1 coordinate 14,014,409, forward strand.
TCTTGTTACTGAAAAAAATCCTTATGGAAAGCCATTTTCGACCGGGATATGTGTGCATACGCCTGATGCTACCGTTAGTATGGAGCAATATAACATTGTGAACGGTAAGAAAATAACATTAAGAGGATGAATTCTGAAAGTTGGCAATGCTGCATACAGCTGTCAAGTATTTTGCTAATTTAATGAATATTATTGAATGAAGTATTTCTCAGGCTCACTATTGCAACAGTAACACTGAATAAGGTGTTGTAATAGTTTTTGGTATTTGGAAAGCAACAGAAATATATCCAAGTGATATAAATATTTCTGTTGCTATAATATATACACCTACAACAGAAAAAAATGGACTCTTATTGGTTCACTTCGTTGTCCGTCTGTTTGTCTATCTGTCAAGACCATTTATCTCGGGAACGCGTGAAGGTATCGAGTTAAAATGAAAACTATATACTCAAGTCTGTAGTCCCTTAAAGTAGTGGAAAAATCATATCTTTAAGTCTACGTAGTCAAACGATATGGCTGTTGATGTCGCAAGTTTGTACGGAACCCTTAGTGCCCGAGTGCAACTCACACTTGGCCGGTTTTTGCGATCCTTTATCAACATTTTCTTAAATCTCTTTTATCTCGACTCTCTGATTCCCAATATCTGCAGTGATTGTTTGTTAGTATAGTAGCTATCAATTGACACCAATTTCATCTTTTTACATCTAGGCCCAAAATTGTATGAAAGCGTTTCCGTCTCCTTTCCGAAGTCGTCAACTTTTAGAATCGTTAGAGTCTTTTAAGGCGCTGCCATATCCTAGAACTTTTTAAACATGTGCTTTATATCCCAATCCACACTGGGACCCTCTATTACAGAGGCCTGACTGTCAGCAGTGCGAACCATATAAGCTGATCATTATGGTGTTGGTGCTATCCTTCTGTCTGCTATGTATTCTGTGGTTATTAATCCTTGGCCATTATTGTTCATCTTTAAGTGTCAGTTTCGGGTTGATAAGATTGAGCTATAACAACGCCAGATTAGATTTTATGTCGTGTTTATGTCATTTCTTGGAGTAATTGTGTAGGTACTTGAGTGTGAGAAATTAGGTGCGGTGATTTTTAAAAAAGTAAATCGATAAATTTGCAAAATCAAAATTTTTGTTAAGTGCATACAGGGTTTTGTAAATAATAACCCGGTTGGGTGTCCCTTGACACCTCTTAAGTTTTTATTTATTGCGACGGTGGCTAAAACACTTTTTTTTTTCGTGGGACTGTCTCTTGTAATGTGACGTTCAAAAAGTGCTTCAGCCTGATCGGAATAAATTATTTTTGATTTTGATTTGGATGTGATAGAAATCTTCTTATATATCATCCATCACAGTTTTTATACCAAATGCTGTTCTCAATATCTACCTTCCAAAAATCGTTCGTATAATATTAATCACACACCAAATTACCGAACACTCAATCGCACCCCTAAATTGAAGCATGATTTCACCCCCCAACAACTTTTCTTTTATCTTCGGGGACGTTCCACGTTGTTAATATGTCTTTAAGGTGTGGGGCGGAAGCGGCGCATAAATTATGGGCCTATGACATGCAAATCCGTGCTGTGATGTTACAAGTGTCGTTTGGAGGGTGGGCAGGGTTTCAGGTGGTGAGAAATAAAGCGACGTTGATGGAATATGTTTTGGGGAAATATTAAAAACATATTAGGTACCTATATGGTTTTCGTGTATAAAAGTGCTAAAGGAATCTTTCTAGAGACAAATGTTAACTACCGCAGGCAATTTTTTTTTTCATTGTTTTAATTTTATATACAACTAGCTTTTGCCCGCGGTTTCGCTCGTGTTAAATTCAGGGTAACACAGTTCCCCTTTCCTAATTTACAGGTACCTGCTACCTGTAGTTTTTGCCCTTGCGCCTTATTTATTGTAATAGCAATGCTAAGTTTTCCCTTTTCTTCCCTCTTTCTCTCTCATATCTCAATCTTTTAAAAAAAATAGCCTATGTCTGTCTCCAGGGCCCCAACTATCTGTGTACCAAAATTCATCAAAATCTGTTAAGCCATTTAGGCGTGAAGACGTAACAAACAAACTCACTTTCGCTTTTAAAATATTAGTGAGGATTTTCAATGTTTTTTTCAATTTTAAATGTTCCGTTAATGCGGATGATGTATAACTTCGTCATTTGTTTCCCTTTTAGGGATCAGACTGCTGTGGACATTGACAAACACTTCCAGGATTTTGGTGTCCAGAACCGCTTCCGCTATTGTCTGTACCGGTTCGGCCGATAATTTATGTTCTTTAAAAACCTATGTATGCGGTACTAAAAATTCAGCCGAAAAAGTTTAAAATTTTCCCGGTTCATAAAACTTTAACCAAAACAAAAAATCCAATTCCTATAAATCAGTATAACTGGCTAAATCACCGACAGCTGTCATAACTCTCAAATTATAACCGGATTGAATTCTAATTGAATCACACGAGTTTTTAACTTTTACCTGTATTCGAATCCGTTTGTAATTGAATTTCATGAAGTTTATGTTACCTGTAACAAATAAAAAGTGGTTATTAGTAACATATTTTGAATATCAAATTTATATTTTTTGATTATTTTGGAGATCTTGAAATATTAGGCACATTGGAAGAATCCCAAATGCAATGTCTAAACTAAAGTGTTTTGTTAGGTTTTGATAGCTCAGCTTAACGCTATATAATAAACTAGCTTCCACCCGCGACTTCGTCCGCGTGTCATAGTCACTTTGATCGAAAAAAAATATTTCTCCCCCTTTTTCTTCCCTCTCCGAAATGGCCAAATGACATAGGCTAAAACAAAGTGAGAAAAGGGGGAGTCCCTTTTCTCACTTTGTTTTAGCCTATGTCCGTCTCCAGGGTCTCAACTATCTCTGTACCAAAATTCATCAACATCGGTTTGGCCATTTCGGCGTGAAGACGTAACAAACAAACAAACTCACTTTCGCTTTTATAATATTAGTAAGGAAATAATACATTCCTTTTAAGTATACTATGGCTTAGTGAAAATATTTAGATTAATAGTTCATACTAACGATTTGGCGATTTCTTTTTTTTGTTATTTGAGTACAAAAATAAAGATCCTAGCAATATTATAAACGCGAACGTTTCATCTATTGAATGGATTTTAATGAAATCTACTCTTTCACGCAAAAAACTATTGAATGGATTTTAATGAAACTTTAGATTAGTAGACAATTCATAAAGATTGTATATTTTATCACCACGCGAGTGAAACCGCGGGGCGCAGTTAGTAAAAACATATATTTGGCGCAACCAACAAGATCACACAACATAAGAAAACTGTCGCTCTCACTCGTTTTTTTTTTTGTAATATAGGTACTCGAATTTTCAACTTTGTCTTTTATCACTCTGTCTCAAGTACAAAAACAATGTTCTTTCAAAACGCATAACATGTTTATGAAAAAATAAACGCGTAACAGGCATACAATGTTCATTCAACGTGTAGAATAACTACACAGTACTCTTTAGAAAGCTACAAAAGCTTACTTGATACTTTTGAATAAAAAACCATAAAAACTTGAACCTTGCCCAGTTGAACTTTAAAGGATTTGACGGCTCAAATTACTTTAGTCATATGACTTAACCAAGAGTAAGATTTTATTATAAATAAAATCTTATAAAGCTTTATATAAAATAATCTCTTTCACATTTTCCTAGAAAATGTTTTGTAAAAGCATTTTGAAAGTAATTGCTAATAGTATAGTACGTTAGTGCTGTACTTAAAGTTGTGAAATTATAGTTATGAAGAGGGAACTTGAGATATTTTATTAGAAAATAAAAACAACTAGGTATATACTTCTTCTCAAAAGTAAATAAAAATGATAATATCTTTCTGTGACCGTTAAATTACGGTTTAATCATTTGAGTCTGCGATTTACCCACTGCAAGATAATTTGTCTTTAAAAAAAAATAAAGAATAGAACATCCTTCCTAATATTATAAAAGCGAAAGTGAGTTTGTTTGTTACGTCTTCACGCCTAAATGGCTAAATCAACTTTGATGAATTTTGGTACAGAGATAGTTGGGACTGGAGACGGACATGGCTAACTTTAAAAAAAAAGTGAAAATGAGGGAGAAAGAGGGAAGAAAAGGGAAAACTAGCATTGCTATTACAATAGATAAGGCACAAGGGCAAAAACTACAGGTAACAGGTACCTGCAAATCAGGAAGAACACATAACCCTCCTTTGCGGTGCGCAGTCGGGTAAAAAGGAACTGTGTTACCCCGAACTTAACGCGAGCAAAGCCGCGGGCAAAAGCTAGTTGGTCATAAAGAAAAGATAATATTTTTGATATATCTTGTTCTACTACGTTTATAATGGTCCCACTGTTGATTTACAAACCAAAGGAGGCTGTTATCCCAGCTACGGTAGAGTGGGCCATCCCACCATCTAGCCCAGTGCTGGTTATTAAATGTTATTATCAACTTGACGGCACCGTTGGCGTAGAGGCTGCGCAATTGACTGCTGCACTGCGTGTCGCGAGTTAGATCCCCGTACGGAACAAATATTTGTATAACCTACATGTAGTTGTTCCGGGACTGGCTGGTTGTCTATGTGAGTTTAAATGTTTGTAAACGCACCCACGAAACAGGAGAAATTCCTAGTGTGGGGCTATCGTGCTTATAATTCAAGTAATGATTTTAAACATAAATAATTTTAATCACTATGGAATTTGCTTTGGCTCCAATAAAACAAAATATCAAAGGCAAAAATTAGAAAAGATTACCATTTAAATCAATAATATCAGAGACAGTTCTCAACAAAGTTGTAATTTAGTGAAAATAATGAGCCAATGTCCGTAAGACGCTAACTCAATATTCAGTGGCTTGCACCATGGTTTGATTGCCCGTATAAAGAGAACTGAGATTACTGATCGGCAATCAGTTGATTAAGTGCGTAGGTGTTGCTGATTGAACTTCGGCAGTGGTGTAAGTACTGGTAGTAAATTTAAACTGTATTTCTTGGAACTTGGATTATATAATATATATTATGTTTTTAAAAAAGTGTTATAATATGTTTCTGAAATTTAGAGATTTTGGTACAGACGAATGTTAACATTAAATATTTAATAGAAAAAAATCTTCACGATAATGAAACAACATAACATTATTATACATAATTCTCTAATGTCGATGTCGGAAAATGTCTTAATGAAAGCTCGCAGGGCATTTAAAATAACAACGAGCAATCTTTTACAAATTGAAGACAAACACTCAGAATTTTTTTAATGCAATACTAACCAGGGCTGAATAACAAAAGCTTTGAATACTTTTGATCTTGGTCACATTAATCTTGTGAGATGACAATTAAAGTAATAGGTACGTAAATTTTTAGTCATAACTTTTGTATCGAATAATATGATGTGAATATTGTAAAGGTGTCAATAATTTAACCTTACCTACATTCAGGTTCAAAAGCGCCCACGTTTAACTAGAGTTAAACTAACCGGAAATTAGTTCCAAACAAGAATCGGTGTTATCAGCCTGAAGCGGTAATTAACAGAACAATAGACGCCTTATCACTGAGGTCATTATTATTACATAGCACATTATGTACTCGATTACAGTTTTATTGTAAGACTTCTTGGCGAAATGTAATATCAATTCGTTATAAAGAAAATGTTGATTAGTTTATAATTATTTATTATTTACAAACTGCGAGATAGTTAACCAATAGAGAAATGTTCTATAACTTCCCTATAATAATTTACAATAAAGACAAGACATCAAAATCGTTCATAAAAATAATTATTCAGCATAATTATATGTTCCGTCTGCTGCAACTGGGTCACCGAGCTCCACAAAATGGCCGTGGGGATGAGGTCATCATGCACGAGGTAGAGGCTTTTTTTCTTTTTTTGGGCTGGAAAATCTTCAAATAACTTCCCCCGCTCTAGGTAGAGCAGGAGGGCGTGTCAGACTTTTACTGACTAAAACCCACCCATGTTCCTTCTTATGCCTTTTACGTTCCGTGGCCGCGGTATCTCTTTCGAACAACCCGCAACCCCGGCAGGCGGAGGCTCTGGCAAGCCCCTCTGCTTTGCTGACATCTCTTTGAGGCGCGCGTGAAACACAAACGCGCCGTCGACACGGCCTGTCGTCAATAGACGGACGGACGGTGGGCTACCCATTGCTAATCGTCCACAGGCCCGCATCTACGGTGGCCGGGAGTCGTCTCGCGGCGCCCGGCGCCCGGGGCGTCTCCCGCGGCGGCTGGGTTGGTTTGAGGTTCTCTCCCTCAGACACCCGGCCTCCTCCTTCACTATCATGACTGCTTCGCAGGGGGTGACCGCTTCCCATTCCCTCTCGCTCCGGACCATGGACTGAACCAGGGCCGGACGCAAGAGATCGCGCCGATCGCCTCTACGAGGGCACGGCGGTGCTCCGCCCAAGCTGGACAGACCGCCACTGTGTGCTCCACCGTGTCCTCCGGGCGATCGTCACAATGGTATAAGGTAGTGGCTTCAAATCCGGGCAAGTACCAATGTGACTATTTCAATTCATATGGACTTTCTAAAGTTTATCTAAGACATCACAAACATCCGTAAAGGAAATCTACGTAAAGAATCATTGACCTACAATGGATATGAGTCTGAAATCACCAACCCGTCTTATGCAAGCGTGGTGGTCAACGCTCGTCTTATGCAAGCGTGGTGGTCAACGCTCGTCTTATGCAAGCGTGGTGGTCAACGCTCGTCTTATGCAAGCGTGGTGGTCAACGCTCGTCTTATGCAAGCGTGGTGGTCAACGCTCGTCTTATGCAAGCGTGGTGGTCAACGCTCGTCTTATGCAAGCGTGGTGGTCAACGCTCGTCTTATGCAAGCGTGGTGGTCAACGCTCGTCTTATGCAAACGTGGTGGTCAACGCTCGTCTTATGCAAGCGTGGTGGTCAACGCTCGTCTTATGCAAGCGTGGTGGTCAACGCTCGTCTTATGCAAGCGTGGTGGTCAACGCTCGTCTTATGCAAGCGTGGTGGTCAACGCTCGTCTTATGCAAGCGTGGTGGTCAACGCCCGTCTTATGCAAGCGTGGTGGTCAACGCTCGTCTTATGCAAGCGTGGTGGTCAACGCTCGTCTTATGCAAGCGTGGTGGTCAACGCTCGTCTTATGCAAGCGTGGTGGTCAACGCTCGTACCTTCTCTGAAAGAAGAGGCCTTTGCCCAGCAGTGGGATAGGTATAGGCTGGTATTATATCTGAGACATTTCCAATAGATTATTTTACCCGTTAAGGATCATCCTTACTAATATCATAAAAGCGAAAGTGAGTTTGTTTGTTTGTTACATCTTCACGCCTAAATAGCTTAACCGACTTTGATGAATTTTGGTACAGAGATAGTTGAGACCATGGAGACGGACATAGACTAACTTCAAAAAAAAGTGAAAAATGAGGGAGAAAGAGGGAAGAAAAGGGAAAACTAGCATTGCTATTACAATAGATAAGGCACAAGGGCAAAAACTACAGGTAACAGGTACCTGCAAATCAGGAAAAAGGAACTGTGTTACCCCGAACTTAACGCGAGCAAAGCCGCGGGCAAAAGCTAGTTGGTCATAAAGAAAAGATAATATTTTTGATATATCTTTATCTACTATGTTTATATAAAATTTTGGTACAGATATAGTTGAAACCCTGGAGACGGACATAGACTGACATAGGACATAGGACACAATACAATACTAAAAAGTGTTATTGGGATTTTCATGAGGTATTTGTCAATAGCAGCCATGGATGAAATGAAACGGATGAAACTCCCTTCTAGGAAACCAACGCGTGATGTTTCCGCTAAGGTAAAAGGCAACATTATATTTTAGACGTTGTAGCCACACTCGGAATTGTTCCTGTATCGTGGGTGAGTTTACAAACATGTAAACTCACATACATAAACAGCCAGACCCGAAATAGTTATCTGTAGGCCATACAAATATTTGTTCCGTATGGGGATCGAACCCGCGACACGTAGCGCAGACATCTCTTAGCCGCTTATTGTATTGTACTGTTAATATAGTAGAGCTTATTCATACAATCTGAAACAGGTCAACTACTCACGAAGCCGGATAGTATTTCTCTACAAATCTATGTTTGTTTAGATTTGTAGAGAAATCTCGAAAAAGAGAATGTAGAGTATATTGGATACCGGATCAGCTACAAATCCCTCCCTTTCAGTTCCCTCAAGAACCACCATATTTGTATAATTTTTCTCTACCTCCTCCTCTAAAAATTACCTGGCTTGAATTTTAAAGCTCGTTACACACAATTGTGCACTTTTTATTCATTTAAATGTTAATTCGACTCTTTTCAAAGGAA